>OX371261.1:34794214-35994214 GCA_947311025.1 Lypha dubia | reverse complement strand
TAACTAAAATATTTAAATAATTTGACAGTAGATGAAATAAATAAAAATGATTGAGAGTCATTTTCAAGTCAAACATTATTTCATTGTTTTTTTTTTATTTTCGCGACTGTAGTTGTAATTTCTCAGATTAATTGATTCAAATCACAAAGATTGCAACAAAAATTTGATTGCAAATTAATTAATTGCATACAATGATTAAAATAAAATAAATTAAGATTTAAAATGATTGAAAACATAACAGAACAACAGTGCTTTACATCTCTGATAATAAGTGTGCATGTATTTACACTAAGATTTATAATTATTTAGGGTTTCCTTAAATATTTTCCGCCTTATTTATAAACGTTTCAGAAAGTTAAAGTGAACAATAAAACCGAGTTTTCCATACAAAATTCACACATTAAGGCCACATTAACTGTAATGATCGTTTCAGTAGAGAATTTCAGGTAGAATTAATGTGTTTGATAGGCGATGCAATAACGGTGCGATCGTAAGAAAATAAAATTGTTTTTGCTGTAGACCATGGTACAATAATAACAGGTACACGCATTCATGCAACTCTGCGTTTCTCTGCCTTTTTATTCTAGTAACTTGTCAAATAATCAACACACAAACATGTATGTTTTCAAAGCCTAGAACATTAACAGTTCATGCCAGATGTGGAAATATAGCACTCGAGGGATGCGTGTACCTTATTATTGTACCATGGCTGTAGACTTGGGATTGTCTTTTCATAATCGACAGTTATCAACCCTTTTTCGGAGAAATAATTAATTTTTATAAACTTTTTAATAATCATGCCTTGAAATTATACCTGACAAAATTTGAGGATTAAGAAGTTATAAAAATTTGTGAAGATGATTGGTTTTTTCACATGTATTTAAGATAATTCTGTATTTTTTTTTTTTTTTTTTTTAAGCACAACCCGGCAAAGCGATTAGCTTGTTTGCAGAAAACACCCAGGATCTCTGGCCGGAATTGAACCGACAACCTCCGAACTACTATGCTGTCATTGCTATATAGCCACGGCGGCACCCAAATAGATTATAGTTTTCGAATCCAGGACTAGCCAGAAGCGCTAGCCCGAGCCCGGTATATAACCCGAAACGGAAAAAGCATAAAAAAAGAGTAAAGAGTGCAAAAATGATAAAAAGAGCAGAAAGTCGAAAAGTGCAAAAAGAGTGAACGGTCGAAGTGTATTAAATTTTTCATGAAAATTTAAAATGAAATGATGAATGAATCGGAGATGTTGGATTGCTCAAAAATTTATTTACATACATACATGCAAAACTTAATAAAATTAAATTTTTTGATGCAACGTTTCCGTTGAGAAATTTCAAAATGTCGACTGCAAGCGGAATTCTCAAAAATATATATGAGTATTAAAATAATTTAAAAGTTTGTATTAAAATATTTATTAATGTGCAGTTTCTATAATACAAACAATTGGTTTGACTAAAAAATTTGTATGATAACCACGGGAATTTTTTAGTGATTCCCATACAAATTTTGTACACAAACCAATTGCTTGTATTATAGAAACCGCACATAATACTATGTTCACACGGACAGAAATTATAGAGGTTCGCACTCTCATTCTGGGTTCGCGGGCCAACCTTGATTGAACCTACATGTTTCGCCATACAAAATTTTGAGAGCGAACCTACATGTTTCATTTTGAACCTTGTTGCGAACCCGTATAATTTACTATCATCTCTAATTTTGATAACAAATTATCGCTAGTTTATCTGAACTAGTTGTCCAAAAACATTTTAACAAAGAAAAACAATTGATAAGTGCTAAATTTTAATAAAAACATTGTGCAAATAAAAAGCATATATTTATATTTATGTAAGTATGTAATTAAATAAAATGGAAAAACAATAAATAATATTAAATAACGAAGTACGAACCAATCTAAAATGTGTCGTGTGAACACATAGGTTCGCCATCATGGTTCATGGAGCGAACCTAGTGTTTCAGTTCTTCGTGTGAACATAGTATAAGGCTTTAGGTGACTTATATTTTTTATAAAAAACGTTAAAAATATTTATTTAAAATTAGTGTGGTCACAAAATTAGTGATCTAAGGCCTTAATAAATAGATTAATAGAAAATTTGAAAATTCCAATAAAATAGAAGAAGAATAAAAATTTAAAATTATTTAAAAACACTAGATGTTTGGACCGCAAAAATTGCGGACTATATAAGGCTGAAACTGAGCACCTACGAGTACTTACATATGTATTTGCCAGATAACCTTGTCATTGGATTAAAGAAATAAAAAAAAAAAAATAAACTATCGGGATTGTCATTCATTCCGATCGGAATGGTTGGTTTTTTAATTAAAACTGTTCTTAAATTAGGCTATTTTATTAACATGCAAAGTTTACGACAAAATATTTAACCCGTAATTACCGTACTATTAACAAAGTATGCAAAAAGTAACACCAAATAGCGAAAAAACGGCGCAGGAGGTTTATTAAAATAAAATATTAGTGGACAATGTGACAACATGGGGCATGTGGCTACTTCGGTATCACAACGGCAACGCTTCCTAAGATAGTACTTTACCAGTTAGTTGTTGTTGGTTTTAGCCATATACATACGTGAGTATATATTTTCTTTTCCAGTCATGGCAAACAAATTTTCTCTACATCCTTTTCTCCATTAGCAATTGCTAATTACTGCACGAATTAAAAAAAAAAATATAGTTTATTTTTTACATCAATGTTCGTGTAGCAGTATCTGCTATTAGTTCCACACATCCAATGTCAGCCACTGGGTCAATTCATTTCGTTTCGGTCAATGACATTTGATGGATGCACGTCCACACAGATAAATAAAAAAAAAGAAAAATTAATTGAATCATGGCTACGTTTGATAGCGAATCATTAAAGTTGATCATTTAAAGGGGCCATTAATTATTTAAATCCCTCTAGTGTAACTGTAACAAATCAAAAAGGATGTTTTTATTTTCAATCAGAAGAAATGGCAAAAAAAGTAGTCATCACTACTGACATTATTGACTCATTGCGAATTAGTGGGAACATTGAACTATTTGGTAAATAAAGATGCTGTAAATATTTGTTATAAAGCAAAAACGAGACAAATAAAATCGAGAAAAAAATACACTTTATAAATTTCCAGAACTTTTATTAAAAGGAAAACAAGGCTAAACGAAATTCTGGTGGGCATAAAATAATGCAAATATATAAATTAGTTGGTAGTTAAAATGTAGTCGGAAACCCAATAATATTTTACACTTTTTCTTAAGCTGTTAAATCGAAAAATCAACTTGCAAAATTTAGGTTTGAAATTTTTAAAAGCCCGAGATTACCCACTCTGGGGAGTTATATACAGGAAAATTAAACTAAAAATACTCCTTAAATGTCATATGCAATTTTATTGGAATCGGACTGCATGTTTAGAAACTGCCGATTTATTTCCATATTTTTTTTTTTTGCAAGAAAAGCATTAGATATAAAATCTACATTTAATTGTTGGACGAATTTTAAAAAATTAAAAGGGATTGTAGCCTTCATGATTTAAAATGGAAAAAATTATTCACCCCTATCGTGAATAAGAAGTGAAATTTTAATTCCACTCGAAGGGAAAAAATGGCATCGTGAATCTCCCGTGAAAAATTATTCTCGCTATCAGTTCTTAGTGAATGTAAAAAAGGGAAGAAGATAAAAAAAATAAAAAATCATAGAACTTTTTGTTCAAAAATATACACAGATATATATGAAAAGTGAAAAAATTTCACTTCTTATTTACGATAGGGGTGAATAATTTTATTCAAAACAATTTTATTTTAAATAAAGTTGTCCAATATTGTGGTACACAGTGTTGTATAGTTTGTGCGCAAAACTCAAAACTTGGTAAATAAACGTGTTGTACCAACGATCGCAAAGTGTGTGACTTGCATAAGAGAATAAACCGGTCCGCTTAGCGGCGCACTAAGAACTCTAGCAATAATATTTTTAAATGTGGATCATACATTTTCATTCACAATGAATAATCTTAATGCCATATAACCGTTCATAATGTGGTTATGTTTTGACTAAGCAAAAACGGTCTTTACTGAAATATCATTCACAGTATCAACAAATACACGAACCTCTTCAATGCTGCCAGATTAGATCGGTGCTGTAACCTATAATTTCTTTATTAATAACAAAATTGTAATTTCGAAAATTCATAAAACTTATCCAAATATCGTAAATATTATCAGAACAGTTGCTAAAGAGATCTTATGAAAATTCGATTTTGGAAAACCGGGGTAAAATCAGTAACTTTTCACAACTCAATTCCGATTAAAAGTAGTTTCAATTCCGAAAGATGAGTATTTCGAAAATGAAAAACGAAAATTAAGTTTGTAATCAAACCACTTATAAAATTAAAAATTATATTGAGAATGAATTTTTTTTTACCAATTTCATTTGTAGCAAACAATAAAAAACAAGCATACTTTTTGGAGCAACAGTAAAATAAGCTGTTCCTGTTAATAAAAATATCTTGAAGTTAGTTAGCTTTGCTATCAGCGCTACCCAATATGCAGATTTGTATGTAGTATTTTGTACGTTTTTCTGCGCAGTTTTAAATAAAGTTTAATTTTTAAAAAAATTTAAGTTTATACGAATAGTTTATTCCCTCAACTAACGCTCAGAAATTATGTTGCGATTTTTTTCTTTCTTCATTTCTTTTATTTTATTATTTGCCTTGGAGAAATTAACAACAGTTATGATTTTTAATTTCACTGCATTACGTTTTTCAAAGTAATATTTTTTAATGAAAATAATTGAAATTTTTATAAAGCACAACAAAAATGTCCTAATTGTACAATTTTTATTCTTGCTGATGTCCTTATTCCAACAGCGTGGCAGCGTTTGTATGCTTTAAGTCACCGCTGTTTAAGAGTTCCTGTTGATATTAATAGCTTTAGCTTGAAATGTAATTTGTGGAAATATTTCTTTTTTATATGTATGTACATATACATACATATGTTTTAATCCAGACTATAAAGGAATGTTTTGAATACATCTGCATGATGTATGTAGCGGGAACTTTGTTTTAAAGAGAACCCTATATTTTAATCTGAGCCAAGTTTTAGAAGAATCAGTGAAAAACTAGCGAATTCTCTAATTAAGTGTTTGTAAATGGAGTGAATTGCATTTTTACATCATCTTCCTATCAAATTTACAGTGGAGAGCAATGCTATTCAGACAAAAGCTATACTGACACATAATCAATTCAAAGGGATTGAATGAAAAAAGTACTTGCTAGAAGGTGTTCTGAGGTTCCAGAATCAGTGGGTCCAGACTGCTGAAAATGCTCTCCTGTCTTTTTTGCAATCGTGTTGCAAATATGTTTTAATTTTTAATTTTTCCAAATTGATTCTTTGCTGTGTCTGGAAAGCATCACAAAAACATTTACTTTACATTTCTTTTAGCATACGTATAATTTAAAAATAAAAGAAATGAAAAATAAATTTTACAATTATGACACTCGAGTCAAATGCCACCAACATTCCATTTTATTTACAAAAAAATTTAACGTACTTATTACGAGTTCTATTACAAATACAATTATCGTGGCAAACTCAATTGCTATTTTGCCGTTTTCTTGTCATTTTGAAACACATACGAGCACGTGCGTGCATTTCTTTTAAAGGATGGAGTGAGTGAGTAGTCAGTTGTTCCTGTGTAGAATGGGATAACATTTTGATGATAATGATGATGATGAGGTTGATGGTGACACAAATTCTCTTTCATGTGAATGCCAGCTGAAGTAGTTACCATAGAATTGTTTTCCATCTCTTTCCATCAATTTAGTAAATATTTTCCATATATTATTTTTTTGTTTTTGTTTTCAAAAATATCTCATCTACAAACACTTGCTCTGGCTGTAATATCGAAAAGCTTGAACAGAAATGTCATTTAAACTCACACAAACACAAAAGACAGAAGCACATACACATGGTGGAAAGTGATACTTAAGCGCGTTTATGAGTAAATTTTAAAATGTTCCATCCAAATGAATTAGAATTGTCCTTGCAAATGGTGGTACATGTGATATTTTTCTTGTAAAACACACTGGTACTAAAACGAAAACACGGTGTGAATTGTGTAAAAATTTTTTACAGAAATTACTGTTATGTATATGTTATGAGCTACAAGTTCGTCTATATGCTCAAAAGTAGTTTACAACCTAGTAAATGAAAACTTTAATACCAGGTAATAGTACACTGGGAGCTGATTACTTCCAGCTCAATTGTTCTTCTTAGGGCCAAATTTACAGTAATTAGTTAGCTATTAGTAAACTAAAATGATAACTATTGTTTAACTAATACTTCATATTCACAGTGTATTATTTAACCAACACTCTTAATATGAACAAAAAATGGTAACCCTATCAAACTATTAACTTTCAGTACTGGCAATTCTGTTATAGCATATGGCTTTTGTTTATATTTGATATATTATTTCTTAAAAAATGGCATATACATTCAAGAACTTGCCACGCCACCTACTTGCTAAGACGGAATATATCCATACAATCTTTTTACATTACGTTGGCGACGCTCAGCAACAATATTCCGCGTATTATCAGTACCAGTGTCTCTTTCAATATCGGACTCCGTGTTTTCAATTTCACATGCTATATCTAAAATTTTTCACAAAACAAAAATACTAATAATAAATTCCAACGAATCAGCTGTTGTCTAACTGTTAGTTAACCAATGACGTTTGATGGTTTAATTAATGTTAAAGTAGAAGCTGTGAATCAAATATTATTAGTTAAACTATTGCTATTAGCTAACTAATGACTGTGAATTTGGGCCTTATAGGTCAACATTTAAATTTATACATAAAAAACGTTTAGGCCTTAACTATGAGATGGATTCAACGTTCGTATTATAAGCTGGAATTACAGTCAACATTTTTGTTGTTTTTCGAACAACCTGTCGAACAGAATTTTGCCTTCGTAAGCGAAAATGCAAGTGTTTCGCAATTGTGCGGATTACATCCTGATCAATTTTCTTTTTATAAGTCATCATGTGGCGAACAGAATTTTGCCTTCGACGGGGAAGAAAATAAATGTTTCGCAATTGTTTTCTGTTTTTGGGCGTCAAAATAGTAATTTCAAAATGTTTGTGTACATTTTGTACATATCCTATCGGCCTATTAGTTTATTGCCCAACATTTCAAAACTATTTGAAAAGCTGTACATGATCAAGCTGATGCCTATTGTGAGTAGAAGTGGATGCATTCCAGATCATCAATTCGGTTTTCGCAGTCAGCACAACACTATTGAACAAACTCACAGACTTGTGAACGTAGTTAGAAAAAAAGAAATATTGTTCAGCGCTTTTTATTGATGTCGCACAGGCTTTTGATAAAGTATGGCACGAAGGTCTTGTCCACAAATTAGCACAAAATCTACCCGCAAACATCGTCAGGCTCTTAAAAAGCTATCTAGAGGAACGAAAATTTGTAGTTTGGGAAGGAAATTTTTCAACCCCCCGCAGTCGATTGTAGCCGGAGTCCCTCAAGGCAGTATCTTCGGTCCATTACTTTATTTAATATATGCATCTGACTTACCGTTAAGCAGTAACATTCACACGTCAACATTTGCTGATGATACGGCTTTTCTAAGCGTTCATGAAAATCCTGTAGAAGCTTCCCGGAATCTACAAGGCTACATCTCAAAATTGGAAACATGGCTAAAACAATGGCGGATAAAAGTGAATGAGCAGAAATGTGTACACGTTACTTTTACTTTACGCAGGGAAACATGCCCGCCTATACAAATCAACACCGAGACTATACTGCAACACACTGTAGTCAAATATCTAGGCGTTCATCTTGATCGTCGTTTAACATGGAAATCGCACATAGACACAAAGTTGATCCAAATGAAACTAAAAGCAGCCCAAATGAATTGGCTTATTGGAAGAAACTCTATACTAAGCTTAGACTGTAAACTTCTATTATACAATGCGATCCTAAAACCAATATGGCCCTATGGAATCTAGTTATGGGGCCCTGCCTCCGCATCAAATGTAGAAAAAATTCAAAGGCGACAAAACAAAATTCTACGTACTATAACAGCAGCCCCATGGTATATCCGAAATCATCGAATTCACAAAGATCTCGATGTTCCGTTGGTTAACACAGTATTTTCTATACACGCGAAAAAATACATTAAAAAACTTGAGTTGCACCCAAATCCACTTGCGCGCAATATTCTAGAGTATAGAGGCCACACCCGGCTTAGGAGGAGGGATACTCTTTCTATCAGCCGTACACGAGAGACGTAAAAACAACAAAAATCAATCGTTGAAACTAAAAATTTTGTTTAGCATTGGCTAAACATATATTTATCTTTTTTAGATTTAAGATTTGATCAACTTATTGATGTTTCAATTAAATTGAAGATTCAATAAATAATAAAATTTATCATAAAAAAAAAAAAAAAAAAAAATTTGTACGTTTGTACAACACTGGTTTCAAAATATTATATTTGGATTTTGCTAATTACAATAATTTTTCCTTTATTTTCTTTTCCGTTTTCTTTTAAATATTTCTTAGCTAGAATCAATAAATCGCCCATTGTGCATTCATGTAGTAGTAATTGCAAATGAGGTTAAAAAAGATGTTTAATGCCAGTTACACCAAAAAAAAAAGAAAAAAACAAAAACAAAATAAACAAAATATTTGATCTGAATTCGCTACAAGGAAAATGCAAAAGTATTTATTTAGGACTAAATAAAATAAAATAGTACACGTAATAATAAACTAAAATATTTCTTTAATAAAGAATTATGCTTCTTAAGTTTGTAGATGAGTTAAGAAATGATTGAAGTTTTTGTATTGTTTTGACAACTTTAACGGTATTTAAAATACTTTAACTTGGGAAAAAAAATATAAAGTTGTTGAAATGATATTGAACGATATCGGAGAATGAAAATGCTAAGGCTGCAGGCATCTCACCTAAGCGACTTGAATATTTGTATATGACACAGTTGAGGATCTTCTTAATAAATCGTATTTTCGTATTGAAGCGAATAAAAAAAGTTTGTTAATCTTTTATACATTTGTTACCCAGAACTCCGATTTCTATAAACCGATTTGGCAAATTTTTTATATTTCAGTACGTTGTTGTAGCCACCTAAATAATGATTATCGTATAGCTTCGCCATTTAGGACCGATGTTAAAAATTCGAATGTTTAATGGGATTTCTTGCAGATCGTTCTCATAAATTTTTAAATATTAATTTTCGCACAAATACACAGAGAAAAGAGCTTAGTTTTGGCAACTGAATTTTTTGCCAACCGAATTGTGGCTGTTGTGCCAATTATCAAAAACTTCGGTTACTACAACTACAATTTTCATGTAGTACCACTTAATTTTCGGTTTTGATAACCGATAAAGTTGCTTACCGCCATGGAATCTTAAATGAAAGCTAATCGAGATTATTTACGCTTATTTTATCCTGGAAGACAATTGAATTGATATTTTTAATATTTAACTAAATTAAATTATTTTACATACTCATTGGAATTTAAAATTAATTTTTTTTTCATTATTGGTATTGAACATAGATCTCACATGTTTGAAACATATCGCCTCACACACAGCTCAGCCACATGAGTATTTTGAAATCGACATATATTGAGTAAGTACTTATTTTACTATAATTGGTTATGCCAACCCTAATAATCGGTTAGGAGAATCAAGCAAACCATATTCCGTATCAATTACATATTCAGTTGAGGTCGGCATTTTGGGATTTTGTAGCAGCAAAAGAAAGCATTCGTTTGACCCAATCAATTGAATAATTGTCACACCCGTATATTAGTTACAATTGCAGTATTGTGGCTATGATCATGGAATGTTGGTTGGATCAATAGAATAGTGGCAGCGGTAATCGATATATAGTCTATGCAACTGATATTCTATTGAGACAACCGATTTCCAACAAATCTCTTTTCTGGTGTACTATTTTTATGGCCCACATTTTTTTTGGAGAATTAGAAATCGATATATTGATTTTCACGTAACTCCTACATTAGATATTGAACCTATTTTCAAATTACCTTGTAAGCATGCAGTTTCGTTCCATAGAAGTGTAAGTTTCACCCCAAAATATGTTGATTAATAAATAAATCCACTATTTATGAACTGATACTATTATTTTTTATTATTTAAGAAACAACTTTAATCTTTTGCGGTAGTAAAATATGAATTAGAAATTTTATTGGGGTTTAAACTTTCGTTTAGTTGCGTCGATTTTGAAATCTGTCCGATTGTGTTTCTTTATTGAAGTCGGTTTTCTTTTTGCCAGAACTACTTGATTTAAATGTAAACTGTAATTTCTATAATATTCGATTTTTTTACACAAATTATTTTTTTTTATATTGTTTTGTATTGAAGTTGTCATAAGTTGTGCACTTTACAAATATTCACTGTACTCATCGTATTTTTGGGTACAAGAATTCTTCATTCATAAATAAATATTCGACTTAATTGCCATTCTTTGCTAAAATATTTCTTAACGATACCAATGAAATGAACCCTTTGAAATGATTGGGGAGTACAAAATTAATTTTGTGCACGTATGTATTTCTATAATAAATCCTCACACATACTTACATTCGTATACCAAAAAAAAAAAAAAAGCAGTTCGTTAGTTAAAATATATACATAAATTTAACCCTCTGAAATATATACAGTGTACTCTCTCTTAGCGGAAACCTCCCATTAACGGACGTTTTTTTTCTGTGTCAAAAAAAAATTCCTTAGGGACAATAATTGACTTCGTATTTAAATACTCATTCAGCTAATTTTCATTTAAATTTATGTTGCATTTAAGTGCTACTTCTGTTTTTCAGTCGTATTTAATTGTTCTTATTTAATTTTATTGAAAAGTTGGTAGCACAACGTTATATAAAAAATTTTCCCACAAATTTCCCTAACGAACAGCTGACTACACCAAATAAAGAAAAATTCCAAAAAAATCAGCACTGAATTATTGGCCCTTAGTGATTTGAATTTTTTTGTATTGATCAGACTAGCCTGCCATAACCGGCACTGTTGCAACAAAAGATCGATATATTCTTGTTTTGCTAATACATAATACTATTTGATGATAAATATTTTACAAATAATTTTTACTCTAAACATCTTATCACTTTTCTCATAAGTCCTTAGGGTCCGATTAAAGGAAAGTATACTGTATATTGAATTATGAATGTTTGATGATTTTCATAGCTGTCATGTTCTTGTTTTTGAATTTCATTTAACAACTAAAAGGAAGGCGTGTTAAAAACCAACCCATCGCCAAGTATTTAAATATATTTTATTCAGAAATTCATTAGAAATGAGCAAAAAAAAAAAAGGGTTTCTTTCGAGGTTTTTATTTAGTTTTTGATAAATAGTTGTATGTTTTGAATATGTACATACATTTTCTTGATTAAATAATTTTTCAATTGGACAATGAATTTGTGGGATACAATAATTTATGACTTTTTTGTTGTTGTAGGAAATATAAGTAAAAATACAGGCTTCACAGTATCTTTAACAAAATATTTATATTATCAATGTGTCACTAACTACTTAATGTTTCTCCACGTAACGTTCGAGTTGATTGATCGATTGATAAGTTAAAGGAACTATTGTATATGGGTATTTCCACAGAAAGGTCTACCGCGGCCAAAAAATTATAAGTTATTAAACAATTATTTTTAAACAATTTTAAACAATTACTGTTATTAAAAGAAAAGTTTGGCAGATAACGAAAGCAAAGAATATTATATTGCACGACGCCTTAGCTTTATTCGAATGCGCACGAGACCACATAAATGGGATTCATTTAACTTTTATAAGTGCAGACAAAATTGAAAGACTTACCCCACCATTAACGGAAAAATGGAAAGAAGTGCCAAGTATCTCAGGCATGCAGAATCTTCACTACTTATCATGCGAAGAAGATTTACAAATAAAAGTAGCTCGAACCGCAATTTCGTCAAAGAGAGATATTTAATAAATAACCTTTTTTTACTATTTTTTTTATTCTTATGTACCTTTTCAAACATTGACCTGAAGTTGAATTTTCATTTATTTTCGTTGAATTAAAACTTTAAAACCAAACTACATCAAAAATTTTTCGAGTTTATCATAAGGAAAAAAAGTCACGTAACGCAATATCACGTCACGCTTCATATTGTTTCATGTATCAATAAAACTTAACATAAAATCATCAACAAAAAAAAAACAGTAATGAAAATAAAGCTAAACTATCCCTTAATAATATCCAAATAAGTTACATAAAAGTTTTTAGCTTATTTCGCTGGTTTTTGTACTTTAGTAAAAGTAGAAAAAAACAACTTCTATTTTTTGTCACGTCACGCAACAGCTTTTGTTGACCAATATGTCAGGACCCCGACTCTTACAGCACCCATGCTTTCCACTAAATAAAGGGCTCTAAAATTGCTTCCCAAAAACCTAAATGAAGAATAAAGTATTTGGGCCTTTGTTTGATTTTCTTCATGTTGAATACGTGCGACTGTCACGTGCGCAACCATAGAAATACCCATATATTAATTTGTATTGAACAAATAAATTCGTATGCACCCACATAAACCTAAACAAAAGACTTCATACACACAGATATTAATAAATAAATATATGACAAATTTTTGGGAAATGAAATAAGAAAAACCAAATTTTATGTTATAAATAATCCTTTTTCAATCAACTGACGCTGTGACGCACGAAAAGTCAGTCATTAAATCAAATCCTCTATTTAAATTGAAACCAAAATCAATGATGCCGAACAAAAGCGACCAAAACAAATATTCTTGCTGTTGTTGTTGAGTCAATAGATAAACTACAGGTTGAATTCAAAAGAAAGCAATAGAAAACTAAAACCACGACAAGTAAAAACACATGACTGAAAAAAATATAATAATACTCAATCAAACACTTGTGAAAAATAATAAAAAATAATTTTATATGAGAAAATATGATTATGAGCCAGACAAAACGAGGAGCAACAATTAAAGCAGGCAGTGATGCCAACACCTCAAAGTAGAAAACAACACTCGCGGCCAAGCAAATTAATTTCTAAAGGATTCTCTTATTTTTATGTTCCACCTAATCAATAATAGAATAAAAATAAGTTTTGGAAACAAAGGGGGTTTACACATCACGGACAATAAAAAAAAAGATAAAATTTGCGTTTAAAATTACATTATCGGAAAAAAAGCCAAGACAAAAAAAAAAAAAAATCACCAAATTTACAAAAAACGTCAAAAGTGGAAAAAATTGTCGAAATGGGGGAAATAAGCTGAATTATGAAATTATTACTATAAAAGTAAATGTTTATTTTTTCAATATATAAACCTCTTCCTGAAATGAGGCTTTTAAAATTTGGATAACGGAGTTTTTTTTTGTTGTACTTTCGGCCATAATTATAGACGTTAGAACTTTCTTGTTCTCTTCTGTTGTCACTGATTCCATTCCGTACGAAAATGGTTTCAATTCCGAAACTTGCGTCTTTAGAAAACAAAAAAACAAAACGAAAATTTTGTTTGTAATTAATTAAAGCTCTTTAAAATTTCAAAATTAATAAAAGTGATTTTTTTTTTAATTCATTTATAATAAGCAATAAAAACATGTATACTTTTATGAGCGTTAGTAAAATAAGCTTTATATGTTAATAAAAAAAAGCTTAATGTGAGCTATGCTATTGAAAACGGATGTTTAATAACTTTTTATATTTTCCTTTCTTTTAGTAATTTATCGTCCATATTTCGACTCTTCTTGTTTGTGAAGTTCTGTATTCTTTTATTATAATTTACTACCTACGATTAATTTACTGTTGAAAACAAAATCAATTAATAACTGTTACATGCGAGCACATAGAAAATAAATATAGGTATTTTCCATAAAAAAAAATTAAGGGATATAATTTTTTATATGTATGTTTGTTATGTGTTCTAATACCTTTGGCAGTTTAAAAAGAACTTATCAATTTTATGTATATAAAAATTGTCAAAATAATAAGAAAAAATCATCAAGTAGTATTATTTTTACACACTACACGTACGAGGGAGGTTGTAACTCAAATGCACACATACAAATCCATATGTAGATGGTAGATACATACCGTCGTGGATTCAAAACCAAACACGAAACAGTGTTTTGTCTTCTTATCATACAACTTATTCCATCACATCGTACGTATTTTCTAATGTCTCTTTTCATCTAGCAAATAAATATGTTTGACTTCATTGATATTGATAACTGATAGTTCAGTTTGCTACAGTTATTTGCAGTCTATTTTTCTTTTCTAACGGTTAAGAACAGAGGGACGTGTCTCGCCGTATATGTTTTTAGATACGAGTGAGAGTGAAACACCAAAAAAAAAAAAGAAAAAAATTCAATTCATTTTCGTAAATATAGATGTTAAAAAAGTACAACAAAAATAACACGAATAAAAGCGAGAATTATTTAAATTGACCTTTGAGTTTTTATTAGTAACTGTCATATAAGACAACTAAAAAGATCGATTATTTTAGTATTTTGTATATAACAATCATAAATGTAACATTTTCGGAAACTATTTACATACATATGTACATACATATATACTCGTACAGAAAAGTTCGCCAATAACAGTACAGACATTGGATATTTGTTGTACCGTTAAAGTGTTTACAATATGGTCGCGGGGACGAATAATTCCAAATATGTACTTAGAAAATATTTATTAACGTTTTAGCAGAGCTCTATTAAATAATGGGTCTGTAAAATAAACACGGTAACTTATTTATGTATGTACATATGTATGTGAGTACGGCAATCTGCTTGTAGTATTATAAAATTGATGACTACATATATTTTTAGATTATTTTATAATATTCTAGCGTCGTTTTACAAAGCATAATTTCGTTATCAGCTTTTGACAGTACTGGTATGTGAAAATGTATTTATTACATGTCTTTATTGCAGTTAAAATGATTCTGTATAATTTTAGTGTTTGTTTAAAGTACATACATACATAAGTACATAAACAAATACATACATTCATACATATAACTAAAGTAAAAAAATCAAACTGAATTACAATTGTAAATGCAAAGAATGCGTCATGTTTTAAAATTTAATAAAAAATAAAATAAAATATTGCTTATACGCACTATCATACCATTTGATAAAAAGCACATCAAAATCATGCGTACAAACATCATGGCTAAATGCTCATCTTAACGGTAAACTCACACACAACACAGCCTAACACACACAAATTTACCCTCGCTTACACTCTTTATTCGTGGGCTCTCTTCCACGCATCCAAAATAACTTCGTTGTGATAACGAAGTCATCCTTCTATGATTTCTATTTGGAGGTGTGTGTGTAAAATATAGAAAGAACATAATAGCAACAAAAATAACAATTTAACTTGGAAAAGCATGTTTATCTCAATATTTCCCTCAAACATTCAAACAGTTTAGTTTAGCTTAGACTTTCATGTTAAACAGACGTTGGATTGAACTTAATTGGAGAAATAACAATAACACGGTTACATGGCGGTGTCATTAACGTTTAATAAATAAAATGCAACAAAAAAGTTAAATACATTTTTATTAGTTTAGAGAAATGGTGTAAAAAAAAAGAAGAAAAAAAAAAAAATAGAAAAAAGGATATAAAAATTAAAACTTGTTTTAAAACAAGAGAAAAAATTTTTTTTACACTCAAACATGTTCGTTATATGCGAATACATTAAACATTAATTTAGGCTTTCAAGTGTAAAACGCCGTTACAATTAATGTTGCCAATTACCGGTGGAAAAAAAGCGGCACTTGTAATTTTGTATGACAAATAAACAAAAATATTTTATTTCCGTATCTTGCTTTTGTTAATGTGTTAATGCAAGAGCTTTTGTTGATGTAGTTTTTGTTGTTGTTAATACATACTTATTATGTGTTTAATTTATAAGAAGTCAGTCGAAAGTGCAAAAATTCAAAAAACAAAAAAGAGGTAATAAAACTAAACTAAATGCATGTGGATAAAATCTCTTGTTGTAAATTGTTTTGAATTAACTTAAATCTTAATTGTAAGTGTGTGTGTGTGTGTGAGTGCATGTGTGATAAAGCACCTTTCACACTGCATCTCTATGGGAATTTTTATGAATGCAAGCCAGTCAGTCAGCCAGCCAAACCAACCAACATAAATGTTCGTGATAAAATAGTTGCATTGACTATTGTAAAGGTTTTCTTTTTTATATGATTTTTTTTTTCTTTAAACAGTTGATGCAGTACGAGAAACAAGTACGTGTAACTCTGTGTAGTGTCAAAGTAGTTTTGATGTTGTTGCTGTTGTTGCTGATGTTTGATTAAGAGTTTTGTCACCTTTTTATTATTGTTGTTGGTATTTATGCTACTATGGCACTTTTGAGTGCAGTTTGTTGTTTTTGTGCATAAATGTGTAAAAATTTCAAGCACTACACGTTCTTATTTATTATTCAGCTTTCCGCTTTTATTTTTCATGAATTTTATACTTTTGTATTTTTTGTGCTAAAATACAGTAGATATTTTTCAAATACATACAAACGTACTGTTTATTTGGTATTACATTGCTTTAGCGAGTGATTCTTTTTGTAAAACTAATGAATATCAATATATTTTGTTGCATTTGCTTGCCACTACTGTCTTCTTTGTGCGAGACAAATCTTATTTGATGTCACAAGTTGATGCAAATTTTCAACATCACGCACATCGCAAAACGTTGTTCGGTTCAGGAGGCTCAAATTATTTAAACGGTTTTCCATTATCTGAAGTAGTTGGCGTATATTTTTAAAAAACATACAAAGAGCTAGAAACTTTTTTTTTTAATTTATTCAATTTGATTAAATCAAATTATAAAAGTAAGTTTATGCAAACTTTAGCATTAACCAGCATACATATACGCCTGCCTTATGCAGCATAAATGAGTCTTTTAGTTTCAACGCGACCAAAGATTTTTCATAAGATTATTAAGATTGCAACATATTTTTTTATTCTCTTTTAAATTTAATATTTTAATTATTTTTAAGTAATTTTTCAAAGTTTATTGGCTTAATTGAAAATTATCAATATCAGACATGAATTCTTTAAATCGAATTAACTTCGTTACCAAATCAAGACAGGAGAAGCGAAATAATTTTGACAACTAATGAAGCAGAAGTCAACAAAATCCCTTTTTTTTCTAGGCCACTACACAATTGATCAAACTTGAATTTTTTTTTTTGATTTATGTATGTATGTATTCCATAATAAGAAAAAAAAACTTTTACTTAATCAGATAAAATAATTTTTAAAAATATTTTTCTATTTCAAAATTTGTGCAAAAATTTATAAATTCAAACATTTTATTGAAAATCAAACTGGCTTTTCTTTTTTGTTTCTATTGTGAATGGAAAATGTACTAAATCATGCAAACTATTTACTGAGCAATTTCGAAAATTTATGATTTTTTAAAACAATTTAATGAAATACATATCTTATCTTATGTGTTAAATTAAAATCGATAATGGTAGTGTCAGATTGCGGAGTTTATCCCTGAATTGGGGAAGCTTCTTAGTAGTATGGGATAACAAATTTCTTTTTGGGGAATTCATTGAGGATCAGTTTTTTTCTTTGGGGACTTCGGGTGATTTTTATTTCACATTGTAAATGTGCTCCAATGTCTATTAATGATTTTAAAAAACTGAAAACTGGATTGAAATGCTTAAAGTGATAATTTTCATGAATTAGTAGAGTAAAGTTTTAGAGAATTATTGCAGCAGATGTGTACCCAAATGCAAAATATGAAATTTCAGAATTTTATTTAATGTTTCGATCTACGTATATTGGTTTATCTTAAAACATATATGAATGTATGCATGTATGCAATATACATAAATGCGATATTTCCTAATTTATTTTTTTCTTTTAACCATATCAAAATTAAGTTTCACTTTTAAGATGTACAATTTATTGATTGAAAATTTTCTCACGAGCAAAATAAATAAGATATAAATTAATTGAACACTTAGGTGCAGCATGCTGCCAATGAAAATAATATGTATTGTTTTAATGCTTTCGTTGATTGTCGTGATACTCAACTAAAAAAAATGCATAAAATAATAAAATCACGTGCTGATAGCAAACTTTTTTCTCGCCCTTGATACAAACTTAACGATTGTAATAATTCTATGAATTGGAAAATATTACGAAAAAGTATACAGTACAATACGCATATAAGAAACTCGTTTATAAGAAAAACTCGGCTATAAGAAACACTTTGCCAGACACCATGTACATTTCCATATAACTACGTGCTAAATAATTCTTATATAAGAAACTCGCTTATAAGAAAAACTCTGCTATAAGAAACAAATTTTTATGAAAAATTACATTCCTTCCATAGAAAATTGTACGTGTATAAGAAAGTATTCTCACAATGAAATTTTTTTCAATTTGGGGAAAAATATAAATTTTTTGATTATATTTTACAATTTACATCTGTGAACACTGGTCCAAATGTCAAATTAAGGCTTTAATTTTAGTGAAATCAGCCGGCTTCGTTGTTTTTTTTTTTTTTTTTGTACAAAATAATGTGTATTAATTAATTTTATTTCTAAGAAAATATCTTTCCTAAAAGCGTGTTACATATATAAGAAAATATCTTTCTTATATGCGTGTTTTCTTTATAAGAAAAACTCGCATATAAGAAACAAAATCTGTACATTTTTACACTTTCTTATATGCGTATTGTACTGTATTCCAATTTCATTAATTTTTATTTTATTTTTTGTTTCGTTGGTTCAAATAGAGCATTACAAAATTGAAAACATTATTAAACACTACAGTGAATCCAAAAAAAAAAAATGAAAATGATAATGGAACTTTTAAGTGAAAAGGCGTCTTAAAATAATAAAAAGACAATTAACAAAAATAGTTTACAAAAAACAGAATTGAAGAACAAAAACAACACACTTTTCGCTATGAACAGTTTGTTGAACAAAAACTTAACCATCTATCCGTGCTTATAACATGTGTATTTACGAGTATCGTTTATGTTTCAAACATTAATGTCTGATACCGCCTAGAACAGCAACAAGTACAATACGAAAATATATGTAGCAGACAGTAATAAGTACATACAAAAAAACCCAAGATAACAATGATTAACAAATTTTGTAAGACAACAATAAAAACCATATGAACTATTCAATGAAAAAAAAAAGTAAATATAAAACAAACAAATTATAATTGACAAATAATAATTAATAAACAAATAAAGAAACAAACAAACAAACAAACAGATATAAAAGTAAATGTAAACAAATTAAAAAGTGACACTCATCAACAACTGGAACAATTTAGTCGTTCATTCATGCAACTTAGAAGGTTGTTGATATTTTGAAATAAAATGAAGTGAAGTGAACAACAAAGTCAACAACAACACAAAACATACATACATATGTATGTAAGTGTAACATAAAGTGTTGGAAAGAGTTGAAGTAACAACTAACAACAAACAGAGCACAATATAAACAAATAAAAAAGAATTATTTGTGGCCTTACAGGGCAACATCATCCATTTATCTGCCGACATCATCAGCAACATACAGCAACAAAGATGTCAACCACATGTTGCGGATTAAAACTGTTAATTGCCATCATTGTGTTTGTCACATATGAAAGTGGCAACAACAACAAATACACCTGTAATGGTAAGTAGTCCTAAACAACAACAGATAAACATGTTTACACTGCATTATGGTTGAATAATACACACAGAAAAATATAAATTTTCCATCAAATGTACATATATATTTTACAATAAGTATTTTAGTCAAGTCAAATTTATACCAGTTATACCACTTTTCCAAATTTATATAGAACAATTTTTTCATGGGATGACCAAAAAATTTAGCGAAAATTGTGTTAACTAAGGTGACCAACTATACTCATTTACTGAGTTTTGTACTCTTTTTTCGCAAACCGTACTCTTTTCAAATACTGTACTCTGAAAGTACTCATTTGTATAATTTTATACTCATTTGTTTTTCTAAAACATTTTTTCATTTTTACCCGTTTTTACCTTATTTCCATGGGCTCACAGTGGCATGATGTAATAAACAAGGTGGCAGCAGGAGAAAACAAGAACTTGGCAGCACGAGAAAAAGTAACGGCTAGCTAACTTAAGCTGTCAAAAATATAACCAGAAAAACAGCTCTTTGACATTTGAAGCGACCTAATAAGTAGAGCCAAAAATAGTAAGCTTTCGTAGCGCTGCCATCTTGTTTATTGCATCATGCACATTACTTTTGATGTTTTCAGAGTTGGCATCACTGCTACGGCATGCCTGACAGCCTTGACGTATGCGTATTATGTACGGAAAAGTTTTATGGGAATTCCCTTTCTGTTTAATTAATTTGAAGTTAGAGAAAACCATGGTCTAATAATCAGGTCTGCGCAAGAAGGAATATGGTTTTTGTAGGGTTGTGTTTTGACCGTTAAATAATCTGCAAAAAATGGTAAACTGCGCAATCTTGTCAAAAGTTGCTTACATTTTTGGCCGGCATCTTGAATATTTTTGTTTACGTTATGCTTTTTGTTTTTGCATAACCAATAAATACATACATATGTACAAACCACATTTTATTTTAGGGAATGATTATTGGAGCAGTGAGAAGTCGCAACTTTCTGTAAAAACATTATCTGCCGTCTTAACAGTCAAATTTAATATGCAAAATGAAAGTTGTTCGGATGTGGCTACATTATTAGACGAACATCCTCGTTTAACAAAAAAAATCCACTCCGAAGAAAAATATGTTTTTAAAAGAAAATAAAGTTTTTATCGTTTTTTCATCTTTTTTTTTCATATATGAAATACTTGCAAAGTGTACTCTTTTTGAATAAAAAATAGTTGGTCACCTTATGTTAACATCTGGTGGATATTCAAATTACAAGCAGCTGTCGAAGCCAACTGATAGGAACTCGCTTTTAATTAAATTAATTTCGCTATTTATGTATATTTTATTATATGTTTCGGGCGTACCATACCTTTTTTTTACACGCTAGAGATGGAACTAAAAACATCGTGTAAAATATACCTGTGGCATATGGAAAATTAAGAGATGCGGTTAGTGAAAAATCATTAGGATCAAACAGTTTTATTAAAAGAAAAAAAACGTGGAATTAAACAAGAAAATAAGTTAAAGAATTCCCAAACAAAAAAGAAATAACTCCCAACCATATATCCTTGGAAACTATTACATTTAGGCCTTATTTTACAATGAAATACTCCCAAACAGAGTAAAATTAAATAATCTGCAACACTTTGGGAATTATTTTATTGTGATGCCAAGTTTGAATGGAATAAAATTAAGCTGGCGTTAGGTGTTATTCCATTTAAGAGTTATTTCGTGGAAACGTTTTTAGGGCAGAACATTGATTCAGATATCCGATGAGTCGACTAGAAAAGTAGCAACTTCGCATCAGATATTTTGTTTAATTTACATTATTTTGGGAGCATTTAAAAAAACCACTGCTGCCAGGTTAGTTAGTCTATGAAAAGATAAATAAAGTTGAAAGCTTTTTTGCCACGTTTACATGGGATCAAAATTGAAAACTCGATTTAAAATATATTTTTATTGCCTTCATGAGAAATCTTCAAACGTAAAATCCAATGTTATAAAGGGTGCTTTTTATAGAGTGACACAAGTTTAAATCAAATAAAAAGGAAATATATTTTTAATATCAATGAAACGGGCTTTATTGGAAAGAAATTTTTATGAAATTTTTGTTTAAATATGATTTCTGCCATTTGGCCGGAACGGCTAGCGCGTAGAAGTCGCAATCTCGAATACCAATTTTCAACAACTTTTAGCAGCATTTGCGGCCGTATTTCGCCGATAACTCTTCGAATGTAGATTTCCAGGTGTTCAATTGTTTGTGGTTTATTGACGTAGACAAGTGACTTAACATAGCCCCAAAGAAAATAATCTAATGGGGTTAAATCACACGATCTTGGCGGCCAATTAATTGGGCCATTACGTGAAATTATTTTTTCATCAAAAGTTTCTTTAAGTAAATCAATTATTTTGATTAAAAATTTTAACAATTTGCTCGCGTTGCTCTGGTGTAAGTCGATTTATAATGAAATTTCAAAGCAAACTAAACAAAAAACAAGTATCAGCTGTTAAATGGGTGCAGAAATAAAGCAGTGATGACAACTCAAAGTTGTGACACTCTATAAAAAACACCCTATATTATAAACGACTCATATATCGGATAGAGAATATATTCAATGCTTTGCATTTTATAAAGAATAACATTCACTGTTTGGCTAATTCTAATTTTTTTCAGTTTCTTTTTTTTTAATGCTGACATCCAAATCATCGTCAGTAGGCTTTAAGTTACTGCAAAAACACAAAAAAAAAACAAAAACTTATCGCCTTTCTATACAAAAGTTAAGGAAAAAACAGATAAAGAAATAACCAAAGTTTAATGTTTAATTTCTAAACAAATGATTATGGGTGGGAGGGTTTTCTTTTTATTCATAGACGATTTAAGATAGATTTAAACTTTACACAGACATTCAGCCAAACAAACAAACAAACAGACAAAAAGACAGACGACATACAGTAAATAATACAAAAAAATAGTTAATGTCAATGTTTTACTTACATGGTTGTGCTCATAGAATTTTATGAAAGGGGTCATTAATAAATAACATAAAATGTATATAAAAGGCATTTATGATTTTATCTCTTTGTCAAAGATACATATATAAATACATACAAGCAACCATACGTATGTATATAATTATGCACTATTTCATAGATACACGATTCTAGCTGGCATTTATTGTCTTGTTTACGTTTCTTTTGCTTACAGTGTCTTATAAATAAGTGTCAACAAAAGTTCTTTTTGCGAAGTATTAAATGAAACGACTTAATTACAGTTGTTGCCAACTAATAGCTTGCGGCGATAAACATTATACAGTGGGGCAGAGTTAAAGTTTTTTGAAAAAAAAAAACATTTACTGATCGTTTAATGTTTGTAAATTAAACTCATTAGGAAAATAAAATTTGTAAATTCTAAGTACTTCGGTCTGATCTTTGCATACATCGTACAAATATTTTCTAAATATTTTTAAATTTTTAAGCATTAACTTGGAATTATTTTATTATTGTGAAAACAACAAGTTTTTCTACATTTATTCAGCACACCCGATACCTGGAAATCTAAAACATCTCAGTAGCAGCCACATAAAATTCAGTCAAGATTATTTTCAGTTTTGCTATCAGTATTCATATACACACATACTAATACATATATGTATGTTTGTAAGTAAACAGAATATTTACATTATCGTATTGTGTTAATATATTTTTGTTTTTCACAGTCCACAACAATCGATTCGCATTTGTTGTCTTATCCAAAAAGCAGCCTCTACATCACAGAAGAAAGCAACAAAAATAGAAATTTTAATTATATAATATGTCATTTATACACGAGTACATACATACATACATACAAATGAATATTATGTATTTGAAATGCTTGTATGTATTTTTTGTTTAGGTATTTGTAATTCAATAGAATTTTAATCCTTTAGAAAAATTTTCCAATGTATAAAAACACTGATTAGAAGCAACACTGTTTTGAAAATTATGTTGTAACAGTTTGTTATTGTTGTTATTTGGCTTTTGAAACGAAAATACACGTAATGTGTTGCTGTCTGTCTGCCTGTCTATTCCTATGAAAACATGTGTTGACATGTAGAGGTGCAGGCAAGTAAACAAAGTTAACGAATATGCCGGTAAACAACCACAATACAACATTCTACACACATTTACACACACTCAGACCCACCAACGCAACACCTTCGATGACCAAAAACGGAAGGAGGTGCGTTTTTTTTTTTATTTTAGTAATTTTCTCACAACATCAAAATGATGACTACGCACAGTTGTTCCTTTGAATTTGTTATCGTTACTGTCGCCGCTTTCCTTATTTATAAAATTTAATAAAAATACACACCTTAAATTGTTCGTTTACTTGTTTTTGTTGTTTTGTGTAGGTTCAGTCCGTCTTTTTATTTTTTAAACTGATATGAGTTTTAAATTTGGCTGTTTTATTTAGTTTCTGCTTGTCATTTTGTAACCACCGAAATATTTAATGTTCAAACTGCAGTTGTACGTGTGTGTTGTGTCGTACTTTTTCCGTGTCCAACGTAAGTACGTGAAGCACACGTGAGGGGTTAATAAAAAAAATAATAACTGTGGAGGGTTACATTGAAAAATTAACGAAATAGGTTTCAAATTGTTACGAAATAACAGTTAAACTAGTTTTCTAGGTATCGAAAGTTAATTTTACTATACTCCGTTCTTACATGATTTTAAATAACAGGAAGAGAATAATTTTTTACCAATTACGCAATTTTTGGAACATAAGAAACGCATTTTGTTTGTATGTTCCTTATAGGAATCCGAACGGTAAGACTGATCGTCTTGAAATTTTAACATCGTATTACTGATGACCGGGAAATTCAAATAGGCTATTATTTTATATTGGGGAAAGCAAAATCTTGCGGCGATAAAACGGGGGAGTGGGTAGTCCCATGCAAAGAAATCATTACTATTCATATATATATCGGCGCAACTAAAATGATCTATTCAAAAACATCTGTATCGTGAATGTTGTATCAAATACACCTTATGTTTTTTTAGTTTTTGAATACCACGTGTGTATTGAATCGGTTTCTATTTCGTATTGCTAGACAAAAGAAGAACAATCACCATACAAATACTCTCAAATACTATTGTAAATTAATAGACGATACAATGATACAACGCCTTTGTGAATTGAGAAAAAGGATGTTTTGAAATCTGCTGTCTAGTTGTCTAAAATATTTGATACTCATAAGTGATTTTTTGAGGATCTAGGAAGCTACGATCGTAGCAACATTTTTTAGATTTTTTTTTTAATTAGATAAAATCGTACATTGTGGAAAGATTAACCGAATCGATTTAGTAGATTACGAATATTGTGCTTTTATATTTAAACAAATTTTTTAAAATAACGTTTTGGTTTTTATCGAGTGGAGAATCTAATCGGTTTTTAACTTTAAGCAATTACGTCGATCGCTAAAACTATTTATTATTAAACTCTTTGGATTCCATCGAGACACATCTTTATCGAAAAATTATCGTAAGACTATTAGGTTGTAATTACTGTAAAATTGCTGTCAAATCAATATTAGTGGGAAGCTCCAAGGATGGCCTACAAGGTCTAGATTACTTGTTTTCTTACATACATCCGAAAATTCTTCTCAAGCTGATTTTCAAAATTCATTCGAACTTTTTGGGCTTGAAAAACTGCTTTTTGTAGAAATTATCTTAATTTATTAAAAATATTTTTTTCTTCTATCTCTTTGAGTTTTAAATAAGCATTATTTCTCTGAATGATCTTCAAAAGGTGGTATATAAAGCTTTCACGTGCTCATCTTTATTAAACCCCTAGTGGTGGTGGTATTATAGAAAATGCACATATACATATGTATGTATGTATGTACCTACTCCAAAATTATCAATGCACACATATATGTACATACGTAAATGTACCAACTGGAATGCCTTTTTTTGTTGTATTATTTTGCGGGGCTTGACCACTTGCCATGACTGCTGAACTTCTATTGAAATATAACGGTTTTCTAAAAACTGTTACTATTTACTTTTATTATTTTACTATTCTTCACCAGACATATTTTCATAAAATAGCAGTCGTATGGTGTACAGTGGGCATGCTTGCAAAAATTGTACAAATAAATGTGTTTATTTGAAACTATTGGTCCAATTACATAACGATGTAAAGGGTGTTTTTTTATAGAGTGACACAAGGTTAAATCATAATGAAACAAGGAAATAGATTTTTAATATCAATGAAAACGGCTTTATTGGAAAAAAAAATTTATGAAATTAATGCTAAAATATGATTTCTGCCATGTGGCTGCCACGGCTAGCACGTAGAAGGCGCAACCTGGAACACCAATTTTCAACAACTTTTCGCAGCATTTTCGGCCGTATTTCGCCGATAACTCTTCGAATGTTGATTTCCAGTTGTTTAATTGTTTGTGGTTTATCGACATAGAGAAGTGACATAACATAGCCCCAAAGAATAGAATCTAATGGGGTTAAATCACACGATCTTGGCGGCCAATTAATTGGACCATGACGTGAAATTATTTTTTCATCAAAAGTTTCTTTGAGTAAATCAATTATTTTGATTAAAAATTGCAACAATTTGCTCGCGTTGCTCTGGTGAAAGTCGATTCATAATGAAATTTCAAAGCAAACTAAACAAAAAGCAACTATCAGCTGTTAAATGGGTGCTCAAATAAAGCACTGAGGCCAACTCAAAGTTGCGACACTCTATAAAAAACAACTCCACTGTATGTTGTATCTATAGTAGTCCCATATTACCGCAGAATTGCTTTTACTAATAATAATTATTATTTAAAATTTATGAATTTCAATTGATTTTAACTTAAACTGCTACTCCCAAAAAATTATTTAAATTTGTTTAGATTTTTTGACTTGCAAATATAGTTAATTGATTAAATTAACATTCACCATAAATCAATTCTTATGTTTCTCAAACTCGTTTGATTGTTATTATTAATGTGCGTTTGTGTGTTTGTTGTCGTATTTTACTTTGGCTGTTAATTAAACCAGGTGTTGCAAGTACGTCAACACTTTATATACATACATACATTTATGTATGTTTAATTTTGTTTTTTTTTTTTGTTGAACAGACAATCTGATTTAATAAGATATATGTATGTATGTATGAATGTACATACATAGATATCAATTAAAAGCTCCGAAAAACAAATCAATTGACAAAATTTGGCACAGATAAATGATAAAGAAAATAATTGGACTCAAAGAGTTTTATCTATTCATTAAATTCAAGAATTTTTTTTTGCTATTGGATTTTGAAAAAAAAAATATATGAAAAAGTTTTTATTAAAGAAATGCCATTCATTAAAAATTGTCTCCTATATTCAGAGATAAAAACAAAATTTCATTTATTATTTGCACATCTGGTTGACAAAAATCTGCAAAAAAGTCACTATTAAATAACACTGCACAACAAAATCTCTTTATTTTCACTCATATTAAAAAAGCTCTAACAAGTTAAAGTAAGTATACGTTAAATTTGCGCGGAGCTTAAATTCGACCTCTTATGCACATTTTTATATCGATTCACACATAGGAAATCTTTGAAAACCTACGCTTTTTCTTTTCTACAAAAAAAAAAAATAATGGTGTTCGTTTCTTAAAAATTGTTTTGCTCTCTAAAAGGGTGGTGTGTTTAATTCTAAAAAAAATCACGCTCATTAATGGTGGAAGGCATTGCACTTTATGCCCCGTACAATTCGAAAGTGTTGACAGTGCCCTGTAAAACAGATGGCAAAGCTGCGTTCGATTTTTTTAATATAGTTGAGAGAATAAGAGTTGTTAAGCTGTGATCATAGCAAATGGACATCACCATTTTTGCATTAATTTTCAATTTTTAAACATGCATTTCTAAGCGATAAGAGAGTATCTGGATTTGCTATATTACATTTTTGGCTTCAAGTTGAGGGTGGTGTTGGCTGAAGTGGTTAGCGCGTTGACTACTAAGCAAACAATGACTTGGTGATGCCTGGGTTCAAACCCTGGCCAGAGCAAGTCAATCAACATAATTAATTTCTCTACTGTACATTAGTGAGACATTGTATTAATTGCTGTCGGACTATTTAAGTGATGAAGGCATAGCACTGGTCACTAAAAAACTGTTCCGACAGCGATTGATGCTGTTTCAAGCTAATGTACACAATATCGCCCTCCTTTGTCGGTTACCAGAAACATCGGCGAAGTAAAACAATTAATAAAATGCCTGGCAATACAGCTTAACAAAGTTAGTGCGTCTACTTAACACCGGAGACGCCTCAACACTGCCTTAAAAATTAACATAACGCGCAAAGCAGAGTTGTAAAAGAGTAAAGACTTCTAAATCCTATCCGTCTGCCTGAGTTCCGGCACAGTGCACTGCATACGTAGGGGTCATCCCCTGAGTGCTGGTCCTAATTAAAAAAAAAAAAAAAAAAAAAGTTAAGCTAAAAGCTTTGGTGACTTTAAAGAAGCATAATAGAATATTTTTGTGGAACATTTGCTTTAATTCAGAGTTAAAGGGTTGAAATATTCTAGAAAAATGCCAATCATATTCTTTAACATAAAAGTGCTAAAAAAATTGAATCCTTAAACGCAAAATTTCCTATGACGATTCACTTTAATAATTTTCGAATGGCGGAAGGAACTTTAGCTCCTCCTTAAATGTTTCTCAGATTAAATCATCATTCAAAATACGATACACGTATATTTTATTTTGTTACTCTTTGTGTTGAACAATATTATTAATTGAGATCTACCAGCCATTATATGTTATCAATTAATTATGTAATTGAACTTATTACTTTCTTTTGTCACATATGTGAACCGGCCACTGTTATAATCAATGTACAAATATTTGTTTTATAAAAACACTTCTTACACTTTCGAAAGCCAAGAAAACTACATAAGTGGATCTAATTGAAATTTTAAAATGTTTATTTAACTGATTTCGAGGTTAATTATTTTATAATGATTTAATTGCAAGCACGCGATTCTAATGAGTCTCCCTTTTAACTTTGAAAGAAAAACATGGAAAATCTTAAGTGCTCTAAGTAAAGAACAAACAATAGATAAAGAAACTTAAATTATTTGAAGCAATTTTCTATATCTACTCTTGGAATAAAATTTTAATATGAGTACCAATAATACGACGAGTAGCATTACACAGACATTTATTGTTTACTTACAAATGTTTCTTTGTCAGTCCGTTTCTTTATTTATTTGTCTATTCTTTTTGTTCGTATAGTGAATTCATTAAAACCAACAAGATTAACAGGATTCACTGTTTAAACACCGGGGAAAACAATAAATGTCAATTATGTATGTAGAAATCAGTCATTAAATGACATTAAAAGACCTGAAATGATAAACAAAGAATGAAAGGGTTGTGTCATAATAATAATTATTGTGTAAATGACATAATATTATGTAGGTGGGCCGATTTAAAATTGTTTGAATAATTTAGTTTAAACTGCAACAATTACAGAAACTATTGAACATAAATCAAATTGGCTTTATTCATTACCACCAGTAGATTGGTCTTACGATCGGCATAAAAACAAAATTTTATGTGAAAACGCAGAAGTTTGGAAGTTATAAATAAAGCTTTTGCTTTAAAAACACACACAGCTCCAGAAATTTTTTATAAAAATTATAACAGCCAGAATTTGACTGATCCTTTTTCCAGTTAAAACAATATGGACGACATATTTTTGAAAAGGAATAACGATTCGAATTTCACTGATTTTGTAGCACAAAAAAATAATGCTTAAAACTTGTTCGATAGTTTTGGAAAAAATTAATTGCTAATTTTTTACCGATATTTATTTCATTCAAAAATAACAGTTAAAGCTCATGTGATATTTTGTCGGTCACAATAGCTAGCTGCAAAAGTTCGGAAAACGCTTTCCCACAACACTATTCACTCCGTCTCGAATACGGAAGTTTTATTCCCAACAAAATTTATTTTCCGGGAATATTCATAATTGGGCTGAGAAAAATGTCAAGCTTATTATTCCTTAGCTTGCAAGCATTCCACTGACACTCAACTAAATATAAAATGAAGGAGTTTAAAATGAAATAGTGTTTTCATTATTTCTTAAAACTCATGCAAAATGCACGCGAAACGAAAATTTTTTAAATTTAAAAAACCGTAGTAGAATCATCAAGCTTTCATCTGTCATAAAAATACATTTGAATGACGAAGATTTGATGGAAATCTGAACGCTTTATTCCAATGACACGGAAGTGAACAAATCGTATTATTTGAACCACATAATCTGATAACCAGACTTTCGTAAACAACCTTAACGCTTCTCATATTTTTCTAAATGTTTTTTTTTGTTTTTTTTTTTTTGTTTTTTTTGTTTAATGAAATCAACTCGAATTCATTGTGTTGTCAGTCTATTAAAGCTTCAATTGGAATTGTCTGCCGGCTTGTTGAGAGTACCATATCATTCTCTTCCAAGAGCATTTCTAAATGAGTACTCTCGGAATCCGCTTCAGGAGCAGATGACATACACCCACAGGAAGTATTATAACCTGAGTTCATCCAATTAGTATGAATTAGTATTTCACCAGGGTTTATAAATCTCAAATAAATTTATTTTGATGTAAAAAGTAAATTGTCGAGCAGAAAAACTTCAAGAAAGTCATGCTGAAATTTCAACTTCCTAAATTTTATTCAACACGCATCTTCAAATTCTGATTTCCTTAAACTCTTCAGAAAAAAATTTGGCTAATAAAAAACTTTCTACACTTTGCATAAAGTTGTTTCAAAAGTTAAAAGAAAACTTTCTAGACAACCCATGAATGTGTTCTAGCAAACAATGTCCATTCTTCTGAACTGGCATGCTATTAAAATACAACTTTCAAGAATTTTTTTTTGCACATCAACCTTACTGACTATTAGTCAGACAGACAGACAGACGAATTGTAATTCAAACGAAAAGAAAATATCTATATATGTAAGTACATACAAAAAATCATACATTATCAACCAGCATTTTTTGGTTGGGAGAACAATGTCATTATAAAATAATAATAAATTTTATATAAATGAAACTTAAGTGAATATTTTCTGCAAAAAAAAAAAAAATTAAGGAAATATGTACTATTTTCTATTTCACGTGGAAGGATATCACACAAAAGACGAAAAACAAAAAAACCAACGAGTTTTGTCATTAAGGAAAGGGCTTGGATGTAAACAAAACAATGTGGGTGACATATAGAAAAAAAAATGTGTTCATATTATTGAGAAGCATTAGGGTAATAGACAACTTTGTATTAGGGTTATACTAAGTTTTATTTTAGCATGGGTTGGTCTCCAATTTATGAAGAAATATAAATGGAAGATTCTGTCTTCATCTGCAACAATTGGATTGGAAGTTTGATTATTAAGCAAAATAAGAAATATGCTTTGAGAAAGAACTTAGCATTCTCAACTGATGCACTATCTTTTGCTCGTGCATCCAGTTTTAAAGTTATTTGAGAAACACACAAGCACAATTATACTACTCGTATATAAAATTTTTTCCCATTTTTGAAATCCAAACAAAATTTTCCATTCCTGACCACTTCCATCCCTGAACATAAAGGGCGTTTGATCGAAAAAATTCAAACACATTAACAAGCCTCAGCAGCACTGCTACAGTGTGCTGAATTCTAATCCCGATTAATTAAGATTCATTACTGGGACACCGCCATACATACATAAAGGATGGGCAAATTGGTTTTGACAAATTCAGTTTTATTGATACTAATGTAAAGTAGAAATACATATGAGAATTAATAATTGAATATCATGTCGGGCAAATGCCCAATTCTAGCATGTCGGTAGACGTTCGCTCTTTTCATAAAATTTTGACCCATATTTTGCAAAAAAGCTTCGCTTATCTCGTCAATACAGCGCCGAAGCTCATCTTTCAGAGCGTCAGTTGTTTGTGGGGCGGCCAATTGAGATCGCCAAATTGAAAAATTAAGCGAGCTTTAAATTTCTCATGCTAGAAAATTTCTTATGATAGTAAATTTACAGAATTACAAGTTTTTGTTCAAGAGCGTAGCGTTCCATGGTAAAAATTTCCCAACTTTTCACTAAATAAATGTCAAAGGATGACAAATCAATTCTTGACATTTCAGCATTTGACAGCCAATTTACTTCGTAACTTCAAATTTGCCCACCCATTACATACATGTATGCACGGAACGGATATTTTATATTTGCTGATTTCCAATACGAATCGTCTCAAGACAAGAACCAAGTCTCCAACTCTTCTTTTGGCTTCGGAAAACCGGTTTGACCTACAGACAGGCGGACAGATGGACAGACGGTCAGGGCTCTTTTAAATTACCATCTATAAGGATCCACAATATAAATACTTAATGGGTGCTATAAATACCCTTAACATATTTGTTGAAGGGTACAAATATATTATTTTCGTTACAAAAAATACAAGACAACCTTCGCACTTTGATCTCGCAACAGTTTGAGCGGCAACTCAATGTATTTCTTTAAAATATAAGATAATGTCTGATATCATGTTCATAGTTTTGTACCTGAACTTGATGTACAAGCACACGAAGGAGGAAAAGTTCATTTCGGTCGTTAGACTGGTTTGAAGATGTTTGTTATTTAATAAAGGCTTTTATCTAACTTGTGTGTGTATGTTTTTTTTTTTTTGCAAGAAAACAATAATGTAACAATGATTGTGTCTTAAACAAACAGGTTGATTGTGTTACTTATTTATGTACTCCCTTCATTCAGGTGTGGTACATAGTCAAAAGAAAGTTTTTCATTAAAAAACAAGCAACACATACATACGAACAGTTAACAATTTTTCATGAATACCAATTTTAACATGTTGTTATTAGGATACTAAATAATTAACAACAGTTTCTATTTAATTAATTATCTTTAGCTTTTAATATCAAGATTTTTACAATGAGCAGGTATAATTATATTGCTTATGGAAACATGTTGACCTGTCGCAACATGAGTAGGAGGGAGGCAAGAGAAATTGCCACTAATTACAGGTTTTTATAAACTATTGCATCATTAGATTGTTGTTAGAGCTTTCGCTATTTGAGGATTTCAAAAGACTGCTATTTGCGGTGAATGTATAAAAACGTAAAAAAAATTTATAATTTATGGGTCTCAATCTGGATTTTTGCCATTTAATTTTTTGTTACTGTTCTTTTCTTCCTTTATCCTCGTGAGTGAGTCATTTAACTTGTTGTAGTTATATTTTGTTTTTTTTTATGTTTCTTTGCATCTCTCTAAGATACGAGTACATAGATACAACAAGTAATCAATTTACTCTACATTATGCTTTCACTAAATGGCCAAAGGGGATCAACAAATTCTTAAAATACATTTTAAATTTCTAGTCACGTTATGATGTCTTGATGTTTCTGTTTTTGTCTTTCAAAACAATTAAAATATATGTATGTACATCTAAGGTAGTGTTACATTATAGCATGCTTATACCGACTCGTATGATAATAGCAAATTTTACTTACTTGTTATTTTCATATTTGGGAAATTCCTTTTTAGTTATTCTGTTCAATTGAATTTATTAGATTGTTTCTCTGCAACTTTTACTTCTACTTTTGGAAGAGCCAAAAAACGATTTAAATTGTTGAATTTTTTTTTTTTGTTTCTTCTTCTTGACCTTTGCCACACAGCCAGTTTGTGTTGAAGTGTATTCCAATAAAAAAGAGTACTACGAAAGCAATAAAACAAAGTAAAATTAATGCAAATTTTACAATAAATAAGTACGAGGAGTGTTTAAGTGAAATTAAGAAAGATTTAAGCGAGTCACCACATTATACAACAACATACAGGCACAATCAAGTCATACATAAATTTCTCTGTAACTACTGAACACCGCAGATTTTATTGATATTATTTTTGATGATAGAAATAAAAGAATTAAAGCTAAAAAACCGACTTCAATATTTCAATTTTAAAGCGGTTTTGTCTGAAGTAGTTAGCGCATTGACTACTAAGCAAACAATGACTTGGGGCCTGGGTTCAAACCCTGGCAAAGAGCAAGTCAATCAACATCATTAATTTCTCTTATGTACAAAAGTGTGGTATTGTATTACTTGTTGTTGGACTGTTTAAGTGATGAAGGCATAAACTGTTCCCACGGTGATTGATGCTGCTCCAAGCTAATGTACACAACATCGATCTCCTTCGTCGGTTAGCAGAACCGTGGGCGAAGTAAAACAATTAATGTCTGCTCAGACACCTTAAGAAAGTTAATGCGTCTAATTAACAACCGAGACGCTGCAACACTGCTCTAAAAATTAACAAAACGCGCAATAGCAGAGTTGTAAAAAAGAATTGAGCCTTCTTCTACCGTTCCAACATATAATCTCTCTACCCTATCCCTTTATCTCTAGTTCATTAATTCTAGGATTGCATAAGAAGTGGTCATTCCCTGAGTGCTGGTAAAAAAAATATACAAAATATTTTAAATCGGCGTATAAATACCTGGTTGTGATATTAAAAAATATTTCATAGGGCAGGCCGCTTACATTTCTATGGGACGAATGTTTCAACGGACTACTTGTCTTTCCAACAAAAAATTATGGGACTAAACTACAAGAAACCCCTTCTAACAATACAATTGTTCGGAAAATTGTTCAATAAAGTGAGGAGATATACGATAATAAACAAAGTTTTTGGCGGGAAGAAGAACAACTTTATCCGATTTTCAAAAAAAAAAAAAAAAAAAATGTTATGGAACCAAACTGTAAGCAAATTTGTATGATAAGCGGTCTATAAATACAGGAGTTATTCGAAAACCAATATTTTAGGGGCACAAATCTCCCACCGATTTTATGGGACCAAACTGCGTGCAAACCCAGAAATCGGTATATAAATAGCGGAGCTATGTGATAAATAATATTTTTTGCCTCGATTTCCCAAAAATAATGGGACCAAACTGCAAGCAAAAAGAATTTTGAAAATGGGTTTACAAATGGATAAAATTATGCATGGTGTAACAAACCAGGTGGCAGAAGGAGAAAACAAGAACTTGGCAGCACGAGAAAAAGTAAAGCCAAAACAGCTCGTTCTGTCAAAAATATGTCCACAAACCAACTCTTTGACATTTGCAGCTAAAAAATAAGTAGGGAAAAAAATAGTCACATGACGTAACGCTGCCTGTTTTAATACGCCTTGGAATTATGGAGTTTCAAACATTAAAAAATATCGCTTGAATTGAAACACCCTTCTTCAGTTTTTGAAGTCGGTTGAAAATTAAATTAAGTTTTTTTTTATTGGATAACTAAACTATGCTAATCTCAAAATTGAAGAAGCTGGCCACTCTACTGGGTTTGAAAAATCGAAATTGTGTTTGTCTATTATGATTCGTACAGTGCTACTTCGGCTTTGTAAGTAGCCACTCTAACCACCACACTTTCCCCTTCTCACCAGGCAGTTCACACAATAACTAAAATTTCGTAATTTCTTACATTATCAAGATTAATTTCCTGAAAATAGTGATTCAAGAATTAAAAATAATTTATAAAATTGTTTTCTTTAATTATTGAAAAAAATTTCCAATTTAGGAAGACTTATGAACCTACATATGTGCTGGACAATAGTTTTCCCTTCTTAAGTATACAAATTTAAATGAACTATTCAGAAGTACGCCATGTCCCAACTTAATTATTTTTGTATATTAATTGTAATTTTATAAATTACTACGAACTGTTTATTATTATTTATATTTGTTAATATTTGTACAGGCTAAAGTTCGTAAATGTTTATAATCAAAAATAAAAAGTGTGAAAACTAAACTTCATTTACTTTTACTTTTCTGGAACATGCTGATAATCTATGAGATAATTAAGCAAGCTCGAGGTCAAGGTTTTTTTTGTAAGAAACGTTATTTTTATTATTTTCCAATATTTCGATATTCTTCGAATATCATCATCAGGGAAATCTATATATATAAAATACAAAAAATGTTTGTACCCATGTTCGCTATAGACTCGGAAACTATCCAACCGATTTGACCCAAACTGGTGTCATTCAAAAGGGAATTTATAGAGGATGGTTTTAGGCTTTTAATATTTCAAGTGGGCGTAGCCCCTCCCACATAAATTGAATAACATCATATATCTTGACTATTGTGATAGCAAGAGTTTTGAAACATTGCAATAGTTCATATGTTACTAATGTGAGTAATCACGACAAAAATGGGCGTTATCGGACAAGTGGGCGTGGCACCACCCATATAACCCAAAAATTTAAATCGCCATATTTTGGGCATTTTTTGACCTACGTCGATGATATTAGGTACATATGGTATTGCCATAATTTGGAATACGCACCGGGAGAAAAGTGGATGGGACCACGCTCCTTTTTATTAAAATTAAAAATCGTAATATAGTCTTAACTACTGGACCGATCGTCACAATAGGATATATAAATACTTTTAATTTTATTTTATAACGAGGGGGGTAGCGAAGTACACCGGGATCAGCTAGTTTCTAATAAATATAAAAAATATTTTTCAAAAATTTCTTTGATTAATTAATATTATAATAATAATTTAATATTTCTAATATTTCTAATAATAAAATTTGAAGTATATTTAGAAAATTTTTGTTACTTTTTAAGGAAATTGTTTACTTAAATTTAATACATGTTTTTTAGTGTAAATATGTATGTTACACCTTGAAAATTTCACTTTTCACTTTCACAATTTTGTAAAACTAAGAAATTTAGTTTTTAGACGACTGCTATGTAATGAAAATGTTTGCATACAAAAAAAAAAAAACAGTTTAATTAAAATTCATTAACATATTCCCTAAACGATGGATGCCTCCTTTTTTAAGGACTCGTACAAACAAACACACTGTCAAACGAATACAAATTTTCAAATCTACCAAATACAAATTAACTTTATAATAACATTTTCGAGAACTTTAAGGGAAATACATACATAATCGTATATAAAATTATAATGTAAAAAAGCCTGACGTAATTGTTTAAGCAAAACATGAGGAAACAAAAAACATTTTTGCTAAAATAAATAATATTAAATATTTCATTGTCACTGTATGGTGGTTGCAACAAAACGGTGAAGTAAAATGAATACAGTGAGCTCGCGATAATATGAACTAATTAAAACCAAGTAAGTTCACTTTTGCAAGATTGCTCATTTTTGCGAATGGCATCTAATTTCCGCTTTGAAACATTTTTCCCGTAAAAACAAATAGGGAAATCCCAAAATTATTATGCAGTTGAAGCAGAATTTATCTATCTTTATTTACAAAGATTTCATCACTGTTTCGATAAAACTCCATTAAAAAATGCAAAAATATGTTGCTCACATTTTAAAGCTTTCGCACTAAGTTCATAATTTAGAGTAGCCAATGGAAGAAAAAAAGTGATCATATTTTGGGTTGTTCATATTTTCGCGAGTGCACTGTATATTTTTTTTTTTTTTTTTATTTAACTAAAACATTTAAATGGGAAATTTTGCCACGTATAAATACAGGATTTTTAACTACTTAAATTTTGTAAAATGGTACTTTTATTAGAGCAAAAATAATTTAAAAATATATATATACGCCATGCAAAAACCGCGACAAGTCCATATACGGTTGAAAGGACTACTCCATAAGGGACTAGAACCTAGCTGTCTAATCCATTAAGTAACTACAAACGTCTACTTCTGAAACTAAGGAAGAGAAGATTTTCTCATCGCTTTAATATGTGTATCGCTTGCAAAAAAAAAAATAATGTACACTCAAAAAATATAAACACGTACAAAATTTAAGAAAAAATTTACTTAAAAATAGTTAAAAAATATCATAATTTATTATTTCCTTCAATATTGGAAATAAAAAAAAACAATATATCGAGAGGAGCAGCTTGCTCCTCTAAATTTCCAAAAATGTATAACACCAAAGTACAGCCTCCGCATCTCTAGCAAGCAAATAAATTTAAAATAGGCGTATACCATTCTTTTACACGGTTATGAATATTTCCCCCTCCGATTTGGGGAAACAAATTTATGAGACCAAACTAAAATAAAATACGATCAAACAAAAAAGAATTTAGAATATCTGTCCGTAAATCTGGGAGTTATTCGGTAAACAATATTTTAGGAAAAGAACTTCTCTTTTTTTTTGGAAAATCCAAGATGTCAAAAGTTGCTCAACATTAAATTCTTTTATTGGTACTAAAAAAATTTGCTTAATTCATAACCTTAAATTTCGCCAACCGCATGTACATGCATCTGTATGTACGAGAATGTTCAAACTTTAAAAGAAATTTTGCATTTCCGGTTCCGTTCACCCCCATTTGCTGCATGAAAAATAACGAATGAATCCAGCAAATAAGTTGCAATCTATTGGCGTCACATTGTCGTAATAAGTTTTTCTGTATGTATGTATGTATTTATATCTATTATTTGTGTTGCTATTGTTGTCTTAGATGTCATCTCAGGGATCAGAACTACAACATTTAGCTGTTTTGTTAAGTGTCTGCTCCATTTTCTGGCCAAGTTAAATATTCTTATAAAGAAATTTTTCAAAACAAGCAAAAAAAACTGCAAAATAACTTCACGCACATCACTCAAAATAGCAACAGAAATACTTATTCGTACTCGTATTCTTTTACACTCGCACACATACATTTTCGTACATACATATGTGTGTACATACATACATTGACAATAGTAATAAGGATGATGAAAACATATAAAATGAATAAAAAATATAAAATTCATAATTGAATATTTACTTACTTTAAGCACTCCGATAGGGTTGGAGTAGGGCGCCATAAACAACTCCCACTAATATTGTGTCACATTGCAACATAAACAGTTGAATATAATAAACAAACAGTGACAGGAAAAGTTTGCTAAATAATGTCAGATATCGTAATGAAATACTCTTCTCAAGATTTTCCTAAAATAAAAACCATGTCAACTCGGTGCTTTTTCACCTTTTCAAGTTAGTGCTCAGTGCCATTTTATTTAAATTGATTTTTTGTGCTTTTTTTCGTTGCGTTGGCACTAAACCCAAAATTCAAAAACACATAAGTGTAATAATGCAAAAAGTATTTTGTAGTGTTTTTTCCTCACAATAAAGAAGGCATAATTCTATTAACGATCCAAATTGAGTCTAATAGCGAAATTTTGTGGAATATAAAATATGTATTGAAAACGATTCACTTGATGCAATACTGAATCATTAAGTCAGTCCACTATCGAGTTTTGGGCAAAAGTAAAATCTGATAAAGATTCAGTCGATATCAACCGGTTTTAAGGATTAACAGTAATTGCCATCAAACTTTGTTATGGGCAGATGATAATAATGTTGAAGAGGTTATAGATTTTAATGTTTTCATATGATATACATACATATCGCACTTGATCAACAAGAGGGTATTAACTCAAAATTTTAAAATTTTCAGTAGAGGCAAAAAACTTTTTTTTTATACTACGAGTATTCTTCTATCACAAAGAGAGATAAAACTGTATTTTTTTGGGTGAAAGAGTGGAGAAAATGGTGCAAAATTTTTACAGTGGATAGGTATGACCACCGTTCATCGATTTCTTGCAAAAAACGAAATTTTAAAAATTTTGAGTTAATACCCTCTTGTTTATCAAGTGCGATATGTATGTACTTGCATGTAAATATATAAAAAAAATTATGTATCTCCTTTTTCTATGAGTAGACTGGAGAACCGATTTGCGTCGCTACATATGATTGAACTTTTTAACTGATGGGAGTTCCCCATTTATTCTGTATTTTGTAATTTTTGCTAAATATTTAAATTTTTTACGTAATCAATAAAAAAAAAATTAGTGCACTTATATATTAATATAAAAAAAGTAATCCGATTTGAGTCGTTTTGTTTTGCGTCGCATTTTTCCGCTCCCCATCAGCGACGCAAATCGGGGCTCTAGTGTATTAAATTATTTATCGATTTAATTATTAGACAAAAAAAATCCATAAATATTTGCCATTTTAAGAAATTTTAAATTAACATTCATATGTAGGTGTCACACGATCAAGATTTGCTATCAATTTTTTTACACATACTGCTTGTCAAAATTCACAAAAATTGATAGTTGTGACGTAAGGCCGGGGCACATAGAATCCGTCATTCGTTATACGTTTTCTTTTTCAACTGACATTAACGCAATGACGGATAATGTTGGCTCAATGAGTACTTTGTTAACGGAAAGAAAATCATTGAAAATTGATTTAATTATAAACTTTTTAAAAATTTTACATTTATTTGAGCATGTAATCAAGTACTCAAGTATTTATGTTTTAATTTTATTTATTTGTTGCGGGTTAGCAATATCTAGATATATATTTCGTTGTTACCCATACCAATTCATCAACATAGATATTGCTACCCTGCAACAAATAAATAAAATTAAAATATAAACTTTTTCTTTATTTTTTTATAACACACCACCAAAACTTTATCAAATCGAATAAATTTTAATTTAAATTATTTTATTTATGAACGAACAACAAAACCAAAACAAAGAACAAATCAAATAATAGTTTTCGAAGTACTCAACGTACGTTAAAAGTTGCCCAACTTTGTACTTTGCATTGACGGAGAAGTATTGTATGTGATCAAGTTCATAAGAAAACATGTATTTTAACTTAGCTGTCAGTTGAAAAAGGCGACGTATAACGTATGACGGATTCTATGTGCCCCGGCCTGTAGGCCGCACGCGTTTTGAAAGCAACTTGCTTTCAAGATGTCATCAAGAAAAGAACTTAAAATGGTTGCGTCATGGTTGCTGTTTACTTGAATGCAAAATTTAAAGAAAAATTTAAACAAAACTTGAAAGGAAAATTGATACCAAACTGATAGTCAATTTCTAATTGTGTGAGTGTATTAGTAAATTGAAACAAATCTTGATCGTGTGACACCCATGTAAAACAAATTTTTAATTCAATGCTAAATAAATTGTTCAATTTGAAAAAATCAATTTTAATTTAGTGCTTTTTGTTTTAAATTACACGTTTCTTTTCCCGGTTTCAGTGGTTTTTGAAATTTAAAATTTGACAACGCTGTAAAGAAGTTCTAACGATGCTCACAAAAAGGATAGAAAGCAAAATGACAGTTTACGAAATTATATTAATTTTTTTTTACACTATTTTGTTCTTCACTGTTTGTTTGCAAGTGTTTATAAGGAAAGTCGTTGTTATCGCTGTTACCATTGTACGGAAGTACTAAAATTATTTATTATGAACTGTTATTATCTCATTTTCTATTCTTTTGAATTTCACTATAAATATCTTTTTTTATGCAGAAAAGTGATGTGAAGATTTTAGTTTTGATAAATTTAAGTTTACTCGCATAATAAAATACACTTGCAAATAAAATGTATATTTTAATAGTTGAGTTGTATTTTTTTTTTTTTTTTTTTTTTTTTTTTTTTTATGGAAAGAATAAATACACTGGCATTCAGTTACATAAATAAAGATTCGAGTTTTTCGTAAATGGCCCAGAATACCAAGAACATCGTAAGCTTTGATTTTAATATATATTACACATATAATTACAAAAGGAACAATGGAGTGTCACAACTTTGAGTTGGCATCTCTGCTTTATTTGAGCTCCCCTTTTAACAGCTGATAGATGCTTTTTATTTAGTTTGCTTTGAAATTTCATTATAAATCGACTTGCACCAGAGCAACGCGTGCAAATTGTTGAAATTTTTAATCAAAATAATTGTTCTATTCGTCAAACTAATCGTGCACTTTTTCCATTTCATAGCGTACATAATCGTCCTTCAGAGCGTCTAATTCGAAGAACACTAAGACCATGTGATTTAACCCCATTAGATTATTTTCTTTCGGGTTATGTTATGTTAAATCACTTGTCTACGTAAGTAGATAAACCACACAAAATTTAACACATGGAAATCAACATTCGGCGAAATACGGCCGCAAATGCTGCGAAAAGTTTTTGAAAATTGGCGTTCTAGATTACGCCTTCTACGCGCTAGCCGTGGCGGCCACATGGCAGAAATCATATTTAAACATTGATTTCATAAAATTTTCTTTCCTATAAAGCCCGTTTTATTGACATTAAAAATATATTTCCTTGTTTTATTATTATGATTTAAACTTGTGTCACACTATAAAAACACCCTTTATTTATAGTAGGATAATAACGAAAACATATTTACATTAACAGTTGTGTAAATAATGACATAAGTAAGTGTTTAGAGAATGAAAGTTACACACATGCACAAATATATTCGTGTATTAAATAATATCTGTTTATATAAACATTATGAATGAAATTCAATCAAATTTGTACGTACTTTAGGGTTCAGAACTAATAATAAGTTTATTATTTAAGAGAAATAATGCAGTGCAAATCATTAAATTATTAGAAAACTTGTTTTTCTAAACCATGAAAATCGTTGCTCCATTTTGGATTGCTTAATGCAATCACGTTTGGTCAATATCAACAAGGAATCGACCATCCTTTACGAAACTTTAATTTTTTTTTACAATACAAATCATTTATCACAAGATTTGAAAAAGAAGAAAAAAAAGTACATTTGAACAAGAAACTTCATTATTTCCGTACAAATTAAATATTTATTTGCAGACAATGGAACAAAGGAATAAGAATTGTGTCGGAAATTTATACAATACTTTACAACAAACAATCACAATTTGACTCATACTTTTACGAGTGTAACTGCATTAACAAATAAAACAAGTAAGGGTGCTATATTCGACTGTGCCGAATCTTATATACCCTTCACCAAGACGTAAATATATACATACATACATACATACATACATACATACATACATACATACATACATATTTATAGAATGAATTACATACACCATTTTTAATATAATTTTTAATATATCTGTACAAATAATACAGACTATTTAAAATATTTTACAATTTTCCATCCATCAGTGAACAAGAAAGGGGTTTGTACGAAAAAATTTATAAAGTTATTATTAAGTTAATATACAGATAACATTTAAAAGCCTCAGTATCACGATGGTTCGTCCGTCGAATTATAGATAGTTTTATACTGAGGCACCGTCATGTATTAATAAATTTATTTCTGGAAAGTTTATTTCTTTATTTATTTGTATATATAATCCAATATCAGAACCGATATTTTATTTTTGCTGATTTTCAATACGAATCATCATAAGAAAAATCCTTACATTTTAGTCCAAGACCCAACACTCTAGCTCTTCTAATGTCTTCGGAAAAACGATTTCACGTACAGACAGACGGACAGACGGACATGGCTCATTCAACTTTTTTTTTTTTTTTTTTTTTTAATTAGGACCAGCACTCAGGGGATGACCCCTACGTATGCAGTGCATTGTGCCGGAACTCAGAGAGAGGGATAGAGTAGAGAAGATAGATGTTGAAAATGTAGAAGGCTTAACTCTTTTACAACTCTGCTTTGCGCGTTATGTTATTTTTTATAGCAGTGTTGAGGCGTCTCCGGTGTTAGGTAGACGCATTAACTTTGTTAAGCTGTATTGGCAGACATTTTATTAATTGTTTTACTTCGCCGATGTTTCTGCTAACCGACGAAGGAGGGCGATGTTGTGTATATTAGCTTAGAACATCATCAATCGCTGTCGGAACAGTTTTTAGTGACCAGTGCTATGCCTTCATCACTTAAATAGTCCGACAACAATTAATACAATGTCTCACTAATGTACATTACATAAATTAATGATGTTGATTGACTTGCTCTGGCCTGGGTTTGAACCCAGGCCCCACGTCATTGTTTGCTTAGTAGTCAACGCGCTAACCACTTCAGCCAACACCACCCTCATCTTCCTCATCTATAAGGATTCAGAATATTTATCCTATATGGACCTCATATAAATATTGTGGAAATTACACACGTAATGACAAACCTATAAATACCCTTACCATTCTTGGTGAAGGGTGTAATTAAATAAGGGTTTTTATTTGTTCTGATTATGACAGAGGAAGAAAATAAAAGTATGAAAACATGCGAGCGAACAAACATGCATACATTTGTATGTACTACGTATACATGTACATATGTACTTATGTATGTACTTATGTATATCTATGGTCTGAGGAGTTTTTGACACATCTAAGAGCTAAAACGATGAGATTAATTTTCTAATGCAATCATATCGTCTAAAGAGGAGGAGAGAGGGCAATAAAAATCGATTAGTTTGATTTATTTACAAAAAACAGCAAATAAACTTGTATGTATGTATGCATGTACATGCAAATATTTTTCGAATAAAATAAAAATCAACCTTTCAGCAAACGAATAACTTATTGATTATCATGTTATCTTTGTTATTGTTGTAATTATAAGTATTGTTTGTTTACTGATTATTCTTCTTGATTAGTTACCTTATCTTAATGCGGGGTTGTACATATATAATAATACAATTTTAATTAAAATAACTAAATATCATTTGTAAATGCGAATCCTTTAATAAAACTAAATTATCTTTATAGAAAAATAAAATTTATCAACGGAATTATGGTTACAACAGTAACACTGTGTCTTGATAATAATTCTGATAAAAAGAAAATAAAACCGACTTCAATACAACAAATCAAATGCTTAAAGCACTCTTTAACACGTTTATAGTTTACTCCCATAAAAGATTAAAGCCACTTATTTAGAAAAAAAATGTATGTATATCGGCCTCCAATTTATAGAACCAAACTTCAAAAAAAAGCTGGGTGTTGTAACGAACTTTTGGTTACTCCGTTTTCTGGAAGCTGGAGTAGCTCAGCTTGTCCAGGGTCCTTGTCTAAATAATAACTCTGATTATTCTGTTTTTTTCTTTGTGTATCACACCCTTTATTTATTCTTATTTTTATACGTTGTGAGTACTTGTAAATCTTTTACGTGATCAGTGAAGGGATTTTCCGTGATGGACGTGCCGCTGCTCCTGCTCTCTATCTCCTGTCTCTTGTTTTCTTAGAAACTCCGGATGTGATCCGGGCCCTGCTTATGCTCTATGATCCGGGGTGTGAACCTCAGCGGAACGCTAACACAAAAAAACCCTGAGCCAGTGCCCTAGCCGCTCCTCCCAACTGGATGTTATCCGGTTGAGTCAAGATGGATTTTATCCTTCTTATCTGACTGATTGTTAACCAGTACCCTGCTCTTAGTCCTTAATTTCCCTAGCACTGCTCTTAAAATAAACCTTTTCTATCTCACCGGTTGCCTGCACGTCTTATCCGTTCACTGATATCCCACCAAAGAAGATCGACTGTGTATTTTTGCTGTCCCTTTTATATAGTTGGCAAATTACATAAATGTGGTTTCGTAGTTACTACATCTTGCGGTGTTCTCCTTTGTCTCTCATCGGTTCGATGCTGTATTCTATACCCTTTTGTATTGCTGCTGTTGGTCTGACTTCTGCTTACATGTTGTCCCTGTTGTGTTTCTCTCCTTAGCTTCATGTTGTATCGTGTACTCTTTTGTTGTCTGCTGCTTGTTTTACTTATCTCCGTCTACACTCGCTCTGTTCTGGCATCAAACTCTTCTTGCAGTTGTCTCTGCTGCTTCTATGGTTCTCTGCTCACACGTAGTTCTATACCAGTTTCTTAACCCTTTGTGTACCTGAAATTAAACTAAGCAAACTTAGCAGATGTAATCTGCTTCCCAATTGACGGATGTGATCCATCTTCCAGCCAATAAAACAAATCCTTTTAACTACCAATATTTATTTAGGCATTGTAGATACAACTCGTGTGGCACAAACTTTTCCTGGAATTTTTGGCCCTTACAGTGTTATAAAAAAAAAAAAAACGTGAAACCAACCTCCCTAATCCGGACAGATATACATAGTTTCAGCTATTGTCCGGATTAGTGGATCGTCCGGACTACAGTTAAAATAAATTTTTAAACGCATATAATTTGTTTTTATTACCGAACAGAAATATAAGTACACATAAGAATTCATTTGCATTTAATTAATTTACAGAAAACATAAAGAAAATTAGTAAAAGTGACCAAAAATATTAATTTTGCAAAATAAGAATTTATTTGTTTCCAAAAATTTGTCTGTGAATTTCAAAATTACTCAATTGTTGTTTTGATAAATTGATACATTTTTTTGTGTAGTTTTTAAATACTTAAAAAAAAAAATAATTTAAGACCATTTTATAGATTCCATAAACTGTTCGAAAAATTTAAATATCCGGATTACTGGATACTCCGAATTAGCGAGTGTCCGGATTAGGTAGGTTGTACTGTACAAGCAAAAACAATCAAACAAAAATTTTTAAAATCGAACGATAAATAACACTGATCAACATTGCTTTTTTCTTGTGATTTTTTTTGTTTCTATCTTAAATTTTTGTAAATATTTTCCAAATACGTCAACATTTTTTCCCTAACAGCTTTAGTTTCTGAGTTGTAGGTAACTACCCACTTTTACTATTTTTACTTATATTTACGTTTTTTATTGAACACTAAAGTATATTTTGTTGATGTTTTAGATATGGGTATTTCCATGGTTGCGCACGTGAAAGTCGCACGTATTCAACATGAAGAAAATCAAACTAAGGCCCAAATATTTTTTTCTTCATTTAGGTTTTTGGGAAGCAACTTTAGAGCTCTTTATTTAGTGGAAATCATGGGTGCTGTAAGAGTCGTGGTCCTGACATATTGGTCAACAAAAGCTGTTGCGTGACGTGACAAAAAATAGAAGTTGTTTTTTTCTACATTTACTAAAGTGCAAAAACCAGCGAAATAAGCTAAAAACTTTTATGTAACTTATTTCGATATTATTAAGGGATAGTTTAGCTTTATTTTCATAACTGTTTTTTTTTTTATGATTTTATGTTTAGTTTTATTGATACAAGAAATAATATGAAGCCTGACGTGACATTGCGTTACGTGACTTTTTTCCCTTATGATAAACTCGAAAAATTTTTGATGTAGTTTGGTTTTAAAGTTTTAATTCAAAGAAAATAAATGAAAATTCAACTTCGGGTCAATGTTTGAAAAGGTACATAAGAATAAAAAAATAGTAAAAAAATGTTATTTATTAAATATCTCTCTTTGAAGAAATTGCGGTTCGAGCTACTTTTATTTGTAAATCTTTTTCGCATGATAAGTAGTGAAGTTTCTGCATGGCTGAGATACTCTGCACTTCTTTCCAAAAATTCGATTAAAAGTAATCGAAAGCAAGTAACATATTATTTTGAATTTTACTAACATTTTTCTCATTATGGGTGTTAAGTTAAGGTATAAATTCTTGAAAGTAACAAAAGTTGAATATTTTTCTCTCATAATATTGGATAAAAATAATTGTTTAATAACTTATAATTTTTTGGCCGCGGTAGACCTTTCTGTGGAAATACCCATATGGCTTCCTCAAGAAGATGTTGTATGCTTAATCCAGATTGTTTTTGCTATATTTCTGGTGAATACATATTTGAAAACTTAAAAATACCTACATACGAGTATATTGGAAAACAGCGTATCATCAAAAGTTGAAATTTCCTTTCATGCGAGTTTCGGGGATTTTAAGTACAGAAAAAGTGAAAGCGGGTATTTTTGATAGGCCACAGATTAGGCAACTCGTGAAAGATCCTAATTTTGTCAAATCAATGACTGAAGTCGAATCCAAAGCTTGGAATTAATTTTTTTTGGTTATGAGTAATTTCCTATGCAAAAGGAAATCTGACTACCACGTCAAGCTTGTTAAGTGCATGATATCGAACTTTCATGAGCTAGGGTGCTATTTGGGTATAAAAATTCACTACCTGCACTTACATTTAGACCGATTTCCACAAATTCTGGGAGATTTTAGTGTGGAGCAGGATGGAAGATTTCATCAGAAGCTACGGACTATGGAAGAGTGTTATCAGGGAAAGTGGAACTCACATATGATGGCACGGGTGCCGCAGTAGCTGATAGGTAGCAATACTACTCTAGTAGTCCGGAGGTTGTCGGTTCAATTCGGGCCAGAGATCTTGGGTGTTTTCTGCGGACAAGCTAGTGTCTTTGCGGGGTTGTGTTTGTTTTTTTTTTTTAACTGATAGAGTTTGCAACGAGATCTACTTAAAGATCATTTGATAGTGTTCGATAGAAATTTTGTTAGCATATCGTCATCTTAAAGACCTAATAACCTATCTGCAAAAATTTAAAAATGAAATTTTTATGGATTATTATTCCTCATATCATAACGCATATGTTTGCAAAATTTTGAACATCTAATATTACAAATGAATAAGTTATTAGCAAATTACCAAACAACCTATCAGCAAATATATTGCAAATAGTTCCAATTTTATAACGTTTTTTCCCTCTCCTGTAAACTTTTGAAAACTGCAGATAAGTTATTTCGTATTTAGGTGACGGACGATATGTATTTATTTTCTTGTATTTTATTTTTTTTTTTTCAAAATAATAAAAGTGCATATTTCAAAAAGTAAAGCTGTTAGCAATCTCCCAGTATTTTTTTTTTTTCATAATCAGGGCCATAGAAATACCCAATAACAGAAAAAAAAAATTATGGAAACAAAAGTCGTGTTGACCAGTGTCAATAACTTGGTCCTTCGATTTAAAAACAAAAACATAGCGGGGCAAAACTGTAGGAAAAGTCGGTCATACGAAAAAATTATTTTAAAAATCGGTATAAGAGTTATGCAATAATAAACTTTTTTGGGAGCAATTCGCTACCCGATTTAAAAAAAATGTTATGGGTCCAAGCTGCAGGCAAATCTTTTCAAAATAAAGCACAAAACTGTTCAAATTCGGTCCATAAGTAGACGAGTTATGCAATAACAAATACTTCGAGAGAGGCCATGTGATCTAAAAAAAAGATCGATATGTGCTGAAACTTAAATTTATGTTCATTTTACCCTTGACAATTTCTAATTATTTCTCAACTTTATTATGTAGAATTACAATGGATTGATAAAATCAAATTCTTTATTTAAGTGATTCGTAGTGTATACACACACCATGTTTACAGGATAATAAAGTAAACATGCTGATCACAAAAACACACATACACACTCATATAAAACATTTTATTATTAATAAAACTAAATAGAAAAAGGATGGTTAACAAAACAAACTCGTTTGTATGTAAATAAATGTATTCTAGTTCAATGTGAGATTTTTATTGTTTGATTTTGCCTCAGCAACTCCTCTGCCAGATTGTCTGCAATAAAGGATCCAATTTGCAAAGTTTATCATTCAACAATTTGTTATTAAATCTGTATGCATACAAACATCTATAAATAAGTTTGCAAATTTTATAGTTAATTAGATTGACGATGATATCACGTTATCGTGAGTTCATTAATTCTGATAAACAGCAGTGTCATTTTCATATGAAAATCATTTAAATGAATGTGCTGAACGACACCGAGGGTGGTCCTTAGAAAAGATTTGCCGCATTGCTTTAAGTCCTTATTATTTCAATTATTATTATTATTGTTAACATTGAGAATGAAATTTCATTTATTTTCATTTGCAGGATTTGAAGTGTACTTCCCCATGTCAGCCATACAATTAAATTTGCCATTAAATGAAAAATCCCAAAGTATATTCTCCAAAATACCGATTGGACAATTTCAAGTTCTAGCTGCCAGTAATAATAGTATAGCAACCGATTATATCTATAGTTTGGAAAATAATGATCTTCTAAACATAAACAGTACAACAGGAGAAGTATTCATACGAAATGATTATAAAGCCATCAAAGAGAAAACCAAATATATTTTAACAGCTCTTAGCAAGAGTAGAGAAGACGCCACGAAAATTCCGCACATGTCTTTGGAACTGAATCCATTAGTAGAACAAAAATATTGCAGCAATTTGGAAAATATATGTTTTTGGTCTGCGGCTCACTATACCATACTGGAGGATGTAAATATAAATTTAAAAGAGAATCAACAAAATTTTAAGCCTCTTCAGATTGGTTCGCTAAATCCCCGAGCAGCCAAATATTTGTGTCCTTATATGAATATCACCTACAATCTTTTAAATTCCACCGATCTTTTTATATTGAAAAATAATTTGCTATTTACACTATCACCTTTGGACTATGAATCATTAAATACGAGTCATCAGACGAATCTTTCAATTGGTATTAGTTGTCGTGTTGAGATTGAAACGAATAAAATTAAGGAAGTTCGTAAAATTATCAATATTCAGATCGTGGATCGTAACGATAATGGGCCAGAGTTGCAAGATAAAAAAAACTACACTTTTTATTTGGATAATCCGCATTTCAAAGAGGTAAGTTGTCTCCCGAAAATTCCTATTCGTCGTATAATTTTTTTTTTAATAGTAGGAGCAAATAGCCACCTTCCCTTACTTGCGAACAAGTAGTCATAGAACCGCCAGCGCTGACTTTCCCACTTTATTTCTCATAATGGAATGGTATTTAATTAAAGTGGGAAAAAATACTTTGGTAAAATGAATATTATAGGGGTTTTCAACAAAAACTTTGTTTTTCAATTGTGGCAACACCAACAACATGATAGTAATGACATTAAGTTTTTTGACGTATTCGTAGTAGATGCATTTCTTACAACAAATTCAATTTTGCTCGAAAATCCACTATGAAAATGGTGGTTCTGTTTAAGTTACATTTTGTAAAATTCGTGATATTTTCGGGCAACATAATCGTCCTTCTGAGACCGCTATTAAGAATTTGGTCGTTAAATTTGAGTCGACAGGATCGATACAAAATGTGCCAAGACCAACGCGTGTTCGACGGGTCGTTCAAAAGAAAACATCGCATCCGTTAGCCCCAGTGTTGAACATATCCAAATTTGTCAATTCCTCGACGTTCTCAACAATTGGGGTTATCCAAAACCACCACATGGCGAATTTTGCGTAAGGACTTGGCTTTGTGGTGCATTCACATCACCGCAGATTCGCTCATTTCATTCAGGAACAGCCCGCTGGTTTTCTGAAAAAATTATCTTTTCAGACGAAGCCCATTTTCACTTGTCAGGGTATGTCAACAAGCAAAATTACCACATTTTGGCAGCCCGATCGTGTCATTTAACACCACTGGATTATTTTTTGTGAGGCTATGTTAAGGACGGAGCCAATCGAATCGTTTGCAGCCTTAAAACTCAAAATCCGTGATTAACGAAATACTCCCGCGATTTTGCCAAAAAGTGATTAAAAACTTTGATGAAAGAATCGACATCTGTCAGCTTGCTCGTGGTGGACATTTGCCAGATATCATTTTTCATTCATAATTTCCTAACTTTTCTCTTCGTAATACAATAAAAATTTAAATCATCTCCATCTAAATTTTTTGTTTTATTTTGTTTTAGTAAACAAAGTTCTTGTTGAAACCCCATTTAGAAGGAGCGTTTCCAAAAATCAAAAACGTATTTAGACCCATTATGTAGATCCTTTAATACGGCTAGAGCTGCAAAGCAGTTGAATCATATGAACTGTGTGGAACTTTTAAATTCTGATCCATATCCATCTCGGAATTGTATTTAGGCTTGCCATGTTGCCTTGATTTTTTTTATCGTACAAGAATTTTCTGTGCTCGTCAAGAATCTAGGAAAACTAAGATATGACAATAATAGAAAACCACAAACAAAAAACATTTGCATACTTTTTTCTTTCAAAGTTATCCTTAAAGAAAACTGCTTAAAATTTAACTATTTTTTGATATTAAAATATTTATAAGTACCAGCACTCGCACTTGGAATATTTAACGTTTCAATAAAGCAGCAATGCAGCTCAGTTTTTATTAAAACTTGCTCACACCTTAATTATGTTGACCCATTTTTATTGAAACAGCAGGGAAAATTATTTGTACCTTAAAAGTTTCAACCCTCCCTTTTCTTTTGCAAGAAAAATTATAAATAGGACATATCAATGGCTTAATATAGAAAGGTCGTTTCTCAACTTTTAGCTACTTTACAGGAGAAGGAAAAACTCAATAAAATACATATGTATGTATTTAGTTAGTTAGGGCTTTTTTAATTACTGTAAATCTTTTGTTCGTCAACATAGGAAACTGAATTTATTTTTTAAGGGAGGGGTATTTGAGTTTTGTCAACCAGAAAATGTAAAAAAACCGATTTTGAAAAAATCGAAATATGACCTTTTTATGTTAAGCCATCGATATGTATATGTCTGTTTTTATATGCGTGAGTAAAATGCCAAATAAGGCGTACTTATTTGGCATTTTATTAAGAAACGAAAAATTAAAAAGCATTGGCAAAGGCTAAGCCCGACTTTTAACAGCTGCCAATTTTATTGCACTGAAGTAACTAAAATATAAATACACCGCAATTAAAAAAATTAAAGAAAAACTAGTTGCTATAGTGATTCTCTCTTTAAAACTAGCCAACTACTAAAAAAATATAAATTCTTACTTGAAATAGTTGGATATCTTCGGCATGATTTATTTTCTAATTTGGATGTATTAAAAAATACTTCAACTATTCAAATAATTCGAACATACGTACGTATTTATATATGTAATTTATATACCGGCAATAAGTATTAAAATCTCAGAGTCGATTAACTTGTTAATCGAAAAAAACCTAAACAGGATTAATTGGATATTCCCTCCCTCTTTTCTTAACTGACTAAAAGATAACGTGGCAAAACAGAAACACTAGTAGAGTGCGTGACGCATCTACATTTATTAATAATAATCTCATTGTTGTTGTTGTTTGTCAAAAGAAAAATCATTTCAAACTACCAACGTTGTTGTTTTTACTTGTTGTTTTTTTTTTTAATAGATATACAAAGTTATGCACGTTTCCTTCTATTTAATATAAACTATAACTTCCATCCTTGTTGTTTTTATTTCTTGGAAAACTATCAATGAAAATGGAAAATAGATTTGGCAGACAACCGGTAGACAAACAGACAAAATCAAAAAAAAAACTTTGTAGACACCAAACTAGACACGACATTAGGAATATAAAAACTAAAAGAAAATAAAAAAAAATTAAAATCAACAGACTTTTGGTGCGGTGCATCAGGAAATTATTATTAAAAAAAATTAAAAGAGTGTATCCTTGAATTTTCATGACTTTGACAAAGAATTTTTACTAAAAAAAAATATAATAAATATTTAATCGATATAAAAGTTAATACGTTTTCCCTAAAGTACAGACGCACACACACACAGCTACATATAATACGTAAACTTACACAGCAGGCGTCCACAGAGGTGTTTTTCTATAAAAATAGAACTTATTAAAGCTATTTCTAATCCTTGGAATGTTTTATGTCTATTATTTCTTTTGTAAGTCTTATTTAAGAAAAATAATTCCGAAGAGGAACCTAGTAAATATACACCAAACCAAAAGTTTCAATCTTGTAACGAATTCGTTACGACTTGAGTCGGCAAAATCTTCGGATTTCGGAACTGAATTCGTAAATATTTTGTAACGAAAATCATATGAAGTGGTTGACGTGACTTCGTAAAGATTTTGTAAAAAAATTTTTTAACGATGTCGTTTAGACTATTCTTAAGGGCACTATACACTGTCAAAATACTTGACATCAAGCGTGTGTATGTGTGCTTGTCATCAAGCATAGCCAATATCTAAATTTTTTGATTTTTCATCAAGCGTCGTCGGTGTCACACATACGAACAAATTTTCACTGATCCAACTTTAAATGCTTGATGTGATTTTGACGAATGTGCCCTTTAATGTTTCCGTAAACATTTTTAATTGACTAAAGGTCTGCACGTGATAAAATACAATTTACCTTGTTAATTTTATTAATTTTTTCTTGTTATTTATATTTATCTATTGAACTTAAAATAACAAATAACAAATTTTAACTGATTTTGCAATACTTAGTTAATAATAAAATTTTTTAAAAAATTTTTCTCCGCACACACTCAAATTAAAAAATGCAACTTTAAACCAAAATGCAAACTTGTAAACATCAAATATAACTTCAGAAATAATACCGAAAAGTCTTAAAGAATTCGTAACAACAATTTTATTTTTAGAAATTCTATCGAAATGTCTTAACGAATTCGATATGATAAATCTGACTTCAGAAAAAGTCGAAACCTTTGGTTTGGTGGGTATGTACATACGAGTATGTATGTACATTGAACCAAGGAATTTAACGAAATAGAATATCAGAATTAAGGGACATTTCTTACAGTCATTTACAGCATAAATCAATTTAGCCTAGTACGACATTTCGTAAAAAAAAAACAAACAAAAAGCAAAAAACCCAGGGACTGAATCACCGTACTCGATATCGATCAAGTAATTTTCCCCAGGAAACTATTGAGTATTTAAACAATACTTTACCCCGAAAAGATCAGAGATAAAACTAGTAACCAGTCGTGGATAGATAATATTTGTTCAATTCAACCAGGAGACAATTTGTGGTTTCGAATTGGTACCAGATATTCAAGACGAATTAATTTTAAAAGTCTTGTTAATTCTAAAACAAACAAAAAATTCAAGTCATCTGGATGGCGGTAACTATCGCAAAAGGGAACAAATAATTTCTTTAGCCCCCGTCCAGACTTGCAATTTTATTGGCTGCAATTCTTGGTTTTTTAGGTGGGAGATGTAAGAAGCTTGGGAAGGAGTACAGAGTTTCATGTGCTTGGCAATTCTCTTTCGCCTTGCAATTCGCACTGGGTTGGTTCTATGTGTATTTGACGTTTTATTGTATTTCTTTAATTACATATATGAAAAACAAAAAACCAAAATTAAGTTAATATGTGATGCATTACAATTTTTTAAGTTAAAAATATTGAAACTGTGGTGGTGTAAATACAAAAATTGCAAAATTAGATTTTTATTTTATTTTTATAATGTGGACACTAATGCAATTTCAAGACAGAATTTTGAAAAATTGCTTCATTAATTACAAAATCTCAGAAAATATAAACTTGGTACATTGTAGGCAATAAACTAAACCATGATCTAAACAGAAAATAGTTCTTTACATCCTTTTCAAAATCAATTGGACAAAAACACATGCATGTTTTTATTTATTTTAAGTTATTGAGTAACACCTGTGCATGTAGTTAGTAGCAACGTTAAATTCGTAGATCTTCTAAAATACAGAACTGAGTTGTGAATAAATATTTTTAATTTGGTATAAATTTTGTGAAAATCATTGGTATAATGTGTCAAATGTGACAATCACAAAAAATGGTGTCACTTATTAATTACATATAATTATTATATACAGGGATTCGTGTAGAAGACTCAGGTGCTGTTTCTAAAATACAGACAAAAATGACTTGTGTAAAAATTTTGTATGGGAATCACTCAAAAAACTGAGCGGTTTTCATAGAAATTTTCTACTCAAACGAATTGTTTGTATTATAGAAACCGCACATTAATAATAATTTAAAATAAACTTACGATTTTCTATTCTTTATGCAATACAGTGCTTTTAAATTTATAGCTCTTGTGAAAACCAAGAAATATCCTTATTTACTGCTTCCATCATGTCATGATGTAAAATCGATAGGATATAATAATTAAATCTGTAAATGAAATGGACTTTATAATTATCTGATAAAGAAATACGGAATATTATTATTTTTTTTTAATAGATAGTACACTATGTATTGCTCTTTTTGCGATTATGATATTGTATAGAAGAAAACCTACATTGAAAATTTAGAGAAAATATTAATGCTTTTAGAACTCTCGTATTGCGTCTTTGTGTAAATTCGTCGTATAAAGTGTAATAACGACGAATAACTGCAATGCGTGCAATGCCCCCATCACTTAAACAGTCCAAGATCAAATAACAGAATGATACTCTAGTTCAGATCAAAAAAAATCATAATGATGAGACGTACGCAAGGATCGTGCTTAAATTAAGTGCAGCTTATTTGTAATTAAATGAATGAGCGCTATTTATCTAGGCGCACGGTAGTGCGCAAGGCCAACTTCGGCCACACAGTGCGTATATTTACACGAAACCATTCGAGCTGTTTTTACCCCCCTGATAACTTTGCTCCTCTTTCTACCGTAAAATCTTCCCGAGATATTAAGGGGTGAAAAGTCCATATTTTAGTACATATTCACTGACTCATCAATATTATTGGGCACTTCCAGTATAGCTATAGAGAGCTGAAACTTGGTACACAGGTAGGTCTTGATGAGAAATTAACCAGAAAAATCTGAAAACGGCACTTTTCACCCGGGGGGGACTAGGGTACCCCTTCTTTGTATGGGGCACTTCCAGTAGAGCCAAAAAGCTGAAATTTGGTACACAGGTAGGTCCTGATGAGAAATTAACGAAAATAATTTTTAAACGGGCTTTTTGCATCTGGGGGGACTAGGGTTCCCCTTATTTCTATAGGGCACTTCCAGTATAGCTAGAAAGCTGAAATTTGGTACCTGATGAGAAATTAACAAAAATTATTTTTAAACGGGCACTCTTCATCTGGGGCTACTATGGTGCCCCTTTTTTGTATATTGCACTTCCAGTATAGCTAGAGAGCTGAAACTTGGTACACAGGTAGGTCCTGATGAGAAATTAACCAGAAAAATCTGAAAACGGCACTTTTCACCCGGGGGGACTAGGGTACCCCTTCTTTGTATGGGGCACTTCCAGTAGAGCTAAAAAGCTGAAATTTGGTACACAGGTAGGTCCTGATGAGAAATTAATGAAAATAACTTTTAAACGGGCTTTTTGCATCTAGGGGGACTAGGGTTCCCCTTATTTCTATAGGGCACTTCCAGTATAGCTAGAAAGCTGAAATTTCGTACACAGGTAGGCCCAGATAAGCAATATATATAAATATTTATACAAAAACAACTTAGAAAAAAGAAGTTAGATCCGCACAAAAACGAAAATGTGAAGATAAGGCCAAGTTACTATCCAAAATCTTTCGGCTGTAAAAAGTACTAAGATCAAAATAAGGACCAAGTTTTTGATAGGTACAATTCCATCTCATTTCTAGGCAACCTGTAAGCTTGGAAAAATTTTTTTGCCTTTCTAATATGGGAAAGAAATCTTGGAAAAATATTGCCAAGCTTATAGGTTGCCTAGAAATGAGATGGAATTGCACCTATCAAGAACTTGGTCCTTATTTTGATCTCAGTACTTTTTACGGCCGAAATATTTTGGGTAGGAACTTGGCCTTATTTTCACATTTGTGTTTTTGTGCGGATTTTAATTTACTACACTGGCAATGAAAACCTTTTCATTGTTTTTTTAAGGTGAATTACAGAATAAAAAAAAATGCACTTTCGATCTGGATTTGAACTCAAGCCATATAAATATTTTATTTTAACTTTTACATTCGCCTGTCTTCTGTATTTCACTACAAAATTAAAGTGAAAAACTTTTGAATTTCACATTTACAATTTCACTGTGTTCTAGAAAAGTAATGATACTTTGCTTTCCCGACGATTTCAATTTTGTTTTGTTTCAAACAAATTTTTAAAATAATGTGGCAACAAATCTACTAGTTTGACTGCGTTGTTAAATAAAAATATCCTATCCGGTGGAGAATCGAAAAATAAGAAAATAAATTTGGTATATGTTTCATATAATGTAGTCAATATTGTATAATTTAAAAGCATTTGATAAACTTTTTTATAAATTCACTAACCCACTAGAATAACGGCTTTGTTGAGTAAAGATTTTCTGCAATTAAGCCATTGTTTTGTTCTGTTCAATACAAAGCTCAAATTGAAAAAAAAAATGATTTGTATCTTTATGATTTGCAAGAAAAAAATTCAGCAATCTTGCCTTGAATTTTTTTTTTGCATTGGAGAAAATCAAGCCTATTGCGAAAATTAAAAAAAAAAAAATTCGCAAGATCCCCCAAATTCAATGCAATCCCTAAAACTGATTATAATTTGCTAAAATGATCGCTTTCGGAAAAAATCGCAAAATTTGTGAAAGTGCAAAAAGTTGGTAAAACTTTAATTTATGTTTGATTAAAAGTCCCTAAAGATGTAAAAATGCCCCGAAAACTTTGCAAAAATTTTAAAGACATCATAATTATAATTAAAAATCGCTAAAGCTTTAATTGTAGAAATCACGAAAATGGCGAAAAATCGCGAAATCTTGGGTAAATGTAAGAGATTATAGAATGCAATACTGATTTAAAATTCGGAAATATCTAAAAAAAAATATAAACTTTGGCAAAATTTTTTAAAAAATTGCCAAAACTTTGAGAAAATAAAGCTAGGAAAAATTATTTATATTATTTTTACCAAAAGTATTTTATTTCACTCGACTGTTTGACTTCGATTTCAAATTACATTTTTGGTGGTGAAAATGATTTGTGGAACACATCAATTACACTTGAAACAAGCTAAAAATGAAAATGAAATTTTACTTTTTATTTCACTTTAACGAATTTAAGAAAAAAAAACAAATTTGTGAAATTTTTACTTTCATTTCATTTTACGAATGTAGAACACAGTCAGGCAGGTGCTTCGGCAACAGAATATTTTAAAAATTTACTTGAAAAAGAGTTTTATGACGTCTATGTAATTTTTCATCTCAGTAATTCTTCCAATGCAAAAGCGTTCATTTTTACAATTTGAAATGATTGTGTTTTTAAATCGTTTGTTTTTGAAACGTGTGAAGTGTTTTACAAATAACTAAACATTCACAAATCAATACTAAATTGATATTGAACCCGACTTTTTGGTTGGACAAAGCATTGATATGATTTTATGTTTTATTTGTTTATAAAAAGGAGCAAACATTGTGTACGAACGTATACAATTTAAATTCTAGATAGGAAAAGCTAAGATCTTGCTACATTTTTATCATTTTTTTCATTTAATTACCTAATCCTTGAGTAAGTTGCTTGTTGTAAGGACATCATTTGGGAATAGAATTTAACCCACTTTACTTGTACATCTGTATTTGTATACACATGTAAATACAAATTACGACACAGCCAGTTAAATAAAGGCCTCAATACATAAAGACGCTCCTTTAGCTGTAGGTCATGTATATACACCTACGGATAGAAAAATACATATGAAGATTAATTAGATACCGTGTTGATAAAAACAACGTGTGAAATGTTTAATAATTATATCAAATTACTTTGCATACTAAGAGAAAAAAAATGTGCTATTTGTCTGACCACAAGTGTAAATACATTCTTATATTTGCAAAATACTTAAAAATACACAATTAATTCAAATTGATGTGACCTTTCTGGCATTAGAACGGTCAGTATTTAAAGCTTACAGAGCTTAAAATCCTGTGGGGAGAGTATTAAAAAAATACCTTAAGGGATTTTTAGTAATTTTCATTAAAAGTATAATTGTTCATCATGTATCCTTACAACCAAAATACATACATGCACCGGAGATTAAAAAAAAAAAACTATTAGTGACCTAAATTTTTAATAGAAAAATATAATTAGTTTCATTTTCGTTTTAGAATGATACTATTGGCGAGAAAATAATATTTGTGGATAAGGACTCCATGGAAACGAATTCACATCAAACGTACAAAATTCTGAATGATACAAATGATTTAATACGACCGCTTTGTAATGCCTACGAAGCAGATCATACAGGAAAAAGAAATTCGATAATCAGTTGCCGTAAGTTAAATTTAAAAATATAATTAAAGTAATTAGTAGTGTTGCACTCTTCTTCTGGCAACATCGTTAATTGGTTTATTGGTGACAGGGATGGCATCGGCAATTTTAAAATTGTACCAAATAACTTGAAAAATTGTACTTTTTTGACCCTAATTGTACTAAAACACATTTTTTTTTAATTTTATATTATTTTTATTTAAGCTACGTTCACATTTATCAAATATTTGCCCAAAAAAACGTAACCAATAGTTTTGCTTAGGGATAATGTCATTTAACACGATTTTTATATTACAAAATAAAATTAATTCTTCTCCAAAAGAGTATTCTTATACAGTTTTTAAAAAATTCGAACCCAAAATTAAAAAATATTGGAATTAAAGAAAATAAATTATTAGTTTTTTTCTTGGTTACGTTTTTTTCGACAAATATTTGATAAATGTGAACGTAGCTTTAGATTTATTAAGAATATAACAAAAACAGTGAAACTTCGATATAACGAATTCGAAGGGGATCCGAAAATACTTCCTTATAGCTATTGCTTCGCTATAAATATAATCAGCAATGCCTTGAAATTCGTTATAACTATAGCTTTCTTTATTCAAATCTATTTAACATGAGATTGCTAATAAAATCTTATATTTCATGAGGTAAATAAGAAATAAAACACATTTTTGTTATTCAGGTAATTTTATTAGGTTTTAATAAAATATTGTGTTAATTTTGTTTGTTTTCGCAGAGTTCCAAATACAGTTATCAATACTTTGTTCGACAAAGGGGCTGTGCACATATTACGTAACGCTCTTTTCAGAGATTTTATACTCCCCCCCCCCACCCCTCCGTACCGCTTTTTAATAATTTTTCAGTGCAAAATTTCCAATCCGTAACAAATCTTTAACCCCCCCCTCACCCCCTTGGAGCGCTACGTAATATGTGCACAGCCCCAAAAGCTAAGCAATCGAACGATCTACGGCCTCAATTATAGAATTTTGTTCTCGAATAGCTATTGATTTACGCTTTACTTTACTCATTTTGACAAGAATCAAGTCAATACTGATTACATACGTTTCTAATGCATTACATTTGCACACACATTAAGAATTCGTTCTTTTGATAACGGCACTTTACCATTTTGCTTTAAATTTTATTCTTACTTCGTTGTATAGAGGTTTTTGTACGAGTAATTCGTTATATAGAGGCCTTACAAATGCGGTTATAAATACATTTAGACTTCGCTGTTTTTATAACGGGACTTTACCATTTAGGATTTATTCTGAATTCGTTATATTGAGGCATTTGAATAATATTTCGCTATATAGAGAGAGGCTTTTTTGCTCAGAATTTATTCGTTATAGCTATAGTGCGATTTTGTATGAAAAACTTTGCAATAAAGAGGTTTTCTCAAGGGACTCAATAAAACATACGTTATATTGAGTTTTTCGTTATAGCGAAGTTCGTTATATCGAAGTTTCACTGTATAATATAACAAAAAGCAATTCAGCATTGAATATGTATAACTCATTTACATATAGAGAAAATTAAAGTACTAAGTACTAGCTTTCAAATCTATTTCGACATCACAATTACAATTTTGATAATAGCTTACTTGATATATTTATATCATAACAATTCCAATTTCGTCAATTCAGTAAATCCTTTGTTTGGATTAAGCCGCAAAGAGTTGCAGTTTGTTACCTGTTTCTCTCTTTGGTTTTAATTATATTTTGGTAAGAAAATATTCTTGCCACATTTGCTGATGAATGTGGAACTCATAATATTCCTCTTACAATTTTTGAAAGTTCTGGAAACATGAATTCATTTGCTTCATTTTTTATTTTAGCAAATTTTGCCCAGAAATCGCTAATATTCGAATGTTTGTAAGATTTTGGTGTACCATTGTACTTTTCGAGTTTGAAATGTACCAAAAAAAGGACAATTGTATCAACTTTGCCATCCCTGATTTGTGATCACTGATCATATTTCAGAATAAAAAAAATTGTAAATCCAAAATGGCCACACTGATTTTAATTTCTACAAATATTTTGCATATTTTTAGGATTATGAAAAAAATATGCAATTTAATTTCCTTCATTTCGTTAATCTTTTTCCGTTTCACATATTTTTTTTTGGAATTTTGATTTCAGAAATTGTTTTTGCTAGAAATGGAATTCTAAGCCAATCTTTGTATTGTTTTATTTTACAAGCAACAGATAAAACAATAGATGTTCATATCGGAAATACTGTAAGTTCAGAAAACAATATTGAGTATTTCAAAAATTATTGTACTTAACCCAGTTTCATTTATCAATCGTTTAAGGCCAAAGCCTTTATTTGTATAAAATCCGATCCCAGTAAAATACATGAAGCCGACCGACCGAAAGCATTGCCACTTCGTTCACGACAACATCGCAAATCAAATGTTATTAATTCTGAAGAAACCATATTGAATTCTGATGATTTTACGCGCACCATCACTCGGAGCATATTGAGTACGTATCCAAAAGATGCGTATGTCTATCGTAGCGCTCAGGCAATGAATCGTGTAGCACAACCTAAAGATTTTTTGGATTTATTAAAGATGCCAGAACTAAAGTTCACTTTAGCCGAGGATCGTAGTAAAGCGTTTGCTATAACTTCAGTGGGTGGTATTATTTATGTGAAAAATACAACAGCTTTGGAAAATGCTCCAGAAACTGTCTATTTGTAAGTATAAGAAGCTACCTGCGTATTAAATTGCGGCTTTATAAAAACTGGCCCCAAACCAAAATACTAAAAATGGTACAAAACTATTTTTATTGTTTTCAATAAAAAAAATGTCAATATAGTTTAATGTTTCACTTGAGGAAAATCGGTCCAAAGTTCGTGCCTGTTTTTTCGATTAATTTTCTAAAACTTTTGATTCCTCTTTTTTCCAGTTTAAATGTCTCTTGGCATGACACTCATCAACGTTCGTTTGTGATAAATGTTCATTTTGGTCACTTCCATCGCGATAATAACACCACCTGCGAACTCAAATTAAAATCTAGATCTCAAACTTGTGCCCAAATTAAGTATGCTTCGCAGTGTGTAAAATTTTGCGGACTTGCTACTAATGGCGGTGGTTGCGTTTGGCGGGGTTCCAGTGTTGGTTTTTTTGGACGAAATTATAAATCTTGCGTACCCAATCCAGAATTTTGTCCCGATAACATTTGTGATCCACTAGAAGAACTTAATGTTGCCGCTTGCCCACAAGATTGTACACCCAGCCACAAAATTATGGGTCCACACTCAACAAATGAAAATCGCAAGGGCATACTTTCTGCTTCGGGAACTTGTACGTGTGAAGATAATGGCAAATGCTCATGTGCTCCGTTGGACGATGAAGAGCCAAAACAGAAACGCAAACGGAAAAATGAAACTCGATCAGAAAATGCCGACAAACTTGAAGGTCACATTTTCAGTTTAAGTGCCCATAAGCCAGAGAATGGAACGGCGGTTAAAGATATTCTCAATATATCTGGATGGGAATGTGATAATAGATGTGTGATTACAGCCATTACTTGTCCTATGATATTTATCATACTGATAGTGTGTTTAATTCTAACCCGAAGAAGTTTCCACAAAAAAACCAAGATGAATAATGGAAATGCTGCGACTAAGCAAAAAGATCATTTATCAGAATGTGATGCTAAAAATGGTGACTTGCCATTAATGGAATTGGAGAATGGTTTTAAATTTGATAGTTCCATGGCCGATACCAAATGGGAATTTCCACGTGAGTCACTGGTACTGGACTGTGTACTGGGCGAAGGTGAATTTGGTAAAGTAATGAAAGGTTATGCAACCGATATAATGCAACGTCCGGGTGTCACTACTGTAGCGGTTAAAATGCTTAAAAAAGGTGCCAATTCGGTAGAATTTATGGCCTTGATCTCAGAATTCCAATTGTTACAGGAAGTATCGCATCCGAATATAATAAAACTACTGGGAGCTTGCACAAAAGGCGATGCCCCCATGATCATTATAGAATATGCCCGTTATGGTTCATTACGTAGTTATTTGCGATTAAGTCGCAAGATCGAAAGTGCCGGTTGTGAATTCGCGGATGGTGTGGAACCGGTAACGGTGCTTAATATATTATCGTTTGTTTGGCAAATATGTAAAGGAATGACTTATTTAACGGAAATTAAGGTAAGATTTTTTTGAGAAGCTTTAACTTGTTAATAAAGTAAAAACTAAATATTTTAAACGTTTGCATAACCCAAAACATTGGATTAGATAAACCGAAGTTTAAGTTGGAATTTAATCTCGACAGCTACAAATGCAAATAATACTGTCAAGTCACACATTCCGATCGGGAGGATTCAAATTCCGTATTCCACATTCCGATTTCCAGTCTTCAGATTCCCCGTTTATTTTGTACTAGCTGATCCCGGTGTACTTCGCTACCCCCCTCGTTATAAAATAAAATTAAAAGTATTTATATATCCTATTGTGAAAATTTAATGACCATCGGTCCAATAGTTAAGACTATATTAAGATTTTTTATTTTCCTATAAAGGGGCGTGGTCCCACTCACTTTTCTCCTAGTACGTATTCCTAATTATGTCAATACTATATGTACCAAATATCATCGGCGTAGGTCAAAAAATGCCCAAAATATGGCGATTTCAATTTTTGGGTTATATGGGAGCTGCCACGCCCACTTGTCCGATAACGCCCATTTTTGTCCTGATTACTCACATTAGTAACATATGAACTATTGCAATGTTTCAAAACTCTTGCTATCACAATAGTCAAGATATATGATGTTATTCAATTTATGTGGGAGGGGCTACGCCCACTTGAAATATTAAAAGCCTAAAACCATCCTCTATAAATTCCCTTTTGAATGACACCAGTTTGGGTCAAATCGGTTGGATAGTTTCCGAGTCTATAGCGAACATGGGTACAAACATTTTTTGTATTTTATATATATAGATTTCGATTTAAAAATGATAAAGTTTTTTATGGTTTCATTAAATTTTTTAACTAGCAGAGCACACATTGAGTTTATTTATTTATTGAGTTCATTGTCTACTCCATTTTTAATTTTAAATGTGCTTTAAACTTTCAGAATTGAAACTGCTTTCGATCGGAATTGAGTTCTGTTACATGGCTGATAGCCGTCACACTAATAAGACAATATTTTTACACAATAAAATTGGCTGCCACAGTCTAAAAGACTAATATTTTTTTTTCTTTTAATATTTCATTTGTATCCTTCAAGTGGAGAGAATGACATGAGTTAAAGTTCATGCAACTGATTGAACGTGTTTTCGCTCTTTTTTTTTTTTTTTGTAGTTAGTTCATCGTGATTTAGCAGCTCGTAATGTTCTTTTAGCTGAAGGTAAAATATGCAAAATATCCGATTTTGGTTTGACACGTGATGTATACGAGGATGATGCATATTTAAAAAGATCCAGAGATCGAGTACCAGTCAAATGGATGGCACCCGAATCATTAGCTGATCATGTTTATACCACAAAATCAGATGTTTGGGCATTCGGTGTACTTTGTTGGGAATTAATTACTTTGGGAGCATCACCATATCCCGGCATACCACCACAAAATCTATATCATTTGCTTAGAAATGGTTATCGTATGGAAAAACCGGAAAACTGTTCCGATGATATGTAAGTACTTGCATACCTCTGATCATAGATTTATTGTTTACTCCATTATTGATACATTTCTTCGACAGCTATAATTTAGTAAAATCCTGTTGGACAGATGAACCAAATGCCAGACCGTCGTTTAAATATTTGGCATCGGAATTCGAAAAGCTTTTAGGAAATAATGCCAAATATATGGAATTGGAAAGAAATGCATTCTCAAATCCCAACTACTGTTTGGAATATGAAATAACAAAAGAAGCCTCAAATGTAACAGAATCTGATTTAAGGAAACCAATTGATATGAATTGGGGTGAACCAGAAGCTTTAGATCATCTCTGGAGACCACCAAAAATATCTTATGATTTACAAGATTGTTACAATAGCCGGGAAACAAGCACCTTTGGTAGCAGTTTCCAAGCGCCACCCGGTTATGACATGCCACGACCTCTATTGGAGGCTCACACCATCGAACAACGCTTGCGTTATGAAAATGATCTTAGATTTCCCCTCAACATCCGTAAGTCATCGATGGCAGAGCCAGCAAACAATATTAAGGCTCTTTATTCAATGCCAGTAAAACGTGGACGTTCTTATATGGATATGACTAATAAGACGTTGTTATGTGATAACTTAGATAATGATGATTTCGAAAAACATATATCGAAAACAATTTCCTTTCGGTTTTCAAGTCTATTGAATCTGAACGAACAAGAAGATGGCGGCGTGGCTTAAGAAAGGCATTTGAAAACAAAAACATACCCACATAAATACCTTGCAGATCACTCTATTTTGATATAAAAATAATATTTAAAAAATATATTTTTAAAAATATCTAGATAAAGTTCGTCTAGTTGCCACCTTTAGATTTGACGAAATTTATCAGCATAAATGGAAATAATATGTAAATTATTTATATTAGCAAAATAATTAGAATAATGTCAAATAATAAAAAACGATTTCATTTAAGATCATGTTGCATTCCAATCCTTTAAGATTTAGAATTAATTTTTAAAAAAGACTGTTGCTGTTTAGTTCATACTTATTTTATTTATTATTTAAAATTTAAAAGAAATTTAATTTAATATCATTTAGTTAAACTGTTGATTAGTATTAGTTTATTGTTGTTATTGTTTAAAATTAATTATTTGTCATTGTCAATATCGAATACTCTTTAGTTTTAATGTCGAAAACATTTATTATGTGAAACTATTTTAACAAAATCTGCCAAAACTGAGTGTAATAGTAATAACTGCTGAAGTCTTTTAATAAAACCAAAAAAAAAAATTTAGTTTAAAAAATGTACATACATACATACATAAATATCCAGACATTTTTAAATTTTATATAAAATGTTTAATTTAATGTTTTAAAATTATTGTATTCTTTATTAAATTCATCCCTGCCAAATATTAAAATAATTTTAGATTTTTGTATATATTTTTTATAGATCTAATCAATTATACAACATAAAAATAATTGTGTGCTTTAATAAAAATTTTTATATATTTATGTACATGCATATACACATACATATGTATGTATATCTATATAATATCTATATATATAAGAGTTGCGTGAGTGACTGACTGAGTCATTCATCATCGCCCAGCCCAAACCGTTGAACCTAGAAACTTGAAATTTGGCATGTAAGATCCTTTTACAGAGTGTACATCCACTAAGACGGGATTTTTGGAAATTCGAAAAAAGGGTAAAAACAGCCGAAAAATTACATTTTTAAAAAAATCTTTAAAAGAGGTCCCAGGAATATCAAATTTGGAACGTAGGTTCCTTTTACGATGCAGACTCGAACCAAAATATATATTTTTGGAAATTCACATTTTAAGGGGGTAAAAGGGGATAATACGGCCCAAAAAGGGACATTTTTAAACATGGTCCCAGGAATATGAAATTTGGAATGTAGGTTCCTTTCAGGACGTAGACTCGAATCAATATATTAATTTTTAGAAATTCGCACTTTAAGGGGGTAAAAAGGGGTAAAAGCGTCCCTAAAGGGAATATTTTTAAAAATGGTCCCAGGAATATGAAATTTGGAATGTGGGGTCCTTTTGGGAGGCAGATTCGAACCGAAATAGGGATTCTTAGAAATTCGCGCTTTAAATATTATTATTAGCATAAATGCTTATATTTTTTGAAAACATTAAATATATGTTATTTATTTTTTACTTTAAAAATTACAGGTAACGAAGTACCGGGAGGGTATGCTAGTACATTATATATAGAACACTTTATTTTTATAAATCGTTTTTAATTTATAAATCAATAAAAGCACTAAAATCTCAGTAGCATTTTAGATGAAAAACACCAGAAGCGCTGTAACAGTGCCAAAAAAAAACGCGCAATAGCAGAGTTGTAAAAGAATTAAGCTTTTCACGTTTTCAACATCTATCTTCTCTATCGTATCCCTTTTCTTAAGTTCAGGCACAATGATTTGCATAAGTAGGGGTCATTCCCTTTTTAATGTGCATAATCGATGATCAAAATATTAAGGATAGGGTGAGAGTTAAAATTTCCCCTCGAAATTTCTCAAAAAAAAAAGAAAAAGTTTGCGAGCCAAGCGGCACATTCGGCTTTTTGTGGCTAGAGCAATGGAACAAAATTGTCGAATTTATTGTATTGTATTGACAAGTGTGCGAAAATAAAATCAAAATCGGAAAATTTTCAAAATTGGTTCCAAAAAAACTGTAAGAGTGAGTTTTTAGGTGCCCGATCAGAGAATAATATAACTTTAATCTGGATTAACTGTTTTTAGAATGACAATTAAGTTTAAGCGGCCAATATTGGTGGGTTAAACTTACTGAAGTAACACAACATACATGTATAAAAATCCACTTATCAAAATATTATAAACAAAACAAATATAAGAACATAAATACAAGATTTTTTTTTTTAATTTTATACTGTTTTTTAATCTTTTCTATGCACTCAATTTTCTTTTCAGAAATAAACTTAATAAAATCCAAAATGTATTCTACTTTTGCATAAAATGCAGTGTTGCTTGAAAAAAAACATTGCTATTTGATGTAGTGTTGCCAATTTTTAGTCTTCAGTATGGCCATTTTGCACGCTCTAAGCTTTCACTTAAAAACAGCAAACACAATTAAACTCGATTAAATTTATATTCGGATTAACATAAACGTAGTTTAAAAGTACGTTTAAACTCTATCCTAAAAACTCACTCTAAACGGTTAAAATTTGTAAACTAAAAATAAACATTTTGATGTCTAGAAAATCGATGTGAAAAGAATTTTTAAAATGTGTATTAAAATAATAGAACCCCTAATTTTTTTCGAAATTTTCGACGAAGCACTTCGAACGAATTAATCGATGTTGATCGAATTCGCGGCATCAGATACGGGTTATATAGCAACAAAGTTACTCGAAATCGATTAGACGAGACTTTCGAAAGAAATAAAAAAAACATAATTATTACTAAATATGTATGTTTGTTTTCATCATTTTGTGTTTGTAATTCTCATTCCATCCAATCTACACCAAACAACTACAAAAATTTTTAATAACTATTATTGGAAACGTATTCAAACACACCTACATAACAAATTTAAAATAATCAAATCAAATTCATCAATAATTTACATACATTCAATATTGTCAAAATGTACTTTATTCACTCACAAAAAAAAAAAAAAAATACATCTTAAAACAAGACAATAATTCACAGAAGAATAATCAAATAATTACAAATAGATCTTATTAAATTATTGGCAACAAATTCCCGTACATCAATCATCGGGAACAGATAAATTTAAATTTGCGTTGCCCGATATAGAACCAATAAACATTTCTTCATCACCACGAAGCGACAGGCCAGTCTCTCCACAAACCTTACGTTCGCGTATCATTGCGCAACGTTCCCAGCGCGAACCTTGACAATTTTTGCAGCTAACTTTGGGCAATTTAAAGACAGAGACTGTGCGATTACCACAATCTTTGCATTGGAAAAAACGTTTCTCAGCATCGATTATCTTCAAAGGATGACGTTCTTCTTTACAACGATCCGATGCGGAAAAGGCCGTATACTTGCAGATCTTACAAATAACCGCTTTGCACGGCATTTTGTAAGTATTCAACATTTTCTCTTCTAACGCCTCTTTTTTCTCCAGTTTGCTAAAGTATTTTTCTTCCTCCTCACGTTCGCGCACAACCACTAAATTTGTGTGAGAGGAAGAAGCATCCATAATACGTTGTATGCGTGTCTTCCGCTCTTGTTCTCTTTGTTCCTCCTCCAGCTTTAATTTCTTCGATTCCTGCGACATAAACAGTTCATTTAGATCATCAATGGCACGACGTTTACCATCCCTTGTACCACGCGTACCATTTGGATTGGCCTTTTGTATAGGATTTTTCTTTAGAACTTCTAATGCTTTTACTTTGGCCAACTGAGCTCGCCGCTCTCCAATATTCACCTCTATGCAAAAGTTATCACTAGATAGTTTTGGCGATTTCGAGGTAGAAGCAAAAGAGAATTCACGATTTTTGAATTTTTCCGGTTTAGTTACTATTAAAGATGGTATCGAAAGTGAGGGTGAGGAAGGATCTTTTGAACTAGAATCTAGTGTATGTAAGTTTGTACATAAAGACTGCTTGTGTTTCTGTGGTTGAGGTGTGCAGGGTGCTGTTTTAATTTCGCTTAAATTATTTGTTTCAGAATTACTCTGGGCTTCTGTTTGCAAAATTTTTAATCGTTCTAAATCTTTTAAGCGCTGCTTTGTTGATGCTTCGACATTTCCAGCTATTCGTGAAATAGGTCCCTCTCGAGCTGCATAAGGTACACTCGATAATGCCATTGACTTTGGTTTAGCTGAATGATTTTTACTAGCTGCGAATGGTGATACGGCATATTCCGATAATGAACTTATTCTTGAATTGTCCTTTTGAATTAATTTTGCACTTTTTTTAGCAGGTACGGCTGAAAAAGATTGTCCACCATAGAAAACCTCACATTTTCCTAACACCTTATTACGCAAATCATTTAAACCTCTTCCAGCATTAGACGATTGCAATTCCGATCTTTTCGACATTTTGCCAAATTCTTGTTTCATATGAAATATGCAACTGTCACAATCACTTAGATTTACAATAGCATTACAAACTTCTCCATTGCGCTTAGTGGTTTTGCAATTTCCCAAGTCTTTTGATTGGCCAAGTATCATTACCTTTTGGGCCGTATCTATCGAGAGACAAGCGACATCTTTACTGTCCGCTCGCTTTTCAAAAATTGTTGGGTTTAAAACTGCTATGCACATGCCATGTGCAGTTTTCCATAGATCTTTATGGGCTCCTTTGAAGAGAAACAATGACACTGTCTTAATGTCGCCTTTTAAGTCAGATAATCGCCATATAGAATAGGGTTGATCTTTTTTACTCATCTGGACGGGACTTTTGTGTACTACTACGCCTGCTATAACCCAATCTTTAGAGAGGTCGCCTCTTTGGGTGTGGAAGGCAACTGCGGAAAATGCCACTGACTGTCGCCCTGCCATTCTCTCCGAAAGCAAGGTGCTGGATATTAAAGGATTTATTATACGTAAACCAAACACAGGGTCAGTATAAATAGTGCTACTGTTTTCTGTTATTGGTAAAGCCTTTCTTAATTGATTTTCGTTAACTTTTGATTCTGGAAGCTTGTTAAATGAATCACTTATGAGTGATTGTCTCTTTGCAGGATTGTGCGGGTTCTTTACGTGCAATGATACATTACCATTAGTTTTATCTTCTCTTAGGAATTTTTCAACTTCATAGTCAGCTTTTGACTCTTTTGCGGCTTGTTTCTGTTGCTTTAGTTTTTTATTAATATCACAACCATACTCATTGTACTTACGTTCTAGAAAATTTTTAATTTCTTCATCGTCGGATGAATCAAGTTCCTCCCTTGTAATTGCTACTTGTTTTTCGATTTCCCTCTCGAGATTCTTGTCTATTTCGTAACCAAATGCTTCAGCAAATGTGTCATCCTCTTTCAATTGTGGTCCAGATTCTACTTTCGCCTGTTCGACTTTATTTTCTTCTTCAGCTTCGCCGAGAAGTTTTGCCAGAGCCATAATTTCAGCGTCATCATCAATAGATTCGTTATTTTTACTGTTGTGTTCTGGGCTCATATTTTAGCTGCTTCAATAAAATATTGCCAAATAAATAAATTCAAGTAATAAACGACGTCCGTAATTTATACAAAATTTAACAGAAAAAGAAAACATTAAAAAGATTTCGCGCAATTTTCAATTGGTATGACATATAGTCGATATCTACAGCAAAGGTATAAGTTATCGCACACGGTTAAAAATAGTAGTAGACTGGTACAGATGCATAATAAGGGAAATAACCAACGCGAATTCATACCAGATATCCTTATATAGGCGAATTCATACCACGGCGAATATATTTGTAAACACATTTTCCGGGGCATTTTTTTGAAAAAATAAGTGTCAAAGCGTTTTGAGCCAAGTCTACTTGTTATCATGATATGATAAACAAAGTATATGCACTATAACAACAATACAACAGTAAAAATAACAACATGCCTTTTGTTTGTAAAAAGCGAATTCATTACCTAGCCTGTAAAAATTCTCCCAAGGCAAATCATACAAAGTGTCAAAGCGTTTTGAGCCAAGTCTACTTGTTATCATAATATAATAAACAAAGTATATGCACTATAACAACAATTTGTATTTTGTTTGTAGCCTGTAAAAATTCTCCTTGTATAAAAATTACATATAAATGGCGCCGGGAAATATGTACCAATTTTTAATTTGCCTTGGCTGTACCTGTGTTCTCCAAGGCGAATTTATTAGTGTGAATTCGTCGTTATATTCTCAAGACGTAAATAATTGGGTAACTTATATATGGTACACTTTATAGCACCCATGATTTAGTATTGACATTTGTTTTGGGCGCCATCGAAGTGACGCAGTAGCTGTGCTCTTCTTTCTTACAAATAAAAGGCAAATATTTAATTTTACTGTCTTTGCCTTGTTCAAATGTTTTATTCATAATTTCTCTTGTGTTTGCGTTTCATCGGCATTATGTCTTGTAAATAATTTTTCACCAATTGCCGATTTTATTTTGTGATATAAAAAAGCAACTTTTTTCGGTATGTGACATTATTGGGCGAACAGAAAGTAGAAAAAATATAAGTAAATTAATTTTACAAGAAACGGTGTGTTAAAGGATACAAAATTAAAGATATCAATTAATATAATTAAAATTTCAAAGAGAAATTTCATGTTTTTATAAATCAAGTTCCGAAATAAGCTGCAACCAATTGTCAATTGCAAAGGAAGCAAAAAATTTATATTGCAATTTTTTGTGGACTCCATTGAAATAAGCAGTTTTAAAAAAAGATAAAAATTGTAACAACGGAACTTGCAAAAACTCCAGAAGATAAAGGTCAGTCTGAAAAAATAAACACACTTTACAAATATGTTTCGTTAAACGCAATTTGTGATATACAATATGTCCGAAAAAATCCTTTCGGAACAATTATGCCTGCAAGGCCACGTACGTAGTTTGTATTTATTTGTTGGTTAATTCTTTCACTGAAAAACTGTATTTTTTAAAGTAGTTGCTTAGTTTCCAAGAAATGGATTTATTTCATAGATTTATTCCACGTGCTTGTTCCTTTTAAAAACTCAGCTGATTCACATTTGTTATTAACAATAAAAAAAAAGACATACATATGTACCTATTTGATTACCTATCGAAGAAGTTCTTTCTTTTGAGCAATTACATTTTAAATTTTGCTTTTGATGCATAAATTATGATACAAGTTGCTAATTATTTAATTTTTTAACCTTCAGTAATCTGCATATAATCAGATTATTCCGTACGCCTTCGTCTGTGCCCTGACTTTCTCAGGAGGTACATATGTATGTGTGTAAAGTCGTACATACATTACTCCAATTAAGGTCCCATATAACTGATGTATTCTCAGATTGCTATGATCGCGATACACAGTTCCCGTATAACTGCGGTTGGCATAACTTCAGCCTTTGTTCTTACATACATATGACAAAGATCTGAATACGCCTACGTCATAGATATTGGTTTATCTAGAAGATTATTAAACAAATTTTCTTTGCAGCTAGCAGCATGTAAAATTGTTTTGAATAGAGTACAAACGGAAGCAGACTAAAAAAAGAAAGGTCGAAAAAATATGATTACACGGCCGACAATTGTCTGATAACACTGATGAACAATTAAGGGGCCATTCACATATTACGTGCAAAATTTCCAATTCGTAACAAATCTGTAACACCCTCGCCCCCTTTGGTTCGTTACGTAATATGTGCACATCCTTTAAGCAACTTTTTATTGATCCTACTTACCAACCATGTATTCCGTATCTCTGATGTATAAAATAGTTATTAAGAAATAAAATTATACCTATAACATCGAAATAACAATATTTCTAGCCTAAAACCCTCCAAGGATATTTTACGGAAAATTAGGCATTTTAAGAACTTTGAGATTTACGTACATACATAAATATTCACAAACAATACATAAACTATGTATTATTAAAGTTATTGTGACCTTAATGTACGAATTTTGTTTGGGGATACCCGGTTTTATTATGCACCTTAACTTTATAAATCGTTTATGAGTAGGAGGCTTAGTCCTTTAATTAAATATCATTAGCAAATTGTTGTATAGTTGAAGTCCCTTGTAGAACAGTGATCGCTGCATTGCATTTGTTGCTACGCTGTCGATTCTAAAATTATCAGCGCATTGGTATGGTTGGACATCCCTAAAGTATGTTATTTGCCCTGTGCTGCTTCTTTTTATCTGTCTTTAAGATGGCAATTAACTAATTTTATTTGAAAGTGTAAGCGGCCAATGTCGGTGGGTTAAACTTACTAAAACATTATAGCACATACACATATATACATGTCTGACAAAATCTCCTGTCAAAATTTGAACAAAACAAAAGAATAGTCGCTCTGAAACAGAAACTTAAATAAAACAATTATCTATAAGACGAATGAAAACAATAAGAATAAATCCCAATGACGATGAATTCAGGAAATAGTTTCGCTTCTCCAAACATTTTTCTTTTGCATGAAAATACATTCAATAGTTATTAATAATGATAATGATATATATGTATGTATATGTATGTACGTATGTACAATGTCTGTTGCATTTTCTGTCCTACAGTTTCATTTAAAAGTTGCCTGCACAGAAATCAATTGAAATTTTCATTGTTTATATTTTAAGTTTTTGTTTATTTTCTTTTCCAACATTTGCCATAATAGCTTGTAGTTTTTGCATTTCTTTAATTTTTTTTTGGCATTTCTTTCCAATTTTTGACAATTTTCCATTTCTTTGATGATATATTTACAGTTCTCACTGCTTAAAATTTGTTTGTGCTTAAAATTCAAGTCACGGCATTTCTCTACTTATTTGTTCTCATGCTCTTCTACTGTTACTTCAGCTGCTTCCACTTCTTACACATACCCCATACAATTTGATTTGTGAAGTTGATTTTCCGTCCAACATTATGTCTATGTACTTGCCTTAATATTGTTGCTTTTTTTTTTGTTGTTGTTGTTGGCAAAGTTGACCCACTCATAAGATTTGTATGAATTTTCTTTACATTTTCATTTATTGTTACGGTTAAAAGTCGAACGCAATATACTAAAAATACATAATAATAATAATAAATAATAAAATAATCAAAAGACAAGAAACAAAAGAAAACAACTACAAAAACTGAAAAGCTATTCGAATTTTCTTTTTTTTGTAGCTCCTGCACACATACAGATTGATTATATCTGCTGATGACATTTATTTTTGTTTTCCTTTTCAAGAGAAAATTTGTATTTAAATTTTCTTATTTGTCGCATAAACGAAAAACGCAGCCACCAAATAGATTAAATAAATCGTTGTGGAACTTTGATAAGTTAAAACTGTAGTGATAAAACAAACGTTTAATTAATTATGTACGAGTTATTATTATAATATAGTGTGAAGAATAAAGTGAATTATTAATAAAGAAAATAATTAGTTCAAATTCTATAACCTGTGGGCGTTGCGCTATAAATAATTGAAATATTATTGCATTCAATTTGATTTCAATAATTTCTAAAACAAAGACTTATTACTTTTATCCAACTATAGTTACATGATTTGAAGAAAAAAATTGACTTTTTCAATGTTTATTAATCTTTATTGACTTGTGACCCAATTTAAATGCTTCTTATTTGCTGTTTGTATGTTGAATGTTCCTTAGAGTCTTCCTCAAAGTATTGCCGGTTTGTATTCATTACCATAGATTGCACAACTTATTGATGATTCGTATGTATGTACTTAATAATACATAATATGATTTCATTTATCATACGCTCAACATAACTTTTTTTACAAATTGAAACTTCTAATGCTTTTAAATCAATAACTCTAAATTTCTTACATATACAAAATTTGGCTTGTTCATAATTTTTACAACTACATACATACATACATATAAGCGTTTTGTTTGTCTCCAGAAAAAATGGCCCCAACGAAAAATGGTTCTAAACCAAAAATGAGAAACAATATTTTAATAATTTTAAATGAAAAAACTCTTCAAATTAGAAAATAAAAAAGTTCCTAATGCAGTTTTCAATACAAAACTTTTTGGGGGCCATTTTTCATTTTAGCTTGAGGAAAAATTATTCCAAACTGAACTATAAAAAGTGCTCCTAAACTAAAAACACTACTTACTAAAGAGGCCCCAATGAAAAATGTTCTCAAATATGTAGACTTTCATTGAAAAAAAAAAAAACAAAAATATTTTCGGCAATCGGGCAATTTCTCCTGTTTTGGGGCCACTTGTCATTTCTTGTTTTTTTTTAATCTCTTTGTCATTAAATTAATACAATTTTATAAATATTTCACTTATTTCGATCACTCCAATATAAAAGTTTTTACAACTTTTTCTTTGAAGTCGTCTTACTTTTATAGTGAGTTTTATTTCAGTATTTAAATTTCATTCCGATCAATCTGTTAGGCCGATATGTCTTATCAAAAGTTTTACCTTTATCACAATTGTAATGAGCAAGGTGTTGAAAGGTTTTCGAATTTGCGCTTAAATAAATGATGACTAGATACCAGTCCAAATTTTCATACAACAGTTTACATACATTCGACTAGAAGTTGTATGTGGGTGAAGATAAATTTAAATTCAACTAGCAAAGATTTAAACCACAACTTTTAGTAGAGTCATTTTTGCAGTTAACAGAGCACTGTTAAACACTTAACAGTTAAAGTTGATGAAAGAGGGCCCAAATCGTTACATCCGTGAACGAACAACTTGTCACGTAATTTCCCTTCCAATTATACAGTTATTACGTGACGAGTCCCTACGTTCACGGATGTAACGATTGGGGCCCTGATTTCGGTTGAATACTATTAGTGTTTATTATGGAAAAATTCGAAGGGTAGGTATATGCCCAGGTACTTTACATTGTCGGACAGTTTAAGCTCAATGCCGCTTATGGGCGGGACCGAAAAATGTGTTACTTTATATTTCCTAGCGAGGGCTACCGTTTTCGATTTCTGAGGATTAACACTAAGACCACTCTAGGTACACCATCTCTTGATGGTTCTCTGTGATAGAGTATCCAGCTGTTTTCCAGATACTCTCTCTCACAACAATACATAATTAGGAAATGATACAACCTTTTTGAGTGAAAAATTTATAAAATTCCGAAACATTTCTAAACAAATTTTCCTTATATGTATATATTTTATCTCTTTTTTTTAGTGCTGCAACAATAACGACATGAGTGCTTCAAACAAATTTCTTTCTGCAGAAAATGGTTTACGGCATGATAAAGTTGCCATTCTAGATGCGGGATCTCAATACGGAAAGGTATTATTGATATTACTTCATATGACATGGAAAACTTTTAAATCATACTTTCAAATTGTCATTACGTTCAGATTATTGATCGAAAGGTACGTGAGCTATTGGTTGAATCAGATATCCTACCATTAGAAATTTCTGCTGCAACTTTACGTTCGTCTGGTTATCGCGGCATTATTATTTCCGGCGGACCCAATTCTGTTTATGCCGAAGATGCTCCCAACTATGACCCTGATATTTTTAAATTAAAAATACCTGTATTGGGTATTTGTTATGGCATGCAAATGATAAACAAAGAATTTGGCGGTACTGTTGTAAGAAAAAATGTTCGAGAAGATGGCCAGACTACTATTGAAGTTGAGACATCATGCCCTTTGTTCAAGTAAGTAGTCTATGCATCATATGTATTTTAATATAAAAAAAGTTCAGCATGCTAAATAAACTTGTGAAAATAATTCTCTTAAACTTTGCAAATACAATCTTAAAAAAAGATAGAAGTACGAAGGAAAAGAAAGCGTTTATTTTATTAGCTTAAATGAGTGCTGATACAATCCTTCAAGATTAAAAAAAAAACTATGAACACTTCAGTTATGTTAAGTTTATCAAATTGAACTACACGTGGTTTAACAAAACTTAATACTTCTGACAAAAAAGAAAGCGCGACTTAATACACACAATAAAATCTTGACCAATATTTCTCCATCTCTCATACAAAAAACAATTTTGAAAATCAGCCTTGATTTTCCAAAGAAATGTTATGGTACCAAAATGCAAGCAAACTTGTTCAAACAAAAAATAATTCAAAATTTCGGTTTATAAATATCTATAGTTATACGACAATCAATTTAAATGGAAACAACTTGCCCCCGATTTTAAAAAAATATATGAGGACTAAACTACATGTCAACCCTTTAAAAAAAAAAATAATAAAGAGACAACAATCATCAGTAGCACAATAGTTAATGCATTGAATTGTAATCTCAGATTCCATATTCAATACTGATTTGCAATACGAAGAATCTTAAGACAAATCCTTACACTTTATTCCAAGTCTCCAACTCTTCTGAATGCTTCGGAAAACCTATTTCACGTGCAGATTAAAAGAAAAAAAAATAAAAACACGGACATGGCCCATTCAACTTCCCTATCTATTAAGATCCAGAATATATCTATAATCTTTATGGCTCTCATATAAATATTGTGGAAATTACACACGTAATGACAAACCTATATATACCCTTACCATTTTTGGTGTAGGGTATAAAAAAAAGAAAGTTCGGTTATAGAGGTTCAAACATAAAAAAATACCACTTGATAACCTTCTTCTCGAGTTTGATTAAAAATAAAATAACCACCGATGAAATTTATAAACAATCCACAAATTGTATATTAAATAATTTTATAAAATTTTCAGCCGCTTGAGCCGTTCCCAAACTGTACTCCTAACGCATGGAGATAGTTTGGAACGTATTGGTGACAAGCTTAAAGTTAGCGGAAGATCTTCTAGTAACATTATAGCTGCCGTTTATAATGAAAGCTTAAGAATATACGGAGTACAATTTCATCCAGAGGTTGATCTAACTGTTTGCGGTAAACAAATGTTGCAAAATTTCCTATTTGATATATGCGGCTTAACAGCGAACTTCACTATGGGCAGCCGCAAAGAGGAATGTGTAAAATATATTAAGGATAAAGTTGGCAACAATAAAGTGTTGGTAAGAACAGAATTTTGACAAATATTAAAATTTGTTATTAAGTAATTGTGTATGTAGCTACTTGTTAGCGGCGGAGTTGATTCGACTGTATGTGCCGCCCTATTGCGTTTTGCCTTACTTCCCAGCCAAATTATAGCGGTACATATTGACAACGGTTTCATGCGCAAGGATGAAAGTGAAAAAGTCGAAAAATCTTTACGCGATATTGGTATTGATTTAATTGTACGTAAAGAAGCCTACACATTTCTTAAGGGTACAACACAAATCAAAAGACCTGGCCAGTTCTCGATTGTGGAGACGCCAATGCTCTGCCAAACCATAAGCCCCGAAGAGAAGCGAAAAATTATTGGAGATATCTTTGTCAAGATAACAAATGACATTGTGTCGGAAATGAAACTAAAGCCCGAAGAAGTAATGTTGGCCCAGGGTACATTGCGGCCAGATTTGATTGAGTCCGCTTCAAGTTCGGCAAGCAAAAAAGCAGATACCATTAAAACCCATCACAACGATACTGATCTAATAAGGTAATTAAATTTATATGATCAAACTTTTTTAATATAATTTTTTGTATATTTGTTGTATTTGTTGTATTATTGAAAAATATATTTTCTTACTTCAGAGAACTTCGTAACGCTGGCCGTGTAGTAGAACCTTTAAGCGATTTCCACAAGGATGAAGTTCGAGAATTAGGTAACGATTTAGGTTTACCGTCTGACTTGGTAGAAAGACAACCATTCCCTGGCCCTGGCTTAGCCATACGTATAATTTGTGCTGAAGAGCCATTTATTGAGAAAGATTATTCAGAAACACAAGTAATTTTCTTTTTTATAAGAACAATTTAAACATTTTCTATTATTACGTCTATCTTTTTAGGTTATTGTTCGTCTTGTAGTTGACTATAAAAATAAATTCGATAAAAATCATGCATTAATCAATCGTGTTGCCGGCGCCACTACAGAAACTGAACAAAGAGAACTTATGCGAATTTCGTCTAATTCTCAAATTCAAGCCACTGTGCTGCCTATACGTTCCGTAGGAGTTCAAGGTACGTATGCTTTCGCAAAAGCTGTCTAATCATACATATGTTTTTTTTTTAATTTTTCTTAACGTCTTCTTTATATTTTTTTTGTTGAAGGTGATGCCCGTACCTATAGTTATGTAGTTGGGCTCTCAAGTTCTCATGAGCCCAATTGGGATGATATAATATTTTTAGCTAAATTAATACCTCGTATTTTACACAATGTCAATCGAGTTTGTTATGTTTTTGGCGAACCGGTTCAATATCAAATCACAGATATCACCCATACCACCCTTAATAATTATGTAATTAAGCAACTGAGACAAGCGGACGCTATAGCTAATGAGGTAAGTAATTGTAAGCAAGTTTTTCTGTTAATGACATATTTGTCATTGTCGCATTGAAATCGGTTGAAAAAAATAGCGCCGAAAGGCCTATTTTGAATAAACATTGGGGAGAGTTTGAACTAACAGGAACATTGATTTGTTTGCTTTTTTTTTTTTTGGTTCCATGAAAAAAGGCCCCAAATAAAATGGCACCAACCCAATTTTTGTGTTGAACACCAACAACATGAATTTTGGCGCCAGTTTTCCTATTTTTTGAGGCCATTTTTAATATTTTATTTTTAAATTTGGGCGCATTTTTTCAATATTAGAAAAAATCCTCGGAAGAACCCCTTTCGGCAGACCTTAAGAATTTTCTCCACCATGGTATTTGCCGACACGGCAGCAGTTACTAAACAAAAATTGGTCAGCATATAAAATTTTTGGGATTTATATCACAATTACAATTTTTTCGGGACTTGGTTTATTTGGGCAATTGTTTGTTTTAATTTTTAATTTTTTTTTAAAGCAGTTTCATGTTTATAATAAGAAGCAGGCTCCGCCACTTTAAACACATATGTATATACACAATGTTTACATCTAGAATATGAACGATTGTGTCGTCTGCTACTAGTATGTTTAAAACAGGACGTGAACAAAGAACTCCGAACATGGTTCGAAATAACAAATTTTTTATAATATATTTCAGGCAATTATGCAAGCTGGACTTTATCGCAAAATATCCCAAATGCCTGTTATTCTAATACCCGTACACTTTGATAGAGATCCTACAAATCGTACACCCTCTTGCAGTCGTTCGATTGTTTTGAGGCCATTTTTAACAAATGATTTTATGACTGGAGTGCCGGTTATTCCAGGATCTGAACAGTTACCATTAAACGTAAGTTAAACGAACTTGTGGCTGGCAACTGTATATTAACCACCACATTATTATCAATTCTCGTATTATATGTAAACAATTAGGTGCTTCGCAATATGGTGCAACAAATCTCAAAATTAGATGGAATCTCGAGAGTTCTTTATGATTTGACATCGAAGCCACCGGGTACAACAGAATGGGAATGATTAAATCAAATGCGTATGCTCTATACCCTCGCTGCAGCTACAGCAGTTGCCGCTACCACCGCCACAACAATTGCAACAATACAACAACATCCACATCATATGTTGACAACATAAACCAACAAATATTTTAATCGAATATGATCCAATGTTGAAAAATGTTGTATAAAATAAACAATAATACCAAGCAACACGCAAAGAAAATCAAATGTTTTTTTTTTTTTGGTTTTAAATGTTTGATAAAAAAAACAACATCAACAAATAAATATAAAGAAAAGAAACACTCATTAAGAATTATCGCTACATTTCTCAATTGCATATACAAGTTTTGATTATTTTTTACAATTTAAAAGATGTTATAATGAAAAATCATGAAAACGAAACAATAACTGATAAATAGACTAAAATAATATTCAGACAAATTATAAAAAAAAATACAACAACAATTATTTTCGTCTTGATCGGTATTATTGTTTGAGCAACTCCTTTTAAATTAATTTTATAAATAATAAGGGCTATTACCTTATAGTTGGAAGTGATCAATTAGCATTAAATTGTTTAATTACTTTAAAAGGGTTTATGAAAGAGATTAAATATACATGTGTATATTCTTTCAAATGAAAACTTGTCACCTACTATCTCTGTTAGTTTTGTTTCGGAATCTATCTTTACTAAAGTAAATAGATTTATTTTACTTTTATTTGGTTTCAAGAAATATGTTAATGTTGGTAAATTCAATAGAAATATTAATGCGTCCTTTCACAATTATGTATATGTTAAAATTTAAATATCTATACTATTTTTGTTCGTCTAACTGTGGGGTTTCTTAAATTCTTTTTCTGGCCATTAGTTTTTTTGATTTCCTATATAAAACATTTGTGTAAAATAAAATTTATTTATATATTTACTAAATAAAAAAAGTCTGCAAAAAATAATTTTAAAGAATTTATAAATAAAAATAAATAACATTAAAAACTCATTCAAACATACATATATGGTACACACAATATTAAATAAAACAACAAAATTTTAAATTTAAAATCAAATAAATAAGAACAAAAGAAAAATATATTATTTCAATATAAAATTAACAAAACACAATTGTTATAAAAAGTCATAAAGTTTATTATATAAATAAAAAAAAACTACATTTAAAAGATATTCTTATATATACATACATACATATATATATTATTGATATATAATATATAAAATACAACTAAACATACATCGTAATATCTGAAATATTAATAATTAAAAAAAAAAAAAACAAGTGAAATGCTAACTAAGATGATGAGTTGAGGCATAAAAATGATTAAAAATTATTATAGATGTGCTGCATTTTTAAAAATTGAAAATAATTATATATATTTAAAGCCTATAATAAAACATATTTTAAAAAAAATAATAAATGAGAAACTAATTAAAGAAATTTCATAAAATATTAGTTTGTATAAACAAAATTCAAGTTATATTCTGATCGACTGGTAAGCAGTTTTACCATTGCAACATTAGAGGGTGGTGTTGGCTGAAGTGGTTAGCGCGTTGACTACTAAGCAAACAATGACTTGGCGCCTGGGTTCAAACCCTGGCCAGAGCAAGTCAATCAACATCATTAATTTCTCTAATGTACATACATTAGTGAGACATTGTATTAATTGTTGTCGGACTATTTAAGTGATGAAGGCATAGCACTGGTCACTCAAGTCCAAGCTAATGTACACAACATCGCCCTCCTTCGTCGGTTAGCAGAAACATCGGCGAAGTAAAACAATTAATAAAATGCCTGCTTATACAGCTTAACAAAGTTAATGCGTCTACTTAGCACCGGAGACGCCTCAACACTGCCTTAAAAATTAACATAACGCGCAAAGCAGAGTTGTGAAAGAGTTGTCTTCTAAATTTTCAACATCTATCTTATCTTCCCTATCCCTCTCCCTGAGTTCCGGCACAGTGCACTGCACACGTAGGGGTCATCCCCTGAGTGCTGGTCCTAATTAAAAAAAAAAAATTTTTAGTATTACGTTTCGAAGATTGCAACACAAAGATTTAAAAATAAAATATCGTGCAGCTTCGCCACATTATTAAATTAAACATATGGGGCGTGTTCAAAAATGCATCACTGCGCCGCTGGTAACACTGCTTATGCTGTTTTCTATCAGCTGAGCAAAGCAATCACACATGCGCATCAGATGCGGCACAGAGATGCATTTCCGAACAGGCCTATGCTTACTTTTCACAATCCCTATAAATGCAGTTTCTTTAAAGCAATTATTTGAAAACATTCTTCGTTACGCGTTTGGTGTTTTTCCACTAGAATTTTAACGTTTTGTCTGTGAGGCACCACAACAATGCCCCATAATCGGTGATAGTGAACTCACGACTATTTATTACATAAGAGATCTATATTCAAAACAAATTCATTAGAATTTCGACTCCTATCTTCGAAATATATTGCTTATCTACCCTTTTTAGAGTTGATCTATCTGTATTTTTTGTTTTAAGTTTCATCAAAATCTGATAAATATTATTAAAGAGATAAAAATCTATCCTATCATCCTCCCGTTCCTAGTTTTCAAAAAAAAAAATATTACTTATGTATCCTTTCTCGAACCGATCTAATATGTTTTAAGATGCATCAAAATCGGTACGATAGTTTTAAAGGGGCCTACCAGTTAAAGAGTAACAAACAAATATTGCTTTCGAACAGGGAACGGATAGGCCGATGCCGTACTCACATAAATAAGGTACTTTTTTTTTACTTCAAAGAGCGAGCCTTGATTTATGAGATCGCTGCTAAAACTATAATAAATATTTCCTGTATATGGGGAGTTAATCGGCCCTCAACCCTATTCTAAGCACTCTACCGGGGAAAAAAAATACTCTATGTCCGATACAAGACTTAATTCTTTCTACATTTTGCTGAAAAAAATATTGAAAAACGGACAGCAGGGTTACACTCTTCTGCGATGCGAAAGCAAATGCGATGCGAAAACAATTTAAATAAGATTGCTTTCGCATCGCATTTGCTATCGCATCGGAATAGAGAGTAACCCCCCAGGCGGTTCCGGAGATAACCTCATACAAACATTACCTCTTTATAATAATTAGTATAGATGATAATTTAATTTATTGAAAAGTTAATAAGAAATTACATATTGAAAATTAATAAAATATCAGTAACAAAGCGGGTCCGCCCGCCAGCATTGCAAATTTTCATATTTTTTGGAAAATCAAAAAAAAAAATAATTTTTTTTTGTATTGTGGAACGATTTAAAAAAAATATAATATAAATAAGTGACTATTGGTTTTGATTTTTTAGCGCTACATTGTAGACAGTCATAAATCGAAATATGTATCCCGGGATCCCAAAAAATCATAAAAAAACAGTCTCGTTTAGTACCCCTAGTAAGTACCGTTTCTTTGCATACATATGTATATACAAATGTGTTAATAAATATGTATAAATATGTATCGTCACATGAAACGTAAAACCATGTAAGTAACAAAAATTTTCAAATCAAGCTTTTGATCAATTATTTTAAATTATATCAAAGTCGAATTCTATGCCTGACGATGTTAATAATGAAAAAGAAACAACTTGCAGTACCTATTTTATATACTTTTCTCTTCTCCTGTAAAATTTTCAAATTTCTACTTGCATGGTTTTACGTTTCATTTAACGATATGTACTTATTATTTATTTTAGATAATGCATACATATGGCTACTTATATTTATTTAAATCGGATCATTTTAAATTTTTTAAAAAGTGGAATGAAATCAAAATGGATTTGGGAGATCCATCTATTAAAGCAATAAAAGTCTTGGGAGCCGGCACGTTTGGGCGGGTATTTCTTTGCAAGTATCGCACGGATAAAATGGTTTGTGTAAAACGTATAATCGTACAGCGTCCCAAAGAAGATATGAAAATGATAATGGAGGAGGCGAGTAAAACTATTAAAATTTTTAGCATGCACAAATAACATATTATATTTCGAATGTACTGTATGTATGTAGGTTTATATAATATCACAACTGCGTCACCCAAATATAATACAGTTCATGGATTCCTTTATTCATGCCGGGACTGTAAATATAATTATGGAATATGCTCCGAATGGTACGCTCTTGGATATGATCCACAAAGTGCGTGGAATAGGATTTTCGAAAGCAAATATTCTGTGGTATTTTTCTGACATTCTAATGGGTCTTGAATATTTGCACATTCGTCATGTATTCCATCGCGATCTTAAACCGGCCAATTTATTAATCGATATCAACAATCATATCAAAATTGCCGATTTTGGAATATCTCTTGTACACACTCCTAACAAAGTGAGTGGTAATGCAGCTGGTACAGCATTTTATTCAGCTCCTGAAGTTTTGCGTGGTGAAAAATTTGACTACAAATCCGATATTTGGTCTTTGGGTTGCATACTTTATGAAATGTGTGTGGGCCATAGTCCATTTTCGCAAGCCCACAATATAAATGATTTGCTTTATTTAATAAAAATTTTAACACGCCAAAAACTAAACTGCAGTAACATACGAAGCAAACATGGACGACTGTATTCAAATCTCTGTGAAAAAATGATCGTTATCAATATACAAGAACGAATCTCTCTACCTGGTATATTTTGCATAGATCCGACTTTGACTATATCCTATTACAATAAGTATTTTGATTACAAGTATTAATTAAATTCATTCAATTATTAAATTAGTGTAAGCTTAGCTCGTTACATGTTCATTATAGCCTTTGAAAGGACCAGTGTTATTAAATGTGTGTTTTTTTTATCTAATGTTATTATTCTCTTGCTTAATGTTTTTGTAGTCATGTATTTTATAAAAAAAGGATCATAATTATATCGCAAACGATTTTAAAGTTAAATTATACAGTTTGTTCAATTCGTTTACTATTTTGCTATTTGTTATTTTTCAGAATCCTGCCGTATATAAATCGATTTTATAATTCCAGATTGGACCCTCTTGGACATTAAATGCATTGGATAATACATTATGATTAGAAAAGTAAATGGTGCCACGCCTGTTTTCTGTTCTCTTTTTTAGCCAACTTAAAAAAAATTTCAATTCAAGGGGCATTTTTTAATGTTTATTATTTATGAACCGATTTCCAATTTTTTTATTTTTTTTTGTAAAGGGGGTTGGCTGCAGTTGGGTCCAATAATTTGTTTAAAATATTGAGTATGGAACAACTCTTTTTCAATTAATGGACTGATTTCGAAAATTATTTTTTGTTTGGTCGGGTTTCCAAGCAGTTTGGCTCCATATATTTTTTTAATGGGGGAAATTTTCTATTTTTGTTTGAACTAGTGTGCTGGCATGTTGGTTCCATAGATATTATTGGCCCACTAAAAAGTTTGGATTATTGCAAACTCCTTAATTCTTTTCAAAATTTATAATTTTTGAGTATTTTGAGGTTAACATAATTACAAAGTTCTAGGTATAGACCACAAGATTAACTATTAGTTTAGTTTTATATCCTTTTTTTTCTGTTGGAAGTACGTACAAAGGAATGATAAATATTGGATCATAGTACACAGTAAGTCCTATCGAACAGTTAGGTTATGTTAGTTTCGGTCCTGATGTGGTCCCATTGTGTTGCCTGTAGTATCGAAGAGTTGGTATAGAATATTGTGAAGCAAATTACACTTTGCGCAGTTTACGAGTATAATTAATTTTTAGTTGCCAAAATACTTGTGCAACAATTACAACAGAGATAAAAACAAATTTCTATTTTTTTTTTAATATCGATTTAATATTTTTATAATAAAGATGCGTATCAACAGTATTCGTAATCGTAGATATCGTGAACGATTGTGAACGTAAAATTAATTAACAAATAGAAAACTCTTTTTTATTTTTTCTTAACTATTTCACTCGATTATTGTCCTGACAACTTTCGAAATTTTTTAGAGCTAAAAAATGAACATTTTTTATTTTAGTTATCTTCAAGTTTTTTTTTTCGCTGATTATATGTTTGTTTTCTTTATTAAATTAAAATGATTAAGTATATATAATTGTATATCGTGTACTGAATGTTTCGCAATCAGTTTCTAAATTTCATCTTATTTGTTGCATTTCAACTTTATCATTTAAAACAAACTACAATGTTGTTCTAAGTGTATTAATAAATCGAATTTCGATCTCTTTTTAACATAAATTGAGACTACGTACAATATAACACAATTGATATAAATTCAAACATTCAGACTTGCTAAATAAAATAATTAAATTATTTATAGACCTAAAAATTTAAAAAAATATGGTATATTGAAATTGGCGGGAAAAGCAAAACAAATAGAAAATTATAAAATAGGTTTTAAGATAAACTCAGACATGCAGTAGTTTAATATTTAGTTGCCAGAAATTTCCTTCATACGATTAAGGGCACTACCAGCTCTGAACCATTCAATTTGTTGTTCGTTCAAGGTGTGATTCAATTTGATTTTATCGACCTTGTCGCCGTTCTTGATTTCACAATCGATTTGTTTACCAGGTGCCAACTTGGCAAGGCCCAACAAAGAGATTTTACTTGTGGGTTGAACCTAAAAAAAACCCCAAAATGCATGCAATTTTACTTTTATATGTAAATATGTTTTCTATTGGAAAATTTACCTTATCGTAATCAGCTGGGTTGGCGAAGGTCAAAGGCAAAAGACCTTGTTTCTTCAAATTGGTTTCGTGGATGCGGGCAAAGGATTTGACAATGATAGCACGGCCACCCAAATGACGGGGTTCCAATGCGGCATGTTCGCGAGATGAACCTTCACCGTAGTTGTCATCACCTACGGCTACCCATCTGATGCTGTTAGCCTTATAATCACGGGCAACATCGGGTACACCTCCCCATTTGCCAGTACGTTGATTTTTGATATTGTTCATTTCATTATTTTCATAGTTGGTTGCACCAATAAACATGTTATTGGAAATGTTGTCTAAATGACCGCGGTATTTTAGCCAAGGACCAGCGGCGGAAATGTGATCAGTTGTGCACTTGCCCTTAACTTTAATGAGAACAGTCAAGTCGACATAATCTTTGCCATCCCACTTGTCGAAGGGGGCCAACAATTGCAGACGTTTACTTGAAGGACTTACATCAACCTGAACACTCTCGCCACTCTGAATAAAAATTAAAGAACATTTGTTCAAACATATGTACAAATATCATTTAATTTATTTAAAACTTACAGGAGGTGGAGCATCATAGGTATCCATGCCGGGATCGAATCCCTTAGAAGGCAATTCATCGCCAAACGGAGCATCTAATTTGAATTTCTTGCCATCAGAACCAGTCAATTCATCGGTAAGAGGATTGAAATCCAATCGACCAGCAATTGAAAGGGCAGTTACCATTTCCGGGCTAAACAATTTAAATTTTTAAAGAATCATTCTAAATACGTGTCAATATAGTTTTTATTAATGTGTTTTCCTTACCTAGTAACAAAGCAGTGAGTGGCTGGATTGGCATCATTGCGACCAGTGAAGTTACGGTTGTATGAGGTGACAATGGTATTCTTATCCCCCTTCTTTACATCCTGCCGATCCCATTGACCAATGCAGGGACCGCAGGCATTAGCCAAAACGGTACCGCCAAATTTGCTGAAAACTTCGGAAATGCCGTCACGTTCAATAGTGGCACGAATTTGCTCTGAGCCGGGGGTTACATTAAAAGGAATCTTCGATTTGAGACCATGTTTCATTGCGTTCTTAGCAATACTGGCACAGCGACCCATGTCCTCGTATGAGGAGTTCGTGCATGAACCGATTAAACCAACTTTAATGTCCATAGGATAACCGTTCTTCTTGGAGTTTTGACCCAACTTACTGATGGGATGCGCCAAATCTGGTGTGAAAGGGCCGTTAACATGTGGTTCCAATGTATTCAAGTCAATTTCAATTAATTCATCGTATTTACAGCCGCTATCAGCAGTTAAGATCTTCGACTGAAATTTCCTGGCTTCGTCAGCAATGCCAGAGCGGCCAGTTGATTTCAAGTAAGCAGCCATTCGTTCATTGAAGGGGAATACGGAAGTAGTGGCACCAATTTCAGCACCCATATTGCAAATGGTGGCCATACCAGTGCAAGAAATAGAATCAACGCCTTTGCCGTGGTACTCAACTATAGCACCAGTGCCACCCTTTACAGTTAAAATGTCGGCCACTTTCAATATGACATCCTTGGGTGAAGTCCAACCACTAATCTTGCCAGTCAAATGCACACCCGTAACCTTGGGACACTTCAATTCCCATGGGATATTGGCCATTACATCGACGGCATCGGCACCACCGACACCAATACATAAACCACCCAGACCGCCACCGTTGGGCGTGTGGGAGTCAGTACCGATCATCAATAAACCGGGAAAAGCGTAATTCTCCAAAATAATTTGATGGATAATACCACTACCTGGTTTCCAGAAACCCAAACCGTATTTAGCACAAGCAGTAGCTAAGAACTTGTATACCTCCTTGTTCAAGTCCTTGGCGCGAGCCAAATCCTCAACTCCACCAATCTGAGCTTCGATCAAGTGATCACAGTGAACGGTAGATGGCACGGCAACTTTCTTTAATCCGGAAGAAATAAATTGCAGCAAAGCCATTTGAGCGGTAGCATCCTGCATTGCAACACGATCGGGACGCAAACGCAAGTACGATGTGCCACGTTCGATATCTTGATTTTTGGGATCATCCAAGTGAGAGTACAAAATTTTTTCTGACAACGTCAAAGGACGATTTAAACGGCCCTTAACAATATCCAAGTTTTTGGCTAGTTTTTCGTACGGCATATATACATTAGTATCGAATTTCGACAAAGCAACCTTGGAAGCTGTATAACATGAAGCGTGGAATTGCCGACTGTGCACGTCAACCCCATATTGGCCGGCTTTACGGACCTGAAAAGACAGCAAAGATTTGAATATTTGTACATGTGTATGTATGGTCTGATGCCAAAACTGCACCGCAAAGTTCTAACAGAGGTATCGAAATAGACTTAATCGGAGCAACTTTCTCCTTACGTCAATTTGTAAAAATCTCATTATTGGACTTCTAAATACGTATGTATGTACATATGTATACTGCCCCGCCAGAATACTGGCTTGCTGATCAAATATTTTCTCAATAACCATGTATTTATTTGGCGTAGTAACTTTTTAAAATACCGAGAAAACAATCTTAATCGCACAATACAATTTAAATGGAATTTCGTGCCCATCGTTTTAGAATTACAGTCGTCAGATTCAGAATTTTTATATAAATTTTACAGTAATAAAATTTTATATAGGAGTTTGTTTAAATTGTTTTTACTACTAAAGCTCACACTAAGCTTTTTTATTAACATGCAAAGCTTATGGTAAAATATTTTACTGACGCTCCCAAAAGTATGCACCTTATTTACTGTTTACTAGAAACGAAGTTAATAGAAAAATAGTCAATTCCATTTTTAACTTGGTGGTTTTTTTAAGTGGTTTGATTAAAATGAAAATTAGCGTTTACTAAAGTGTAAAAAACGTAATTAATATCAAATTATTGTATATATAAAGTATTATTAATACAAATAAAAAACATTAAATAAAAAAAAAAAAAAAAAAAAATAAAGACAACTTTCGGAATGGAAACCAATTTCGACCGGAATTGAGTTTTGTTGCATGCCAGAATATTTAAAAATATTAACACATTCTGAATCGTCCAATAAGAAAAGTCTATTAGATGAAGTTAAATACATGTGTATGTGTGGTGTATATGTATCTCCTTAAAAATTCGGTTCATCAGTTTGGCTTTTACGACGACTATGCAGAATATTCCAACCGATTCATACCTTAAATTGGCGGTTAAAATATTGTTTACGTTTTAAAAATTTTATCACTAAAATTATTTTCGAATGTTGCCAAGATCGCTCAATAAAAGCAAACAACAACATTCTTTTATTTTGATATTTATTTAAAAATTAATTTTGGCAACAAAACTGATCCAAACAAAATACAACAAACATACATAAATTCGTACATGTATATCTATGAACAAATGCACAAGTATATGTGTATGTACGTTGATAGACCCATTTACGAGTATTAACCAAAATAATCCTTATTTTACCACTTTGTTGCTCATAAAGTTTGCAAAGTGTTTTATAACAATTTTATTTATTAATTTGTGCATTAGTTAATAAAAATATGATTTAACTTCCAAGGCATTGATATAAAATAAGCTTCTTCAATCTCGATGTAAAACAATATTCAAATAATGGACAGCTTTTTGATAACTTTATTGACTTTGTACAAATGAACTGACGAATATGTATATGGTTAGGTAACAGTCATTTGAGGTTAGAATCGTTTTTATGCAAACGTAAAATTTTTCCTTTTACCATTGCACAACCGGACTAAATTATACAAATTATTACAATTAAAAAATATATTTGAGTTTTCTTCCAATAATGTTTTACGTAAACGTACAATTTCTTTGGAGAAATATTTACAATTCATATTTGCGTTGCACTTTCTCAGCCAGCTTGTCCATATGGAATGACCAACTTACCTGGGTTTGTAATAATCTGACTGTGGCCATTATGTTTGATAAACACAAGATTTGAAAAAATTATTTAAAATTGTCCTTTTTATTATAAACAAACTAATAAGTGCACAACGAATCTTCAGCCTTCTCAGCTGGAAGATATCAATTCTGACTGGCGACTAATTAAAAGAGAGTCTGTTAAAGGGACATCTGTATGTCAAGAAATATATATAAACAGGGCGTACTGAATATTTTATTTTCCCGCCAGCTGTTCAATACTTTTTCATTTCTGTTTTATTAATCACACACGAATGATGGTGTAAAGGAAGGTGGAAACAACTACTACGACGAAGAAAAAGCTAATAAAATGTCAATGAAAAAGTAAATGTATAAAAATATCCAAATGGCGGCAGGGTTAAAAAATCTTCAAGCGCCAAATTTTTATTCTTAATTCATAAACTTTTAACATTTAAGACTTTTAAACGTGTGCAAACTAGAAAAAATATAAACTTTGAACGTTTTAGTGTAAATTTGTGTAAAAAAATTCTAGAAATAAACAATGGAAACTCCCGAAAATACACCAAAAAAATCAAGTGGGCCTCCCAATAGTAATTTTGGAACGCCCGCCCAACCCACTGGAAGGGAAAAGTTACCTACTACGCCTCAAACTCCGAATCGCATTGTGGGTTCACTCGTCTTATTGACACAAAAATTTGTGGACCTTATGATTAAAAATGGTGGAGAAATTGATCTTAGAGATGTAAGTAATGAAAAGAAAGAGAAACACCAATAATAAAAACCTTGGCTTTTTTTGTATTCTGTATAAGTAAATGTTATTCAACAAAAATGTAACAAATCACCTGTACTTACTTGAGCGCGCCAAAAGTTTAATATTTACTTCTAATCAATTCTAAAAACTATTTTCCACTACATAACTTTTCTTTTAAATAATAGGCTGCCGAAGTTTTAGATGTACAAAAGCGACGCATATATGATATTACCAACGTTTTAGAAGGCATTGGCCTAATTGAAAAGACACGTTATAGTAGTGTGGTACGATGGAGGTTTGTTGTATTTCAGCTTGAAATGTTCCAAATTATTTAACACTTTTGTTTTCCACAGAGGTGGCATTAAAGGCCAGGAAGATAGTGCTTATCATTCCTTAAAAGAATACAATAGCCAATTAGAAGGTCTGGAAGCTGAGATTGACTTGCAATTAGACTATGCCAAACGTAATCTGAAATATGTAAAAGGAGATGAAACAAACCGTTCATTTGCCTACGTCACTCGTGATGATTTCCTTACGGTTTTCGGTGAAGACTGTGTCTTTACAATACCTAAACATTATGATGATGAAAAGATTCTTAAGCGAAAGGTAAATGGAACATCTAAAAACAGTTAAAAAACATTTTAAAATATTCATATTGTTTTGCTGAAATATGGAAAATGTATTTCGCGGTTTTAACTTATATTTTTGCGTAAACTAAAATATCAAGCTCTTACGGCCATTACCATACGATGTCGAACGATAGATATCATTCGTTGGATTTCTAGTTGAAAAAAAAAAAACTTCTTTGCGTTGCTTTTCGTTTAGAATTTCAGCGTCATCGATCGGTCGATATGGTGGGGCGGAATGTTATAAAAAGGAGTATATGTATGTATACATCGCACACTGAATCGTAAACAGCAACAACTCAAAAATCAAGTACCAGTTATGCAAGGAAAATGAAAAATAAACTTCTTCACATGTATTATTTTACACTTAAGGAATGCGGTAATGGAAATTAAATGTTCATGATCGTCGGAGAATTGATCTGTAAAATGGTTTATGAAATCAAAAAAATATTTAAAAAATTTTTGCTGTTCTGCCTGTTTTTGATTTAGTGTATGAGATGTGTTTGTAGTCTTCTTTATTGTTGTTAAGCAAGCAATTATGTATGTGTGTATGCATGTACATATTTATGTATGTTATCTTTTGATAATGTGGTTTTATTTCGTACCTACTCATTTAGTTTTCATTAAAGAGAAAAAACAATCACTGTTCAAAACTTATTTGGATCTTTTTTTGAACTTTCATGCGTTAAAAAAATTATATTGCAAAATAACAATAACAATAAAATTATTTTTGAAAATATTATGTTGCTCCTAAAATTATGCACAAAAATTGTCAAGTAATATTAGATTTTACTCGAGTAGAATTAAAAATAAAATTGGTGTTCATTTTTATAGGCTATTGTTCGTAATGTAACATTTCGTTGACATTTCAAGCCACAGAGGATTTTTTTTTTGTCTATATTTAACCTCTCTTAGATTTCAAGATACGCGACTGAATAGAACAAACGTTGTTTTCGTTGTACAACGCTTTCAAGTCTTACCAATCTCAAATTATAGTCGTTAAAAATTACATATAAAATTTTAAGCATTAATCACAATTGCATAAATTTCTAAAATATTTACATAGAACTCTCTACACATCTCTCTTGATAATGGTAGTACTATTGATGTAAGATTGGTAACCGATCAAGGACGTTCTTGTATAACGAAGCCCGAATCAGAATCAGTACGACAATATTCACGACTTGAAACGCCCTCACCAACACTCTCCTCTTCCTCAACATATTCATCAACTGCCGGAACATTAACTCAAACAACTACCAAAGCAAATCTAGTCAACGATGAACACACATACTTTTGCAATCCGGAAGTAAAGGAAGAAATGGAAGCAATGGAAAATAAACTAACAGCACGTATCATATTGCAAAATTGCACGACAGGGCATTCGTTAAGAAGATTTTTCCCCGATGATCCACATTTGGGTGAGTAATGCTGCAATTAAATTAGCTTTTAGTTCTGATGAATTTATAAAAAAATTTCTAATTAATGATTAATTTTTTCATCAGAAAATCCTCCCTTGTTGCCGTTAAATCCTCCCCAAAATGATTACAATTTTGTCTTGAGTCCGAACGAGGGTATATGCGATTTATATGATATACCCTGTATGCCTAGAAAAATGCAAACAAAATCTATGATGGAAAAAAAAAAATGCTAGAAAAATTTTTTTTTTAATTTATCTCTTTTTCGATAGTTTCCTTATTTAACTAAATTAAAAACAACGTAATAAGTTTCTCTAACTAAAAGTAACTTAGTGCAAATATTTAATTAATAAGTCTTTAATAAATATCAGTAGTAATTTATTTGCAAATATGTATCTTTATTTGCATTGATTTTATCAACAATTGGTCAGCTTTACTATATTAGTTTAATTTTTTTGTTTGTTTTTCTATTCAAATTGATCTTCATGTAACAGACTTACCCTCCTAATTTGTTTTTTTTTTTATAGTTTAAATTTATTTTTTCTCAAAATTTATTTTAAAACTCGATTGAAATGTGCACGAATGTACATTTTAAGTAAAAACTTAATTTTAAGTTGTAATTAAAACTTTAATGTAATAATAAATTATTAATGACATTTAAACAAAAAAGAACATAATTGTATTTAATGTGCTCTTCATATTAAAATATCTAAAAAAAAATATCTAAGCTCATTCGGAAAAATATTGTTGCAATAAAAACAAATATTTTGGAGCTTTTCTTAAAAAAAAATATTTAGGTCAATGTTTTCATGTGCAAGAAAGTACACTTAACCGGTTAACCCCAATTTACGTAAATTTCCATATAAAAAATGCGATTATATAGTTTTTTGCAATCGTCAAAATTTTTTTTTTATTAATTTGTATTTTTATTTAATGTTTAAAAAAATTCATTACAAATACAACTTAACCAATACAAAACTGAAAATACAGTTTACTGTGTTACTTTACAAAAGAAATTTACTTTCTTTTAGCTTTTTTCCAATTTGATTTGCTATTACTACCGCCACCACCAGTTTTCATACGTTTCCGTGCTCCAGTGAACTGTTCGGAGTCATCGAAATCGTCACCGCCCTTCTTAAAACGCCCCTTTGACCCCTTGGATTCTTCAATATCTTTCAGCTCTAGCTTTGCTGTACGTTGTGCCTCACTTACACGTTCTTGCAAGGCCATCACCTCATCCTCTTCACATTTATATAAAGGCAATTGTTTTCCCAATAAATGTTCTATACGTTGGTATAACTCAACATCATATTGAGTTACAAATGTAATAGCTTTACCCGAACGACCGGCACGTGCAGTACGACCAACACGATGTATATAGTCTTTGCTATGTGTGGGTATATCAAAATTCAATACCACATCTACGTGAGGTATATCTAAACCTCTAGATGCTACATCTGTAGAAATGAGAATTGAACGATTTTTCGCTTTGAACTTATTAAGAGCAGCCAAGCGTTTATTTTGCGACATTTGACCGTGCAATGGAATGGCAGCTAAGCCTAACGCTCGTAACATTAAAGCCGTTTTTACTGTATTATTGCATGTGCTACAAAATATCATAAAACTATTGCCTGCCATTTCGTTTAGTATATGAACGAGGTAGACATCTTTGTATTTAACAGGTATGAAAATGTAGTATTGCTGCAACTGTTCTACGGTTTGATATTTGTTGGAAACTTCCACCTTGACGGGATCTTTCAATGAAGCTCTTTGTAGTTTCTTTACTTTTTTTGTCATAGTCGCACTGAATAAGAAAGTTTTTCTTTCTCTGGGCAAAACTTTAAGAATTTTATCCAATTCGACTTCAAAGTCCATATTAAGAATACGATCAGCTTCATCCATTACAAGATACTTAATCGCTTTTAAATTGAATCCTTTAAGATTTTCCAGATGATCAACCAACCGACCAGGAGTTGCAATTATAATATGAGGCTTCTTGCCCAATTGTAAGGCTTGTGAAACCATATCCATGCCGCCTACAACGACACAACATTTAACACCTATTGAACTACCTGTAGAAATAAGGCAAAAACAACTTTAGTTAGAAAACAAGAACATCGTTAAGGGAAAATATTTCAATTAATATCAAACTACTAGTTATCATCAATTTAAGCAACGGGAAGGATTTAGCAAGGACTTGTTTGGAAATGAATTTTTAATTAAATTTTTATTAAAATATATAAAACAAACGTACCTAACGCTTCGAATTGCTCGGATATTTGAAAGGCCAACTCTCGAGTAGGTGTAAGAATTAGAGCAAAATATCTTTGTGGATTATCCAACAACGCCTGAAGTATTGGTAAAGCAAATGCTCCCGTTTTGCCGGAACCTGTCTCCGCCAGTCCAATGACATCTTTACCCTGTAATGCCACTGGTATAGCCTCTTTCTGAATCTTTGAGGGTGCTTTCCACTTTAATTCTTCGCATGCTTTACATAAGGTTTCGTTGAGACCCTAAATGATCAATACAACTAATAATCGAATTGCCTTTCAATTATTGTCCTAAAACAATGTAATGATTAGCTTACCAATTCTTTCCACGTCATTGGCTTATCTTCCTCATCTCCGCCATCAGATTCTTTGTCTTGTACTAAATTTTCATTCGTTTCTTCGTCCTCGTGGTCACCGTCTTCGACATTCGATTCATTTTGACCCACTTCGAATTCATCATCGTCTTGATCTTCTTCACTACTTACAACATTTTCGCCGTCTTCTGAAGTAGTCGACATTGTGTTTTTTTTCCCAATTTTTATTCACTTAACAAATATATTCAGTTTCGTATTTTTTTACAATAAAACACGTGCATGTCATCTATAGTTTGTGATTGAATGAAAAATGCCAGAAATGTTTTGGTTAAAAGTCAATATTACAAGCATATGCTTGTTGAAGGTTAAATAGTGTTGCAAGATTCATTTGTATTGAACTGTACTTTGCGATTACCAAAATTTCTATAAACAGCAGCCACTTTGGTGTGATCAGACCAAAATTGCTAGGTTTTTTAGTATGTGAAGCATTTGCTATGTGTTTGAGAACTTTTTCACTAAAAATTAGATTAAAAATAAGAAAAGTTAAGTTTTGGCAAGTTTTATGGTTTTGCTAGATTTTTTAAGTCTCTATTGGCAGGCCTCGCCGTGACTATAAGAAAATAGTTGTTGAAGCAATAGAGGATATTATTTTCGACTTGTTATATAAGTGAAATGATTTCATAACATATAATGAAAAACTATTGGAAAAAAGAAGTGTAAACGTTGAATTTTGGAATTACTTTTTGCGTATTAAAAATCGATAAAAAAAAATGACAGTATGGCAGCTTGTTAACCCCAAATTTATTGATTAAAAAAGTGACGTTTGCGAATAGTAGTAGAAAAATTTTCCAATTCACTAAAATTGCAGAATAGCATCGCGAGAAAAATTAAAAATTTACTTAGAAAATTCTAAAAATATAAAATTTTGATTAAATAAACAAGTTGATTATAAGCTTATAGATCAAAGTGAGTTGTAATATCATAAAAATATTTGTGGAGTTTCCAAAGCAAGTGGAAATTATAAATTTTGTGTTGTATATATTGTTTGGAATTTGTGGAAATTGTGTGTATAAAAAAATTTATAGTGCAAATTTGTGCATAAAAATATTTAATGTCTTAATATTCCCTATTTTGAAAGAAACTATTAGGTTTTGAAATTAAATAAATAAAGTTTTTTTTAAATATCATTTTATTTTACTATCGTAATATTTTCTGTCGACTATTAAAATAATTACGGGATACACATATGTGCTGTTTGCTGCGTACGTTCGTTCGTTTCTGGCGTAGCAGAGAAAATTTATCACAACTCTCATGGTACAATAATACACTAATATTGCAGCCTAATATTTGAAAGCAGAGCAAAACGAGCAATAACGAAATAATAGTCATTAATAGAAATCAGAAACGCAAAGGAGCAGTAGCAAAGCGAGTAGAAGCAACATCACCATCATCATCAACATCAGGTGGTGGGTGTTGGGGAAAATACCGTAATACAGCAAAAAGAAACGCAAACGCATTAGAAAGGAACAAGAAATAAAAGAATACAAAACACTACAAGGGAAAAGGTAAAAAAAAAATAATTCTTTTTACAACACTAAGGAAAGGAAATTTCAACAATTTAAAGGATCCATAGAGAACAAGAAAAACAAAAGTATCATCATACAGAAAAATCAAGTTCTACCGACAAATAATATATCTTCTACATACATTCGTTCCTGTATCACCAACAAGAAATACCCCATCGGCAACTATAAAATTTTATTTGGTAAAGGAAGAAAACTGTAGCAATACACACTAAAAAGACACTTCACATTTTATTCAACAACAAAAAAGCATCCTAATGGGATTCTTTGATTTTCAGTCTTCAATACGAAAGAAATAAAATATATGTATATTTCTTATGAACACAACTGTCAACTATTATTCAACCGGAATTCAATAAACAAAGTGTGTCGTACTATATAAATGTTACAGCTGCAAGTCACTTCTTCTCGCTATAGTTAAAAAAAAACCAAAGTGCATTGGCCTAATTTCAAATAACAAAAAAAAAAAAAAACAAAAAAACGTATAGACAAAAATATTCTTCCAAAAGTCTCAAATTTCCCTTTTTGTTTCACCTAACATTTCTATATTGGTGTTACTGGGAGTAAAAAAAAAGTCGTTGCAACCGCTAGTATCATTAGCAAAAAATTCAACTATGAATCCCTCTACAGATCCATGGTTTATAACCCAACGCGAAAAATTGAAATATCACGAACAGTTTAAGGCACTACAACCACAAAATGGATTTGTTACCGGTGCGCAAGCTAAAGGTTTCTTTTTACAATCGCAACTGCCGCCTTTGATACTTGGTCAAATATGGTGAGTCCGATTACTATTAAACAGATTTTTTAATATAATGTATTTGTTATAAATATATATAATTAATAAATGTAACATTTTATTTTTATTAGCTACCAATGAAGTGCATATAGATTAGCCAAACCATAACAAATAAATTAACATTTGTATTTATTTGATACATCTGTTTTCAGAATCATTTGGATACATTTAAAAAATTTGTTAAAAGTTTTACAATAAAGGTGTTAAATTACAAAAAGTTTTTTCTAGTTGGGAGATCTTTCATTTCGTATAGGTATTTCCCTATTTTTTCACGTTTCAATGTCATGGGAATCTATGACGCAAACCAAAGATTTTAGCTGAGACAAAAGCTGTGTTCATTTACTAAAAATTGTTACAAATTTGTAACAATTGTTACTAGAAAGCGTTCATTAACCCAAAAAATTTGCAACGAGAGAGCGTCGAAAGAGCGTAAAAAATTGAGAGACAGAAAAATTCTTGCAAGTTTTTACAAGTAAAATTTTTACTTGTAATAATTATTCAAATAGCTGTTTTGCGTTTGTGTTTACAAAACAATATTTCTAAATTAAGTTGCAAATAAAAATATTTTGGAAAATTTAAGAAATTGTAAGTAAATGTGAACTTTCAAAACGATAAAAAGTATTAAAAAGATGTATCTTAGGAACAACAGAAGCAAAATAAGATGTCTAATGGAATTGAAATGTTTTTGTTTTCTTTTTTCTTTAATTTTCACATACCAACTGTTATTTCTAATATTGTTAATATTGTGAGTACCTAGGTACTCGGTACTTTACACTAAGCAGGCAAATAATTCAATTAGTTCAGATATATATTTGCAAATAAATTAAATTATTTTTAAAATTAACTTTGAAATAGTAATGTTTTTAACTATCAAATTCTATTTCTACCACCATATGTCCACGTGTGGACCGCCGAGAGATTTATTTTCACTTATATTGCGAAATGATTGTTCGAATTTATGTTTAACAAATTAATTGGTTGCTTTTTCTTTTGCAGTTGTTTTTATTTACCTTAATTACATAAATAAAAGAAACTTGATAAAATTTGAAAAATAGTCTTATTTATAAAAAAATTTAAATGTACTTCCAATCTTCAAATTACCTAATTTATTTTTTGCCTTATTAACAGTTATTAATTATTATTTATAAGCGTAAATTAACACATAATTTATTAAATTATTTTTTTTACTGCTTTTGGGGTTTAATGCTGGCAGCAACATGATATTTAATTTTGGATAAAGCTTTTTATTACAGTACCTCAGGTAGAAATTTAGAAATTAATCGAAAAAGCTACAATAATCTAACGAATACCGTTTTTTTCTAAGAAATAACGAAAAATTTATAATAATTTGTAAAAGTAAATCACGAAAATCATCCATTACAAAAATATATTTCTTAAATATGCCAGATAATATGTTATAGCGTATAAACTAATTAAAAATAAATATTTTATTCATTATTTTATTCAAAAGTAGCTAATCACCCTTATCGTGTTTAGTGTATTTCGACTACGCCTAGTACTAGATTAAATAAAATTGCAAAACTTTTCATCATTCTATTACAAGCAGTACTCGAAAAACGCCAGTCACATTAATGCTGAATATAAATGACCATAATCACATTATTTTTATAATAATATACATATATGTATAATTTGTCCAAAAAATATAGAGGCAGCTATTAAGTACTCATATATACCTATACATTACAACACTACTTTAACTTGCAAATTTTTACTAGTAAAGTGTTCATTTACTTTTTCACATTTTTGAGAGTAATTTTGGAAAACTTTTTGTTACTCTCTCGTTACTAATTTTTACTAGTAAAGTAAATGAACACACTTAAATACACAGTTAACGAGCAATGTTAAATACCTAACAGTCGTTGTAAGACGACGTACGACGACGGGACGTAACAATTATAAGATAAACGACAAAAAACTCATTTTTAAACATTAATATTGATGAATTTATAAAAAGGTTATCATTAACCATTTTTATAAGATATATTTTATTTTGGTCATCGCAACCAATTTTAGTGAGTGTTTTGCTTTTTTGGTTATAAATAACCATTATATCAACCAAAAAGATTTTTTGGTTTCAAATAAAATTTATTTTAACCAAAAAGATTTTTCGGTTAGAAATAAGCAATAGAAAATAAAATGATTTTTTTTCCTTATTAGGCATGAAATTTATAATAAAAAATTAATTCATAAAGTTTTAGTGGGAATATTTCTCCCATTGAAAATGTTGAATAGGGATTTCTAAATCCATTAAAATCATTATTGAAATTGCAATTGCCTGTATGTAACCTTTATTAGGTTTTGTGTAATGGGTTTAAAATTAAAAAAAATATACATCGTCTTTACCTGTGCTTAGATTTGTTACTACCGCAACAGATTACCAGAGGCCAGGCCGTTCCCTATATGATCGAATTGAATGAAAAAATAGGCATACATATGTAAGTCTTAGAGTTCATTTATTAAAATTTTTGTTTAACTAACAAACATAAGCGATCTTAAGGAGCGCAAAAAAAAAACACAATTTTAAATACAAACATTTCAATAGTGCTAACTTTTACCTTTTAAAGCTAAGATTACGATTCTAATCATTGACGAATTTGTTGAGTTGTGTCATCAATGATAACCAAAACAAAGAAATTATTTTTTATAATTGTTATTTCTAACCAAAAAAACTTTTTTGTTGAGAAAATGGTTATTTAAAATAAATTTTTTTTGGTTGATATAATGGTTACTTATAACCAAAAAAAAAAAAATATTTTTCACTTTAATTGGTTACGATAACCAATATAATATATATGCAGTGATAATGGTTAAAAATTTCCAATATTAAATAAAAAGAAATTTCCCTTTCCCTTTTTATCAGAAATAAAAAAATAACAAAGAAATTCGGCCCCTAATTGTAACTCATTAAATATGAAGATATATGGTCATTATATACCAATGGGGATGTGTAGGAATATCCCAGTACACACACATATATTGGTGGTATTTGTCTTTAAAAGTTTTGGAATTTAAAAAATTAAGTACTTATTAAAATTTCCATTTAAAACAATTACTGGAGAAGAATTGTAAAAATGCTAATTATTATGGTATATGTAGTAAAAGTCTATTAGCGCCCGCCTTCGTAGGTTAGCAGAACCGTCGGCGAAGTAAAACTATTAATAAAAATATATGAATAGCATACAGTTTAAGATAGCTAATGCGTCTACTTAACACCAGAGGCGTTGCAAGACTGCCTTAAAAATTAACATAACGCGCAATAGCAGAGTTCTTAACGAATCACAACCAAAACATAAAACTGACATGGTTTTTGAGGTTTCGATCCGTTTGCTTTCAGTTTTTAGTTAAAAAAACAAAATGATATGTGGCACTCGGGGACAGCCGCGGTAAAGCTATTGCATAGCATTTTTTTATCAACTTATGCAATATTATTATTAGCCGTATTCACAATCTTGTGCATTTGAGATTACAAATTTATGCAATTGCATATTTATTCTATCAATTGTGAATGATATCTTTGGCTGCAATGCAATGCTTGTTGCGAAACACAAAATTCACAGCTGATTGATAAATAACAAATTTTTTTCCACTGAAGTTTTGGCCTTAAAAATACATACATATTTACATATGTCTAAGAAATTTCTTAAGTATCGAAACATTTGCTTAATCAAATAATTCCGATTTTTATTATACAAATAAGGATTAATTTGTTAGTTAGTCAGGATTTTAAATAATACATACATATATTTATGTACATTTGAATAATTTTTTTTTTATGTTTTGCGTTTTGTTAATCTTTACTTTATGTTATTAAATTTTTTTATTTCATTAATTTTTGTTTGTCTGGTTAATTTCTTTTTGCTTGAAATATTTTTGTTTTATAATTTTGAATAAAATTATTAAAATTAGAATAAGCAAAATCGGCTTAGTTCAATGCGTATCGGCTGTCGTTTTGTAATTAACGCATGTGTTCTGTATTTCACTACAAAATGAAAATGAAAAACTTTTTAATTTCACATTTACAATTTAACTGTGTTCTAGAAAAGTAATGAAATTTTGTTTTTACGAAGATTTTAATTTTGTTTGTTTCAAACAAATTTTTAAAATAATGTGTGAACAAATCTATGTAGCTTGGCTGCGTTGTTATAAAAATATCCTATCCGATGGAGAATCAAAAAAAAAAAAAAAAAAAATTAAATAAAAAATTTGTCGGCTATGCTTAGTTTCTGAGTTATGGGCCTCTGGAGTTCCAGTACAAAATTGTGTATATATTAATGTGGTCAATATTGGTATCATTTAAAAGCTTTTAATGATTTGCTAAACTATTTAATTAATTCACTAACCCACTGGAACAGCGGTATATAAAGCTCAGATTGAAAATAAAATTGTTTGTATCTTAATGATTTGCAAGAAAAAAAATTTTGCAATCTTGCCTTGAAATTCTTTTGCATTGGAGAAAATTAAGCCGAGCACGAAAATTAAAACAAAAAATGCAAGAACCCCCATATTCAACAATGCAAGCCCTAAAACTGATTATAATATGCTAAAATTGTTCGCTTTCCGAAAAATCGCGAAATTTATGAAAGTGCAAAAACTTGCTAAAATTTGAATTTATGTTTGATTAAAAGTCCCTAAAGATGTAAGAATTCCAAAAATTTGGAAAAAAATACGCACATTGCCAAAAACTGCAAAAATTTTAAAGATATCATAATTATGATTAAAAATCGCAAAATTTTTAAGGAATATAAAACAAATTGTAAAACCCACAAAAATGCCGAAAAATCGCGAAATCTTAGGTAATCTTAGAACGAAAAATCTAAAAAAAAAATTTCCAAAACTTTGAGAAAATAAAGCTATAATAAATTATTTTTGTTATTTTTACCCAAAAGTATTTTATTTCACGCGGTTGCTTGCCTTCGATTTCAAATTACTTTTTTTTGTGGTGAAAATGATTTGAAAATTCACTTGAAACAAGCTGAAAATGAAATTTTAATTTTTATTTCACTTTAACGAATTTAAGAACACAAAATTAGTGAAATTTTCACTTTCATTTCATTTTACGAATGTAGAAAACAGGCGTAAGTGTTGCATAAGTAGAGTAAATATAAGCTATTGGATTTTAGTGTTGCTTATTGGCAAAGATGTAGCATGTAAATTTCTCTGTATTTTGTTAGTGTAGAGTAAAAATATACTACACTATTTTACAAATGCAATGATGCAAGACCATTTGCACAATATTGTGAATAGGGCTATTATGTTTTGTTTAATAACTACATTGTTATTCAGGCAATACTGTATGTTAATGAAATCAAAATCAATAGCATATTTTAGGGGTTAACATACATTGGGCGATTTAAATACTTAAAAAAACAAAAGACTTAAGAAACAAACTTAGTGTTAGGTTTTTTCGTCGTCAGGTTTTTTCGTTTCAAAAACAAAAGACTTAAGAAACAAACGTTTCAAAATTTCTTGATTCGGTCGCCTCAAAGCCCGCGATAAAAGCTATGCAATAGCTTAAAAAAAAATATTGAATGAAGTTCTATATATAATTGGTGTAGCCACTATGCAGTCATAAAGTCATACGTCATAAAATAATATCACACCAAAATATGATAAGTGTGACCACCCCGTGATACAGGTATGTGATTCTAATCGATTCGATTTAAAATGAAATGGAAGACTTTAATCGAATCAAATACTTTTAGGTGTGATGGAAATCGGATAGAATATATTTACATAAATATTTGTGTGTGACCTCCGTCCGCTGGAAAATTTCTGCTAATTTTTGTAATTTTTTCAAAGTTTTTACTTTCTTGCATTTGCTCTCAAATCTCTTAAATTTGAGCAAGTTTTTATATTTTGGCGATTTTGAATGCCTTTTTTGCATTTCTCAAAGTTTTGGCAATTTTTAATCAAAATTCTGGCGAATGGTGAAATTTTGCCCAAGTTTTTAGTTTTTTAGATTTTACGGAACTTGTTATCAGTATTGCGTTCTATAATCTTTTACATATCCCAAGATTTAGCGATTTATTCCGAAAGTGAACAATTTTGGCCATTTTTAACTAATGTTTTGTTTGCACTGCTTCATGTTTTGCAGATTTGAAATAAAAATTTTGGCTTGTATAAAAATTTGCAATTTTTAGCGAATTTTCGCGACGCGTATTTTTGTTTTAATTTTTGACATTTTCACAGGTTTTAAATGTTTGGCATATATGACTTATTTAAAACATTGCAATTTTTGCAAATTTTCACTTTAGCGATATAGGTTTTTTAGTTAAAATTGCTAAAAACAAGCATGCACTTGAACATTTTATCGAAAAAGAAAAACAAAAAGGAAAACATTTTTTATGACATTATTATAAACATAGCCTGTAGAATTGTATTATTATAGTATACTGTTGTATGAAAAAAAAAAAAAAATATTTTAAACTAGTTTAAATATTTAGGACATTATGACAATATGACAATATGACTGATATGACTACAGTGTGAACACCCCAACTATTTTAATTACTTATAAAATTTTAATTATATACTTAAATTTTTTTGATGATGAGTTGACTGTTCTATTTTGTTATAGTAAAACTAATTAATAAATATATATTTTAAAAGATTTAACAACATGTTTGTAGCTTTGAAAATTATCTCTGACAAGTATTTACAAAAAATGTTTGTTTTTGAAGAAAAACAGGTCACAAACAAATAATTCTTTTAGGGTTCAATGCTCTTTTATATCAGAAAATTTAAGAGCATTATCTAACGTCCTTATTCATAAACGATTATTAAAGCTATTGTGGCGTTATTTTGTATGGTAAAACCGGTTTTATTGTTCACTTTAACTTTATGAATCGTTGCTTATTAAGCTTTTGAGCGTTACTAAAAATTGATTTTCTGCTTTTTATAAAAAAAAAGATGACAAACTTTTTCCTGTAGAAGTACATTTAAATGACAGCAACTCTAAAAACTTTTTGTTTTGCGGGGAAACAAGTTAAAATCCTGGCATTTTACCAAACAAGTAGAAGTTTTATTTTTCATTGTTTTTGTCTGTTAAATTTTTTTTTAACTTATGCAGCATATTTTAATATTTTATTGATTATTCTTAAAGTTCTTTTTTTTGCATTTTATACAACGATTGTAATTGGTGTAATGTACAAACATACACAATTACACATACATATGTCATTCATATGAACTTTTATTAAAGCCAAATATGTGTTGATTCTATCTTCAAATTATGTGGACGTTATTTCGGTCGTTCGGATTGGCTGTATGTATGTATGTAGGTATGTATTAGTGATGTTACGAATATCAATTTTTAGTATTCGCGAATACGAATACGAATACGAATATTTAAAACAGTATTCGCCGAATACGAATACGAATATTTCTTTTGAGGTTTATATTTCAAATTTAATTGGAAAAAATCCCTGCCTTTGCGTTAGTAACTATGAATGAAAAAAAAAATTTAGTGATTTAACATTATTATTGCATTAAGATGCCGAATTTGAAAACCTCTACAGAACATTTTTTAATTATTTTACTTACATACTTTCAGATTTCGTTTTTCTTACTCTGTTTGGGTTTTTAATTAATAATTCAGTGCTGTTTAGCGAACATATTTTTGCAGAAGGCGCATCCACCTGTGTCAGTGGAATTTCATATAAAAAAAGTTTTAGTTTGATTCCTGTAGCTTCCCACCCTTATACATTTACATATAAACAGAATCAAAACATCTCACCGAGTTTCTTTAAATATCATGCATATAAGTTATACGAGTATATTCCAATTTATTGCCGATATATGATGTACTTTGTTCAATTCACTGCTGCGAAAACATTTTTAATTTTATTAATACATTTGAGGCAACTTAAATTATAATTTTTATATATTTTTGTTTGTTTTTTAAGAAGTTTATTACTTTGCGTGAAATACAATGGGTTTTTTTTAATAAAAATTAGTATATTTTTTTACATTTTATGTACTTTTTTTTTTACTTTTGTATGATTTTTTTTTGGAAAATGTATGGGAAAATTATTCGAAAAATATTCGCTTGAATTTGGCGAATACGAATACTAATACGAATATCTTAAAACAGGCGAATAGTCGAATACGAATACGAGTATTCGTAACATCACTAGTATGTATGTATGTATGTAGGTATGTATGTATGTACGTACATACACACATATGTAAGTAGATGAGTAAAATTAACTGAGAGAATGCTAATTCTTTTGCAATTATTTACATACGTAAATTTTCGGAGCTAGTAACTAAAAAGCTTGGCAAATACTTTTAATTGATGGTGATGAGAAATAATAATAGGATGCAATGCGATGTAGATATAATATTTTCAGAATTACTATTTCTTCGAATCTACCGTGCGCCAAGTTCGGCCACTGTTTTTACCCCCCTCATAACTTTGCTCTTCTTGATCGTAATATAATGAAACTTGAAACATAAGGTCTCCCCAAAGAGGTGACCTCACAGGTTAAATTTGAAAGTTCTACCGAAAAAACTTCCCGAGATATTAAGGTGTGAAAAGTCCATATTTTAGTACATATTCAGTCACTGAATCACTGACTTAGGGGCTGTGCACATATTACGTAACGCTCAAGGGTGGAGGGGTGGGTTAAAGATTTGTTACGGATTGGAAATTTTGCACCGAAAAATTTGTAAAAAGCGTTACAATAGCCCCCCTATTGGGTTAAAATCTCTAAAAACAGCGTTACGTAATATGTGCACAGCCCCTTATCAATATTATTGGGCACTTCCAGTATAGCTAGAGAGCTTAAACTCGGTATACAGGTAGGTCTTGGTGAGAAATTAACCAGAAAAATCTGAAAACGGGCACTTTTTATCTGGGGGACTGGGGTTCCCCTTCATTGTATGGGGTACTTCCAGTATAGCTAGAAAGCTTAAATTTGGTAAACAGATAGGGCCCAAGGTAAATTAACGAAAATGATTTTTAAACGGGCACTTTTCATCTGGGGGGACTAGGGTTCCCCTTCTTTGTATGGGGCACTTCCAGTATAGCTAGAGAGCTGAAACTCGGTATACAGGTAGGTCTTGGTGAGAAATTAACCAGAAAATCTGAAAACGGACACTTCATCTGGGGGGACTAGGGTTCCCCTTCTTTGTATGGGGCACTTCCAGAAAGCTTTAATATGTTACACAGGTAGGTCCTAATGAGAAATTAACGAAAATTATTTTTAAACGGGCACTTTTCATCTGGGGGGACTAGGGTTCCCCTTCTTTGTATGGGGCACTTCCAGTATAGCTAGAAAGCTTAAATTTGGTACACAGGTAGCTCCTAATGAAAAATTAACGAAAATGATTTTTAAACGGGCACTTTTCATCTGGGGGACTAGAGTTCCCCTTCTTTGTATAAGGCACTTCCAGTATAGCTAGAAAGCTTAAATTTGGTACACAGGTAGGTCCTAATGAGAAATTAACGAAAATGATTTTTAAACGGGCACTTTTCATCTGGGGGGACTAGGGTTCCCCTTCTCTGTATGGGGCACTTCCAGCATAGCTAGAGAGCTGAAGCTCGGTATACAGGTAGGTCTTGGTGAGAAATTAACCAGAAAAATCTGAAAACGGACACTTCATCTGGGAGGACTAGGGTTCCCCTTCTTTGTATGGGGCACTTCCAGTATAGCTAGAAAGCTTAAATTTGTTACACAGGTATGTAGGTCCTAATGAGAAATTAACGAAAATGATTTTTAAATGGGCACTTTTCATCAATATTAATAAATAACAATTAAATTTCGGAGTTATTTGGTTTTTAGTCCATAGTGGTATTATTATAATTTGTTTCAGTCTATAAAGAAGCAAATTATTACAGCTTTAGGTCCCGGTAAGGTCCCTTTGTGATACCTGCAGGTGTAAAAAGAAAAGAAAATACGACGGAATGAAGAAGGCAAAGGGAAAGTGTATATACTTACATATACAGAATAAAAAAAAAGTATGTATACCAATAGATCCGAACTGAATATTACTTTAAGGAAAGAAAGTTCGGTAATATAGCGAGTATTTAGTATATTTAATAAGGATGCGTTTATGATAAGTCGCATGAAGATTCAAAATAACAGAAGCATGTTTTAAATTAGATCTTACAAATGACATGTAAAGATGAATAAATTTATACAGATGAGAAAGACGTGTTCAAGTTAATGTCATTTATGTTGATGAGCAACACAGTATGAGTCGGAGAATCTAAAAAAGCAAACATACAAAAATTTTCCGATTTATGAATAAAAATTGTATACGATAATTATTCACATTAAGATATGCATACACACCTTTATATACAAAGTAGCTTATCCCGGTGTGCTTCGCTACCACCCTCGTTATAAAATAAAATTAAAAGTATTTATATACCCTATTGTGAAAATTTAATGACGATCGGTCCAGTAGTTAAGACTATATTACGATTTTTAATTTTCCTAAGAAGGCGCGTGGTCCCACCCACTTTTCTCGTGGTACGTATTCCATATTATGCCAATACCATATGTACCAAATATCATCGACGTAGGTAAAAAAAATGCCCAAAATATGGCGATTTAAATTTTTGGGTTATATGGGCGGTGCCACACCTCTTTGTCCAATCAAAACTTTATATAGCCAATTATTCCTTCCAGAGTCACAGTAACATGCTGTGAAAATTTCAGGAAGATCGGTCCAAGGGTTAGGTTTTCCTTAAAAAAGGGCGTGGTTCCACCCACTTTTCTCCTGGTACGTATTCCAAATTATGCCAATACCATATGTACCAAATATCATCGACGTAGGTAAAAAAAATGCCCAAAATATGGCGATTTAAATTTTTGGGTTATATGGGCGGTGCCACACCTCTTTGTCCAATCAAAACTTCATATAGCCTATAATTCAACGGAGAGTTCCAGTTAAATACTGTGAAAATTTCAGGAAGATCGGTCCAAGGGTTTGGCCTTCTATAAGGAACAAACATTCAAACAAACAAACAAACAAACAAATAAACAAACAAACAAATAAACAAACACACATTCGGTTTTATATCCAATTATCGATCAACTCAAATTTGCCAGCTACGGAAATGGATTAATTTAACGATGTGTTAATTAATGATGTGTTAAGTTCAAAAAATGTAAAAAAATATATTTCTTCGCAATTTGCTCGATTCGGATTTATGAAATACATATAGATGGGTTTGGAAAAATATGCATAAAATATTATCGAGTTCACTAACTATCGAATAGCTAAAAATTCATGAGATGCTAATGCATGTGCAGTTGTAATGTTCTATCTTTAAGATTTCTATTATTTAACGTAATTCTTTTTATAGTTCCTTTGACAACTACATACTCGTACATACATATAATAACAATACTATCGGTCTGAGACTCGGAGATAATTCCTCTTCCTTAATAATATTAATATTTTGTTACTTTTATTTTTTGATACATATTAAGATTTAACATGTTCCAGTTTCTGTGGCAATGTTGGTTTTTCTTCTGTTTTATTTTTATTTATGCCACTACTCGACTCGCTTCGAAATTCCTTTCATTCATAAGTTTGCGGTTAATAAAACAATTATTTACAGATGAAATATTATGAAAAGGTGTTTTAATTTGTAAAAAAAAAAATACTCATATTACACATACATACATACATATGTACATATGCTTATTCATACCAGTGGTGGGGGTGCGCTGATGCTCTTTCTAGCACAAAATAATGATGTAAAATTATTGTATTATTATATTATTTTCATTATTAACCTCAAATATGGTTTTTTAAACAAATTAATTCCTCCCTAAAACCCTGGATATTTCCACAGACAAGCTGTGTACTTCTCATTGAATTTGTTAAAATTAACAAAAAATTCAAAATGAGAAATAACTTATTTGTTATATGCTGCATTTCATTGGCTACTAAATAGCAGCTCATCAGTAACATCAAACTCATTTGCTTTATATACAAACTCTCAAGCAATAAACGGAAATTACTACGATGTAATAAGAGATTCTTACTCCATCCCCTTGGGGTATATTCCATCTCCTTGCGGATGAAATTCATGGCACAGTTTCTGATATACAGAATAAATTTTTTTACGGTTTTTATCTGACACATACGCGTATTCTTTGATTCCAGCTTTCGTAATAATTCTCACTTGTTTCTTGAAAATTTATTCCAACATAAATAAAAAAAAAATGTTCTTAAACAATTTTATTTATTTGTTGTGGGTTAGCAAATCTATGTGAATTTCGTTGGTTGCTAAATACCAACTCATCAGTAGATCTTTACCATTTATGTTTGAAAAGTTCCCTTATAAATACTTTTATTGGCAAGCAACGGTTGTCTAATTGTATATAGGTTTGTGGTACACATTCATAATGAATGAAGAAAATTGTTTGTTGTGATATTTGTAAAGTTTTTTGAAAAGCTATTTTGCTTGTGTTTTGTAATTCGCAAAATGTATTTGCGAGTTTATGTATGATTAAATGAGTTTTGGAACTTTTCAAACATAAATGCTAAAGATCTACTGATGAGTTGATATTTAGCAACCAACGATATGCATATAGATTTGTTAACCTACAACAAATAAATAAAATTTTTTAAAAACATAAATTCTTGAGTATTTGCTCGAATAAATGTCATATTTTTTTTTAAAAAAAGTTTTTTACAATATCAATCCATATGTAAAACATAGAAAATTCATTTAAGTTTTTAATTCTATTTGAGGTAATATTTTTTTAATTATCATATATTTTACATACATACTAAACTAATAAAGTCAGCATGACCAGACAACATGAAATACGAAAAGTGAATATTAAAAATAAAATATAAATTTACATATGCATGTACATATGTATGTATGGATGTATGCGCCTGTGTAGATATAAAACCTTTGATAAATTTTATTAATAAACTTTTAGCGTCAAATTCACAGTTTTTAGTTAACTAATGATGGTGGTTTAACCGATGACATTTACATATATGAAATATCATTAGTAAACTACGGGCTATGAATTTAAGCCTTAATGAATGCTTTTATTTATTTAGTCTATGGACAAAAATCCCTACAGACTATGATAATAAAAATACTTACTAACTGTATATGAAATGCAAATATGGGTTAAAATAAAATTTCTATGGAATGTATAACCTTAAAAGTCCACTGGAAAAATTGTTCGAAACTCTGAAAATAAATTTCCGTTTCCCGCAATTTTAACTTATTTTGGTACTTCTTGTATTTTATTGGTACCTTGGAATTTTACGGCGTATAATACTGGAATTGTAAACGATAAACAACTGATTTGCGATCTTCTAAGCATTAATTTAATTCTTAGTTTTTAATTGCTAAAATAAATAAACAGTGCGATAATAAAATAAATTTAATTTTATTTTATTTTTGCAGTAATTAAAAATTATGCAACAACATTAATTAATAAAGTCATGTTATGCTAAATAAAACTTCAAATTCCATTCAAGCTGAAATTAATTTGTTTTAAAAAGTATAAGCTTTTTGTTAACTTGTGTATTTTCATTTAAGAATACATACATACTCACTCTTATCAATATTTCGTTTATATTTTAAACTTGGATGAATCATAGGATATTTCGCCCACTTTTTGCTTTCTGCTTAAAAGATGCTGATAATTTTTCCATTATTTTTGTTTAATATTTCAGTTCAGTTATTTATTTTTCTTATCGATTTTGTTGTTGTTTTAATTACAGGGCTCTGGCTGATACGGACTTGGATGGCAAAATGAATATTAATGAGTTTAGTATTGCATGTAAACTAATTAATCTAAAGTTACGCGGTATGGAAGTACCTAAATCGTTGCCGCCAAATCTTTTGGTCTCTCTAACATCGATGGGTACCACTCCAACAATGACACCTACAGGAGCTGGCAGCATCAGCCCTTTGGATCCTATGAAAAGTGTAGCAGGTACAGCAAAGCCGGAAATTCCAGTACCACCATCATCAGCAACAATGACAAATGTAGCAATGGCAGCAGCAACTGTGCCTACAGCGGCTCCCATAGCACCAATGGCAGGAGCTGTGCCCATAGTTCCCGGAATGGTGCCTGGCACTTTGCCGGGTATTATGCCACAAGCTAGTATGGCTCCAGCCGCTATGACTGGTATACCACCCATGCAACAAGTGGCTGGTGCAGTACCCGTAATGCCATCTGCAATGATACCGGCTGCAGGTGCTCCTGGTGTTGTTGGGGTGGCAGGAATGCCGGTAGTTACTCAACCGGGTCCTTTGGCCGGTATACATGCTGTACCAATGATGCCTGGAGGTATGGTATCTAGTGTAGTTCCTGGAATGGCCGGAGTTCCTGGCGTTATACCAGCAGCTGCAGTACCTGGTATACCACCAGTTCCAGCGGCTCCCAAAATTGTTACGCCCCCAACGGCCAATGAACCTAAAATTACACCACCAACAAGTAATCCACCAAGTCGAAATATGTCCATATCTGAAAGAGCTCCATCTCTCGAATCTCCGTAAGTTTATTATGATTTTTTTCTTTTCCCCTCAAAAGCATACTTACTAAATAAGTATTTTATTCAGACAAGGCGAGTGGGCCGTAAAAGCTCCAGCTAAACGCAAATATACACAAGTATTCAATGCCACAGATCGAAATCGTACTGGCTATTTGACTGGCGTGCAAGCTCGTGGTATTTTAGTGCAAAGTAAATTACCTCAAGCCACTTTGGCACAAATTTGGACTCTCTCCGATTTGGATAGTGATGGACGACTAAGTTGTGATGAATTCATTTTAGCCATGTTTTTGTGTGACAAGGCCATGAATGGCGAAAAGATACCACCAACTTTGCCCATAGACTGGATACCACCCAGTTTTCGTAAGGCCAAATCGCGTACAAGTTCTATATCTGGTGCTGGTTCTAGGCCGGGCTCTCAAACGGCTTCCAGACATGCTTCGGTTTCTTCACAAGGCGCCCCCGATGATCCTTTAGCAGGTTTGCCTCAAAGTAGGAACTTACCTTTATTATTTCTATTATAGTTTCTTTAAAGTAAAAAAATATATGATTTTTTTTTTGGAAAAAAAAGATAAAAACGCACAAATTTTATTTAAATTCTAGCTTCCTTTGAAGACAAACGCAAAGAAAACTTTGACAAAGGTCAAGCCGAACTGGATAGACGACGGAAACTGTTGCAAGAACAACAGCGCAAAGAGAAAGAGGAACGGGAACGTAAAGAGCGTGAAGAAGCGGAAAAACGTGAAAAAGCTCGTCTAGAGGCTGAGCGTAAACAACAAGAAGAATTAGAAAGACAGTTGCAAAAGCAAAGAGAAATGGAACAAGAAAAAGAGGAACAACGAAAACGTGAATTAGAAGCCAAAGAAGCTGCCAGAAAGTAAGCGAAATTATTTTAAGAAAAATTGTTCCAATCAGTGGCAGAAAGTAGTTGCTGTTTCTATCTATTTCTAATAATCTCTTACAATTTTACATATTTCTTTGCTTTTTTAAAGGGAACTTGAAAAGCAACGATTGCAGGAATGGGAACAGGCGCGCATTGCTGAACTAAACTCCCAAAAGCAACGTGAACAGGAGCGTGTTTTAAAACAAAAAGCCCATAATACTCAACTGAACGTGGAATTAAGCACTTTAAATGAAAAGGTTCTTATTTTGTTCCGTTTATGCTTTTTAATTGATTAAAATTTCGAATTTGAAAATGTTTCTAGATCAAAGACCTTTCACAGAAAATTTGCGAGACACGGGCCGGTGTAACTAATGTTAAATCTGTTATTGATGGTATGCGATCGCAACGTGATACTTCGATGTCCGATATGTCGCAGTTAAAGGCTCGTATTAAAGAACAAAATACCAAGCTGTTACAGTTGACACAAGAACGCTCTAAATGGGATGCTAAGGCGAAATCGGCTGCTATTTCAGGCGATGCTGGACAACAAGAACAATTAACAGCGGCATTTGCCAACAAACAAGTAAGAATATTTTTCTATATACACATACATACATATATGCTTCGAATAAAACTTGTTAACAAGATCATCGTGTCTGTACGCAATATACTTTTGTGACAATTTTTGCTGGTGTCGCAGATACTTCACTATCGATTTAGAATTTTTGGCATTTTTATTTGGTTGTCACTTTATAATTATATGTTTTTAATGCTTTAACCTATATATCTCAATATGTATGAACGGTGTTTAAATATTTTTTGTTTGAAAGGGTTTGCTTTGAGTTGGGTCCAATAATATTTTTTTCTTTTTTTTTTTGGAAAATCGGTAGCAACTTTTATATCGAATAACTTCTTTATTTGTGATTATAATTATTAATGTTTTCTCTTAGATCGTCATAAAACAGTTACAAGGTAAAGTGGAAAATTTTAAAACAGAAATCGAATCGAAGAAGGAAGATATTAATTCTCACGATACGAGTGTCGCCGATGTCAAAGGCGAACTATCCGATCTTATAGCGAAATGTGAAGAACTCTATACAGACTACGATAAACAACGTAACCAAATATTAGAAATGAAATACAATAAGAAAAATGAAAATGTTACTGCTACCTCAGCCTGGGATACAGGATCGGCTTGGGGTGCAACCACAACATCCAGCATCGATCACTATGCTGGCATAACAAATGATAATAGAGCCGACATAACGTCAGCACCGACCGATAATGCTGTGGATAGTAGTGGTCCAGCACCAGAAGGTTTTGTTAAATATCGTGCAGTTTATGAATTTGCGGCTCGTAATAATGATGAAATCTCATTTGTTCCTGGCGATATTATATTTGTGCCTTTGGAACAGAATGCTGAGCCCGGTTGGTTAGCTGGTGAAATAAATGGTCATACTGGTTGGTTCCCCGAAACGTATGTGGAGAAAATGGAAGACGACGCGGGTATCACCGCGACATCACAAGACTTTACAGCGCAAGATTCATTCAATGATAATGGACAGCAGTATGGGTAAGTAAAGAGAAATTAACTGAAAATATCAAATTATTTATAATACAAATTATATATGCAAATCTTTCGTATAACAAGAACCACTGAGGCCACATCAGCTGTTGATGCTCCTACAGATACCTATAATGGTGATGTTGAATATTACATAGCCGCCTATCCTTATGAATCAGCCGAAGCAGGAGATCTAACCTTTAGCGCTGGTGAAATGGTGATGGTTATTAAAAAAGAAGGCGATTGGTGGACCGGTACAATAGGCAATCGCACTGGCATGTTTCCCTCGAATTATGTACAAAAAGCTGATGTAGGAGGCGGTTCAGCGGCCATTACAAGTACTGAAACCGATATGACATCAGCCTATGATGATACTTATAAGGTAAGAATACTGTTAAATGTAAGTAGTTAGCTAAAGTTTTGCTTAGATGTTAATGAATCATGACTAACAAATTTGTTGTTTGTGTGCAAATGTGTTATAAAGCAAAGCAAAGCAAAGCAAAGAAAACTTGAGCAGAACCAAGACAAACAGTTTATTGTTTTTATTTTTTTTTTTTTATAAAATTCACAAAAAACATATATTCATTATAATTAATTCCTCCTCCTAATCGTAAACTCCAAACATTTTTGTGTTCTTCTTTGTCTCTCTCATATCCTACTCTAGGAAAATACCTATAATGGCAATGCTCAAAATCAAATTAGCTCTGACTTAGCGGCCACAACAGCTTTGCAAGATGTACAAACAACAGCACCGCTATCGCCATTAACAAATGATATGCCACCTGCCTCTGCTACTGACCTTTATGCTGATACAAACCTAGCAGCGGCAGCAGCCGACGAAACACGTACAAATGAAGAGTTGGACATTGAAGTATCACAGATAAATACACAATCGAATAATAAAACGCAATCAAATGAACCTGCAGAATCTTACAGTCGTCCCATGTCACGTACTTCTTCCATGACTCCAGTAATTAAAAAATTTTTTTTTCTACTACTACTTCAACTTCTACTATATTTTTACAATCAATGTTATGGTTTTCGTATTTCGTATCAACATAAAAATGTTTAAATATAAGTGCATATTTTTTATTGCTTTTTAACTACAACATTTGTTCTGTAATGCTTCTTAATGTTTTTTTTTTTTTTTTTTTTTTTTAATAATTTCATTTTTCTGCTAAGTGTCTTTTATAATAAATAACTAATTATTAACTATTAATTGTTTTTACATTGAAAATTTTTTCATTTCTAATTGTGAGTTTCGTATATTCTGTAGGGTATGCGCGCTAAACGCTCGGAAATAGCACAAGTTATTGCTCCCTATGAGGCTACTAGCAGTGAACAACTTTCGTTGACCCGTGGTCAACTGATAATGATACGAAAGAAGACGGATTCTGGCTGGTGGGAAGGTGAATTACAAGCGAAAGGTCGTCGAAGACAAATCGGCTGGTTTCCTGCTACATATGTTAAGGTGTTACAAGGTGGCCGTAATAGTGGCCGTAATACACCAGTCTCGGGTAGTCGCATTGAAATGACAGAAACGATTTTGGGTAAGAAAATTACAATTTAATAAAAGTCTTAGCATGTTCTTTCGTCCGGCCAGTGATGAAAATCTATATATACGATTTCGATATTGATACCGTTGGAAATTTGACAGCGCCAAGTCAAGTCAAAAGAAAACATACTTATACTGTTTTAGTTATTATACAAAATTTATAGACTCGCTTTCATTTAGTTATCTTGAAAATACTACATAATATTGGTTAGAAAAAGGGTCATTGCCATGCCCAAGCTAAGTAAAAGATCTTTCCCAACTACGTACTTCTATTAAAACGATTGTTATGAAATCTCGACCATACATACATACATTTTGTTCTTGTGAAAATGCAACTTTGAACAGAAAAGTGATCAATACCACGGCCCAAAGGAAGTAAATATTCTTTTACAGTTGTATATTTTTTTTTAATTGAGTTTCAATAAAAATACACACACATTACGTTAGAAAATTTGCCACTGTCACGCCTGTTTTGTAGTTGTTTTTTTTTATTACATATAATGCTCATATTTTGGATCGATTAATTTGTTCGAAAGGTGAGGCTTTCGAAAACTTTTATATCGAACGTTATCGTTTCACAGTTAAAAATTTACTATAATCAATTATGTAATTTAACTTTTCTTTTTACAGATAAAGTTATTGCTCTGTATCCCTACAAAGCACAAAACGATGATGAGTTATCCTTTGACAAAGATGATATTATAAGTGTATTGGGACGCGATGAACCCGAATGGTGGCGTGGAGAATTAAATGGTTTAACTGGCTTATTTCCCAGCAATTATGTCGGACCCTTCGTAACGTCCGGTAAGAACCTCAATCGGAAATAAATTTTAAAAGCGCGTAGAAAAATTATATTAATGTAAAAAAAAAAAAAAACAAAACCAAACACTCAACTGCTGCCGCCCTTCTTGAACCAAACAAATCCTAAACCTACTCCTTTATATCACGCTTTAAGTATTTTAAAAATAATGCTCTCTCTCATTTCTTTAAATGTATATTTATATTATGATGTTTATTATAAAATAATGTTTAATAGTTATATTTTAATTATACATAAATATATTTTTTGGCGTTTAGTAAAAAAATGTTTTCGTATGCTTTTCTGATCTGACATTTATCGTAAACATTCCGTTAATTATTGTTTTTTCTTTTGTTTAATTCATACTTTTGTTAAAATTATCCAAATTTAATTTAACTAATTTAAAAAATTGCCTATTATTATTATATTTTTATATCATTTATTTTTATACTATTATTCTAGAACAAACAAATTTGCCAGTGTTGTATACTTGGCTGCGAAAAACGCAATATAAATTTATATCCTAAATGTGCATATATTATATGAATAGTTGATTAGTTTAAAAACTTTAGTTTTTCTTTATATTTTTATTTTCACTTCCTCTCTTTCTCTCCATCTCTCTCTATATCTCGTTCTTGTATTGTGAAATAGTGTCTGTATAGTATTCTGCTTTCGATATTTAAATTAATTTAATTTTTAATTTAATTTACAAGTTGCCAATATATGTATGTGTGTAAATATTTAAATGTAAACTGCAATTTTATTTTTATTAAATGAATTTTTGTTAATTTTTTTTTTCAAAAAATTATGATTTTTTTTGAATAAATAAAATATTTACCTTTTTATTTAATTGTGTTGTGTTGCTTAAATTTCTTTAGAACTCATGTTTTTTTTCTTCCACAGGCAGCACTCATGCGTATGATGAATATTTATTGAATTAATAACAATCATACGCACATGTGCATTAGTAAATATTTAGGGGTGTCACAGAAACCAAATTCGTACGAAAGTTAAAGTGAAAACGTTTTTACCTTGTCCAAAAAACGTAAAACGCAAAAATTTTTCGTGTAAATTTTCACTTTCGTAAAAATTCTGTGACACACCTGACTATTTTCAATCGAATTGAAAACGAAAAATTTTTGCGTTTTACGTTTTCTGGAGAAGGTAAAAACGTTTTCACTTTCGTACGAATTTGGTTTCTGTGACACCCCTGAATCAGTGGCGATATAAATTTGTTATTATCCTACTATAAATACATATAATAAGTGTGAAAATTTTTATAATTGGGAAATTATTATTATTATTATTAGGCTTAACTTCAATTTTTATTGAATTAATGAAAATTCAAATTACTATGAGTTTTTTTTTTTTTGAAAAACATTAGCATGCGCAATCAGATTAGCAGAACGTATCAGTATACCGATTTCAAGGCCGCTACAACTCTCGTCAGCGTTCGTTTGTCCATTTTTACAATTGATGTAAAGTGGATGCTAATTGGGAAGAATATCAAATATTTAACCTAGTTTTCAAATGAAATAGAATACGAGATATTGAAACAATTTTGGTTAGTACGAAATTCCCCATGTCTGATTGCTTACTACTAATATTCAACAAATAACTCATAGTCCGTTAAACTCAAAGTAAGGTAGTGAAAGTTTTTATGTTTAGATTTTTGGATGTTTGTTCCACTGTATAGCATATAATATAAATTAAAATATAAGATAGGCCGACTTCTTAAACGCTTATGTAAAACTGCTTATGTAATGCAAAACATGTTTTAGCAGCGCCCTAAATTACAGAGAAAAGTTTTGCAGAAAAACGCCGTTAAAGAAAGCGACTATGGGTGGGCTCTTGCATACAAAATAAAATTGATGCATGATTTTGACAGCTAATGTGCGTCAGAATGAGTTGCAATATAGAATGGAACATTAAGCATTGCCAAAAAATTGCAAATATGAGTTTACATTGTAAATATCCTTTGCAACTTGCGTTTAGAAGTCGGCTGTACTTTTTAAAAGGTAAAAACGGGAATAAACGGTACTTTCGGTACTTTTTATATGATTTTATAAATTAGTTTTTTTTTTTTTTATTTTATTTACATAATTGTTGTGGGCTATCAAATCTATATGCATTTCGTTGGTTGCTAAATACCAACTTATCAGTAGATCTTCACCATTTATGTTTAAAAAGTTCCAAAACTCATTTACTCATACATGAACTCGCAAATAAAATTTGAGAATTTCAAAAATTCATGTACGTATGAGTAAATGAGTTTTGGAATTTTTCAAACTACTGATGAGTTGGTATTTAGCAATCAACGAAATGCATAGAGATTTGCTAGCCCACAACAAATAAATAAAATTTTTTTTAAAACAATAAATTCTTGAGTATTTGCTCGAATAAATGTCATATTTTATATAAGTTTTTTATAAATTAACATTCAGTGTACATTCTGGGGGCTAAAATGAGGAAAAGCTACTAGCTTTCGTACTTTTCCTTAATTCGATAATTATGTACCATTTTTTTTAAAGAGATAGATAATAATATAATACTGTTTCACAGTCTCTATTAAAACTAATAATAATTTAAAAAAACAATTTTTTTTAACATATATTTTTTTATTACATTTTCAGGTAATGTGTAACAAGCTATGGCGGCACCCGCTTGCTAAGATAAAATAAATTAAAATACAACTGTATTTAATATTTTATAAAACAAACAAATCCCCCAAAAAAATTATTACTAAATGCATTCGAATACAAAGAGGAAAAACAAATAACAGAAGCAAATATGAATTGTATTTTAAAAAAAACCAATTAGATAAAAAGTTATAGGATAAAAAGTTACAAGTTTCATTAACCAGAACAAATTATATAAAGAAATTACTCGTACATAAACCGATATTAATGAAATTAAAGCATATTAGCAGCAAAAGTTTATCAAAATTTGTTTATGAAAACTATTTAATAAGAAACAAAATTATTAAAAAGTAAAATCTAGAAAATATTTGATAGAATTTAAATTGTTTGCAGTTTAGAATTTTCTAAAATATACAAAAAAGTTCTTCTTTTTTTCGTTCAATGTTGCTGAGAAGTTGCATACTTTTAAAAAAAAGGTTTTATAAAAACAATTTCCTTGAGCATGCTTCTAGGTGTTAAATAATGTTCTCCAGAAACAATATGCTGACTGACAAATGCTTGAAAAATTATAGCTAAAAAAAAAATATGTAGAGAAAATTATAATAAGACTTTTTATTGCGCCCAATGATCATTTAAATGGAGAGAACATGAACATTTCAAAGGAGACAAGTCCCTTTAATAAAGATTTAAGAAACTCTTAAACTCTTCTTCGCCGTTTTTCTTATTTTGAAAATTTTCCATATTTTGAACGATTTTTTATCGTATTTAAATAGTTTGTTGGGTATTTTATTTGCCTGCAGTACCAACAAAAATTATACATGTATGTATGCATGTATGTATTAAGGACAATATGCAGCTTTTTTCATGTCAAATATATAATATATCATTTTTGCATACACAGTTTACAAAACAATAAAAAGCGAAATTAAAGGGAATTAAATAATTTTTTAGATATCTAAATTAATAAAATAAGAAGAATGAAAAAAAAATAAGAAATCATTTAGACATTTAAATGGGTGTTTTAAAATATAGTGTTTTTTTTTTTAATTTTATTCATAAAAATATTAAAAGAAATTAAATAGGTACTATATATACACAATATACATATTGCAGTGGCAAGCAAAAGTGAAGACAGTTCTAGGATATAACAAAATGTTTTTTGGTCAGCTTTTTGGAGTGATTTTTGGATACAAATGATAAGGAATCAAAAGTTGAGAACGGCTTTTTTATTTTGGTTCTAAAAAAAAAAAAAATCGCAATGCAACTATTTTTCCGGTCGTACTAACGTCGAATTGCACCATTACATTTGTAACACTCAGCCATCTACAACTCGTTTAACAATGGGTGCGTTCAGCAGACACAGTTTACTACACAACTGTTGCTCAACAATCTGCTGAACGCTTTAATAACTGAGCGATGAGCGAACATGTTGCGTGAGCGCTCGCTGTTTTAGGTAGCAAAGAAAAAGTACGATACATACATACATTTCAGCAATTTACGATATTTCAGTTTAGTTTGACTTTTGAATCAAATTTCATAATATTTTTTTAAATTTTAATTAATTTAAATTCACAAATAAATATTATGAAATTTTTTACAAAATAGAATTCAATAATTTTATTTGAAAAGTCAAATTTTTTGATATTTTTGACAAAAATGTGAGCAGATCGTTCAGAAAAATTAATCCAATCAAAAGCTGCTACATCTAAACTAAATATCTTCAGATACACCCGGCCGAGGCGAGTCCACTCCACTTCTCTCGAGAATTTTGAAGCTTTATTCCACCACTGTTGTCAAGTTTTTAATCCGATAAAAAAGAGAAATCCTCAAAAATCCTGTTCTTTTTATATTTAATTAAAATCGATGCACTAGTTTGGATTTTATTTACAATTGAGGAAACGTACCTTTTTGAAAATGTATTTACGGGAAAAGATAATATGTGGCAAAATATATTTCTTTTTTTGGGAGGATTGCTAATGAAATGCGTAATTTTTGAAAAGGTACATTTTGGCAAAAAATTTTGTTTTTCGAAAGGTACGCTTTAGAAAGTGTACTAGAAAATATCTGGCAAAAAATGGATTTTTTCCTCCTCATGCTACATTTGGTTTTTCTCATCTATAGCAATCAGAAGCAATCACGCTTGTTTCTCAGACGGATAAGACACACATTTAGGGGTAGACATTACTATGTTTGTTGTTGTTGTTGTAACAGCTCCAATGCTGTTGCTGGCGGGAGTACTTTCCTGTGCAAAAAAACTTCCGTCTGATACAGCTGTCGCTGATTTGACAATCTTTGGCCGAATTGGATTCGGGTCGTTTCGGAGCGAAGATCCGAATGTTCTTTTGAATGGTTGCTTTTTCTTTTCTTGTGATAAATTTATAATGAAAAGTCTCCTGTAAGAATATATTCCAAAAATAGACGATATCAAGTTTTGTGGTACTTTTACAACAAACATATCGATAGCCCAATGTGAAAATACAGATGCTTTAAAATAAGCATTCTTGGGAAAATAGGCGAGTATAATAATCTGATGTGAATTCGCCTTATCATTTTCCCTATCGCAAAATTATTTGCACTAGACACTGAAAAAAAGTATACAAGAATTTATTGCAACTTTATACTATTTGGTTTCGACAAATCATCAGGTGATTACAAATTCGCCTTCAACTGAACTGTCAGAATTTACTAACAAGTTTTTGTTAGTTTAAATAACAGATTAGTTGGAAAAAGTTTTGATTAAAAATAGATTTCAATAGTAATTTTTCAAAGCGAGTTGTCTTCGGGCTAATTTTTTTCAGTTTGTATAGCAGCAAGTTTTTATATGTTTAAATTTTCGAGATACTGACACGGCGAATTAAGTTTGCTTACTGGAAGTAGAAAAGTTTTTTTTTTGTGGTAGTTTTATTATTTATTGAATCTTCAATTATAAAAATTGAAACATCAATAAGTTTTTCAAATCTTAAATCTAAAAATACATTAATATATGTTTAGCCAGTGCTACACAAAATTTTTAATTTTTGATGTTTTACATTTCTCGTGTACGGCTGAGAGAAAGAGTATCCCTCCTTCTCAACCGGGTGTGGCCTCTATAATTTAGAATGTTGCGAGCAAGTGGATTTGGGTGCAATACTAGTTTTTCAATATATTTTTTTGCGAAGTAGAAAAGTAAGACGAAACATTATTTAAAGTTCTTAAATCTTTTGCTCGACACTGTAAGGACAATTAATAAACGTTTACAAATCAGGTTTAGGTGTTTGCTACAAATAAAATATTAAATAAAACCATAACCACCTTTTCAAGTGTTTTTTGAAAACTTACATACAAAAATTTATTAAAAATTAAAAAAAAAAATTTGCATATAACAAATTAATCAGCAAAATATCATATTCCAGAAATCGATATCATTCCAAAAAATAAATTCAATTTGTATATAATATAAAAATAAAAACAATTTAAGTGTTAAACGTTATGAAAAAATAAAACCAAAAAGATTTTTCATTAAATCACAAGAAAACTAAAACCAACTAAAAAAATTAACGTCATAAAACTCTTATCGAACATCATTATCTCATTAATCATCATCCTCTCTATTTTCATATTATCATCATCGTATTCGTATCAATCACTCTGTCAGCCTTTAAAATATAAATATATAAATATATATTAAAAAAACAATTAAACAATTAAAATTCTGTATAATTAATTTCTAAGATCTGTTGCTTGTATTTGTTTATTATGAACTAATTAAAACAAAAAAAAAATTAAAGATTAAAATAAAATAATTGTTAGTTTAACAAAGCTATAAAAAAATACTGCCACTTTATTGATTTTAAGTTTGTATCAAAAATAATTTCATATTGAAGCATATGGTTTGTTAATATTTTATCTCAGCCTTGTTGCTCATATCCTGGTTCATTATTATCTGTTAAAGTTGTATTTAATATTATAATTATTTAACTTAATTTTAATTATGTAGAGCTGATCTTGTTTGTATGTATATGAATTAGTTTGAAATTGGCACAGTCATATTTGGTTGAAACTTTTAGGCAATTTTGAAACTTTAGTTTCGAAAGATACTTCAATATATCTAGTAAAATAGTTTTATTTGGTTTTACTGTTCGTTAAATTACCCACTGTTAAATACTACTTATCGACGATCTACTGTACTTGCTAGTGACTAGGAGATCAATAATCAAGCAAACTTTGCTGGAGATCTACAATCCTTGTTACTATTTTGGCTAATTTTGGATTCAGTGTATTGTCTTGTGCCTCGGAAGTTATTAAACAATCTTTCTAAAAGACCGTGTATCAAGTGTCTACTGTTTTGGTACTTTTTCTGGACCTGTTCCTTATATTAGTGTGTATGAGATTAAACTTTTTTCTGATTTTTGAAAAGATATTATTTTGAAAGAGTTATTTTTAAGAAAAGGCGACATTTTTTTCTCTTTTAACAGATAATTTTGTTGAAAAGGTACTTTTTTGGAAAGTTGTGTTAAGTAATTGTAAGAAAAATGATTGTTTAGGGAACAAAACTTTTACGATAATGTGTTTTTTTAGAGAGGTACTTTTAGAAAAAGCAATTTTTTTTTTATCAAAAGTTCACTTTTTGCAAAAGGCACCTTTTGAAAAAGATATTTAATGGAACACGTACTTTTTTGGGAGAAATACTTTGTCGTAAAGGTACTTTTTAAAGCGGTACTTTCAGCAAATATTAATTTTTAGAATATTTATTTGTTTTTTTTTTGGTGGAAATCGGTACCCTGCAAAAAAAAGTAATTGTTACAAAAGATACTCTGCAGAAAAAGTACTTGTTTCAAAAGGTATTTTGATGAAATGGTACTCTATACAAAATGCATTTGCTTGAAAATGTACATTCTGGAAAAGGTATTACATAGAAAAAGTATTTGTGAAAAAGTACTTTTTGGAAAATGGTATTTGTGAAAAAGTACTTTTTTGGAAAAGGGTGTTTATGAAAAAGCCACTTCTTTGAAAAATGTAAAAAAAGAAGTACTTTGTTTAAAAAAATAACTTTTTTGAAATTAAATCTTTTTTTAAAAGAGAAAAAATTTTTCCAAATTGTTTTTTATACTTTTTGTAATACATATCCGCACAAAAACACATATGTGATAATAAGGCCAAGTTCCTACCTAAAATATTTCGGCCGTAAAAAGTACTGATATCAAAATAAGGACCAAGTTTTTGATAGCTACAATTCCATCTCATTTCTAGTTCCCCAGGTGAAAAGTGCCCGTTTAAATTTTTTTGTTAATTTCTCATCAGGACCTACCTGTGTACGAAATTTAAGCTTTCTAGCTCTACTGGAAGTGCCCCATACAAAGATCCCCTCCAGGTGGAAAGTGCCCGTTTTCAGATTTTTCTGGTTAATTTCTCATTGAGACCTACCTGTGTACCGAGTTTCAGCTCTCTAGTTATACTTATATTTTTTTTCGAAAAATTTCTTAAAAAAGTATATCTTGGAAATAGATTTTTTTTTGGAAAATGTAATTTTTAAAGAGTTACTTTGTGAAATAGGACTTTTGGGGAAAATATATCTTAGGCAAAAAGTATTTTTTCCAAAAGGCATTCTTACGAAGAAATAATTTTAGAATATTGGCATGGAATAGTATTAGTTTCTACCGGTAATATTTAGGGGCCATTGCTTTGCTTCATTACTAAACAGTTCTTATTTTTTTTTTAGTGATTAAACTACTTAGCCAACAGTTTCAGCTAAATACTGTGCCTACAGAAAACAATTTGCCTTTAGCCAACATTTATGTAATTGCTATTGGTTTATCCTTCTCCCCTTTTTGTTGATTATAGATAAGAACATTAATCCTTTAGACTATAAATTATCAATCTATTATTAATAAAATAGCTAATTAATTTAACAGTATTAAAGTTAAGTAAAATTTAAAAGTATATAAAAAAAGCTTTTATGGAAATGTATGTTAATTTGAAAGAAAATACTGTTCAAACTGTTAAAACTATTCAAAATGAGTATTTGAATTTAAGCCCTCGAAATATTTATAATATAACCATCCTCTACTGTGTATGTGTATTCTGATTGAAAAACATGCGAAATTTAATATTGCTAAAATATTATATAAAATATATATATACATATATTACATTAGTTATTTACTTATGTAGTCTAATTATATAATTAAACTGAGATTATTGCAAAGCTAAAAACTATTAATTGTTTGCGTTGAGTTCTTTCTAATTAATCGAGATATAAACATAAATATTTATAAAAAAAATATAACAATTTGTAAGTCTATTATTTGGCAAAAGAATGGTTAAAAACTCAGACTAAAAAATAGCTCATCTTTATTTCTAATTTTAACACAGGAAGGGTCATGTTCACAGTCTTTAGTTAACCATCATCGTGGTTTAGCCAATCCAACATATTTCATTTAAACAGAAAATGCTTTAACCATCAACATTAGTTACGTAGAGTCTGTGAATTTGGACCTTAAACTCTGTCTCTAGTATTAGTTGTCGTTACCTAAAATTTAATTTAGAAAATAAAAAGTTAAAATATGCATAAACACACTTAACCAAACAAAACGTTAAATAAAAAACTATAATGAAATTATTGTTTTTTCCCCTTTAACCCTTGTAATTCATATCGATAATATCTCTAGTTTAAATATAATTATCACTTGTGTTACACTTGAAGAAAAGAAGAGATAAAATACTAAATAAATAAAACAATTCATTGATCCATCTACTAAAGTGCGCTTCATTAAGAACCAATTAAATTAAATTAAAAAAAAAAAAACACAAATAATCTATGACATTAGTGTTGACGATAAAACTAAACACTAATTATCGTTAACTTTAATTTTCAATGTAATGTTGGACATACAAAAATACACTTTCAGATACACACACAAACAAACAAACACATGACACATAAACTCCTCCTTCTCCTTCTCCCCCTCCCCATTCACCAACAATAGTTTATAAAATCTATACATTTATGATATTTCCCATATTTATACAAATATTTATATGCAATAAAAATATACAATTATATTAATATGAAATATTTATGTAATCATTTCAAAAACTTGCGATTACCCACATTGAAAAAAATTCCAAAACATTAACAAAAAAAGATATAAAATAAAATTTATAAAACTTATAATAATAAATATAATAATGATATTGAAAGAATTAAAATCAATAATCAAATATTAATCGAAAAATTCAAAAAACAAAATAATATTTGATGCAATAAATGTATAAAATTGATTTAAAAATTATTAGTTTTTAATGTGTTTCATTCTTAGCAAAATATAAAAACTCCACAGGGTGAGTATTTGACAAGAAGGGGTGATAGTGTCATGCCAAAAATTAAACAACTCTTTAGCTGTCAAAAATTCCGTGAACAAACGGACAAATGATTAGAGTGTAAATTTTCTATGCAAATTAATCAAAAAACTAAGAACTTTTTATAAAAATTTTACACTCAATTTATTCGCCCATCTTGTGAAAACAGCTAATAATTTTTCTTATCGATAATAAGTGAGAGGGAAATTTTGGCCCTAATTGTGTAAATCAAATCACCAAACAAACGCTCTAAATTTTAGACGTTGCTTTTTTTTTCAAAATTTGAAAACTTTTGTATGACAAACAAAAAAAAAATGTTTACAATATCAGTTCGACTAATAATTACGTTTATTCGTAATACACTCAACCAAAAAATCAATTAAATTCAAGGAAAATTATTATTTTTATTTGTTATTTTTCACCCAAGAAACAGGTTCTTTGAATTCAACGTATGTCAATCATTGGCTTGTTGAATTCAACGTAAATAATGGTTTCAACGTTTGAATTTCAAGGAATATTTTCTGAAACAACGTATAATACGTTGAATTTCAAAGAATTCAGTTCAAGGAACGGGAGTTCGTTGAATTTATGTAAAACTGTTTTTTCAGTGTAATATAAATATATAGAGTAAAAACAACAAAAACGTTAAATTACAAAGTAGAATACTTTGATGATAACGGACTATGAGTTTGTGTTGATTGTTAGTAATTTTCAACCAGTGATGAGGGAATTTCGTACTAACCAGAATTGTTTCAATATGTAGAATATAAAATGAATTAAAAATTAATTCTCGTATTGTATTTCTGTTGAAAACTGGTTAAATAGTTGATATTCTTCCCAATTAGTATCCACTTTACGAAAATTGTAAAGATGGACAATTGAACGCTGATGAGAGGTGTAGCGGCCTTGAAATCGGTACTGATACGTTCTGCTAAAATCTGATTAGATATAAATAACAATATTTTTCAACATAAAAAACTCTTAAGGCCTCTTTACATGGTAATACATGTATATCGGTATGTCAAAAATTGATAAAATTCTTATCATGTAAACGCAAATTGTTATGAGTAAGAGAGAATACGGATATAAAATCTGACAAGCGTTCAGTAAAAGTTTATTTTCTAAACCATTTTAGAAAATTACGTATACTCATTTTATCAGAGGTGTCTTTTTAAGTAGACAATGGCAGATTTAAGAGTATATGTATATTGAAGGTAGCATCATTTCTACACAATAATTACAAAAACAATTAAAACAAATTCATGTTGTTTTTGTAAATATTATAGAACTGTAACCACCAGCTATTTCGTAGCGCAGACTTTTGATTTTATTAATATTATCCGTGTAAACATAAAAAATACCTGCAACAGACTTTTGTTCTCTCTTCTTATACAAAAAGAGAATTTCATAATATTTTGATTCTACAAAGTCTTGATACTTTGTATTACCATGTAAACTCACCTTTAGTAGTTTTGAATTTTCATTAATTCAATAAAACTGAACTTGAGCCTAAATAATTTTACTTTTCATAGGTATAAAAATATTTATCAGAAATATAATTTAATTTAATTTAATGTGTATTTGTGTGCACATTTTTCTTTTATCGAAGCAAAATATCAAATTGTTTACATAAACCAGGAAAAAAAACATTTTCATAGTTACTATAATGCGCTCAAATTTCTCAGCATTTTCAGAGCATACAATGGTCATACGATGGCATTGTCAGAGGGAGATTTATGAAGAACATATTTGGGGTATTCACACTGTAGTCATAATTCATATGTCATAAAATAATAGCACACCAAAATATGACAAGTGTGAACCCCCTGTCATAAATAAGTGTGCTATGTCATAATTGTGCCAGCTGATAAACATTTAACAACACTCCATTTTTAGTCGGATTATTGCGCATACGTTAGCATTTTGGCTTAAATGTAAATGGTTTTTAATTGTTTATAAAGAAAATAAATTTCCTGTAAATTTTCTAAAATGTCCATTATCAATTAAAATTTTCAATTTTTTTTATCTATACAAACTTGCTGAAATTAATATAATCAAAAGCAGCTGTTGCCGGTTACATGAGCTGAACTATTTTTTTTTGGACGGCGGCAAGTGGAAAAAAGGTTCAGAAGCTGCCAGGCAGATCAATTACACAAACACATATTTTCATTCAAGGCTAATTAATTATAAGGCGGATGCAGTGGCGAATTCACGCGAATTTATACATTACCTACACTGTCAAATTTCTTACATATTTTCCCGCGCCATTTTAATGCATTTTTTTATGCATGGAGAATTTTGACAGCGTAGGAAATTAATTCGCCGTTTACACAAACAAACTACCTGTTGTTTGCTTTGTTGTTGAATTATTGTAGTCGTAATGAATTTGCCTTTTGCACGAAAATTACATTAAAATGGCGCGGGAAAATATGTAACAAATTTGACTGTGTAGGTATTGTATAAATTCGCGTGAATTCGCCACTGTATCCGCCTTATAATTAATTAGCCTTGAATAAAAATATGTGTTTGTGTAACTGATCTGCCTGGTAGCTTGTGAACGTTATACCTGGTAATAAATTTGCCTTGTTTTCATGCTTGCGTTATTTAAAAGTAGCGGCGGCTTATAAATATTATCGCCGGCTGCAATAAGGAGTTGCAGACGATCAACTAAGATTTCTACTGTTATTTTATGACAAAGCATAAACATACCAGGTGGAATAATCAGGTGTGCGCAAGAAGGAATATGGTTTTTTGTAGGGTTGTGTTTTGACCGTTAAAAAAATGGAAAAGTATGCTTTTGTTGTCAAAAGTTGTTTACATTTTTGGCCGCCATCATGAATATTTTTGTTTACGTTATGCTTTTTGTTTTTGCATAACCAATAAATACATACAAAACAACTTTTGTTTTGTTTTGTATACAGCTTTGTTTTGACAATTTTGAATTAATTTTACACAAACAAAATGCATGTCGTTTTTTATTGTCGTATTCTTACGCGCACCTTATTATTCCTCCATGAAACATACCTCAAAATGTCTTATTATTATATGACTTTTTTGTTTGAAGCACAACAACAATTTTTTTAAACTATTGTAAAATAATAAGACATCATGACAATATGACTGATATGACAACAGTGTGAACACCCCAATTATGTTCCTTAGATGAGAAATGCAATATATAGTAGCTGCAATCATTAATCTGAACATGAAATGATAGTTTGCGATTATGATTACTTCAACCATGTTTTTTCTTTGCGTATGGATGCATTCAGCAGACACAGTTTGCTACACAAGTGTTGAACAACAATCATCTGAACGCTTTGATTACTGAGCGATGAGCCAGTATAAATATATATCTAGATATTGATGAATTGGTATGGCTACCAACGAAATATATATCTAGATATTGCTAACCCGCAACAAATAAATAAAATTTAAAACATTAATTATATTACTTAGAAGAACCTACAAAATTTACCTACAAATTTGCGGATGCTTTCTAAATTTTGGTTTTAAATCAATTATCAGCCATATTCTGAAATCACGGTGATATAAAATAATAATATTTTGGTGTTCTGAAAAGCACGAAGTTTTTTTTATTTTTAGTAATGATTTCATTGTTTTAAATCTCGAGCAAACAGTTGATTTTCCTTCTTTACAAAATTTTTTTTTGTATCTTTGAGAAATTGATCAGAAAAATTATTAGAATAAGAATCTGCTACAGCTAAATTGTTTTCCTGCTAAACGCACCGACTGCTTCTAACATTTCAAACGTGTTTATGTAAAAAATTTTGCGTCTGTACAAGGAATATTATTTAAAAAAAATTGTATACCAGAAAATAAACAAACAACAAATTCAATTTTCCATCTCTGCGAAGTAGAAAACAAACGCTGCAATCTAATTTACTTACATAAGCACGTAACAGTAGTGGGTTAGACTTGGGGGATTCGTTGGGAAACATTTCTGGTGTTTCTCTAGTTTTTCGGAAAAAAATTCCCGGGAAATTTATGCGGGATTTTGTGGGAATAATTTAAATAGCTGAACACATTCCACAAACAATTTTACCCACAGAACGTTTATCTACATTAGTGATGTTACGAATATCAATTTTTAGTATTCGCGAATACGAATACGAATACGAATATTTAAAACAGTATTCGCCGAATACGAATACGAATACGAATATTTCTTTTGAGGTTTATATTTCAAATTTAATTGGAAAAAATCCCTGCCTTTGCGTTAGTAACTATAAATGAAAAAAAAAAAATTAGTGATTTAACATTATTATTGCATTAAGATGTCGAATTTGAAAACCTCTACAGAACATTTTTTAATTATTTTACTTACATACTTTCAGATTTCGTTTTTCTTACTCTGTTTGGGTTTTTAATTAATAATTCAGTGCTGTTTAGCGAACATACATATTTTTGCAGAAGGCGCATCCACCTGTGTCAGTGGAATTTCATATATAAAAAGTTTTAGTTTGATTCCTGTAGCTTCCCACCCTTATACATTTAGATATAAACAGAATCAAAACATCTCACCGAGTTTCTTTAAATATCATGCATTTAAGTTATACGAGTATATTCCAATTTATTGCCGATAGATGATGTACTTTGTTCAATTCACTGCTGCGAAAGCATTTTTAATTTTATTAATACATTTGAGACAACTTAAATTATAATTTATATAAATTTTTGTTTGTTTTTTAAGAAGGTTATTACTTTGTGTGAAATACAATGGGTTTTTTTAATAAAAATTAATATATTTTTTTACATTTTATGTACTTTTTTTAAACTTTTGTATGATTTTTTTTTTGGAAAATGTATGAGAAAATTATTCGAAAAATATTCGCTTGAATTTGGCGAATACGAATACGAATATCTTAAAACAGGCGAATAGTCGAATAGACGAATACGAATACGAGTATTCGTAACATCACTAATCTACATTAATATGTTTTCTACCAGTAGATACATAAGTATGTACATATTTAAGTCATTAATAAGGAAGATGCTGGTTCAGTCCCTAGAAAACTTTCCGTAAAGATGAAAGACTTGGTGAACAAATTAAAGTGAACATAAAACCAGCATCTGCAAGGTGAAAGCGACATAAATCTATTAAAGTTTTATTGATAAAACTTTTAGTAATCTAAGATATTTTTATGAATAATAAGAATATAATATTTAAGTGATTAAAAAGCTACAAAAAAATTGAGTTTTTGATGTCCTGCACATAAAAATAGTTTTTTTTTTAAATATTGACTGTGTATCGAATTACATATTTTACAAACAAATACCATGTTGTAAACATATTTAAAAATGTTTTCTTTAACTGCCATTAAAAGCCGATGCTTAATATTTGAAACATTAAAGGCTTTTGTTAAAGAAGCTTTTAAATGGTGTTCTTAGTGTTATTTAGTTAAGAAATAAAAAAGTGGTTGATATGTAAAAAAAAAATTATTTCCACCCCTTGGGTTTTTGAATAGCATAAGAAATGTCCTTGCTGTGCATTCAAATTCAAAGAAAACAAATTGTGGAATGAATGGTATAGACCAATACGAGAGTATAAATTGTAGATTGGAAAATTTATAGACAACTTTTATAGCAGCCAAACCATAAAAATTACTTATTCAACTTTCTGCCAAACTATAAAATTATTATGGTTTATAAATTTATTTAGTGAATGATTTTATTCAACTTTTCGCCATAATTTATCGATGGATTTATTACTACAGTTTGAGATTCTTTGGATTAGGTAGATATTTGATTTACTAATTTCAGGATTTTTGTAAACTAAAGTCTTTTAAAAGCTTTGGATTTTTGTTTAAGCTAAACACAATAGCTTAATAACAGAAATCAATTGGTACTTGGTAATAATACTCGTATTATTAAATTAGTTTTGTTTTAGCATATGCCCGATAGATGTCGTACCATTTTGCCTATAAATAAAAAAAAACATTTTTTACATAATTCAGTTGCGACACAAAATGAACTTTCAAATAATTTCTTCAGTTTTTGATCGATTAATTACAACAGGCAGATACTACGATCCAATCGTTCCCACGACAATCGGATCTTCGCTCCGGAACGACCCCAATCCAATTCGGCGGATTCTCAACTCAGCGACAGCTGTATCAGACGAAAGTTTTTTTGCACAGGTGAGCAACTCATGCCAGCGAGCTTGCTCAGTATCCTATTGCTCAGAGCTGGCATAGAACAAAATCCAGCCCCCCCCCCAAGTCTGGTATTGTTCTGTGTGTCATGTTCGCTTAATGCAAAATGTCACCTCTGTGAGGTGTGCCATTTGCGATCCATTCAGTTCTCACCAGCCACCATGAATGGACACCAAGCTTTGTAGCACTCCCCTTCCTAACACAATCCCACATACTCACCCCCTTTTAACCCCACCTCAACATAGGGCCTTGCCATCCCTAAGGTATTTGCAATATGTAGGGACAACATTAGGGGAAACACAACCTCAGTTAGATGCAATGGATGTAATAATTGGTATCACATGAGGCGGTGTCCATCCCTACGCTTTCGCAGAGAATGGAACACAAGTTTCATAGCTACCTGCTGCCTGAATCCACCAGACAGAAATACTTCGCCTCTAGATCGGGTAACTACGGTTGCTTGCTTGTTGCCAATAGCAGCTGGTGAAAGAATCATGGGCTTAATTTATATTTATTATTCTACTCTGTTGATTCGGTTGCTCCAAACTGTTAGTAATGCCGAATTGTTACTTAAACTTATTTTTGCATTTGTAATGTTTTATGTGCGGTTTATATAATACAAACAATTGGTTTGTGTAGAAAATTTGTATGAAAACCACTTGGTGTTTTTGAGTGATTCCCATACAAAATTTCTACTCAAGTCATATGCCTGTATTCTGGAAACAGCACCGTAGTACAAGTTACCGAACAATTTTATTTTTTTTTTTGTTTGAGCTAGTGATCTTAAAGTTTTTAAAAATTGGGAAAAGCTGAAATAAGTCTTCAATATATTGACCGACTTTAAAACTTGTGTTCAACGGAAATATTGATTAATATCGTTTTTTAATCTTTTGTGGTTTTAAGCGTTTCCGTAGTTGCTCCGAGTTTCTAATCTGTCCGATTGTCTTTTTATATTGTAGTCGGTCTTTTTGCCAGAATTATATACAAAACGCATTTAAAGTTTTCAATTTACATACGATTTAATGGAAAGGTAAAATAATCAGCCATCTCACTGAGATCTATTCCGTTCGGAAACGGAATTCAATTTGTATTTTGTTTCTTCAAAAAGCGAATGACGAAAATAGCTTTAGGAATAAAACCACTTTTAGATAAAAAAAAATTCTTCTGTTTGTAAATTTAAAAATGGTTTCATTTGAAAAATCATTTCTTTTTTCGTTTTTTTAAAAATCAAAATACGGATTGAATTCCGTTTTGAAACGGAATAGATCTCTGTGACATGGATATTTTTACGAAATTTTTACAAAATATAAAAAACACTATGACGATTAATTCTGCGTTATTAATTCTAAAATTTCTGCTTTTTTTGTGAGTATGTGTAGACGTACATATGTATGTGTGTGTTTCAACTAGAATTTATAAAATGCAAAGTAGTCTTAAAGTTTCAATAATAGTTCAAGAAATAGTGAATAATTAATAATATTTGTTTAACGAGAGCATTTGTTGTTACCGTTAAAACATTTTTATTATGGTATCACACCTTTAAAGATTGTGACGTCATTCTGTTTCATAATTTTCTCGTCCAGCGGAAAATAATTTTTAAACAACAACAGCAACAAATATTTAACTTTTATAATTGTTCTTTCAATATGTTCTTTTCAATATTGAAAATGGAAACCCATTAACGTTTTTTAATCACTCAATTGTGGCCGAAATATCATTTGCTTTACCATTTAAAACACATTCAATTGATTTCGACTTGAATGCAAATGGGTGAGTGAATGTTTGAGTGTGTGTGTGTGTGTGTGCGCGCTGGTTTAAATGTTTTTCTTGTATTGGTAGTACCACATCATACCCGTTCTAAAGGAAATTCTTTTCAAATTTATTTAAATAATTTTTTTTTTTTTTGGTTTTGCTCTTGTATGTTTTCGGCAGTGGCAAATAAATAAAATAATAATAATATGTGAAGAATATTTCTTTCCGTTCACTCATTTTCAAGTAAAATAATAAAATTCTGTTGTTCATATGTACATACATCCATGTATACATGGACGTATATGTATATGTATGCATATCTATATTGGTTTGCCAGCATGTTTAAGTGTGCTACTGCATGTTTTTTTAATTTTCTTTTTTGACAAATGAAATTGGTTTGGCTTTTGAAGGAATTCCTTAAAGCACTTTTATTCAAAACGACCATTATATATGTTGGGATCTGCATTTCTACCATCCGTTAGCACTGTTGTTGTTGTTGTTGTTTTCATTCTGGCAAACAGTTTCGAGATGCAAATTCTGCCAAGAAGGCGTTAACTATAAATATAAAAAATAAAAATAAATGAAAACGGGGAAAATACCATATATTTTCGTTAAAAAAAAACTCATGCTGATATACAGTTAAATAAAAATACTTATAGATCCTCAGTTATTAAATGTGTGTATGTGTAAAGTATAAAGAAAGGTAGTCTCAAAAGTTCTTTGTCAATTTTTGGTTAAACAGATTATTCGATTGGGAATTATGAAATATGAGCTGAACTGAGTGGGTCAAAAAGTATAATAAATTGATGTTATTTGAATGATTTTAAATCTAAAAGTATTTAAAGCAATTATCGGTTTGTACATACACATACATACATGCACGTACGTATGTCTTCCTTGCATTTTTTTTAATTTTTATTTTTTATTACAAATAAAAATAAAGAACATCTTGTTGTTTTTATCGTTACCCTGCGGATGTACATCCGTATAAGAGAATACGAGTGCTACATTTGATAGATTAAAAACTGAAAAATATAAGGAAAAAGAATTAAAAAATAAATATGAAAAAAAATGCGCTGCAATAATGGAGTGTTTATAGTCAGTGGCATATTGTCAGGATGACTGTGATACTGATTATCATCTATACAAAATGTTTAAGTCCTAAAGTTAATGTAAAAGTAGAATTTAGCTTAATATTGTTTTAAAACTAAACTACAGGGATTTTATTTCTCTGTGACAAATATGAAAAATTAAGGTTTTCAAACAAACAGATGAATAATAACATAGTGGTATAATGCGGGCAATAGAAACGACTACCAGGACGTTAAAAAAAGGAACTACAAATAAATTATAAGACAACTTAAAAATTTTCGCCAAATAACACTATTAAGCTCAAATCATTGTAGGGGGAGTGGGGGATTAAAGTCCTTCTCACCTTTAGCGAATTCCTTTAGTAAAGTTATAGTTACATAGTTATATAGTTACATTTTAAGTATAAGAAGTGTTTAGTATTTTTATACAAGACAAGAATATTATTATGGAAGTTTTAATCTGCTAACTCAGCGTTATGAATAATTTCCTTAATTTTTTTTTTAAAAAGGACTCTTGGTAAAAAGTTTAACCCGCGCCGGGGGGATTAGTCAAAATTACCCGTCACTTTTCGATTTGATTGTGGTTTTAAAAATGTACTTCTCTTCTCTACGCTCTTATCAGTAGCTGGAGATATTGAATCTCTCTGAATGTTATAAATTTCAAATCAGTCGCATGGTGATTGTACTTCGAGTAACACGTGCTTAAAGTTAAAAAAGGTAAATATGACCCATCCCCGCAGTCAACGTAGCTATTTTGCGCCAGTTGTATTTTGCATATCAAATACTATTTTTTTCCAAATGATTTTTTCTTATTTTTTTATAAACATTAATTACTCATAAAGGCATAAAAATGTCAATTTAATTTAAAGACTGATAAAAAAATAAGTGTTTATTATATATGTTTTATTTTCTTAATAAGGTTAGATTAAATCTAAATTGTATATATATATTTTCATAAATATAGCAAAAAACCTCGAGTTTAATAAGTGGGTCATTATGACCCAACCCCCATGTCCGTGTAGCTAAAATCCACCACCCGGCGGCGGGTTAATGGTGGGCTCAATTATCTATAACTTAACTATCACATTCGATAATTAGGTTAGGTTAGGTTAGGAAGGGTAGTGTGAAATACACATCCACTCGGAGACCCAATTGGATCCATTCTGATTCCCTTCATTTTGGATTTATTGACTAATTAGACTCTTTACTGCCCGAGGAGAAACAAAGAGCCGTTAACATCCATTCAGCCACTTAATTCCCATGATAAAGCCCCTGATATCCTCAAGTTTGCACTTCGCAATATCACTAATGCCCTCATGGAAACGTCTGCTCAGCCATCTTTGCCTATGGCGTTGCAGCCTTGGGCAATGACAGATGATATGCTCTATAGTTTCTGGCTCCTCTTCATCCCCACACATCCTACAGAAATCTGAAGTGCCATTTTCCCATATGCTGGTTCTCGCTCTAACCGAGCAATGGTCAGTCAAGGCGCCTACTAAGACTCCCAAAACCTTTCTATTCATACCCAGTAGTAGATCAGATTTACCTGAGTCTAATTCTGTCCATATGGACCTCGAGACTCTACAATCTTCTCTATTCCTCCAGGAATGGTTAGTTCTGCTAATTACCCAATTACTGAGTTCCCTATAGTAGTGACCGATTGGAGGTTTAACCGACCTGTCACTAACTGCCACATCTAATGCTGACCCTTTTCTTGCCAGCTCATCAGCAATTTCGTTTCCCTCAATATTGGAATGTCCTGGTACCCAACATAGCCTAACGCTAAATTTGTCCATAAGCAAGTTGAGAGGTAGCCTACACTTGCTGACCAGCTTCGATTTGACACTATGCCTCTTTAAAGCTTTCAGCGCCGCCTGACTGTCAACGTAGAATGTTACCTCCATGCCTTCAGTTACATGTTCTGTCACTAGTTCACATTCGATAATTACTTTTATAAAAAAATGTATTTAAAAAGTTTCTTTGTTACTAAAACAATATTTTTATATTTACTTATTTCATTATTTTATTAATAAATATTTCCTTAATATTATAGTCATAAATAAAGTATACTTTAACTGCTTTATTTCTTAATAAAAAAAAGGGGTTTTGGCTGAGATACTTCGATAGAACCTCTAACAATTGTTATTGTACACACATACGTACACACACACAAACTGATAATTAATTTATAAAAAACTGGGAAACTATTTCATACGTAGTATAATTTAAGTAGTTTTTAATAAATCTATTAATGAAATATGCACAGAGAAAAAAATTACTTATATCGAAGGAGTTTTCTAAGTGTGTATCGAGCACGATATTTTTTTCTAACCTTTTTTTATTTAAAAATAGTTATTATTATTATTATTATTATTATTATTATTATTATTATTATTATTATTATTATTATTATTATTATTATTTTTAAGTACAAGTAAGACTTAAAGTCTCTTAAAGCACCTCAAACAAGTGTATATGCTCAATGATAACAAATTTTAGTTTACTTAAAACTACCTTCTTAAATACAATACATTAAAATACTTATAAACATACTAAAATACAAGAAAATGAGAAAAAAAGAATATTCAAATTAGTTACTAAAAAGTTGTTTAACAGTCATTTTGAAAGACGATGCGCGGGGATCGGTTTTAATGTGATTTGGTAAATTATTCCACAATTTCACAGCACTAATAAAGAACAATCTTGAGGACGATAAATAATAGTAATTCGGTATTATAATGTTTAATGTGCGACTAGATCTGCAGAAGCATAATTTTTCATAAATATATCTTGGTTCATGCGAATATATAACTTTATGAAGAAATATTAAATTTCGAATGGTTAAGTAGGAAGTCAAACCGCATCCCAGAATCTGAATGGAGAATTGAGATATCCTATCATATTTCCTTTTATTGTACACATATCTGGCACAGTTATTGAGCACTTTCTGTAATTTATATTTTGATGCAGCCTCAAGTTCACCAAAAACTATAGCTCCATATGTTATAATGGGTACAATTAGAGATTTGACAATTTTCAGTTTAATATCAGTCGAAATAAATGACGACGAATACCACAGTTTTCGAAGAACGTTATAGATTCTCGTAACAGTGTAACTAACATGATCCTTACAATTAAGGTCAGAATTAATAACAATACCTAGATTTTTTACTACTTGTACATATTTCACAACTTCGTTCTTCATAGATATTTCAGGCAAGATACTGTAGTTGTAGCTTCTAGCATGAATCAATAGAGCTTGAGTTTTTGCAGTGTTTATTTTTAGATTGTTGTTAAAAGACCACTCACAGATATCATTAAGGTCTTCATTAAGACGACAAACTAAGTCTTCAACTAGCCCCAAAGGCCGGGATAAATAAATTTGAGCATCATCTGCATATAAATGAATATGGGAATTTTTACAGCAGTGAACAATATCGTTTATAAACATGCTAAAAAGTAATGGGCCAAGTATAGATCCCTGCGGAACTCCAGAAAACACGGGTTTTAGTGTAGAAAATGACGCCTTTGAACTAACGCGTTGAAAGCGATTCGAAAGATATGATCTTATAAGACCAACAGCATGATTACTAAAACTAAAGTAATTTTTCAGCTTAAGTAACAACACATCATGGTTGACCGTATCAAAAGCTTTTGAGAAATCAATAAGAACTACAATAGTTAATTCACCATTATCAAAGGATGGACGAATATCTTCCAAAACTTTCACTATGGCAGTACCACAGCTTTTTGCAGCCCGATAACCAGATTGATACTCTGATAAAAGCGTATGACATTGCAAGTAGTTTATAATTTGGTTTGAGGCCAATCTTTCAAAAGCCTTTGAAAGAGATGGGAGGATACTTATGGGTCGATAGTCTTCAGGGCTGATAGGTTGATTTCTTTTAGCAACTGGTATTATGTTAGCAATTTTCCAGTCATTAGGAAAAGTCGATGTTGTGATGATGTGGTTAAAGATATGAGTAACTGAAGGAATTATAAAAGGTAAAATAAGCTTTAAAAAATTAATATTAATTCCATCAAAGCCAAAGTTACTGCAGAGCTAAGATGCAAAATTTTAGAATGCAGGTAAAATTTAGATTTTGGGGAAAAGGATATACATATGTATGGGAGGAACTTATGTGCTTGGACCGAATTAAACAAAATTTACTGCTTAGCTTAGAACAACATATTACTTTTTTTAGTGCACTCTAATCATAAAAGCAGCAAAATTTTAGTTTTCTGAGAAAAGGATTTATGGGAGGTAGTCATGTCCTTGGACGGAATTAAACAACATTTACTGCTAAGCTTAGCAATATATATTAATTTTAAATGCATTCAAATCATAAATGCAGCTGAATTTTAATGTATGGGAGGAAGTCATGTCCTTGCATCTCTAATTAAATAAAATTTACAACGGTACAGAAATTTACAATTTTAAAAATATTTACTAATTTTTAGTGCATTATATTAAAAAATAAAATTTTTAAATTCCTCTGGATGTATACGCTTTCCGTGTCCTTGAACCGATTTTTCTTAAACTTCTATTTATTTTCATTAAGAGATTAATGGTGTTTTCTTTTCTACAAACAAATGGTACATCTCCATGCAGAAAATGTACTTTGGTGTTTGTTTCTTAAAAATGTTTTGCTCTCTAAAAGGGTGGTGTGTTTGATTTAAAAAAAAATCGCCCTCACTAATGGTGGAAGGCATTGCACTTTATGCCCCGTAAAATTCGACAGTGTTGATGGTGCCCTATAAAATTTAGCTGTCAGCTGTTAAAAACAGGGCGTTCCACTTTTTCGTAAGTTGTGTTCAGTTCTAGTGAAATAACAAGCTGCATTATTATTAAGACATTTGATATATCGTTAGCTGAAATCCAAAACAACGAAACTAACATTTTTATTATTTTTCAGTAGAAACAAAATATGTTATATGGGCAAATCCTGCGTGACGAACGCTACATTCGTACGCATTTTCACATTAATATATACAAATTTTTTGGCCATTTGAAAGAGGTACCTTTAACTTATACATGGTGTTTAGTGGAATATAAGTGTACTTTCGAATGGCATAAAACATAATTTTTTAGCAGGTATGTGTTGCGAAATAATTGATGACAAAGTCATGTGACGCACGCTACAAAAAACGGAAGTAACTTTGAAACTTAAAGTGCGTTTTCGTAATTTTTAGCGAATTTTGCATAATAAAACACACAAAATCTAGTTTCTAAAAGAACGATGAATATAAGAGAATTCTAAAATAACTTATTTGCAGCCAAAAAATTTTGTCGTTTTATCTCAAAAGACGTGAACCCTTTGTGACGCACGCTACGTGACGCACGCTACGTGACGCACGCTACATTTTTTCTAGTAGCATATAAATAAGCACATTTGTATTTATTTTAACAAATTATATATATAATTTATAATTTAATTTATATTTATTTATTTATTTATAAAATTATATATCTAGTCTAATATTCCATAATAGAAAAACATAAAAAATAACTTGGATAAATTTCAAAAAATGTTGGTTGGTTGACTGTTTCTGCGATTTGCCCATCTGTTACGTGCTTTATAAGTAGTAACGTACTTTCGGTTTTCGCTTATAAAATGTCTAATTTTTATTATATGAGAGTAAAAATTGGTGGGGGCATGGATGTTGATGATGTGCATTAAAATCATTAAAAAAGCCGATTTCTCATTTTGTGTTACTTACGTGGTTTTGGATTTTAGCTAACGATATGTACCTTTCAATAAGGTGCAATTTTGTGTGTAGAAAAGAAAACACCATAAGTACTTCAGTACATGAAATTTCATCGCCTCACGATAACTACTGTAGCTTATCTGACTCTTTCTATGAATAAAAAACAACTATGCGCCGTCCCTTTTTAAAAAGATTCCCCAAATTTCAAGTTCAATTTCAAACTGCCGAGTTATTTCCAATTTGTTTCATAAACCCCATGTAGTGTAGCATGGAGCGTATACAAAATGTGAATATCAAAAAGTAATTGATATCAATCATACGCACACAGGGTCTTGAAAAGTTCTAAATCAGTTATTAATTTCACCCATGAAGTCTAATACATAAAGCTGTTAAACAAAAAAAAAAATAGATTATATAAAATTAACATAATTCTTAATATGTTAATATTCTGCACAGCATAAACAAAACGCGTTACAACATTTCCATATTAACAACTTGTAATATACACTTTTTTTTAAATCTTCAACACAAACACAAGCTGAGCGCCAGCAAGTAGTCTTTGATTTCGATTCCGTTGTTTTTTTTTTTTTTTTGGTTTTTCATTTATAATTTTAATTTTGTTTGTCTCAACTTAATAAATCAGCTTTATAACAAAATAAACAATTTATCTCTCTGTGTGTTTGTATGTGCCTGTGTCTGTGTCTGAGAATATGTGTTTGTATTACAAAAAAAAAAAAAAAATTAACATTGTCTTGCATCATATTTTCTATCTCTTCAACGAGTAGAACCATATTTTGCAAACAATATCATTATCCGTTTCTTTGTTTATTTGTTTATATTATATTTAACTTTTTTTTCATATTTTGTTATTTACTCATCTTCTTAAGTCGCATTCTTACCGCCATGATAACATCACGATTTTAATGTTGTACGAGAACCATGAGATTATATAACAAGGAAATAATAATAACAAGTTGGCAATGGTGTAGGGTTATAAGGAATTATTTATACTCTAATCAATTAAGTGTGTTTTTTTTTTTCATATAAACTGCTCGATCCTACTATCGTACTACTCCTTGGAAACCATCTGCATGAGTATCTTTGTGACAGATTCTTATCGCTTTATTTATTTTGACGGTATTATTGATATTTTGACAGTAATCGGATTTTGGATCTGTGAAAAAAAAACTAGGCCCAAATCGTTACATCCGTGAACGTAGTCATACCAAAATTTTTAACATTATTTTCTTAAAGGGAAATTTTATGAAGTATTTTCTGAGGGCTCTATGAAAACTGTTCCCAATGAAAAATGGCCCCAAAAATAGGAAAAATGGCCCCAAAGTTCGTGTTGTTGTTTTCAATACAAAAGTTTGGGGCCATTTTTCATTTTTTGTTTGGCACCATTTTTCATGGAGCCTTTTCTGAGGTACGAAATAATTTTTTTTTTTTTTAGTAGAAACCTTTAATTTCACATCTTTCACATTTTTAAATAGCATTCATCTCTATAAAATTTGTTACAAACGCAATAACAAACTATTTATTTATAATTCGTTCAGTAGCAAAATCTAATAGAAAAAATATCTTTAAAAACCACAAACAAAAAGTTGTAAAAATACACTGGCTGCATAACGACTATAAAAAGTATGAGTTGAGTTTTTGAATGCAACATGGCAATATTAACAGTTATTGTTGTTAAGCTTTTGCACAGACATCAACATGCAAACGTTAACTTTATTGTGGAATGTTTGTGTGCGGGTGTATTTTAATATCCTAGTTAGCTATTTGGCTCATAGCAGGTTTATTTTTTATTGTATTTAGTGTTCTGTAGGGATACATCTATTACAGGGTGTTTATTTTTAGGCTACTTGCAGAACTCTAGAAGAATAAAATTGGATAATTAAGTAGAAAACCATTAAAGTTTTAAAAGATGGGTTTTTATAAAAAATAACAAATTTCCATACGAATATTGTTTTTAATAAATTTAAATTAATTTTTTCATTTTAAACTGCATTTGATTCATTTCAACAAATCATTGAGTGTTGTCGCCCTAGTAAATTTAGAAATTACCCTGTACCACAAGAAAAAAAAACTATATCGGAAATTTGCATCTATGGACTCTTTGGGCGAATTCAGCAGGTACAGTTTGCTACACAACTGTTTTTCAACAACCAGCTGAACGCTTTGATTACTGATCGATTAGCTAGCATGTTGAGAGAGTGCACATAGTTTTTGGTAGCAAAGAGAAAAAAAAATAAAAGTACGATACATATTCATAATGAGCACAATTATAAAAAATAATTCCCGGGGGAATATTTCTGCTTTTCGATTCCTCCTAGTATTAATTGCGATTTCCATAAGGAAAAAAACATATATTCTAAATGTGATGGAGAGGGAAATATTGTTAACATCACTCTCATCAAGAATATTTAATTTTCTCCTTATGGATATTGCAATTAAAAATCCATACTTACTTCCTTAGATGTCTAACCGTTCTGCCTGATTCAGAATAGTTTTTCATGAGCTTTAATCTAAAGCCACGAGGGTCAAATCGACCAACATCATTTGGGTTCTTATGTGTAGATTATCTTTTATTCTCTTTTTAGCCGAGACTGATCTAAAGCGCTTTGCCTGCAGTTTCTATTGCCAAATTTTGCAAGATATTCCTCAACTTACTCCTTCCAGCTCAGTTTGGGTCTTCCTCCTCTTCTATGTTTTCCTTCGGTATCGAATTCGAATGATTTTCTCGCCAGAGTACTCTCATCCACACGTATGACATGCCATATCCACTGCAACCATTGTAATTGCGTTGCGCATAAATATGCTGATATCTTCATACTCGTGTTTCATTTGATCGCGTTACTCTCCGTCAAAGTAAATATTGCTAAAGTAAAATTCCCTTTACAAAAGCAAAAAAAAAAAAAAAAAGAAGCAAATATCACTTTTATTTAAAATTCTGGCAACACTAAATTTATTGTAATTGCATATTGGTTGTGTTATTGTGAATGCTCTTTTCATGAGTGTGAATAAATATGTACTCGTATGTATGTGTTTTTATCGGGATATGTTTTTTTTCAACAGTTAATTTCAAAGCGCTTCTTTGCATAATTTATAAGTTGTTTACAATTTTTATTTATGGCTGAATATGTATACGTGTGTGTGTTGTGTGAGGGTATAGAAAAATATTAAAGAACGAGTATTTTTGTTATTGTGTTCTTCGCTCAAACATTATAAATGCTTTTGTATGCATAATACCGTTAAGTTTTATGTACATACATACTTACATACATACATACATATCAACATACTTTTGTATATATTTTTTTGGATGAGTGATTCTTGACAACAACCAAATAACAAAAATTATTGAAATTTAACATGTTTTTGTAGCTTTTTGGGCGAAATACGAATATGAATATTATTTATAAGGTTTATAGCCACGTAATATTTGAAATTTTATTTGAAAAAATCCATTCCTTTGCGTCAGTAACAATAAATTGAAATAAACTGTCACACTACTTTAGGTATATGTATATCACTATGACATTGAGATGCCGAATTTGAAGACCACTACTAAACATTTTTATATTATTTTACCTACCTGCATACTTTGGGATTTCGTTTTTCTTATTCTGTTTACACTTTTAATTAGTAATTCCATGCTGTTTGGGGGAACATTTTTTCGCAGATTGCGCAGCCACAAGTCTCGGTGGATTTTCACATATTTAATTTTAGTTCTTCCATTTTTGAAGTCCAACATTCCTCTACTGAGAATTGATTACTAATTTAACATGATTATGAATTTACATATCAGACTTCAACTTTTAAATGATTGTTACGAAATATAATTTTCGTTTGTTTTTTAAGAAGATTATTATCTTTCGCCAAAGATAAAGGGCTTTCTTTAAATTTTTTGTATGATTTTTTTTTTTGAGAAAATGTATGTGCAAATTATTCGAGAAATATTCGCTTGAATTTGGCGAATACGAATACGAATATCTTAAAATATGCGAATAGTCGAATAATGGAATACGTACGAGTATTCGTAACATCATTATTGTGAAAACACATTTTCAAACAAAGTTTCTCAAAACAAAAATTTTAGAACAATTTATTTTTGTTGACAGAATTTTTGTTTGAAATTGTCTTTTCATATACATACATGCAACAATAAGCGATACAACTAGGATTGTGAATTTTTTTGTTTCTAATTAGGACCAGCACTCAGGGGATGACCCCTACGTATGCATTCAATATGCCGGAACTAAGGAAGAGGGATAGGATAGAGAAGATAGATGTTGAAAATTTAGAAGGCTAAACTCTTTAGCAACTCTGCTTTTTTTGTGCGTTTTGTTAATTTTTATTGCAGTGTTGTGGCGCCTCTGATGTTAAGTTGACGCATTAACATTTTTTTTAAAGCTGTATTAGCAGATATTTTGTTAGTTTTAACGTTTATTTCAGAGTAAAAAGTATGAACTAATAATATTTGTAAAGTAAAATAAGGTAAGGAAAAACATGCAGAGTTGCATTTTAGGAAACGCTCCAACACACCCTCTCAAATCTGCATATCTTTCGATAAAAATATTATATATATATTGACAAACAATATCACAAATATTACAAATTTTACATGTTTAAATTTAGGCAGATTTTTTGTTAATACGTCTGCAGTCATATTATCTGTAGATATATAACGTATTTCAATCTGCTTCGCTTTAACAACTTCCCTCACATGTTGGTACTTAAAGTCTATGTGTTTACATCTGCCATGTAGTATGGGATTTCTAGCCAAATGTTGAGCTCCAAGATTGTCGCCGAATATTACTAAAGGTTTCTCAGATGGATAGCACCCAATTTCACCCAACAATCGTTTAAGATAAACTGCTTCTTTAGCTGCAGTTGACAAAGCCACAAATTCAGCCTCTGTGCTACTGAGAGCTATGTTTGATTGTTTCTTGCTCTCCCAACTAAATGCACATCCTGCCATTAGAAATGTATAGGATTTTCTATCATGGGTACAACTCGCCCAATCCGCATCCACGAAACCCTCTGGTTGTTTGCCTGTTTTGCAATACTCCAATTTCAAATCGCCTGTTGTTGACAAATAACGTAACAAGTGTTTAACAGATTGTTCGTGTTCATGGTGTGGATCTGGATTCTTTTGTGCCAATTTAATAACCGAGTGCAAAATATCCGGTCTGGTAGTAATCACCAAATACATCAAGGTTCCAATTATGGATTGGTACTGATCTGGGTTTACACGTTTGCAGTTTTCTTTATGGCATGGTATCTGAAAGCCCGTATCAAGCGGTGTAAATGCTGGACGGCAATTCTCCATTCCATATTGTTGCAGAAGTTTCTTTATATACTGTTTATGTCCTATTTTTATTTTTCCAGTATCGCCTTCTCGTTCAATTTCCATACCTAGGAAATGTTTTACATTACCATTATCAACTAATTTAAATCTTTCCGAAATTTGTTTCTTTATAATTTCCAAGTCCTTTTTCTCAGTACAAGCAATCAGTATATCATCAACAAACTGCAATTAGATTTAATTTGCCGTTTTCGCACATTTTATATAAGCAAGGTTCACTATCACAAGGGATTGAGCAGGATTTTTTACATCTACAAACCCATCAGGTTGTTTCAAATAAATTTCTTCCTCTAGTCTGCTATTCAAATAAGCATTTGATATGTCTAAGTGATGTAAATAAAGTTTTATTTCAGCAGCAATTGCAAAAATCGTGCGTACAGTTGTGTAATGATTGGTGTAATGTGTCAGAGTTTTCCTTATAGCACTTTGGTTTATTTGTAGCTCAAGTGTGTTCTGAGCTAGTTAGTAGGCTGCTACTAGTGAATTACTAGGTGCCTGAATATGAGAGTCAAAAGCAGATTTTGATTGCCAGTATGATTCTGATTTTATTTGCAATTAACTTTTCTATTTATACAATTTTTGTTAACATATATTAAATTTACTATTATGCAGTTTTTTCTTAATTTTTGTTAGCATACTTAAAATCTACTACTATGCAGTTTTTTTTTAACATACTTAAAAACTATCTTATTACAGAAATTTCAATTTTACATAGTTGCTAAAGTTTAAACGAGTTCGTTCGTCTACTTTATTTATTTATTTTAATATTTTTTTTTGCTCATATTTTGTTTTATTTAATTTGTTTGTGATTGCTTAGTGTTATATTTTTGGTGACTAAGTGTGTTTACTTTACAGTTGAATATCTTAAAACCGGTGAAAATGTTTCGGTATAATTTATACCATACTCCTGGCTACACCCTTTTGCAACCAGTCGGGCCTTGAACCGATCAATGTTTCCTTGTTCATCTTTCTTAATGTTGAACACCCATTTACTGCCAATCACTTTTTTGCCTGATGGTAGGTCAACTAACGACCACGTATCATTCTCTCTGAGCGTAGAATATTCTTTCGTCATTGCTTCTTTCCAACGATGTGAATTTTTCCTGCCAACTGCATACTGATAAGATTGGGGTATATCAATTCTACTGCTAGCACCATTTGCAAAATTTAGTTCATTGTAAGCCTTTTTAGGACGACCTACATTACCGGTACGCATAGTTGCCAGATTTGACGATTTATCGTCATTTTGACGATTTAGGGTCCTAAAAATGACAAGGTGACGATGGGACGATTTATACTTTATTTTTGACGATTTTAAATAATTCAAGTTTACAACATTTATTTGTATTATTAAAGAAATCTTGAACTGCTGAAAATTGTAATAAGCAACTTTTTAAAAACAGAAAACTTTTATTTAATTGATTATTAAAACAAAAACAATTTTTTTTAAATTTTGAAGACATTTATTTACGAATATTTGCCAGAGACGTATTGGAAGAAGCACAAATAAATGAAAAACAAAAATATGATATTATTAATAATTTAGTTAGTTTACTGAAATTATAAAAGAATTTTCCTATTTTGTTGAAGAAAGTGAAAGCTAAGAGGTAGAAACTGAATTCAGACAATTAAAATTATTGTCCTGATAAAAACATTTAACTATTGGATTTTTGGAAAAATATATCAGAGATGCAAACGAGGGATTCTAGTCATTTGTTTCCGGTTTTGACTAAATTTATTAGAAAAATTCTAATTTTACCACATTCTTCACCAAATGTGTAAATAATATTTAGTCCGGTAAACATAAATAAAACAAAAGTAACAAATTCATTGAAAAATTTGTCTTTGTAATCAATATTATATACAAAAGATTATGTAGCTGCTATCATCTAACAGTTTTACCTGAATTAATCAATATGTTTAATTGCAATATATATTTGTAAAATATATTATACATATAATTATATGTATATATAAGTCTATTTTCTTTAAAATCTATATTTTTATTGCATAATTTTTATTGTATTTCTTATACATTTTTAGAAAAAGTGTTTCCAAAAACGAAATCTAAAATGCATATTTTACTAAATTGGAAGAAAAAAAAAACAACTAAAGGATTGATTTTTTTTTATTTTTTCCATACAATGTATATATACATTGGTATTGAAAAACATGCAATCTATTTACATGTGATTTTATTGTGAATTCTAGTTGAAGTATCTGATCTCTGTATTCAAAACAATGCTGTTTTATTAATAAGATTTGTTGATTTAAGAGTTTTGTTATGTTTTGCCTCTAATAAAATATGTTTTGTTGGTAAAAAAGCGGTTTTTTCATTTGACGTTTTTGTGACGATTTCAATAAGCTATATTGACGATAATGACGATTTTTGACCAAAAATATGACGATATTACCTCTAAAAAATCTGGCAACTATGTCGGTACGTATCATTCTTGTTCTACCACGACCCCTGGTTTTGGTACCATTAGACTGAGATTGTTGAATTTCATCCCGATTTTCTTCTTCCAATCCGATAAAACCAACTTCGCTACTCGACTCGAATTCATCTTCATCACTTTCATTTCTTGCATGTTCTATATATTCTCCAGCATCAATTGAGATAGTGTTTAAAGGGTTGACCAAACTTGGATTGTTTAAAAAATCAACAGCATCTGTTTTCGGTTTGTTCTGAAGGCCATCTTCACTAAAATTGACATCTCGTTTTTCGATGATTTTCTTATCATTAATATCGTATAGCCCATAAGCTTTAGCAGTTGAAGAATATCCGACAAACGTATAATCTTTGCCTTTTGCTGCAAACTTCTTTGACTGCGGTTTATCTAATGCCACTACTGGTACACCAAAATATCTAAAATGACTAACGTTAGGCTTCGTACCTACACACCAAATTTCATATGGAGTCTTGTCCTTCAATACTTTTGTTATTGATCTGTTTCGAATATATACAGCAGTATATACTGCTTCTGCCCATAGTTGCTCATTAACTCCGGAATGAACAATCATACTACGAGCCATTTCTACTATGGTCATGTTTGCTCGCTCGGCTATACCATTTTGCTGCGGAGTGTACGGAACAGAAAGCTGCCTCTTTATGCCATTATCTTCTAAGAAACGCTCAAATCGATTATTTATATATTCTCTTCCATTATCGCTCCTAACGGCTTTGATTTTCCTTTCAGTTTCATTTTCCACCATTAACTTAAACATTTTAAATTTCTCAAACACCTCGCTCTTGTTCTTCAAAAAATAAACAAAAATTTTTCTTGAGTGATCATCAATAAACGTAAGAAAGTAACGTGATCCTCCAAGTCATGGATTGTTCATCGGTCCACAGACGTCGGTGTGTATTAAGTCCAATAAGTTGTCAGCTCTTTTGCTTATACCAGTTCCAAATGGTTTTGAATTTATTTTTGCTTTCTTGCAAGTCTTACAATCAAAATCTCGTGGTATTGTTTTCATGTTCAGGCCATTCACAGCATTTTTTGATACTAAATCATTTAAACTTCTAAAATTAATTTGCCCATACCGATTGTGCCAACGAACAGCATCATAAAAGACAAATTAAAATTTGTGTGAATTTGTTCTGAAAATACAAATAAATTCATTTTATTTTTTGCTACCAAAATAATTTCGCCAAATTCATCTATTATTTTCGCTGTATTATTTTCAAACTTTACAACAAATCCATTAGTTGTCGCTTTTCCGACTGATATAAAGTTGCCAATAATTTCAGGAACATAAAGAACATCACGCAAAACAACTTCGCCACTTTCAGTTCTTATTTTAATATCGCCTTTACCCTCAGCTTTTATATAATTATTACATGCTAGTGTAATTGTTTCTTGGGCTTCTACGGACGTTGAAAAAAGTTCACGTTTGCAGCACATATGTATGTGCGGTCGCACCGCTGTCGATGCACCAAAAATTCTTATTAAATTTACCACTATTGCAGGCTGCAAGCATTGCGAAAGATCGATGTTGTTCTCTTTTTTCTACATTGCTTTTTGTACTTTTGCAGTTTTTTTGCAAAATGCCCACGCTTACCACAGTTGTAGCATTTAAGTTTTTTACCGCCATTGCCGCCATTTTGATTATAATTGCTTTTATATTTATTATGGTTACTTGCTTGTGCTACAAAAGCTTGTTGACTTACAACACAAGCACCTTCATCTTCATTCTGATTTGTTCTTCTGTCGCTTTCCTCCACCAATTTCAGCTTTAAAACATCAAGGGCAGGTAATTCGTCTCTGGTTTCTATCGCTATAACGAAATTCTCCCACTCCTTTCGCAAACTTGTTAATAAAATTATAACCAAAAGCTCCTTACTCAGCACAATTCCGACCTCGGCTAACTTTTCTGCAGTTTCAATAAAACCATTCAGATATTCCATCATTGCTGAATTTTCAGTCATACGAAGACTCACTTTACGTAGAGGGCCGGTGGGCTTATAAATACTAGCAAGCTTTTTCCATGCATCAAATGCTGTTGCACAGTTTTTTATATAACTCATCTGGGACGGCTTTACCGATAACATTATCGTAGCAAGCGCCTTTTCATCTGATTTGTCCCATGCTTCTGCTGCTCTCGCATCAGCTGGCTTACTTAATTTACCACATGCAACTGACCATAACTCTGAGTGCACCAATATACATACTTTTAATTTGTATACACCATATATCGTAATTGCCTTTATCCAGCTTATCTATTTGGTACATTGAAGAACTCATCCTTTTTTTCTTTATTTTCTTTGTGTAGACCACAACAAATTTTTTTTAATATTATATATTTTTTAATATTTATATTCTATTTTATTTGACCTTTTCTTTACATTTATTAGAATGTTTAAAATTTTATTTATTTGTTGCGGGTTAGCAATATCTAGATATACATATATTTCGTTGGTAGCTATACCAATTCATCAGTAGATGTTTTACCCTTTATGTTTAAAAAAATAGATAAGATATAAAACATAAATACTTGAGTACATGTTCAAATAAATGTAAAAATTTATTAGAATGTTTATTTAAGCAATAGGTCTTTTGATTTAATATTTATGTATATATACATATATATATATATATATATATATATATATATATATATATATATATATATATATATATATTGTTGTTTATATTTATTTTCGATATTTCGCTAACAATTTGTTAGCATCTTCAGGAAAATTTTATAAATTATTTGTTTTTTTTTTATAAATTTTTTATTATTTTTTTTTCGTGTCTGGGTCCATAACGTGTTAGTTTTAACGTTTATTTCAGAGTAAAAAGTATGAACTAATAATATTTGTAAAGTAAAATAAGGTAAGGAAAAACATGCAGAGTTGCATCTTAGGGAAACGCTTCAACATATTTTATTAATTGTTTTACTTCGCCGATGTTTCTGACCAGTGCTATGCCTTCATCGCTTTAAATAGTCTGACAACAATTAATACAATGTATCACTAATGTACAAGTCGGGCCAAAAGAAGTCATCCGATGTTGTTTGGCTTTAATTTTTTTTCTAAATAAAAAACTTCGATTCTGTTTTTTGATTATGTTTATTTGAACCTTTAGAATTTTACTGGTCAAGTCGGCCATCCTCAATGTCGAGGACGAAGTGGACGATTTTTCGACCAAAATCATAATGAGCGATTAGGCTCATTTCCACCTCAGCGGGTACGTGAACAAGCAAAACTATCGCTTCTGGGGCACCGAAAATCCACGAGTGATGCACGAGGAGCCATTGCACCCGCTCAAAGTAACTGCGTGGTGCGCTGGTCACGCTGGATGAGTCATGGGGCCATTTTTTTTCGAGGACGCCGCTGGTCAAACGACAACAGTGGACGGTGCTCGTTAAGGCCATGTTAACCGAGTTTTTTCTGCCGCAATTGAACGAATGGAGGACATGTGGTTCCAACAGGACGGACCAACGGAACACACTGCGCGAGCCACAACCGATATTTTGAGAGCCAAACAACAACGGATGACTTCTTTTGGCCCACCTTGTACATTACAGAAATTAATGATGTTGATTGACAGGCTCTGTCCAGAGTTTGAACCCAAGCCCCAAGTAATTTTTTGCTAAGTAGTCAACCACTTCTCTAATAAATAATATTATTACAAATATAAATATAATAAATAATAGAAATTGAAGTTCGCTACCAGATCTTTAGTTTGTGATTTTTTTTTGATAATTTTATTATTTATTAAATCTTCAATAATAAATTGAAACATCAATAAGTTATTCAAATCTTAATCGAAAAATGTTAAATATATGTTGAGCCAATGCTAAACAACTCAAGTTTTTCTATATATATTTTTGCGTGTTTTGAAAATACTGTCATCACCAACGGAACATTAAAGTCTTTGTGAATTTGCTGGTTTCGGATATGCCAGGGGGCTGCTGTTATTGTACGTAGAATTTTATTCTGTCGCCTTTGAATTTTTTCGACATTTGATGCTGAGGCAGTGCCCCATAACTGGATTCCATAGGACCATATTGGTTTCAGGTTCACGTTGTATAATAAAAGTTTACAGTCTAGGCTTAGTATAGAATTTCTTCCAATAAGCCAATTCATTTGGGCTGCTTTTAATTTCATTTGTGTTAAAGTTGCGTCTACGAGTATATGCGATTTCCATGTTAAGCGACGATCAAGATGAACGCCCAGATATTTGACTAAAGTGTTTTGCGGTATGATCTCGGTGTGAATTTATATAAGCGGGCATGTTTCTCTGCGCAACGTAAAAGTTACGTGTACAAATTTCAGCTCGTTAAGTTTTATACGTCATTGTTTTAGCCATTTTTCTAATTTGGATATGTATCCTTGTAAGTTGCGGGAAGCTTCTATGGGATTTTCATGAACGCTTAGAAAAGCTGTATCATCAGCAAATGTTGATGTATGAATGTTTCTGCTTAACGGTAAGTCAGATGCATATATTAAGTACAGCAAGGGACCGAAGATTCTGCCTTGGGGAACTCCGGCTTCGATCGGCTGCGGTGGGCTTAAAAAGTTGACTTCTCGAACTATAAATTTGCGTTCCTTTAAATAGTTTTTTTAATTGAAGCTTTTAGCTTTCTTGCTAACGATATATAGATTGGACAAATTGCTTAAAAGATGTAGTCAAATCAGTGGAGCAACCTTTTCAATAACAAAAACTGAAAATAAAATATGATGTTTTTTTAAATTAATGCCAATGATAGAATACGACAGAAGTTTTAAAAGTTCTTCCAAAGCCATATTTGAAATTACAAATGATGTATGCCAATCAGTATTTTGTTGCAAATGTTTTTTGAAATCAACTTAACTTAATAACAACTTAATAATTTATTTATCAAAATCATTTTAAAAAAAGTGTTTTGAATATTTTTCTAACACACCACCCACCTCATTCCTATTTTACCAATCTAACTTAAAATTTGTAACAACACAACTCCACTTGGAATGTAAAAACAACATGAAAATATATTTTATTGTATTTTGCCAAAAAGTTTTTAAAATGTGATAAAAAATAGAAAACGACATGAATGCATACATACATATATTTTTGACACAACAATAAAATGTACTTAAAAACTAATGCTTAGAGGTGTTCAGCGGCACTACAAAATGTTGTTCACTGCCACCAAAGAAACAAAAAGCAACAAAAAAAAAAAACAGTGAACAAAACATCGAGAGTGCCACCGAGGAACACAAATTGTATGCAAAATTTTTGTACAAATAATAAACTTGTTACTGAACTTAAATAAAATAAAAAAAAACAACATGAAAATTATTCAAAATTAAACAACAAAATAAACACTCTTGACTCCTGCGAATGTAATTGTTGGAGCTGTTACCTTTTCTGTTGTTGTATGTTGGCAACTACCATCCATCCCTTTGTTTGCACTTATGCATGTACGTGTGGCAAGTTGTAAGAAAAGTTTTCCATTATAAGTTTTTTTTATTGCATTTCATTGTTGAAGCCTTGATTTTTATTATGATTTAAAATATTGTTTAACACAAGTACATGAAACTTTTCTTAGTATTTTGTGTTCAAAATATTGTGTTTTGTTTTTGTTTTTGTGTTTTTTTTTTTGCTTTTTTGCGTTGTTGATAGGTTGACGGCAGCAACATTTGCCTGCCACACAATTAATGTCCTTAGAAAATTTGTAACAACTTTTCGCAAAATAATAATAAAAAGACCTGCAAAATAAAATGAAATAACACTCATGTTCTGTTTCTGTTTCTATTTTATTTATTTATTTTTTTGGTTTTTAATGGCGACAAGTTTTATTTTTAAATGATCAACTTCCTTTTGCTGTTGCAATTGTTTTGAAATGCATTTAAATATTGCTGCTGCTCCACTTTATTTTTGTTTTATTTTATGGTCGATAAAACTTTTAGTGAAATTTGACAATTAAATTTGTTTTAGAAAATTATAAGTTTCTGCGTGGGGGTTAATTTTGAACGCGACCTTTTAAATGTGATGTAGTAGGGTGCTCGAGTAGCCTGTTAAAAAAAATTTAAAACTTGAAAATCATGGGTATTTCTTATGTTTATTTGTCGCTCCTTAAATTATATACTTATTGTATTTTATATCTCTTGGTTATATATGATCATGCTCATGCATGCAGTTAATGTCTTACGAAAAATAAGTGGAACTACATTTTCTATCGGCATTGAGAGTTTTGATTTGTATTCTAATTGAACACCTTTCAAATAAATACAAAAGTCATCACAAAAAATTATCGACGTCAAAACTTCAAGTGAAATTTTTATGATCAGATTTGTAACACGTCCAAGCTAGCGAAATGCTCAGTAAAATTTAATTAAAACTAACAAAAGTATTTGTATAAGTCTTAAGGTACGGTCACATCTGGCAAACATTTGCCCAAAAAAGCGTAACCACTAAATACCAATGAAAAACTTTTTGATTTATGCATTTATTTATTAAGTTAAACAGTATCTAATAAGACAAGATTCTATTACATTTTCTATAAATTGTGCAGGAAACTGTTTAACGTAATAAACAGGTATCTAAATTAAAAGTGTGTTCATTAGTATTTAGTGGTTACGCTTTTTTTGGGCAAATGTTTGCCAGATGTGACCGTACCTTTACGTTATCAATATTCATTGCCTTTTAAACCACACAACACAAGTGCTGTGCACAAGGGCAGAGCGGTGTGTGTTTAGTGAAGAAAAAGATCTTTACAACTGATCACATATTACTTAGATAAAATCAAATTACCATATAAAAGCTGCAAAACACCTAATCGCAAAACCCTCTTCGATTTGTTATTACTTCAATTATTAAAACGCAAAGATGGTGAAAGGGGGAATAAAGAGAGGGAGAGAGAGAGTGAGTTATCGAGACAGCATTAATAAAAATTATTGGACCATAATATTCATTACAAAAAATCAAAATGATTAAGTTCTCTACAGAATGGCATAGATCGAGAATAGTGACTCACACAATTTCTGATCACTTATGACATCAAACTGACATCTGATGACTTATAACATGACAAAATCTGCAAAGAAATAAATCAAATAAATTTCACAACTTTACAATATCTGGCAGACAAAAGTTTCTGACTAATTTTATGAGTAAATATTTTCAAAAGTGCCTTTATCTTGCTTTGGTGGTTGTTGTTGCAACTTTATTTGAAGTTTTATTTAAAAATGCTAAACTTTAAGTTCGACATGACGTTATTATTCTCCATTTGCCTGTTAGATCACAAGTGTTTTTTTTTTGGGGTGGGGGGTGGTTATTTTCTCTCTTTGTTATTTTTCATAAATAAAGTTTTAGTTTTCATACAATAGTTTAGTGATTTTTATATAACAAAACACAATAAAGTATTTTAAAATAGAATAAAAATAAGAATAATAAGAGGCAAACAAAATTATTTTTTAAAGTTTCATTTCTTATTTGAACTCAATGTTTTGTACAATAAAGTTTTTTCTTTTCAAGCGGAAACGGATGTAAGAGTTTGAAAACATAAGGTTGTTGCTGCAACTTTCATGAAGCAAAATAATGCAAAAAAAAACACAACATAATAAAAAAATTTATAAATTATAGTTCCATTTTATTTTAATTTTTCTTTAAAATAACATCATATTTACTTTAAAAAAATTTTTTTTTCTTAAATAAAACAATTTAATTTAATAACAAGATGTAAATAATAAATAAATTAAAAGTTTTACTCTTAATTCAAATGAAAATTGTACTCTGTGTAAGTAATAGTCATGCCTGTCTGCCTGCCTTGGTGTGTATTACAAACACATCTGTCTGCATAGCAACTGTGTATTAATGTTTGTTTCATGCCGTAATAAACAGATAAAAATTTACACGTAAAGATAATAAATTTATATGAAAATAAAATTTTAATATAACTGAAGGTTTTACTCGTATATTGAATATTTGTTGCTCGCGTTGTTGTTGCTTTTGCTGTAAGCCTTAAACTATCTATACTCGTATACTCGTATATAAAACCGAATGTGTGTCTGTTTATTTGTTTGTTTGTTTGTTCCTTATAGGAGGCCAAACCCTTGGACCGATCTTTCTGAAATTTTCACAGTATTTAACTGGAACTCTCAGATGAATTATAGGCTACTTTTTTTTCAACCACACCCACTTTTACGCCCACTTTTTTAAATTATGTTACTCCTACCACGTAGTTTTTAACAGATTTTATAATGTAAAGTGAGCATAACTTCGCCATTTGTGGATCAATTTTCAAAATTCTTTCAGCATATGGAAAAGGTGCATTAAACTTTTTTGTTTTTGAAAATTGTGCGTAGGGGCAGGGTGTCGCAAATGGCCCGCCACAATAATTGTTTATCAAATAACTTCGCCATTTTTGAGCCAATTTTTAAAATTCTTTTTGCATATGGAAAAGGTCCAGAATATTTTTTTGTTTAGAAATTGTTTGTTGGCTGGAAGGGGGGGCGGTAGGGCGTTGCAAATGGCCCGCCACAATAATTGATTATCAAATAACTTCGCCATATTTTGGACATTTTTTGACCTACGTCGATGATATTTGGTACATATGGTATTGGCATAATTTGGAATACGTACCAGAAGAAAAGTGGGTGGGACCACGCCCCTTTTTTAGGAAAACCAAACCCTTGGACCGATCTTCCTGAAATTTTCACAGCATGTTACTGTGACTCTGGAAGGAATAATACGCTATATGAAGTTTTGATTGGACAAAGAGGCGTGGCACCGCCCATATAACCCAAACATTTAAATCGCCATATTTTGGGCATTTTTTGACCTACGTCGATGATATTTGGTACATATGGCATTGGCATAATTTGGAATACGTACCAGGAGAAAAGTGGGTGGAACCACGCCCCTTTTTAGGAAAATTAAAAATCGTAATATAGTCTTAACTACTGGACCGATCGTCATTAAATTTTCACAATAGGATATATAAATACTTTTAATTTTATTTTATAACGAGGGGGTAGCGAAGCACCCCGGGATAGGCTAGTAATAAATAAATTTAAAATGTCATTTAGTAGTTTATGTTTTTTTTTCGTTTATTTGAGCTTTGATCTACAGTACACTTTCCATGAATTGTGTACGTTTGACATTTGAAACATAAATTGAGGAAAATTTACAATAATTATTAGATCATGTCGTAGTTATGTCTAAACTGTGACTTGACTGTGACTATACTATGACTATGCCCCCACTGTGACTGCAGTATTACTGGACTATCACAAGACTGTGACTATACTATGACTGGACTGTGAGTATGTTGTGCCTTAACTGACTAGTGTGTGATTGGACTATAACTAGAATTTGACGGGACTATAAAACTAGGAATGAACTTAGACTACAAGACTGCAGTATTAGTGGACTATCACAAGACTGTGGCTATACTATGACTAGTCTGTGACTAGGTTGTCCCTTAACTGAGTAGAGTGTGATTGCACTATAACTAGATTTTGACTAGACTCTAACTACACTATGAACGCAGTGCAAATAGACTATGACCACAAATGTGACTGTAAGTAGACTTGACTGGACTGTGACTATACTATAGTAAGTTAGGAATCGACTGTGAATTGACTATGCTTTGACTCTGACTATACTAGGACTATACATATTGTATATGACTTAATCGTGACAAGAATCAGACTAGAACGTGACTAAAGTATGACTCGAATGCGACAAGATAAAATTTAGACTGTGACTTGATTATATTTAGACTACAACTAGATCTTGACTAAACTGTAACTAGTAGTGATGTTACGAATATCAATTTTTAGTATTCGCGAATACGAATACGAATATTTAAAACAATATTCGCCGAATACGAATATTACTTTTAAGGTTTAGAGCCAGATAATATTTTAAATTTAATTGGAAAAAACCCTCCCTTTGCGTCAGTAACAATAAATTGAAAAAAAAAAACGTCACACTACTTTAGGTATTTATCAATATTATTACATTGAGATGCCGAATTTGGAGAACACATACACACTTTGAGATTTCGATTTTCTTACTCTGCTTGCGCTTTTATTTACTTATTCAGTATTATTTGGGAGAACATATTTTCGCAGATACCGCAGCCAAATGTCTCGGTTGACTTTCACAAATTAAGTTTTAATTCTTCCATTTTTGAAGTCCAATATGCCTCTACTGATAATTGATTACTAATTTAACAAAATATGAATTTACATATAAGACTTTAACTTTTAAATGATTGTTACGAAACATAATTTTCGTTTGTTTTCTAAGAAGATTATTACCCTGCGTCAAATATAAAGGGCTTTATTTCTTTAAAAAAAATTATTATAAATTAATATATTTTTGTACATTTTATGTACTTTTTTAAACATTTTGTATGACTTTCTTTGGGAAAATGTATATGCAAATTATTCGAGAATTATTCGCTCTAATTTGGCGAATACGAAAACGAATATCTTGAAATAGGTGAATGGTCGAATAATCGAATACGAATACGAGTATTCGTAATATCACTAGTAACTAGGTTAGTTCTTCACTATAGTTCTTCTACGTTAGGGTTATTTTTACACCATGACTACTATGGAAAAATACTGACTATAAAAAAGGATTGTGACTATAGTTTGCCTGGACTATGTCTAGTAAATAAATAGAATGTCAGTAGCCATGGCGCTTTCACTAAAACTTAATTTTGATTTGTCAAGTTTCATTAAATAAATGGTTTGAAACATTATAATAGATGATTCCGCTCTACAATCTGTGTCAATAAATATTGTTTTTATTACATTCATATTTATATTTTATTTATATGTATGTATGCATATATGTATGGGAATATAGTGTGAATATATGTATGTATGTGTGTATGTATATGCAAGGTTCAGAAAACAATTGAATTACTATAAAGAACGTACACATATATAGTATGTATGTATATGTGTGTCTCACAACTCTTCTGTCAATATGCTTTTGCATAATTTATATGTAAACATCAATATACGATTAAATTCTCTTTCTTTTTAAGTTTTTTCTAACTATTTTCTAAAATATTTAATATGATTTATTTCAAATGTAATCAAAATCAAAAAGTTAATTCCTTTTTAAACTGACAATAGCTACAAAAACAACCCGAATGAAGCATAATAATAAAACAAAGAAATAAATAATTAAAGTTTTATTCATTTGTTTAGATTAAAAATTATATAACAAAAAAAGTTCACATGTCCTGCGGGATCGCTTGTGAATACAACAAAATATAAAAGATAATTCAAATGAATTTCTTTTTCCATAACAGTCAGTTGCTTAATTTTGCAAATATTAATTTCGCTTGAAGGCGGTTTCTTTGATGTAGTGAATATTTATATTTCTTCAATAATTTCTGCTGCTTTTAATTTTATCAAGATTTATTTTATTTCTTCTTTTTGCCTTGTGGCCAACACAACTTGGAAACAGATGCAATAAAAAAGTTTCAACTTTTAATAAAATTTAAATATGTAGATAAAGTATGTACATACATACATATGTACATCAAAAATAGTATAATAGATTTGCAATTTCTTTTGCATTTTCATTCACGATATTTTTGAAAATTATAAAATTGGAGTTATTGGAGCTTAAGAATTGGGGCACAATTTAAGTGAGCTAATTTTCCGTTGTTTATTTTCTTTTAATATTACGTTTAAAGGAATTATTGAATATAAAAAAAAAATTAAAGGAAGGATATGTCAATTATGCGGTAAGTATTTCAAATCCAATTGGGTTTCTCAAAGGCTTCATGTAGACAAAAAAAAAACTAAAAATTGCTGGAATGGACTGACATAAAAGAAAAATATTTATAAATGAAAATCAAAAGTATATTAATTAAAAATTATGTTCTCATGATTGGTTTTTCTTTCCACACTTTATTGTTCCCTTTTTAATTTATTCTGCAAAAAATTAGTGTCCTTTACAAAATGCAAAACGTGGGTTGGAGGGGGAAAAAAATCTTCAACAACGTGCTTACAAACTCATCAAAAATTCTATCTTTCTCAAATAGAAACTTTTAAAATGCTTGTTTATGTTTTCCTGATAAAACTTTAGAATTTTTAACTAAATTTTTATTTGCGTCATAACTTTAGAAATTTTTAAAAAAATGAAAAACGAAAAAGAGAAAGAAATAGAACAACCAATGAAGAACACAACACGTACAAGAAACAAATAAGTTTTTTTCTTTCTTATTTCACCGAAAAACTTTATTACGTTTTTGCAAAAAAAATTTCTAATTAGACCACTTTTTTACGTTGCTCTTATCTCTTTGCCTCTTTCTTTCTAAGTATGTACACTGTTGTTGTTGTTGCTGTTATTGCTGTTGTTATTGTTGCCACATTTTTCCCAAAATAAAAAAAAAAAACAGTTTTGTGCAAAAAAATTATTTAGTTTTTTTGTGCAACATTTCTAACAGAGGGAATTGGAACAAAAGATTTGTCTTCTTTGGTTGTCTGAGTGAGTATAATAAATGTTTGCAAGTGTATTGGTAGTTACATGTCTAGTTTAGTGTTACATGACAAGGAAACTGACAATATGAAATCTTGTCAGTTTATGTTGACGTAAGAAGAAGTAGAATTTGCGAGGCACTATAATTCTGAAACTAAAAAAATTTTCATTGAAGATGATGACTCAAAGTATGTAGATAGAGAAAAATTAACGCAAATTAATTCCACAAATAAAGCGTGTTTTTTTAGAGTGCCACAACTTTGAGTTGGCATCACTGCTTTATTTGAGCACCCATTTAACAGCTGTTGGTTTCTTTTTGTTGGGTTTGCTTTGAAATTTCATTATGCATCGACTTACACCAGAGCAACGCGTGCAATTTGTTGAAATTTTTAATCAAAATAATTGTTCAATTCGCCAAACTTATCGTTCACTTCTTCCATTTTATGGCGTACATAATCGTCCTTCAGAGCGGCTAATTCGGAGAACAATAGATCGTTTTCGGACCACATTTACTGTTATTGATAGCATAGGAGAATCCACAAGCTTTTGTCGAAACACCATTACATCCACAGAAAATTACTGTTTGGTGTGCTTTATGGGCTGGCGGTGTCATTGGCTCAACTGCCTTCAAAATGATGATAGGCAGAATGTTACTGTCAATGGTGAACAGTAAGGAACATGATTAGAAATTTGTTCGTACCTTAATTACGTGGCATTAAACTTGCTGATATGTGGTTCCAACAGGATGTAGCAACGTGCCACTGAGCGGGTGCTACAATTGATTTACTAAAAGAAACTTTTGATGAAAAAATAATTTCACGTAATGGCCCAATTAATTGGTCACCAAGATCGTGTGATTCAACCCCATTAGATTGTTTTGTTTGTGGTTATGTTAAGTCACTTGTCTACGTCGATAAACTACAAAGAATTGAACACCTGGAAATCAAAATTCAAAGAGTTATCGGCGAAATACGGCCGCAAATGCTGTGAGAAGTTGTTGAAAATTGGTTTTCCAGATTGCGCCTTCTACGCGCCAGCCGTGGCGACCACATGGCAGAAATCACATTTAAACATTAATTTCATAAAATTTTCTTTCTAATAAAGCTCGTTTCATTGATATTAAAAATATATTTCCTTGTTTTATTATTATTTAAACTTCTGTTACTCTATAAAAAACACCAGCTTTTGTGTTAGAATAATTAATTAATATGTGACTTGCTCCACGAAAAGGAACCTCTGCGCCGAAAAGAAGTTATTGAGAAAAACGCGTTTAAAAAAAGAGCTTCGTTTTGAGCTACGTATCTGCACCGATGATCTTCATTAATTATGTTCATCTTTACAGGTGATTTGTAAAAAAACTAAAAGACATAGAAACTTGCGGTTTGCGGCATTTGAAAGAGCGTTTTTTTTCCTATAAGAATCACTCAAAAAGTAAAAAAAAATTTTTTCGGCGCAGAGGTCCCTTTTCGTGGAGCAGGTCACATATATAATTCTCGTATCGTATTTCCAGTTATAAGTCAAATGAATAAAACAAAATGAGATAGTGTTTTATCTTCCACAAATAACGCTGTTATGTTTTGCACACAGGCTGTGGCATTAATTGTCGTTTGCTTTTTCTTAAAAACCAATTTATTACGATAAATCATCTAGTTGAATAAATAGTTTTTGTTTTCTATCAAACTGTCCTTTTAATTGTTGCTGTGTAGGGCACAAACATAATACATAAGTATTCTTTATTTTTCTTAGTATAAACTAAAACAAAACTTTTCTCTTTTGTAGTCTTAATTTTTCTCAAAAGTTATTTTTTTTTTGCTTTCCATTTATGTCAACTGACTGATAAACTGTCATATATTACATTTCCACATAAATACTATTCTCATATTCACATCTTGTCACGTTGTCAAGATACGAGTAAGTAAGATATTTTTCTTGTTCTAACATAAACATATTTATATGGGACAAATATATTTATATAAACGACTATTATTGAAAAAAGATAGTTTTAAAATCTTTTACTTACTAAAATAGTATACTACAAGCTATTTAAATAAGGGAAAAACAAAAGGCAGAGATGTGTTGTGTTATACAGTTTAAAAGTGGATCCCTGAAGTATATGCACGTTATATATTGTAATCGAATAACTTTAAAGAAATGTTACTCGAATAAATTTCGATTGTTTCCCATTTCTTTATTCGAATAATTTTAGTCGAATAATATTTATTCGAATAGTTTTTATTCTTGTAATCAATTTGTTAAAGCTTTATCATCCTATTAAGCAATTTGATTCGAATAATTTCTATTATTTTTATACGACTACATTCCGGTTCAAACTAAGCGAATAACTTTTTCGTATTACATTTATTCGATTAATTTTATGTCGTATAACTTTTACTTGAATAAATTTTTTTTTTTCACAGTCATTAAGTTCGATTAATTTTTAGCCGAATGCTTGTTGGTAAAAGAATTTTTATTCGAATAATTTTCACTATAGAAACTGATTCGTTTAACTTTTAGTATATTGGAATAATTTCATTCGGCCGGAATTACTGGAATTATATGTTTCGAATATTTTCAATAGAATTATATATAATTTTATTCTTTTGGTAGCATGCAAACAAGTTTATTCGAATAAATTTGACGTGTGTAATAAAAACAATAAATAATAAACACATCTTGACGCAGGACCAATGTGTACTACCAAAAGGACATATTTGTAAGGATTACAAAAATGAAAATGCCGTTTCAATAGACGAATAAAATTATTCAAAAATTTTTTGTTCGAATAATTTTACTCAAATGTTTTTAATCGAATAATTTTATTCGACTAATTTTGTTCGAATACATATGAGCCGTTTATTTTGAAAGTGGCATAAGTCACTTTGTTGTTAAGTCGAGATATTTAAGGGTTTGCGTTTTAACACGTTTGAAAATATGGATGATAACTTTCGAGAAGATTTTCTTGTATTTGTTATCTCATGATATTGATATTTTTTCCAGCATTTCTCCATATTTTTAAACGTTTTTAAATGCAAACCCTTAAATATCTCGACTTAAAAACAAATTGACTTATGCCACTTTTAAAATAAACGGCTCATATGTATTCGAACAAAATCAGTCGAATAAAATTATGCGATTAAAAACTTAAAATTATTAAAAATTAAAAATTTTATTTGATTTTTTTATTCGAATAAGTTTTATTAAACTCATTATTATCTAAAACATATCACGGTTCTAGTTATTGTTTCATTTGCGTTTGACAAAAAAAGTTTAAGAAATGTGGTAAGTGTAGTATTTTTTATATAAAGCTCTTCGCTTGCCTTAACCATCCTTTCAAGGGTTATTTTCATACGAATTCTTATTACAGGCTTTAGTTTGCCAAGAAGTAAAACAAAACATGGTTAAACTTTAAATTAGAAAAGGATACAAAGTACTCATATACGGCATACAAAATAAAGTTTTGTCAAGTACGTGTGAGCCGCTTAAGTAAAAAGAGAGCAACGTTTTTCTTTGAAGCTGTAAAATGTTGACTTATTAAAAGATGGTGGTAGAGACAAAAAATAGCTTTGCAAGGTACTTCCGTGAAGCTTACAGATTAGGTAGGCGGAGACTTTCAGGTTTGCCAGAATATTTGCTTTCCTCATGCTGAAACTATTCAAATCAATATCAATACAGCATTTTGTAAGTACTGAGAAACTTTTTGAGAATTCTTGTCGAAAAGCGAGCTAATGTTAGTGTTAATGTGTAGTTTTGTAATTTTATAAAAAAAATCGCGATTTTATTATTTATTAAAACTCCAGGAATAGGATATTAATACAACTTACGTATGAGTAGTACACAATAAAAATTAAATGCAATATTGCGTATACGCTCTGTAATGCAAAAATTTAATATTTTGCTTTCACTTCTGTTCTTAAAAATGTAAAATTTGTTCAATTAAAACATTAAATTTCATTCTTTGAGCGGCGTATTTCATTCTGCATTCAATTGGAATTAAATAGTTTTGACATCTACACAGTCAACGTTTATTAGCTTTCAACTATGTTTTTGTTGTTTTATTTTGTTATATTTCCAGTTACTTTTGTTGCTTTTAACAAGAAATCAGCGCACAAAAGCAACATTTAAATTATTTACCCTTATTTAGTTTTGGACATTTGTTTCACCGTTGCTGTAAATAATTACATAATTTTCCTCAACAATTGTTTAACCATCAAGCGAAAAAGTTAAATAACTGGCTGCTTGCTGCATCAGCATAAAACTTTTCAAATTGTAATTTAATAGTATTTGTTCTATAGACCAAAAAGAATTTGTTGTTGTTTGTTACTAGCAAGACAAAACGAAAAAGTTTCTTAAATAAAGTTCTTTATTTCTTTCATTCTTTTCGTTGTTTCATTCATTCAGTAACAGTAAATGAACATTTTCGTTATTTACCTTCATTTCCGTTTCCGTTTTCAATGTTGATTTTGCAAGTTCTGGACGTATTGTTTTCTATATATATATTGTATTTTGCTGTATGCTCTTGCAGCGGATGTTTAAAAGTCATTTTCCTGCTTATTTCTTAATTAGTTCAAAGCAATGTTGTGGTTTTTGGCATATTCGGTGGTGTGCGGGGGGAGATTGATTGTTTAATGTTTGGGATTTGCTTCACTTTAATATTTTTGATATTTGATTAATGAAATTTTTAGGATTTTGTTTTATTGCAAATACCAAATCAGTTAACAAACTTTGTTGCGAACCATAGAACGGATTTAACTAAATATTTTTAACTAAGTTGTGGAAAAAAAAATCTTTTATTATCTAGAACTAAAAAGGAAACAAGTAAAAATATTGAAATTTTTATTAACCACAAAAGCTTTTCCACAGCAATGAGCAATGCAATGAGTTACCGTAAAAAAGTCATAAGTCTTAACCGCAATTATGGCTTTTTAGCTTTTATTTTCCGGCATAGTGATTGACATGATATATAAATGACACAACCGAGTACACCATATTAATTTGCTTAATACAACATTTTCAAAAGCCTAATTTGTCTTTTACCTGCCGACACTACTCATTTATAAATGCAGCTCAATGTTCATCTTTATTTTTGTGCGCAATTAAATCCCACCAAGTGTAATAATTGAATACATTCAGATCCATCAAAATCATCAGCGTCAGCATTTGAAGGAATTTTCATTTGGCGTAACTAATAGCTGGTACTCGTATGCATATGGAAGCCTCTGTGCACATTGCATTGCATTTGTATATGAAATTCGCAAACACCAAAACTGATTAATTTATGTTGTACCACAAAACAAACAGGCAAACAAACCGTCAAACTAAACAACCATCAACAGCATCATTATCGTCATCAGCATCATTATCATCATTATCATCATCGTCGTTATCACCGTATCAAAGAATCAAAGTAATCATATTTGTTTAGCGGGTACAAATATGCTTGTTGTTAATGTATGTTATTCTCTTGTATATCTATTTATGTATAATTGTGTTTGTATGTGTGTGTGTGTGTGTGCGCGAGTATATTTCACATTCTGCTTTGTTTATTTCATCATATTCTTACGTTTGTATGGGCTTTATATAAAAAAAAGTATGCATGATGTATTTATTAAGTGAATATCATATCAATGCACAGTGGGCCTGATTGTCTATTAAAATTATAATTGTTTTAATTAAGAAAATATCATTTCTACAACTTTTGTAAACTGACCTTAAAGTCTAGTTATCTTAACTACTTGGTGAGATTAAAAAACAAACATTATCTATTTGATGGAAAAACTGACAGTATGAGATTATAATAATTGTTTTTATTTTGCAGCACTGTAAACCACTGTAGCCATCTCTCTGATATATATTCTTGCATCACTTGACACACAAAATTATATACGTTCGTACGTACGTAATACCATCTCGTTTTTAGTTCAACTAACTGCGACTTAACTACAAAAGCTACAAACACACTCGTAGAAAGGAACACGGTACCACGATAAGGAGCAATCAAAGTTTATAATTGGCTTTTGAATACTTGAGCACTTGTTTTTGGTATTGCGTCTAAGAGTAAGTACAGCGAAACCGTTAAAGACGTGTTTTCTACGTACCCAACAGTCTGTTTACATCCAATATTAAAAATTAATTGTTGATTTTCACGTCTAGCCCAAATTTTTTAGTTTTGGCACTTGCACGTACTGCTCTTCATGCAAAATATTCGAATTTAAAATAAAGTTGTTGGAAAATTAAAAATATAAAAATTATTCGAACAAAAATAATCGAATAAAAATTTATCGTGAAAAATTTTCGTATAGAAATTATACGTCTTAAGTTCTCGAAAAAAACTTTAAAGATGTAAAGTAAGTTTATTCGCATAAAGTTTATTCATGTAATATTGTTTACATAAAATGTTAAGAAATTAAAAAAAAATTTCATAGAAAAATTATTCGAAGAAATTTCTAAAACTAGAAATTATTTTAATGAAATTATTCGTTAAAAAATTTATCGTATAAATCTTTCGAATAAAAGTTATACGTAATATATATTTTGTTATAATTTATTCAAATAAAAATATAAAAAAGAACCTTTTGCAAAAAAAAGGACCTTTAGAAAAAAACATTATAAACATTATAAACATAAAAAATAGCTCGCTTTTCTATGGTTATATCTATTTTTAGAATAAAATTTTCCATGTGTGAGCTATTCGAATAAAAATATTCGATTATTCTTACTCGAATTACACTTACTTACTCTTACTTTGAATTACACATTTCAATACAAATTGTTCGTAATTATTGTTTTTTATAAAAAAATTTTAAAATAAAAAAAAGTTGTTGGCATAAAAATATATTCGAATAATTTAAAAAAAAATCTCTCCGACTTTGATGCTTCAAAGAATTACTGGGCTTTTTTTGTCAAGAATGATATTTGATTGTAACGTACTCGTATGAATTAGTAACAGTGCCTGACATCGTATTAACGAATAACAAATTAAGTTTATTTTATGCAACAGTTGCCACACAAGTTACAGTTCCATTTCGTTTTTTCTTTCTTTATTTCTTCTCTTTTTCTGTCATTTTTACTTTTATGTTAATTTGCAGCAAATTCAATGAATTCATAAATAATTTAAGTAATTGAGGCTAATTAAAAGATTAAAAAGGAAACGCAAAAATCACAGAAAATTATACGGATATAATTAGATGGTTGGAAAGGTAATTTTATCTCACAGAAAAAAAAAAACATGAAAGAACATTTCCTCAATTATAACCTTGACAATATTTTTTTAATGCGTTTTGTGTAGTATAAGATACGATCTGCTTATTTAATGTTCATTTATTAGAAGAACGTGGTAACAAGATTGTGACTGTTTGTTACTTTAAATGTATTTCGTATAAAATATTTATATTTTCTATTTACGACGTTGTTCCAGAAAATGTGCAATATTCTTACGTACCCAAATTTTTTTATTAAAATTCATATACAGATGTATGTATGTATGCATGTACATATATAATTTTGGTTTGTTCTATATTTTTGTGTATACTTCTTATTTATAAATATTACAACGAAATTGAAATACTTGGCAAGTTTTTAAAAAGACAAATGATTCAGTCTTTAACGTTTGCTATCTTTCTTTGATTATATTTATATTTTAAGTGAGTACTCGCATACTTAGTTTTAGTATAATTTGGAGTATTTTATTAAAAAATACAGAAGAAAAATGAATTTATAATAAGAATGAAGTTTGTAGCGTTATATGATTAAAATAAAAAAAATTATGTTAAATTATTCGAATAAAATTATTCGAATAAAATTATTCGAATAATATTATTCGGATATAAATATGCGAATACAAATTATAAAGATGAAAAGATATTTTTAAATTACATATATATAAAATAAAGTTATACGGATAAAATTATTCCAATAATATGATTCGAAGTGTTTTTTCTTTTAAGAACCAGCAGGGCAAAACATACGAAAAGGAATAGGGTAGAAAAGATAGATGTTGAAAATGTAAAAAACGCTTAATTTCTTTACAACTCTGCTATTGCGCGCTTCGTTTAATTTTACAGTAGTGTTGCAGCGCCTCTGGTGTGAAATTTCTTAAGCTGTTTGAGGACGATTTGATGTGCATTAGCTGGTAATTACATAACAATTAATATAATGCTACACTAATTCACATTAGAGAAATTTATGATGTTGATTAACTTGCCATGACCAGGAATTGAACCCAGGTCCTGAGTCATGGTTTGCTTTGAAGTCAACACGCTAAACAATTCAGCCCATACCATCCACATTTCGTACCAATTTTATTTGAAAAAATGTATGCAAGTTAAGTTTAATCGTTTGAAGTTATTCAAATACAATCAACTCTTTAAAAAATTTTTTAATACAAGTTGTTCGAATAAAATTATTAGAAATTATTTATAAATTTTATATATTTGTATTTTACTAACAACTGTATTCTCACCAAAATTACGCGAATCTAATTAATCGAACAACATTATTCGATTGAAAATTTCTTGGTTTATTTTGAGAACCAAACTCGAACACTCATTTACATACTTGTAAACCATGTATTAGTTTTCTCTAGTAGATGGCTTTTCCCCTGTGCAGTCTTTTATGAATACAAACCTAAATGTTTTTCCACAAATGAAAGGAAGTTTTGCAATTCTTTACTGCCAAAATAACGAACTTCAACATTTCTAACATCGCCCAAGTTATAATAAATATTTTGACAAACATTATTGCTTTTAACCCTGCAACAGTTTTTCTAAATATTTAAATATATTTCTTATGTGCATGTACATATGTATGTTTGTTGCCTGATTCTTATTAAAAAAAAAAAAAGAAAAAGAAGAAATTCTTATCTTCTATAAGAAACTAAATTTCATCCTAAATTCTTCTCATTCCAGTCCATTGCTTACAACAGTTCACAAGAAAGTACTCACTCACCCACCGTTAAATTTAAGTCATGTGACACGTGCTACATGCAACATCTGATGCTTATTGTTTTGTCTGACGTATGGTGGTTAAAGGAAAAATAGCAAAAAAAAAAAAATAAATAGAAAAATGTATGAACACAACACAACACAACACATCCACTTAGTGAACAATTGCAATCTTCATTCCACAAATACAATACAGAACAAAATGGCCAAGAATGGTTCTGTTATTTTTTTTTTTTTGTTTGTTTTTTTTTTTTGTTTCTCTATTTCTATCGAAGATGTTTTAGTTGATGGTGACTACCAAAAATATATGTATATACATACATACATGTTTAAGTTAAAAAATAAAGAAAGAGGGAACAACATATTTTTAGGAGGAACAAAAGCACGTTTCAAGTGTCAATTGAAATTGTCGTGTTAGAAATTTCAATTATATTTGAGTTTTTCATGTTTCCATTTTTTATTTTCAACATGTCATTGTTGTGTTGCTTGCTTGCTGTCTTGCTTGCCATCATTTGCATTTTACGTGCTTAGGAGCAAAATAAACTGGAATGAAAAATCGGTTGAGAAAATTAAATTGTGGTCAAAAGATGGTTCTTTTTTGTCTGTTGGTGTTCATTCTTTTGGTGGTTTAGGAATGACAAGAGTTTTTTTTTATTATTTGACAAAAATATAAACTTAATTTGGATTATGAATGTATGTATGCGTGCATGAATGTATGTGTAGAAATACTCTAACCAATGACAAAAGCAGTTAATGCATGCATCTTCAACTGTTGCTTTGTCTAACGCTGGGTTATTAACTTCTAATTACACTGTGCAACAAATTACATTTTTTTCAAGTTTAATTTTCTCCTCTGATACATTGTTATAGTGAATCGGCGTGGGAACTTTTGTAATCAGCTCAGCATTTTTATATTAAATACGAGAAAAATTTTGTTTACGATTATTTTTCGATTATGCATGGCGTCATATGGTGAAATTTACCGTGTGAAAAAAAACGAAGTTAACCCTTTAAGACGCTCAACTTGAAATTTGAAGCTTTATTAGCTATAAAGACTTACAACAATATAATTTTATGACAAATATTTTTATAAAACATGTCACACCACTAAATTGTTATTAAAAAGGAGTGTTTTCCACTATTTTTACGAAAGAGACAAAATGACGTTACAGCAAAGTGTTAGAGGATTAAAATGTTTAACAGAATTTCTCCTCGTGTTTCGAAATTCAAAATTTAACCTTTCTATTCATAAACGATTGTCTACGGTGATAACCTGTTCTACTGTGTACTTTAACTTTGGAAGTTAAAAAAAATAATATATATTTTCTTGTTGCCTGGTGTAATTCTAAAAACATCATTGACTTAAGGATGTGAGCATAATTTCCTTATCCATAATTTTTAATAAATATTTCTTTTGACATTTAAACGTCTTCTTGAACATAAAAATAATTTTGATTTTTCGGGAAAGAACACATTAATAATCCTTCCGCAGGTTCACCTACGGAAACAACTACGTAACAATTTTTACTTCCTTTAAATAATCAAGTTCGGTCAACTTTTGCGAAACATCCGTAAAACACAAGGCGTTACAGTGATCACGTCCGAACACCTCACTAAATAATTCAATCGGTAGTAGCGATGGGCGGTTTGTACAAAGGGAGTTAATGACTCACACTTACGAGTAATTCCAAGTTCATGTGAACAGTTTCAGTTCACAATTCCAAGCATGAAAGTGGTTCAGCGGCTTACCCGCACCTCTCGGTCTAGGAAATACACGTTGATACTTTCATTGTAGCGCGCGTGCAGCCCAAGACATCTAAGGGCATCACAGTCCTGTTATTGCACCATCTCATTATTGCTAGACGCATTTTGTCCGTTTAATAAGCTAGTGTCCATATAATGGGACAAACCAACTGGTACGACTCCACCTTCATAACACATTCAAACACTCACACATTTTACTGCGCTCATGAATGAATGCTACAAAAGCTTCAGACAGCATAATCCTGAAAGCATCTATTTAATATATTTGAGTGGCGTTCATTATCGGAATTAACCAGACAAATCACTCCACGAACTAAGAACAGCCAAGCCCCACCACCCATAGATTCGAGAAAAAGCTATCAATCTGTCTTACACACTTATGTTCGGACCTGGTAAGATTTCCCGTGTTAAGTCAAATTAAGCTGCAGGCTCCACTCTGTGGTGCCCTTCTGTCAATTCCCTTAAGTTTCAGCTTTGCAACCATACTTCCCCCGAAGCCCAAAATCTTTGGTTTCCCGGGAAGCGACTATATAATAGTAGGTACACCCAATTGCTAGCTGGCATCGTTTATGGTTAGAAGTAGGGCGGTATCTGATCGCCTTCGAACCTCTAACTTTCGTTCTTGATTAATGAAAACATCTTTGGCAAATGCTTTCCCTTAGTTAGTCTTACGACGGACCAAGACTTTCACCTGCCGCGTCTTAATACTAATGCCCCCAAACTGCTTCTATTAATCATTACGTCTTGATCTAAAAACCAATGAAAGTAGAACAGATGCCTTATTTCATTATTCCATGCACAAAATATTCAGGCATTTAGAGCCTGCTTTAAGCACTCTAATTTGTTCAAAGTAATTGTACCGCCCCACAACAACACAGTCGATGAAGAGCCCTGAAGCAGGTTTAAATAGGAGGAATATGCGAAAAATACAAGTAGTTAATTTTCTCTTTAATATTTTTAAACGTTTTACTTGCTGTTTATTAATTTTATTAAAAAAATATTTGATGTGTAAAATTAATTATAAAATATTAACAGCAACTGTTAATTAATTTGATATATCTATAATATTTTTGATTTTTTTCATTCAGTTTATTATAATTAATTGTCATTTGTTGTCAATTAATTGTGCAGAAAGGAAAAAATTTCTATAATCAAATTTATTGTAAATATGTATGTACATATGTGCGATTACATACTCGTGCATTCATACATACATACATACATATATAATTTGCTTAAGTTGACCATTAACTAAATATAAGTTATTTTAAATTTGTCATAACATTTGTGGCACATGACTTGATCCTAAAAGGGGTCTCTCAAGATTTGATTAGAAAATTAGAATAATGCAACAAAAAATAAAAATATAACAAAGGTAGTTATGTGGATACATGCATACATATGTATGGAAATAAATAATTAAATAAATATGTATTTATGTATGGCAGTGCTTCATGGCAAAATTTAATAGAGTCAATTCATACATTTATTACGGATAGAAAATTTTGTACTGAAAATTTTTGTAAGTAACGATTTATAATTAAGTGTAGCAAATCTTCAAAAATATCATCATCAATGTTTCGTGAAAAATTTATCGCTTCAGGATGAATTTTAAATGCACCATTTTTTTCTTTTGAATAAAGAATTTTATCCTTTTTATTTACAAGAGACCATAAAGTTAAGTAAAAAAAAATCCATGAAAATGTGATAATAAAATTATTTCCTTTTGAAAACCATTTTTTTTTGGAAATTAATGATGTACTTGTAAAATATTACATATGTATGTATTGAATTATGTTTATTTGAATTATATTCTTTATATGTGACAGCACATAGAGAAAGGGACCTAAGGGTAAAAAATCAATTTTCACTTTTTTTTTTTTGATGTGGACAACATCTGAGCATCGAATGAGACCGATCCCATGCCCCAAAAGTGTTCCCTCCCAGAGATATGCGTGTTTTATGAAAGTGATGGTACACCATAGATACACGTATTTAAATCTTAAAATGGCTCTCCTGAACAAACCTGGTTTTTACTTTTAGGTCCCTTTCTATTTTGCGCGTCACATATGCATATGGATTGCATCAACGAGCAAAACATATTTGCTCGCACATCCCATTTAAATTGCAAAACGTCGAAGTTGTTTTAATTAAATAAATTTCGTATTAAAGATATATGAAAGCGTCAATAATTTACAAAACCAACTCTAGTAACAATTGCCTTAAGGTTTAAGAACACACACACACGTAGTAACATACGAGTATACTGGAGATATTAATGTAGTTAAAATATGCATGATCCTGTGTATGTGTTAGTGTGTGTGTGTGTGTGTGTGTGTGTGGAAATGCAAACATATTCTCTCAAGCAAAAGGTAACTATGAAAACAATGCTAAATTGAAATAAATAATTGTTTTAAGGATGCACTCAGGTTTGATTTTGAAATGTATTGCAGATGATTTTATGGCCTGCAGAAATTCGACTGACAGGATCATAATCTGTGAGTAATATATTATGTTGGCATGAAATGACTGCGCTCAAGTCATGTCACTACTTTTAATAACTTCATTAGCTGTAAAAGAATTTCACGGCTAACTACTAACTAGTATGGAGATCCTGAGCCTTTTTTCCGTTTTACTCACTTATGTTCAGGACAAAGGAGTTTGCTAGCCACTATCACATAACTCACGCTCACGAAAGACTCATGAAAGACAAAAATGTATGAAATAAGGGATTGGTTTGTTTTTTTGATATTTTATTTTGATCATATCCGTCGATTGGTGCTTCCATTATTAGGATACGCCTGGTTGTCAAATGCTGAAAATGTGAAAAGATTAAACATTTTTGTATTTGTTATACAATTAATGATGATAATAGTGAAATATAGATAAAAACTAACATAATATAACGTGATCAAACTTATTTAGGCCATACATATAAAAAACAACCAAAGTTTGTTTGCTACAACCATAATGTTTTTGTCACAACAATAATATGGTTGGCTTTAACCATGTTTTTTTTAATTAAACTTAAATCTTTATAGGAATTTATTTTCCAATTGGTCTCAGTCTTCGATGTTTTACTTCTTTGCTTCTCTCTCTCTCTCTTTGCATTGACATACTTTACACACATTAAACTTACAAACCACCACATTAATACAATTCTGTTCTCTGTAACAAATTAAATCCTACTTTTAAAATATTAATCAATCTTTTTAGTTACAAAATACAAGTATGCATACAGAATATCATTTTCGGATTCAATATTCAATACACATGCGAAATGTAAATCCATACGGTTAGTACACACACATAAACAGAAAGTATTCATTCATATTCTCTCAGTTAAGTTTAATACAAAATACAAATAAGCACTTTGCCAGCACACTCCAGTGTATCAAGTAGTTTGTATTATTTCCATTAAATAATACTGAATATGAGCCTCGGGTATTTGTATGTATGAGATAATTCTGTAGGGGAGTGTGGTGGCGGGGATTATACTCGTATAAATAAAAATATTTTGAACAAAAAATACACCGTGAATGAATTAAAACTGAAGTAAAAAACAAGTAGTAGTATAGTGAGTAGTGAATGGCTGTGGCAGTGGCAGTATTGTAGTTGATTGGTTGGCTCTGTATGCTGTACATTTGATGCTCAATGAACTTAATACAAATTGAAACAAATTGAAAATTTATTGATTTTGCGGTCTAAGGCAAAAAAGTAAATGAGAAATAAGAATTAAAAAAATACATGTAGACGTATATATAAAATAAATAAACATCCTAGTATATGAGTCAGTAACTGGGAAATAATGAGAACAGGATATTAAAACAACAGCAACACCCACATAAAAATTTTATAAACAAGAAATAATTTCAGCGAAGAAATTTAAAAGTATTTGTTCTCAACAAAACTTTTTTGAATCAAAATACTTGGTTAGATCTTTTAATAAATAGTTTAGTGAACTTTTTCTATACAATATGTTCGTTATTTAATACCAAGTTCTTAAAAATGTATATTTTCTTCATCGGTATAGTCAATATTTTCATAGCAGGCGATGATTGTGAAATGCTGTTTCTTAAAGCTCATCTCCCGCTCTCAAATTTTTGGGTACAAAATCGTGTAATCGAAAGTACTAAAGCAAAAGTTTTTTTGAAATTGTGGAAGGGCTCCGACGCTAGCGTCAAAAATTTCTATATAAAAATATAAGAAAATATTTTCAATTTTAAGTAGCAAGTTTGCATACTTTTGCATCCGCACATACTTTTTTTTCAATTATGGTACATATTTATAAAAGGGAAAGAAATAAACTGCACCTGCTGTTGATAATTAAATGAAGCCAGTCAGTAATTTTGCTTTCAAGTATCAATTGTGAACCAAATACCTACCGCAGCTTATTGCCAATCCTGACGATGTCTCTAGCAATGATTTCATTGATGATTATAATGATGATATCGTTGGTGTTGCCATTTTATTGTTGTTGCTTTTTTTAACCCTTTGTGAAATTCCTAGAAAAGGTGTAAATTTATTGCCTGCGGTCTGTAATAAAGTGTTTTTTTTTTTTAATATAAATTCATATTTCGCCGTAACTGTGTCAATGTGCTATTTTTGTAGCTTCAGCATTATTATACGTTTTTTTTTATATAAAAACAATTTTGTATAAGAAATAATTCCATATTTACTAGCATTTAGCTGAAAATAACCACAATTCTTTTAATATTATTTTTGAAATTTTAAATCACTTATTTTATTTTATGTAAGTTTATCTTTACTCTATCTATTAAATTGTTGATTGGTTTGTTGTATGACGATCCCAATAATTGTTAAGGATCTACTATCCTAAAAAGAATATTTTTTTGTTATCCGAATATTAAGTTTTATTCATATAACTAGAAATCCAGTAATATTTTAGAAATAATTTTTATTCGAATAATTTTTATTCGAATAGTTTTATTCGAATAATGTAACCCAAAAACAGTTAATCGAAAAACTTTATGCAAATAGCTTTTATTCGATTTATAATATTTATAATAGTTTTATTCGAATAATTTTATTCAATAAATATTTCTTCTAATTTCTTCGATCTTTTATTAAATTTATTTTCAGTCTGATATTCAATAAATTTCATACAAATAATTTTCATCCGAATAATTTTATTCGCACAATTTAACACGAAAACATTCACTCGATTATAATTATACGAAAAACGTTATGCGATTAGCTTTTATTCGATTGGCATATTTATAATAGTTTTATTCTAATAAATTTATTCAATAAATTTCATATAAATAATTTTCATCTGAATTATTTTATTCGAATAACTTAACCAAAGAAATATTATTCAATTGATATTTTTGTGATAGTTTTTTTCGAATAATTTTATCCGAACTATCTTACTACGTAAATTTTGTTCAAATAATTTCAAATGGATAATTTTATGCAAATTGTTTTTTTTTATAATTTTATTCGAATAATTTGTTTTTAAAATATTTTATTCGAATAATGTACAATAATTTGAATAGTTTCTAGTGCGTTAAACATATATTGTCAATTTTCGAATCGAATAATTATTTTTGTTCGAATAATTATTCGATTTATTACAATTAATTTTCGAATTGCTCGAATAATTTTCATATTATATTTTATGGAATACTTTTTATTCGAATATTTATAAAAAAATAATTTTATTCTCATCGGTGCTATTGGATTACACTTAATCGAACAATTTTAAATAATTCCCTGCAATAATTGCATTTATTCAGCAAATTTACGGACCATTAAATTTTCTATAATATTGAAGTTTTACGAAATCTATCAGATATCATAGGAATTTCATACCCATTGTGGATTATCTTTTAATACAATTTATGAATATATGCATGCATTTATGTACTTCAACTTTAAATGCTCTTCATGTCGAAAAATTTAAATTGACTTATTTATTTCCTTTTACAGCATAAAAATCTTGACTTTTCTAAAAGCTTCTCTCGTAAATATTACATTTTCAATAGACGACAAGATAAAAATTTAATATGCCGACTTATAGAAAATAAATGTTGCATGCAAAATTAACGTTAAAAAAATAAAAGAAAAAATTGTCTCCTGACATCTCTGCATGTGCATACGAGTATTTCCTCCAGCTTAGGAGGACAACAAAAATACTACAATAGAAATGTTGCATATCGTAGTCATAAAAATCATTTTATTTTTAAAATTTGTTTTTATTGTTACACTTGGTTAGAGCCCACAAATGTTCAGTAATATTTAAAATATCTACTTTTTTAAGTTACTCGTACGTACAACTTATGAGTTCAAATAAACTATTTGAAATTTATTCATATTATTTCTTATGTAATATATAAAATATCATTTGATATCTTTACGTTACCACTACATAACAAAAACATTTATCTTGTATATTAAACAAGTATCTGTACTTCGAAAATGCATATTTGTAGGCAGTCACCTGTGTTACGTTGAAGTCATTTAACAAAAAAAAAAAAAAAAAGGAAGATAAATGTATGTATATGGTAAAATATTGGCTAATATGGCATGAATTATTTGACATTTATATTAGTTTTGCCAAGATAGTTACATTTTAATAGTGCACTTTATTGTAAAAAATGATAGGAGGAACTAAAATGTCTGTGTATGAGCAATATTTAAGCTTCAATAAAGTTAAAATTGTTTTGAATTAAATGAAAGTGCTTAAATATGTTAAAAGATTTATAAGTAATTTATTTCCTTCAGACGTAGTAGAAGAATTATTGGATGCGTTCAGCACATTCATCTGATACAATAATGCATATTTTTTAGTTTTGAAGAGGTTCTATGTTTTCATTGAAATGTAATTGTGCCACAACAAATATTGTTGGCGTATACTTAATATATATTTCATACTCGCTTTGGCCGTTGATCATAAAGATATTTTTATTAAATGAAAAATAAAAGATAATATTCATATATTTTGTCCACTCTTCCGCTTGTCATTTCCTTGAAAAAGTTAACACAATTTACATACTTCCATATTAAAAACTTACACAAAATACCTTATCCTTTTGCCAACAAATGCTCATGAATGCGACAATATACTCTATATATTTGTTTTTGGTGTTGCACAATTTTTTTTTTCTTTGCCTCATGCATGATTATTTGCATGCTCATGTGCAAATACTTTTTACACGCATTAAAGACTGCATACGCATTAGAGTGTATAAGAGTATGTAAATTTTCGTAAGCAGGGTACTTTTATCAACATGTTTCTAAGTATTTGTAAGAGGTTTTTAGCAATAAATGTGTAAATACACAAAAACACACACATACACATTCATTTGTAATATAATTCTAAATGAATTTTTCTTTTTCTTTTTAAAGTTGATGATAGAAAGGTGTATTACGGAATTGCATTTGCATAAACAAGTTCACCAACAACAACAACAACAACAACAAACGCAATTGTTATAGTAGAAATGAACATTGTTTTCCCCCCCTTGACTGCAGATAGAGAAACAAGAAGATATTTGCATTTGTGAATACATACATGGTTAAAGTATAAGAACAGAAGTACAAAAGAGTTTAAACAATAAAATATTTTATAAAAATTATTTTCTATAAAAAGTACTTTTAAAACTATTTATTTCTGACGAAGCCACGTAAAAGGGTGGCGAAATATTGATGACCATAAATACAATTTGTTATCAAAAGACCTTAACTATTGGAAATAATTGGTACTAAAAAACGTACTTTTTGTAAAAAGCAGTTGTTAATAAAATTATTTTATATAAAATACACTTTTTATGAACGGTAGTTTTCTACTTCTACTTTTTATAATAGGTACTTTTTATAATGGTACTTTTTGGAAAATCTATAATTTATATTAGGTACTTTTTATTACCGGTTCTTTTATCAACAGGTACTTCTCATAAAAACAACTTTTAATAAATTATTCAATCGCATTTTTAATGAAAGCTATTTTTTATAAAAGTTTAAACGTTTTTACAAATGTTACTTTGTAAGGAATGGCAATTTTTATAACCAGTACTTTTAATCAAATGCACTTTTAACAAAGGAACATTTTATAAAAGTTACTTTTTATAAAAAGTACTTTTTATGACAGTACATTTTATTAAAGTTACTCTTTATAAAAAGTATTTTTTATGAAAGGTACTTTTTATAACCAGTACTTTATATCAAATGCTTTTTTTACAAAGGAACATTTTATAAAATTTACTCTTTTTAGAAAGTACTTTTTATGAAATGTACTTTTTAGTAAAGTCACTCTATATATAAAGTACTTTTTATGAAAGGCACTTTTTATAAAAAATACAATTTATAATAAGTAGTTCTTAGGAGAAGTTCGTTGTGCTAAAAAATATTTTTTGTGCGAAAAATCTGGTTCTTATACCACAAATGTTTTAACACCTTTGCGGCTGTTAATTTTATCTTTTGTGTAAAAAGAATGCATATATGAATTACTATGGTGTTACAATTGAACATTTTTAGAATTTTACATTTTCCATGTTTTTCTACAATATTTTTAAATTTTTTTTTTTTTGTACGGTTGGTTGTGTGCATCTTCAACCATTTGTAGTTGGTTGGTTGTTTTGCTTCGTGTGTTTTCTCTTTCGATGTTCGATTTGGTTAAATAAGATTTCAATAAACAATATTTGCATAAAAAAATCGAAATTTTCAGAAGTTGCATTTCTGTATTTAATAATAAAATTTTGTTCAAAAGTAATTAGAAATAATTATTTTCAAGATAATTATTCAATACAGAAGGAATATGAGAGATAAAATTACTTCTTGATGGAAATTTAAATTTAAAACAAAAAACCGAAACATTTAAATGAAGTATTTTGAACTCAATATTTATTATTTGTTTCCGTTTAACCAGAATTTTATTTAATACAAAACTTATTTTTTATTTATAACTTGAACAAATTTATTTATTAAAAAATGTTTTTTGGTTTAAATAAATGTTATTTAGAGAATATTTCACTTTGTTTCACCTTTTCACAGCAATTAGTTTAATTGAAAATATATAAAAAAAAAATTAAACTGTAACAAACAAAATATTTCTAACCACTTGTTAATTCATCAGTGTATTTGCTTTTTCGCTCACAAAATTCAATTGGACCTAAAGAATGCAAAATAGAAAAAAATACATGCATGAAAGTTGTGAAATTTATTTGAAAAATAAATAAAAATTATCAAACAAAATTTTTACACACAGTTTTTATGCGGCACAATAGAACAAACAGAAAGTTAATTTATTAAAATATTTTATATTTGCTGTCAGGGAAGAACTTTATGATTGCTCGACTATAGTTAAAGTTTTATGTGTTTTTGTTTTTTTTTTTTCGTTTTAACAGCAATAATAATTTAAATTCACAAACGAAAATAACGAAAATACTATAGAGTCATGTAGGAATACACTCGTATAAAGCGATCTGTGAGAATTTTATCGATATCAAAAATAACATTTAAATAATTCACAATGCAAACTAACTGATTGTATCGGCTGTAAGTTGTAAAACGTTACAGGATTTATAAAATTGTAGTAGATATTTTTCATAAAAAAAGTAGTTATGTGTATTATCCTATTATTGTAATTATAATGATAACATTGTATAACAAAATAAAAACAAATAGGATGTGAAAACTAATCCTGATAAACTCGGAAAAAAATCAGCAGGGATTTTCAACTTCATGCTTGCAAAGCAAGCTCTGTTAGAAGGTTTTTGCATTTCCAACAATTTGGTGCGACAGTCGCACATGTTCCAAATGCTCAACCATGTCGTCGTTAAGTAGCAGGTGGGTTTTCAAGTTTTGTATGACAGATAAAGTACTCTTAAGATACATTTAAAAAGCTTCAAGTTGGATCATATCGCGATCATACACTGATTCTTTTTGCTAAAAATTTTTCACTTGCAATTCTTTTGTATGAACAAAAAATATGTATTTGTTATCGATAAAAATGTTTCATTAACAGTAAAATGATAAACATAAAAAAAAATACATATGCTAAAAAAGACACTCGGGGACTGCCGCGGTAAAGCTATTGTATAGCATTTTTATCAAGTTATGCAATTATATTATTATGTTTTGTTTAATAACTCCATTGTTATTCTGACAATACTGTATGTTAATGTAATCAAAATCAATAGCATACTTTAGGGTTTAAAAAAAACAAAAGACTTAAGAAACAAATGTTTCAAAAGTTCTTGATTTGGTCGCCTCAAAGCCCGCGATAAAAGCTATGCAATAGCTTAGAAAATTTTAATAATATTTATCGATAACACTTTTAATATTTTTTTGAGTTATCGATTCTTGTATTGAACCTTTTCCTATAGAATTATTAAGTCCCCTTTTACATATTGGCAACTGAAGGGCAGACATTTTTGTAATTCTCTTTTGAACTTGAATGTAGCTTTTACATATTGGAAATTAATAGACAGACAGAAAATGTTTGCATCCCCTTTTCGTCCTTTTTCGCTGTTGTTGTTTATGCACATAATTTTACGCACCGCATGCAGTAATACTAAAATGACAATGGTGTGAAAAAAATGATATGAAGCAACAACATAAAAAATGCGAAGAGTGAAAGAGAAAAAGGAAAAATGTCCGGTACAGAGGGTCGTGTACTATACCCTCTGCATCTTCACCCCTTCTTCAACAAACTTCGTCTGTCTGCCTTTCAATTGCCAATATGTAAAAGGGGACTAAAAAATAGATTTTTTTCAACGATATACTGTTCGAACTCAATATATGGGAGTTATCGATAAATTTATTGCGATTGTTATCGATAACATAACATGAATACCAATCGAATTTTTAACGTTACCAAAAATAATTATTTACAATGCTATACAAATACACATAAAATTATGCTTAATGTACCAAAGATAATTTTGCAAAAACTTATTTATAAAAAAAGTTTTTTATTTATGAAAAACTGCAGCACAAATGCCATTTAAAAAAAAAAAAATATTTATGTATATGTACTCGTATATTGATAACTAAAATCTATCAAACACATATTTTTCTTTTACATTTGTCGGTTGAATGAATTTTATTATAAACTTTTACAGCAAAAAAAGTAATAACATAAAAATCTATCATTAGATTTTGCAATCTTTGCATGTATGATTCTGCTTTGTACCGCATACATAAGTATATACATGCATACACTCACTCATATATACATGCACACATACATACATATGTATATCTCGAAGCATGCATGTGTGACAAAACAAATGCATGTAAATGATTCATTACTCCATTTTTTATGCAAATAGGTAAAAGTAAACATGTATGCACTCAGTCGTATCTGTGTGAGTGCAGAAAATTCCCTATAGTTTCCAATACCGTTGTCAGAAGTTGTCCTGTTCTTATTTGAAATTATAAATGTGCATTTGTTTTGTTTATATTCATTCCACAGTTTCCTTTTTTGCTTGCGCCTTTCCTTTGAAAAGAGCAACATATTTTGCATTGAGGAAAAACACAAACAAAACAAAATCAACAAATAACCAACAACTTCCACAAAATTTCTAATGCAACATAAACACAAAAAAAAAATATATATACATACCCTACAACAAGGACTTTGTAACCAATTAATATCGTCATAATCATCGTTTTCATCATCATTACATATTTTGAAATTTTAAATACTGTTTCCCTAACGAACTCGGAATATATTAACTTTTAACAAGCTCCTTAGTAACCAAACAACCAACAAACCTCTATCCTTCCCTATCACTGTCTCTTGCCTTGTATGCCATTTAATTTTGTCTCCCACACTAACATAATATTGTGTTGTCGTTTTGCAAATCATGTCATAACTTTGATCATTAAAACTTAATGTATGTGTCTTTGAGCATGTATGCTCACGTACATGTGTGTGTTTGTTTGCCTTTTAGAACTTGCCTAATTTGGTTAAAATTTGTGTTCTTTCATAAATGTTTGACATCCGTATTTAAAAGAGTTTTCTTTGACGAGCAGCAACAGAAAAAAAGCAAAAGTACGGAAATATTCTGTTTCTCAAATGGGATGCACAAGAAATATTTGGAAATATTTTATGGTAGAAAAAATCGAGTGATTTTTTTTAATAGTTTTTATTAGATCGCTAAAATTCGCTTAATATAGAAAGGTCGTATCTCGTTTTTTTTTCAAAATCGTTTTTTTACATGTTCTGATACACAGAACTCAAATACACCTCCCTTAAAAAAATCCGTTTCTTATGTTGACGAATAACAGATTTACAGTAATTAAAAAAAGCCCAAACTAACTAATTAACTAAATATGTATTTTATTGAGTTTTTTCCTTCTCCTGCTAAGTAGCTAAAAGTTGAGATACGACCTTTCTATATTAAGCCATCGATGTATTTTATATCTGCATTTTTAGTTCCCGGTTCCCCCATTAAATTTAACTTACGTAAAAAAAATCAAACTATAAAAATTAGGGGCATGAAGAAATGAAACGAATGGCAACACTAGAATTTATTGCAAAGTTAATAAAAATTTTGTAGTGATGAAATTCTCGTATGGAAATTTATCATAAAACAAATATCGGCTCTTGATTGTAGTTTTCTTTATAAAAGTTCTAAAGGAAATTTTTTGTTTTTTTTTTTTTTTTTTTTGTTGAGAATAGGCAGGTACCCTCTTTGGTCAGAAATGGTGTATTTGGCATTCTGGTCATCGATTAATTTTGAACAGAAAATATTTGTTATACATTAAAAATTTAGGCTTGCGATATAATTTATGGAAAACATTTCTCTAAATAAATCATTTTGCAAAAAAAAAATTGCTATCGATAATTATTCTATAGCGATTTTTTAGTACCGATAACTTTTCCAATAATTTTTTTAACAAATAGTTTTCTGTGCAGAGTTACTGAGGTACGAAAAGTTATGATTTATTTTGGAAAATAGATTGTTCTTAATGTTATATTTTTGTTATTAATAAGAATCTTTGTTATCGATAAATATTTTTTATATCTGCTTAGAAGTCTATTTATTTTGTCGATAGAAATCATTTGAAAAACCTAAATTGCTGATATAAAAATTACAATGAAGTTTTTTGTTTTTGTTTTGAAATAATGACCAACAATATCCCATTCTTTGTTACATTCTCCATTTTATATCATCTTTATAAATTGTTGTTCTTTCAACATTATCATCATTATTTGGATGAGACAAATTTTCTAAGGACCAAAACTAATTAAATTTATTTATACAGTTTTACAAAATTAATTTCTCTAATAATTCATTATTTAGTTTCTTCTCCTACATGCGAATTTGCTTTCGCTCCAATATACTCATTACGAGTATTTTATAATCATTTTAGAATGAAGTATAACAACTTTGTTTTTAGTTAAATAAAATTATCTTTGGAGATTCTTGAACAAGAGCAAGTATGTAATTACGACCTTTATTGTCAATCTTTTTTCATTAAAATCACAACGTTTACACTGGACTTTACTAATTATTTGCCAAAGAGGACACTTAAAACTTTAGTTGAAACAAGTATTTAAGATAAACTCACACACATATATAAATATGTATATGTACACACACTAACAAAAGCACACACGAGTGTACAAATACAGTTGCATTTGCTGGGATAGTGCAGGTTTCACGTTTAATGACTGAGTTAATTACGAGTACAGAGAGATAGCAAAGAAAGAAAAAAAATAAAAGAAAAGAAAAATAAACAGGAGAATAAAAGAAGAAGAAAGAAAAATGATGGTGGTGTAAAATGTAGTGGGAACAAAAAGTTCTTTAAAATTTCTCCCCTTAATATTTTTGCAATATAATTTTCATCGCGAGTTTTGTCTTATTCACATCTGTTTCTAATTATAGGGGCAGTTCTAAAATCTTAAAAATTTTTGCATAAATTATTCAAAGAGTAGCTTAGCGATAGCATGCATTTCATTATACATAATTAACAATTTTACCACGGACAACAAGTAAAAACATGTAGTATGAACATATAGAAAACCTGTGTAGCTTAAATTGCAAGACTAAATAATAATTATTGATATTGCAACGTCGTTGTATTACAAAAGAAAAATTGAACAGTTTGTAATTTTCTCATATGACATGAGCTGCTGAGTTGGTTGGATATGATTGAATGACAGCTTTAGACCAACTAATATTACACTTGGCAGGTATCTATCTACTCGTATGTACTTGCGATAATAATGTAAAAATTTTTTTCATATGATTTGCGGATTTTTACACAAAAAAAAAAAAAATTGTAAAATTTCAAATCCGACGTGATTATTCAGGCTAAGGTACCAAGGAACAAGGGAAATATTATTCCTGTCACATTGTCAGTGCTCATGTTTATCGGTGGTAATTATTACCACTTCTTATGTAGCTCTTCTAAACGCGTAGTCGTAATTCCTGTATACTCTCAACCAAAACCTGAGGTGAAAAATATGGAATAATTCGTTGAATAAACGAATTTAACTCAACGAATAAAATAAACGAATAAAGTCAACGAATAAAATCAAATAATGGTTTCAACGTTGAGTTCATAAATACATAAAATTTTACTTTGAATTTCAAGGAATATTTTACTGAAACAACGTATAATACGTGGAATTTCAAAGAATTTAGTTCAAGGAACGGGAGTTCGTTGAATTTATGTTAAACTGTGTATACAAATAGAAACACAGTGAGTGATATACAAATAGAAACACATAAACAAATTCCAGTGTTACCGATGATGTATTTTTCTTTATGACCATAAGGGACACGGTGAAGAAGATAGATGGTGAAAATGGGGAAAACTTAATTCTTTTAGATCTCTGATATTGCTCGTTATGTTAATTTTTATAGCAGATGTGTTACAGATTTAGGTGGGTACCTGCCATGACGGCCTCACCCCACCGTGCTCTTAACACCATGTGAATATTAGCGTTCACAAACACCACCGAGCCGCCACAGGTAGCAATTTCTCAGACATGATCCAAACCCACCATGCCTAAACACCTTGCTAAAGTGTTCGAGCTATCTAAACTCTTTTATCTGTTATTTCACAACAGCATATAGAGGCTTCACATTGGTAGACACGAAGTTCAACAAGCCACTAGCACTGGTCCTTAAGCAAATACCTCTCCCAGCTTTTGGTCGCAACCACAGCCACCACGTGTATTCCCGAAGGAGACTACACCAATAACCAGCCACGGAATCATGCCACCAACGAGGGTAAGTACGATGGAGCCAGCATATCAATTCTTAATTAGGGACATCACTATGCTACCCCCCGGTAGACAATCTTCTATTTCACCATCTTAACAGACTTGCGTGGATAAACCACTTCCTTTATATATAAAATATATGCACATACGTTGATCTGTTATTTCAGAGATTGGGCAGTGACATATAAATTTTATGGGTAATTGATAAAAAGTTATGTCTGCAAAAGTCAATTATCATTTTCCCCAGAAGGCACAGCCTCAAGGTGTTAAGGTCAACCAGATGGCAAAATGTACCCCCGGGGCGAATTTCTAGAGCAGTGTTCCAGCGCCTCTGATATTAAGCAGACGCATTAAATTCACTAAGCAGCCAGCTTGGAACAATATTAATCGCTGTCTGAATAGTATTTAGTGACCAGTGCTATGGTTTCATCACTTAAACAGTCCAACAGTAACTAATACAATGCCACACTAATGCACATTAGAGAAATTTATGATATTGATTGGCTTGCCTTGACCAGGGATCAAACCCACGTTGTAAGTCATTGTTAACGTCAACGCGCCAACCACTTCAGCCAACAGCACCCTCAAATAAAATGACTTAATGAATATAGAGTTTTTCTTTTAATAAAACAAAATAGCTATAGTGGTTACTATTTTTAAAATACAGTGAAACTTCGATAAAGCGAATTCCAAGGGGATCCATATATACTTCACTATAAATATATACAGTAAAGCCTTAGTATAACGATATTTGAAGAAATTAAAAAAATCGTTATAACTTATGTTTTCTTTATTCAAATTCTATTTAACATGAGAATGCTAATAAAAGCTTAAGCTCGTGAAGTAAATAGAAAAAATTTTTTATTTAGTTAATTTTATTATTATGAGTTTGTGTTGATTATTAATAATTTCCAATCAGTAATGGGGAATTTCGTACTAACCAAAATTGTTTCAACATGTAAAAATAGAATTAAAATTAATTAAATTAATTCTCGTATTCTATTTCTGTTGAAAACTTAGTTAAATAGTTGATATTCTTTCCCAATGTATCCACTTTACATAAATTGTAAAAATGGACAAACGAACGCTGATGAATGGTGTAGTGACCTTGAAATCTATATACTGATACCTTCTGCTAATCTGATTGGATATACTAATGTTTTTTCAACTTAAAATAACTCTTAGTTTATTCGTAATCATATAAAACTACTAGATGACCCGGCAAACTTTGTTTTGCCATACAAATTATTTATAGTGCATATTTTGGGTGTTATATAAAATATAGCGAATGTTTTGTAACCTTCATAGTCATGACCGCCGATGAAAAAAAAGACGTGTGGCACAAGGAGACTGCCCGGTAGAGCTGTTGCATAGCAATTTTTTATCTACTTATGCAATTTCAATTTAAATTTTCTAGCTATACTGGATGTGCCCCATACAAAGAAGGGCACCCTAGTCCCTCCAGGTAAAAAGTGCCTTAACTTAGTATACTATGTCCTTCTCCTGGTTCTAAGCTACCTGCCCACCAATTTTCAGCGAAATCTGTTCAGCCGTTCTTGAGTTATAAATAGTGTAACTAACACGACTTTCTTTTATATACATATGTCAAAATCCCCTCAAAAACCCCGAAATCCCAGAAAATTCCGCGGTGGCAACACTGGACGGGAATTCCCAAAAACTTGGACAAAAATTCCCTCAAAATCCCGGAAAATTTTCCGGGAAAATTGGTAAGACTGGAAATTAAAAAAGTTTCCAAAGCGGCAACACTGTATAGTCATCATACATAGACTATACAAAAAAGAAGTTTTCACTTAAAAAAAACAAAAGACTTAACAAAGGTTTTTTCGTTTCAAAAACAAATGACAGATTTTTTCCAGGTTTTTTCGTTTCATAAACAAAAGACTTAAAAAACAAACTTTTCAAAATTTCTTGATTCGGTCGCCTTAAAGCCCGCGATAGAAGCTATGCAATAGCTTAAAATACCAAACAATAATTTTGTTCTGTTTGAAATACGAACGACGACGATTCTCCTGCACGAGGCGTACGTAGCACCATCTGTCATTCAACAACAAAAATAATTATGAGGCGGACATAGCGCCCTTAGTCATTCAACAAAAAAATATAAATGAGACGGACATAGCGCCATATGTTGGGTTAATAGTTTGTAAATACAGGAATTGCCCTCTCCCTCCCCTCCTCGTGCCCCTACCGATTTAATATATACTTTAAAACCTAATCTCATTCCTACAAAATATACATACAAAATTTCATTAAAATCGGTCTAGCCGTTTCGAGAATTTTATATATTAGATTTTATTAAGTTTTAATAAAACATTGTCTCAAGATTCAAGTCAACATTTCTAATACATCACATTTGCAAACACATTAAGAATTTGTCCTTTTACAAACGTTACATTAACATTTTTCTAAAAATTTAATTTTACTTCGTTGTATAGAGGCTGTAGAAATGCGCATGTAAATATATTTAGAGTTCGCTGTTCGCTTATAACGGGACTTTAACATATCGGCTTTATACTGCTTTCGCTATATTGAGGAATTTTAATGAAAAATTTGCTATATAGGAGCTTTCTTGCTCAGAATTTGTTCGTTATATAGTGCATTTTTGTATGAAAATCTTTGTATTAAGAGGTTTTCGCAAGGGACTCCAATAAAACATATGTTGTATTGAATTTTTCGTTATGTCGAAGTTTCACTATATATTACATTTAGGTAAACTCTATTGAAATTTACTCCTTTCGTGAAAATGTGATTTTAAATTTAGTTATTCTTCGACCTTTTTAATTTTTATATGTGATTTATATTTTATTTTGGTTTTTGTTTTATTCCCCAAAATTCAATTAAAAGATTATTTATGTATTTTAGGTTTTCATCCTACGTTTCGTTGGGATTTTCCAACTTCTTCAGGGATGTTGTCTTTATTACAATATTTAATCTTTCTTCTACATTATTTAAAATATCACAGTGTTTAGTGTAAACGGGACAAACACAAAACACAAAATTAATATATTAAAAATGTATAATTAAAAAATAAGAAAAAATATCACAGATTAACAATTTTTGTCACTATATTACTCCTTTCGCTTTGCTCATTTTAATTCTAGTTTTCTTGTGTGTTAATTAATGCTTTGAGCTATCATTTTTTTCCAATATTAATATTTTATATAAATTGATTTCAGTAATTGTTTTTTAAATGTCTGCTGGGTTATATAATTACTTGTCCAATCGTCGTCCGTCCGCCCATTCAAATATATTAATATTTTCGATCTATATTAAATAGTCATATTGAAATTGTAAATGTATAATTAATTTTATCTATCTGTTCTCTGTCTTAATATTGGCAAAATATATTTGCATATATTTATGCTTCATTAAAGTGAGTGTCAATATGTGTCGGCATATATGAGTGTGTGTGTGTGTATGTGTACGTGCTTGTGTGAAAATGTGTAAAAACATCATTAACAAAATGCATTCGTAAATAAAACATTTTCACACACACACTACAACACTTTTCTTGTTCAAATATTGAATAGACATACAAAAATGAATTTCTATTGTATAATTGTTTATAATTCATATCTCTCTTCCAACACTCACATTCCGAGCAACAATATCCTTTTTAAAATTATAATTTTCTATGATGAAACACATAGGCACACACACTAATATTATAAAGATGCATTTGCATGTTAAATGTTTGAGTGTATACCATGTATGAATGTGTGCTTGTGTGCTTGTGTGTATATTTGTAAATGAATATTTGTATTTTCTAAATTTGCATGTAGTTTTGGCACAATAATAATAATAATAATTACAACATCAATAATATTATTCATTCGTACATATGTACGTACGTACATACATGTGTATTGTATGTATGTTTGTGTATGTAATATTTTCATTCATTTATTTATTTATTCATTTTAGTTATTGCTTTAAACAATATTTAAAAATTAAGTAAATAATGTTGGAGTATTTTTGTTATTTAATTGCAGTTCTTGTTATTGTTGTTCTAGTTAATTTTTTGTCGAGTGAGAATTTTCAATGGCTTGTTTTCGAAGTTATTTAACAATTAACATTTATACTATGATGCTGTGATTGTTTTAGAAATTCAAATATTATACTATTAAAGAAATAAAAGGAACATACGAGTTTATATGTACATTTAGGTGACATAGAACACAAAATTATTTCGAAGGAAGTTTTACAAAAATATTCCTGAAAAATGTACTAAAAGATATACGTCCAAGATAAGTCAAAGTGATTATAGGGAGTAAAACTCCAATATTCCAAGGAACAGGAGATAACTCAACACCAATTTAAATTTCTATGTACACAGGCGAAGAGAACAACGCCTCCATCGACATCATTAGCATTGAATCCTTATTACAACTTTCTTAGGTAGCTCGCCTTTTAAAAAATTTGAATACGAGAATTATCTCACTAGTAAATCGATTTTAATCTGATGTTTATCACAACAAATCGCAGCGTTATCGTTCGATGTCTTATTTTACTTCATTAAAATTTTTGAACTCACGATATTTCATTTAATTAAGTTAATTTAAAAAAACTCTTATCGAAAAACAAAAGTTTGTAGAAAATTTTTATTTTCATCAATTCTGTGAATTTAAAAATTAAAACTCAACAAATGTCACGCTCCGTTGATTCAATGACAGTCTCGCTAAAATTATTTTATTAAAAAATTTTACCGAATACATTTTTGAAAAAATTTCATTGATTACTTCATTGCTATGAAGACATAATTTTAAAAACTTTAATTAATTTTTTTTTTTTAATCTTTAACTAACTTTTATATTAATACGGAAATGTTCAACAACAGCAAAAATTATATGAAATTATTTAAATTTTTTCTACTAATTGTTGAAAATTAATGAAAATTTTCATTAAAACTATTAAACACGTTTCATTGATATCAATGAGTAGATTATTTATGGCAACCGAAACTCAGTTGGGTTGCCAGTTGCTATAAATTATATTATGGATTTCAACTGTCAGTTTCAGTTGCTATTAAGGGTTTTTCGTGCAGCCGCAAGGCAACTAAAGTTCGGTTGCCATAAGTCTTCGTGGAACTTTTAAAATTTCAAGTTTCCATAAAACCACAAAATGTTGAAATGAATTTGTATATTGAAAAATGTGAAAGCTAAAAAAGAAACTTTCCATGAAATTCTTTTACACAATTCTTGAAATTCTAAGAATTTTCTAGAAAATTTCGAATTATAAGTTATAAGATATTAAAAGCTTTGCTGGGTTTTAGTTACTTTTGAAGCATTTGCAATTGTGATTTATATAAAAAAATGTTCGGCGAGTTTCCTATTATTTTCGAACTAGTTTATTTTACTAATTCCGGATCCACACCTCCAGAACATAGTAATAAATCTATTCCACCAAGAGTTATCACTAATAAGAACTCTAGACAATTTTATGCCATATATTTCTTTTATAAAATATGCAAATTTTAAACACATAAATAAATTTAGTTAAAAAATAAAAAACATCATAAAGATTTTATTCTCCAAGTCTTTTAATTTTTTAAGAAACATTTATTTTATCATAAATTTTTCATTACCGTCATAACATAATAAATTGTACCAAAATGTCTAAAATTTTTTCATATTTTTCTATTCATTTTGCAAATTCTATTAACATTCAGAATTAATTTAAAATACTTTCTTACTTGTGTTATAAACTATAAAAAAATAACAAATAAAAATATAGAAATAAAATATATTATCCACTTATATGAGTGAGAGTCTCTGTCTATTTTATGTTTATTTTTGGCAAATTCCATATTTGCACTTTATTCACACATTATTCTTAAGATTCTTAGAAATTTAAAAAGATTAAAAAAAAAATATGAACTCATAAATATCCAACATACTCTTTTATATGACTTAATTAAAATAAAATATGACAAATTTTCATTAGAAAAGGAGAAAAAACATTATGCAGCACGTGTGTGTGTGATTGTGTATAGTTTTTCTTGGCAAACGAGCAAATATTGGCTGAAGCTTAATATTAGCAATACAAACTGTATGAATGAATAACCGGCAAATCATCGTTATTACTGCAGCATAGATGCTGCAGGGAATAGTGCCAAATATTGGCTGGTAAATCATTAATAAATGTATGAAATGAATATGAAAGTTACAATGTGTATGAGTACACAAGTTAGAGCACAATTTATAAATACTTATGTATGTGTATGTATGTATGTGGTTGCGATAATTATAAGCAGGGAAATCGAAAATATATCTTAATTACATTTTCTTAGCAGTTTCTCATAGTTTAAATGTAATAAAATTAAATAAACTCAAATAAAAGAACAAGAAAAACAATAATAAAAACAAACAAAACAAAACAAAACAAAACAAAACAAAACAAAACAAAACAAAACAAAACAAAACAAAACAAAACAAAACAAAACAAAACAAAACAAAACAAAACAAAACAAAACAAAACAAAACAAAACAAAACAAAACAAAACAAAACAAAACAAAACAAAACAAAACAAAACAAAACAAAACAAAACAAAACAAAACAAAACAAAACAAAACAAAACAAAACAAAACAAAACAAAACAAAACAAAACAAAACAAAACAAAACAAAACAAAACAAAACAAAACAAAACAAAACAAAACAAAACAAAACAAAACAAAACAAAACAAAACAAAACAAAACAAAACAAAACAAAACAAAACAAAACAAAACAAAACAAAACAAAACAAAACAAAACAAAACAAAACAAAAGAAACGAGTTTAGCACACACAAACGTCAATATTTAGTGCTAAAATAGTTTATATGAGCCATTCCATATGAAGTCGACAATAGAAAATTTTCATACATTTGATTTGGCAAATATTTTACGATGTTGTATGTGATAGAGACCCGAACATTGTTTTGCATCTTTGAATTCTAATGTCTATTGAACATATACGAGTATTTGAACTGCTCACTCCGCGTGCGTGTGTTCACTATGGTCAGTAATTTCTTGTAGGGTATTTAATCAAAGCAATATTATGATAGTAAATTTTTCGCTCAACCTGCCTGCATAAGAAAGTCCCTCATACAAGTAAAATTTATAATTTATATGCATAATTTCATTCACATTAAATGCTCATATTATGAAAGTCGTATATTGCATAAAGCGAATTTATGAAATTATATCTCAAAGTGCCTATAAGATCTAATATTCAAACATTAAAATTTTATACAACTAAATTTAGAAATATGTATGTGTGAATGTTCTAAAAAACTTGTGCAATGCAATTACGTTTATAATGATGAGTGGTACAAGCAAGCAACCAACCATCATCATCAAAATCATCATCAGCATTTCTCAGGCAACATTATAAAATCATCATTAAAATAAGTGTAAACTTTTAAATAAATTATATGATTTTGAAATCGCACACAGTGCACAAGATCAGAATTTTTCTTAAGTCTTTTTTTAAATAAAAAATATATCAAAGAGACAGAGAGAGACAGAGAAATGTATGTGGTCTTATAAAAAGAAATACGATAATGTGTTTTTTTTTGTGGCAAAGGTAGTTTGTTAGATGTGTTGTAATTTACAACATTTATTTAGGTAAAGAAAAGAATATATATTTCTCAGGTTATCAAAATATTTGCATAGATAAATTTGCTTTAAATGCACCAGGCCCCAAAAGACTGATGTCGTGAGAAAGTTAGTTTGATTTGTTTCAAGTAAATCTTCTGAGGAGTTTAAATTTTAAAAGACTCTGCACAGAAAATCTAGAATACTACTGAATAAATTTGAGGAACCTCTTCTAATATTAAGTTATAATTCAATTTAATTTTTAGAAATATTCTTTTGGAAAGTAATTTAAAACAGAACAGACCCGCATTGTTTTTTAATTGCGATTGTAATTTTTTTTATATTATTATTATTACGAATAAACGTAATTATTATTTGAACTTATGTATATTGATTGTAAATTTAATTGTAACTCAAATCAGAATTGAAATTATAAATGTCATTGTAATTTTTATTGCAATTGTATTTGTATTTTTACTTGTAATTATAATTTTCGATTTAATTATTGTTGTAATTGTAATTGCATTTTGAATTTTAATTGTATATGTAATTGCAATTGAAATTCTTTATTCTAATTGTAATTGTAATTTTAACTTTAAATGTAGGTGTAATTGTCGCTGCAATTCTAATTGCCGTTGTTACAGTTGTAATTGATTTGTAATTGTAATTGTATTTGTAATTTTAATAGTAATTGTAATTGTAACTTTAAATGTAATTGTTATTGAAGCTGTAATTGTAATTGTAATTGTCGTTGTAATTATATTTGTAATTGTATTTGCAATTGAAATTTTTATTATAATTGTAACTTTAGTTTTAATTTGTAAATGCACATGTAATTGTAATTATAAAGGCAATTACAATTGAAATTTATATTTTTAAATGTAATTCTAATTGCAAATCTAATTCTAATTGTAGCTGCAGTTGTCATTGAAATTTTAGTTGTAATTGTAATCGTTACGATTGTAACTGTAACTTTAATTGTAGTTTTTAGTTAGAATTGTAATCAGTCTTAAAAAGAAAACTGTTCTGTATTTCATGAGGAATAATAATATTCGGAATTTTCAAAACATTGTTGCTTAAATCATAACACCCGTATTTATAACAACACTGCCATGACAATTCCGAACATTTTCATTTTGAATGTTTAACGGAACAGTGCTGATGATCATTTAAGAAAAAAAGAAATGTTTACACACTTTACACAGTTTCTTCGTTAAGTTCTTTCATTCATTCTCCAAAAGTACATACATACATACATACATACATACATACATACATACATATGTACGAAAGTTATGCAAGCAATTCTTAAACAGGCATACAAATATGCTTTGCCAACAGGCAGCAAAGCCAACAGCCATTCTTGCCGTTGTTGTTGTTTGGTTATGTGTACCCATACCATTATAGCGGCCATTTCGATGGAAAAGAAAGCAAAAAACTGCATAACAATTTTCCCAACATGTACTTGAACACGTTGCAATAAAATTTCTATTTTTCTTCTTTTTTTTTGTATATTTTTTTTGGCTTCTTTTGCTTTAAGTGGATGTGTGTGTGTGTGTTTATTCCTATGTGTGCGTTTGCTGTTTATTTGTATAGTTGTAAGTGCTGATACAATATTCTTAAGAGAGTGATGCAACAAACCATTGTTATGTTATGTTTGGGTAGTTGTAGCTGTGGTTTGTTGCATGTAGATGTGTGAAAATATATGTATGTATGTATTAAATTGTATATATGTACATATGTCAGTGTGGGATAGTATTTGTTTTTTTCCTTCTAATTTTAAACACACATTTATAACCATGCAATTTATTAAAAATGAAGAGAACTTCTAACGTGTGTTTTTTCTTGGCTTTATGCCTCTCAACTTTCTTTTTTTTTTTGGTTTCTCTTTTTTTTTTTTTTTGTATGTAAGTAGGTTTATGCAAGAATCTGTACGTATTTGTTACTTGTTTATTTTATTTTCATTTCTTTCTCCTACACAGAAACATCTTGAGGTTTCTTGATGTTTAAATATATTTATACAATAGTGGACAAAATATTTGAAATGGAAATGAATTTTTTTTAACTTAAAAATCCCACTTATTTCGAAAGAACCATAAATCTGTTATTACAAAACTGTAGACTCGAGAACTGATTTAATACTCTTTTCAATAGAAGCTTATTTTCATAATTTTCTCAGGTGTTACACTAACTTTAATAGTTCCTTAAGTTGTCAACAGTCTGTCACAAAAGCTTTCAATCGTTACTTGGATAGAACATCAGTTATATAAATAAATATCTGCAAGAATTGAACTTAAGATAATTTAGTGAAAAACTAATACAGAAATTTACTTAAAAATGTGTGTCTGATTTGGGAAAATATGTTTACAATTTGAAATATTTCGCTCAGCACTGTACGAGTTCATGCATATGAAATATTTTTACAAACTATTTGTATTTTTATGTATTTGCTTAAGTTACGTATTTAATTTAAAAACTTTGATTTTTTTGTGCATAAATAAAATAAGACAAGCAAATATTTAAACTTTTCGTATAAAATTTATTTATTTTAAATGTTTGTTCTTGCTAAAAATTTCATATAAAGTGGTTGCAGCAAAAAAAAAAAAAAAACAATTTCTTACATAAAAGGAAACCTCAAGACGACATATTAATTTTTTTTTTTTAAATTATAAAAATTATTGAAATAAGTTTATTTTTAAAAACTTTCAAATAACAAAATGATTAAGTGCCTGTTCGCCGATATCGAAGAAGTTCTTTCTTTCGAGCAATTACATTTGAAACAAAAACAAAATTTTTGAATTTGTTTTTGTTTCAAATGTAATTGCTCGAAAGAAAGAACTTCTTCGATATCGGCGAACAGGCAGTAAATAAAAAATATTTCTAGTTAAAAATTTAAATAATTTGTTGTATTCACTGTTCTTTTGTCATCATATATGAAAAGTTGTCAAACTTGTGTGATTTTATAGAAAAACTTTCAAACATGAAACGAGAATTTCAAATATATAAAAATTTAAAATAAAAATCTTTGCAAACACCACAACAAGTAAGTTTTTTTTCGATACGAACTTATTACAAAAGGAAAAATAAGGCGTCAGTGGCTTTTTAGGGACTTTTAATGCTGCCGTAGTTTCTGGGGTTTCTTCTAGTTGATTTATATCCTTACTATGTGCCTTGTGACTTGGGTAAATTTATTCCGAGCATTATAGTTGAAGGTATCTCTTCCCGATTCTACTGGCCCGCATCGTCCGAGTATCAATTAAAAATATGTTGGTTTAGTTGCTGCCGCTTTTTAAAAGTGTCCTCTTCTTATCAGTCGAAAGTGGAAATTTTTGTCTTTCTACTGATTGGCGTTGCTAAGCAATTTTTTATTTATTGCTACTGCGGGTTCATTGTCGAAGTGGACAATTCTGAAGATGAACAAGGACGACGTAATGTCAAATTTGGTTCAGTCTTACTGTATGGGATCGCTTGCTATTATTAAAGGCCGTGCCGCACTATCCTACACAGTCGCGCGATTTCCAAATAAGACATGTGTGCTAAAAATGTATAGTAGTGTGGACTAAAATTGCAACTGTGTGACAGATTTTTTGGCAAGTCGTGCGATTTGTAAAATTTTATGAAAATTTTCATAAAATGATAGTTTTCATGCGATCAGAGGAGTATTTATTGTCAACCAGATGTTTTGGCATCAGATTTGTATGATAGTGTGGCACCTACAACACCATTTTGAAACGATTTTTTAATGAATCGTACGATTGTGTAGGATAGTGAAGCACGGCCTTAAAAAGTGTGGCATAATGACAAGGATAGGACTTTTATAAGATTGAAAGGGGAGCCTTTTTAAGCCATTGTTCCCCAAGATTAGGCACGCTTCTTGATTCGTCTGATACATTGATTAGAGGTGTGATACTTGGGGTAATTTCTCTTCAGTTACGGCTGACAACGGTCTAGCTAAAGAGTCCGAGTGGTCAGTGAAACTGTTGCTAAGGTCAGTGATCCGACTTCAGCGTAGTAGGGTCAGTAGTTTACTTATGGAGTTGTTAAATTCTTGGATATACCAGCCTTAATACTTTTTCGGTACAGTGTGAAGCTCTCTTGATGATGCGCCTGGTCGGCAGTTTATCAGTTACTTTTTATTAGGAGTAGTAGTTCACCCTAGAAGAACATATCATGTCGTGTCCTGTCATTTCAAGTCATGGCGCATTGTGTCATGTTTTATCATTTACCACTTCATATCACAATTTCTCATGTCAGCCATGTTATTTTGTAGTACCAATTACTTCTATTTGTATATGATAAAAATGTAAGGAAATGGAACATTCAATACAACGAGATGCAGACTTGAATGCACTAAACAAACAGTTAAATACATCGAAAGTTTGATGTTTAATTCCACAAAAGTTTCAAAAACATTAACGCACATTCTAATTTCATTAAATTGAAATGTTAAATCAATTTAATGAAAGTTAACGTCTTATTCATAAAAAAAACTAATAAAGTTGCTTTGTGGTGTGAAGAATTTATGTGAAAACAGTTTCGATTATATTCTTTAACTTTATTAATCGTTCACGAATACGACTGTTAGTTCTGTTAAGAGGCTTATAGAACGAATTTTCATATAAAAATTCTTTGATAAACATTAATATTTATTTTTTTTTATGAATAAGGCACATTTACTGCCAGTGTTAATAAAAAAATATCTTACATAGTATACATATATGTATGTAGCTTATATTTCAATTGAAAATTGAGTATCTGCAAAGATGAGATGAGTATTAAAATATATGTATGTATGTATTTATGCTTGTATGTACTGCGCATGACTAAAACCAAATAAACAGTCATTTTGTACTGTTAATTTCGCTTTATATGCAGCCGAAGTAAAATTTATAACAGATTTATCCTGTTATTGTATAACAATTTTTAAAAATATCCTAGAATTTTGTTAACATTTGCTGTAAAGTGGCAATGCTTAAATTATGCTGTTAAAATAAACCGTTATTGGAAACATGTTAATTGAACATCATATATAGAAAATGTTAAACTTAACAGATTAAGGAAGAATTTTATGCTTAAACTTAACATTTGCAGTATATGCAAGCGGGGATATTTTTATACCGTTAAATATAATTGGTTATGTGTGTATATGCATGTGTGTGGATATGTACATCATTTTGGTAATTTATATGCCATTGATTTATTTAATATTAAAGTGAAAAATTTTTATTATTGAAAAAATTACGTATTTTAATACCGTTTGATTTATTAAAGGATTTTAAGGACAATTAACATATCATGTGACAGTTTTATTGTTTAAAAGTTTGAAGCTTGCAAAAAAATTGAATTTCTTTAAATTAAAATTTTCATTCTAAAGGAAATTTGGGAACATTATCGGATTAGCAGATCGCCGGATCAGTTGCGATTACGAGGCTCCCATAATATCGTATCAGTGTATCAGTTTTTTAAGAATTTGTGAAACTTTGTATGGGAAGTTTTTGCAAGCTCGGGCGGAGCTGTTTGGCTGAAATTTTGCTACAAAGAGTTTCTACTAAAACTTTATTAAAAAGCCTTCAGAGGAAGTATGTATATGTATCTGGGTTAAGCAGTTTAGTATGCAATATTTTTTAAATAAAATCGCAGATCTTTTATACATGACATTATTTAAGCATTTCTATAGAGCCATTGATTACAAGAATACAGGAAAGTAAAAAAAAAAATATATATAAAAATAATTAAATATTTGCCATTTTCGGTGCAACCTAAAAAACAACTTTCATAAATCAAAATTTAATAATAATTTAGTGCAATTTTTCACTTGTGCTTTTTGTGTGTGTGTGTGTGTGTGTATTCATTTCAATAGCTATTTTTTCATGTGAAAACAATAGCAATGTGATATAAAAGAATGTATAAATATCCCCCACGAAGTATTTTACTCATTATCCTCTGAAACAAAACTTTGTATTTTGATAAATGTTCATCGTAGCTTATTTTTTTTTTTGCTTTTAATATTTACATACCAGCATATAAAACATAAAAAATGCATGTAAAACGGATATTAACTGAATGTTATTTTTGGGATTAAAATATTAATGTTTCTGGAGTAGTTTGTAGTTGGAAGCATTTAAAAAAAAATGTTCAGTATTTTGTTACTTCATTTCTGTAATGTTTTATTTTTGCTTCCACGTAAAATATAGAAAAATAACGCAAAATATTTTTCATGTTTATGTTTCTTGTATGTGTGTACTATTCTAATAAATATGCATAGATACACACATTCTTTATTATACACACACTTAAGTATATATGTTTTTGCATATATGCACAATATTTCCATTGTACAATATATTATAAATATATTTTTAACAAAATAATGGCAACTGAGCTGAGTACAACTTGATATATTTTAAGTCGACTTTTGTGCTCCACCCATTGCTAATAATGAAAATTTAAAATGATTTTAGCTTTTGGAAATTTTAATTTCACTTAAATAAAGTAAAACTAAATTCAAATAATATTTGAAGATTTCCTTCCATGTTTTCGGAATGCTTGCCCACTTCACATGCAGACCAGTTTGCTTCCTGCTAAGAAAATCGAAAATATTTCTTTTTTTGTAACAAACATATCCTGGAACTAAGTTGATCGTCTAAAATGTCACTAGACGTTCATATAAGAAGAAAACACATGTAAGCACAAGAACACATGAAATGGTACTCTTGTTTTAACACCGACGCGCATATAAACCCCTGCAGTTAAAGAGATGCGGTGATATAAATTCAGTATATTTTTTTTCTAATATGAAGTAATTATTATAGTAAACTAAACTTGATAAATTTAGTAAATTAATCGGTATGTACTAAGGAGTAAGAAAAAAGTTAAAGTTAATTCTTACAACACGTCAGAACAAAATAACATTATTTTTGTAGGCTGCAAAAATTTTTACAGTTGAAATTATGAATCAATGCGAAATATGAGGATTAGAAATGAAAAAGTGTTGATGATGTAAAACAAAAGGCGATGGGTTGTAATAAAATCAAATTTAATATGCAATTTTAGGATATAATTCCACAAATAGTTACCCACTTTTGCTGCATTGTATGGGAAGGAGACACATCCTTGCACTGATCGCAATGAAATTTGTTTATAAACCTTTAAAACATAGTTCTAGAACTATTTAGAAATTTTCACTGTATTGTAAAGAAAATTTTGGCAAGAATTTAGATTTTAAAATAAAGGATATATGGGAAGTGGACACATCCTTGTACTGATTGCAATGAAATTTTTTATACGCTTTTAAAAAGTGATTCTAGAAGTGGCTTATTATTTTTGCTACATTCTAATTTTAGTTTTTGCAAAATATTTAATTTTTAATATAAAGGATATATGCGTAGTAGGTTCATTTATTTATTTGTTTATTTGTCTATGGAGAATATCCTTACAGACATATTAAAATAAAATAAAATATAATGATGCTAATACAATTATATACATACATTAAGATGCTATTTGTTTAGAAAAATGATAATTAAATTTTTTATAACATTGATATTTGAAGAATAGTCAATAAATCTATAAAATTGATTAAAATTATTGCACATCCTTCTAAGTGGGTCAGCATCAGGATAGTTAGCTATGAAAAACTTTACAGATAGTGGTATAAACTATAAAGTACTATAAAGTAACGTGATGGTGGCTGGGGTATATTAAAAGAATTTTCATTTATTAGAAATCCACAGCATAAGTCTCCTCTAATAACATTCGTAATAAATGACACGTTCAGCATAGTTCTGCGGCTCTTTAGAGTGGGCAGCTTGATAAGAGCAAGTCTAGCTGAGTATGATGGTAAGTTGAGAGGGTTAAAACGTAGTCCACGCAGACAAAACAACAGAAACTGCTTTAGAACTGACTCAATCGCATTTGAATGAATTTGATAGATAGGATCCCATATTATCGAGCCATATTCCAAAATAGGGCGTGCAACTGAAGTATATAACGTTTTAGTTATGTATGGATCGTTGAACTCTTTTGCCCAGCGTTTTAAATAGCCAAGTGTAGCTCGAGCTTTATTAATTGCACATTTTATGTGCGGAAGAAAATTCAATTTCGGATCAAATAAAACGCCTAGATCAATAAAATTAGTCACAGTATCTACTTGATAACTACCTAAGAAATAATTTATAACAGTTGAATTATTTCTAGAAAATCGCATAAATTTGCATTTCTTTAAATTTAACTCCATTCAATTTACATTGCACCATTCATAACATGAATCCAAGTCCATTTGAAGCCGCTGTTGATTCAAAAGCTGGTTATGGGTTATGAAAATCTTTACATCAACCTGTATACATTTTGATAATATGTTATTTAAACAAACAGTTTGTGTCCTGTTTGATAAATATGATTGAATCCACTTGATACCAGGTTCTGTAAGCCCCACATACATAGTTTCTTCAAAAGTAGTAAATGATTTACCTTATCAAAGGCCTTGCTGAATTCTGTATATACGACATCTGTTTGATTTTTATGAAAACATCCACGATTAACTAGTTTGTAGAAGTAGAGCATCCCTTTTGAAATCCGTGTTGAGAAGGAGAAATTAAATTTGAGGTTTGGTAATATAAATGCTCCGTAATTAGTTTTTCTAAAAGTTGAGGTATAGTGCTTAACTTTGCTATACCTCTATAATTTTCAACATCAGCTTTTTTCATCTCTTTCATCTCTGCATCGATTGCAATGAAATTTCTTAAGAAGCTGTAAAATATAATAACAAAAATAGTTAGCTGTTTTTTTAGCACTCCAATTTAATTTTGAAAAAAAGGATATATGCAAAGGTGGCACATCCCCGCACCGATTGCAATGGCATTTTTTATGCAACTTCAAAGCATAACTTAAATATTTAGGAGTTTTCGCTGAAATCTGTTAATTGTTAATAGAATTTTTTTTTTTTTTTGTAAAATAAAGTATATGTGAGGTGCTGGCATGTCCTTACGTCAATAATTTTTTAAATAGCTTTAAAACACTTTATATAAAATGTGTGCCTCTCTTTATAAACTAAATTTAATATTTTTATCTTCACATTTACAAGTTTCACAAGTGCAGTGAACGATCACTTGATCACTGAAATTGAATTGGGCGAAATTATATTGTAAAACAAATATCGAGGGATATCGATAAAACCCTTCCGATATTAAGCAAATAGATTGGCGAGTACACAACTAATAAAAATAATTTGTTTTTATATAATTAAAATTACTGATAAAAGAATTACACTGGCATCGAACGAACTAGCGGGACTCGGTTGCAGTAAAAAAAACGAAGTAAAATTTTTGTACATCTCTTCTTTTAGATATAAATAAACGCACCCATGTGAGTTTATGAAAAATATGAAAAATGTAAACATTTTTTTCAATTTTCATAAAAGCATCATCATACTCGTTACAATAACCAAACCAACAACAGCAACAACAACAAAGTAGACACTGAAAGACTTCAGCTGGAAAAACAACAAGAATTTTAGTTGTAATATTTTAAATATTAAGGATGAAAAAAGTAAAAATTGTATTTTCCCATTATAACAACATTGACGGGTATAAATGTGCAACCAAGAAATTATTTACGAGATTCTTATTGAATTGAAAAGTGAAGGATGGATGTGCGTTTGATGTGAAGAAATAAAAAAAAATTAGTTTTCGGTAAAAAAATATTTTTCTTAAATGATGAAAATTGCTATTCTTTCAAATGGATTTAAAATCATTTAAGCAAAAATTTTCGAAATTAATTTCTTTCTAAAATGATAAATCATAAATATATTGAACAACTCGATTTCATAAATTTTGTTAAAATAAAATGAAAAGTTTTTAAGCATTATTTAGTCCTTGAATAATCATTGCTAAGGAACAACTTTTATCCAACACAAACAGTTGTAAAGTAAGTGATAGCAAAAAAAAAAAAAAAAACACAACATTTAATATACGAGCATACGACTTGACTAGAAAACAAGTCTTATTATCCTTGTTGACAACTGCAGCATTATTAAAATGTGTATTTCATTTAACGTGAGTTGATTTCAGAACCTTGAAAACCTTTTTATTTTTGTTATTTTCCATTTAGACTTTGTCAATAATCTTGCGAAAAATCTCTTTTAGTTTCTTTCTTTGCAATAAATGTTAAGTTGTGAAATGGTTATGTATTGTACTTAATACCTGACACATACTATTCACATTTTATATAGAGAAGTATGAGTATGAAGGCAATAACTACTACAGAACACAATCATGACATGAAATATTTGTTTATTTGTTTTTTTTTTTTACTTCTTGTACAACCTTCAACAAATATTGCGAACAGAATTGTAGGGAAAAAGCGAGGGTGAGGAAAAAAAAACAACGAAAGAATATGATCAACATGGAGGAGCAAACGTATGTTGAAGCCTCAAAATAATAAAATATCTGTAGTTTTTATATTTAAATTTTAATATAATTTCCTTTTTTCTTCCCCCATTTACAATCACTGCTACAAGCTTCAGCCAACTTGACGAAGATTGCGTGCAATATTCAAGTGCTGCAACCATCACAATTCCTGTGCTCTACCACTACAAAAGCAATATTTTTTGATTTCAATTCAATCTAAAATAGGAATATGCATTCATGGGGTTTTTTTTATATTTGAGAAAGAAAAAATTTATAAAATGCTGTGCAAAATAAAAATAAAAAAATGGAAGGAAGTAGAATGTCTTTTTCGGTTCTACTTTTGCACAGAAGTTTTATGGTGAAGCTTGTTGAATTTATTTAATAAAAATTGCACAGTTTTCTTGAAAAATTCACAATTTTATAGTGTTGTTTTTATTCATGTACTTCTTATGTGACTTAACTCGTTCTCTGAAAATGGGTTTTTTAACAAGTTTTTAAGGAAAAAGTTGGTAATGAATAGTCTCCGACAAAAGCATTTAAAAAAAAAATATCTAATGCTTACAGCAATTAATTATAGAAAATTGACTGATAAGAAATTATATAGAAATAAATTTACACAGGGAAATATTTCATGAAACTTGTGGCTCGTTGTTGATTTGACGCATATGCCAAAAGTCGGAATGGGTCGAGCCGACAAAAAAAAAGTTGACCAGAAGTTTGTTCAAACCTACATACTTCCAGCACTTGTTTTCAATAGAAATTTAAATTTGTGCTCCATATGCAATCGTTACATTGTCAATGAATCGAAAATATAGAATATAGAGACACTGTTATAGAAGTTAATTAATTTAAGCAAATTTGAGGCTGGAAAGAATAAACAATGTTTAAATAAAAAATTTCCAAATTAAGTGTCGAGTGTGTTTGTTTTCCACTTATACACTTTAGAAGACATTTTGTACTAGAGCGCATATGAATGCCCAACTACCCAACAAACACATTTTTTTTTTAAAGTCAGATGAACTTATTATTTCGATATCAAATTTAACCCCTTAATTCATAAACGATTATTAATGTACGAATTTTTTATGGAAAAATCGGTTTTAATGTGCACTTCAACTTTATGAATCGTTTATTAACATCAAGGTGAATCTTTAACCGTTTTCTGAGCAAAACAGATATCCTCTCGAAAACACGACAATAAATATTTCAAGTCAGTTGACTTTTGTAGTTCCATATCAAGCACAATTTTCAAACTGGTCTTCAAGCAAAGCAGAGAGTTTAAAATTTTTTTGTTGGAAATCCTATATTTTTCCATCCATTATCAAATGTTTCTCGTATAAAAAAGAATTTGATATCAACTGGGCCGAAATCGTTACATCCGTGAACGCACAACTCGTCACGTAATAATTGTATACATGTATACTACAAATTAAGTTAGCACAAAAATTCTTTGTCAATTTCATTTTGAGTTTTTAAAAAAGGTTTTTTTACAAAAAAATTTTCATTTTTCTCTTTCTAAATACACAACTTTCGGAATTGAAATCACCTTTGATCGGCATGTAAAATCCATAAATTAAAAACCTTTGAAATCATGTTTGAAAATAAATTAATTTCTCAAATGGTGAATAATTTCCTACCGTTTTTTTTTCTTTGTTGATAATACCAAGTTTTTGCAGCATACATTTAAATCATTTGACGTTTGAGAAAAAGTTTGACAACAAGTCATTATGGATTTTAAGTTAAACCTGCATGTTTGCTGGGTGTGCTCATATATGCATATGTTTGATTAAAGTTATTTCTACAAAAATAGTTGTTCAACATAACTGATTTTTATTTGAATAATTTAAAATTTTTTTTATAATTTTTAGTTTGTCAAAATTCTGTGAAGCACACTAAGTTTATATCTGTGACTGTATGTGTTTTTTTTTTCAATTTAATTTAATTCACTTTTGTGGCATATTTTTGATGTTAAACTGAACAGCAGCATACTTGAGAGGCAGTCATCATCACTATGAGTTGCCCAACAAACGTATTTGGCAAATGTATGTGTGTGATCAATTGCTAACAAGCGACTATTAAATCATATATCAGACATTTATTCGTCCAGTATATTGCTGCTGCTGTAGCAGCTGATGCTCCTGCTGACAGACCATTCCAATCCAGTTATGTTTTAAAATGTTTACTTTAAATTTTTAAAATTTTTGAGTGCTATTTCCACAATTCAGACTGTTGAATAGTCAAGAACATGCATATTAAAATGCAGCTGCATGTTTTTTTGTGCTAAAATAATTTCTAGATTAAAGAAGGACCTCTTTAATATTAAATAATTTTAGCAGACTAAAATAAAATTTTCTTTAAGTTTTTTTTTTTTGTATTTATTTACATGAATGTTTTTTATTGAATTATTGAAACTGTATAATACAAAATAAATAAAATTAATTAATTATAATTTATGCAATTGATAATTGATTGATAATGTGTTCACATATGTTTTTGTTTGTAACATATTTCTAAACAGTTTTTTCGTTCTTTGTTGTTGTTGTTGTGACGTACAAATGTGAAATTCTTTTTTCCATAAAATAATTAATTAATTCATAAAGAATTTAATAGTGGAAAGCCGATGAAAAATGTTTTTCGTTCAAACATTTCACAAATTATGAAAAAATAAAATTTAAAAATCATTAAAAGCAATTTCTAGCATTTTAAATTTCGAAAGAGGGAGTGAAAAAAACAAAAATATAGACTGACGTTAATCGCATTATAATTGGCTTTCCTTAACATTAGATTTTTCATTACCAGTAGTTTCTGTTTCAAGTTTAATTCGTACTTTAAAATTTTCTTGTATTTGAATAGCGTCCAATTTTGATAAAAGAATTATGAATGAAATTTTCATATAATTTTTAACAAAATATATTTTTCATCGCTTTTTTTCTTCATATTTAAGCTGATTAATTTCCATCTCCCCCATATGTGTGTTTTGTTTTTTTTTGTGTAGTTGTTTTTTTATTACAACTTTTTCTCATACAACTCTCAATTGCAAGCAAAAATGCATGTTTGTCAGTACCCTTTTAATTCCTTTGTTGGCCGACAAATCCTTTTTGTGTGATGCCTGCCTGCCTGCCTGCATGCATGCACTCGTATTTATTTAAATGTCCAGCTTTTTTAATTAAATTTACGCTTCGCAGATTTACTCTTTATTTTCTTTGGGGAATTGTCAGGAAGTGATGTTGCTTTTTTTTGTCTACATTAATTTTGATTTGAATTTTATAACGGTTGTGCCAACTGAAAGAGAGATAAGAGCAGGATTATGGTGCTGCTCACGTTGTGTTGCAAGTAGCTTTAGTGCTGTTGTTGCTGAAATTGAAATTTTTTTTTCTTCTTCATGGATATATATAAAATATTTATTGAAAAGTTTTTATTAAGAATAATAAATTTCTTTTATGGTAAATTTTTTTTGTAATTTTTTTAAGGATATAAAGAAAGTTTTTCAAACTTCCTGATTTTATTAAAAAAATATCGTTTGGGAAATGACGCTCAAACCTAAACGTTGTTTTTTTCGTTTTCCAATCATTTCAGCAGCATTTTTTTTTTTTGAAGTTTTTTAAAAACTGTTATTTGCGTCAGGTTATTATGAACAATTTGTTGAATACTAAAAACATTAAAAATTGCCCCAATTAAGAGCCTCTAAAAAGTTTTAAATTTAACCAACTTCAAATCACATCAAATACATTAAAAGTCATCATAATTGCGCTAAATCTGGTCTATAAATTTGATAATTTCAATTGTTACAAAAAGCACAATTAAAACGCTTTAAAATTAATGAAAAACTGTTAAAAAAATATTATAAACAATTTATTTCTCTTTATGAACTTAGTTTACAATTTTTGTCAATTTATATACTTTATTGCTCTTTATATTACCAAATTATTGCATTTTTCATGAAAATATATATATCCCAAATAATAGCAGAATAAAAAAACATTTTTTTTTGTAGTCCTTTAGCAGGTCGTTTGTTTTTTCATGTGAATTTTTCACAAATGCACTGAAAAGTCAGCGCGAAAATAATCAAAAAATCATACAAATTTATGGATTCATTCAGTTTTATGAGATTGAAATTGTGACGAGCAAAAACAAATGTGTAAAATCAGATATTTTTGGAAAGTCATTTTTACATATGTATGTATGTATGTACGCATGAATGTGTTTTTTTAGAATATATATATATATGTATGTGTGTGTTTGTATATCCCACCTTGCAGTTTTGAAAAATTAGAGTTTAAAGATTCTTGGGTTAAAAGAATTTACATATTTTTATTTGTACTTATAAATATTATATAACTAATTTCATTATAAAAATGAACAAAAAAATCAATATTTATTTTCAATATTTCGCCACATCGTTGGGGTGAGGCTTATTGTTAATTTTTATGAAATAGACCCCAAGCTTGATAAAATTAGTTATGTAATAAAAATTAAAAGAGAAAAAAAAACGAGATAAGAAAAGTACTTATAAATAAATAAATCTGCGAGAAGTCCGATCTTGACAACGCACAATGGGACAGTTTGCTAAAATATTGATTGAACTGAAATAAATATTTTTTTTTTTTTTTTTTTTTTTGGAAAAATACAACATGCTATTGACTGACTCAGATAGAGAGTACAAAGTAAAATATACGAAAATATTTATTTGTTCGTTTTATGCACATTGTCATAGTGTATCATCGCAGATTACAAGATATCTTTATATTCTACCTACAAAGAGTGTTAAGCAATTTTCATGCAAAATACTACGAACATATATCATTTTATTACAAATACGATACGAATTGTCAAAACGTAATCTTATGATTCTACTTGAAGGCTTGTGCGTAACAGGCAGCCACGTAAACCATTACAAATTTGGCTTTGTAGAACAAGGTATAATAAAATGGTATACAAGAATGATCTTTATAATTAAAAGGTAAGACTGTTTTTTGTGATGGATTTTATTGCGCTTGCAAAGAAAGAAAAACCTATACATTTTTTTCTATGTTTGTGTGTGGGAGACTTTGTAGGAACCCTGCAGTGGGCGTAGCTAGCGAATGACTAGCTATTTCGCTAACTACCAGTCGTTACCACTAAATACCACACTAACTACTAGCAATGCACTCGACTGACGATTTTAACATGGGGATGACATTGACGGTAGTCAATTGACACGATCAGACCGGTGAAATCACTAGTCAGCAAAACCCAACTATTTCCCTAGTCATATTGTGCCAGTCAGATCGCTAATGATATTTCCTTAATGAAAATACTACAGAAATTAAAATTTTTTGGATTTTTGTTTATTTATCAAATTTCTTTTTCAATATTTATAAAATTTTCAATTAATTGTTCTTTTTCTTTTTTTAATGCAACCTTTTAGTTGACTTCTGTTGCTCATTTTACCTTTCTAAAAAAAAACTTTTTTTAATAAAAAAAAAAAAAACATTCACTGACCACGAACTTCCAATTGTACGCCAACACAAAATCATAACACTTTCATAAAAACTTTTTTATTTTTTTGTTGATTTTTTTTGGAATAAAGGCACAGTTTTTTCTATTCTTAAAAAAAAATGAGGTTGAAGGCATTAACATTTATGCATGTACTCAGTGCGTGTACATGTACATGAAGGAGATAGTGAAAAGGCGAACTCTTGCATTACTTGTAGGTAGTGAAGTAGTTAGTCCATTTTTCGTTAGCGAAATACCTAACGATTTCTAGTCAATTTCTACTTTTAAAACTGCAGAAAATAGTTTGAGAACAAAAGTGAAGAGAGATTTAAATTGATTTACAGCTTTTTAAGAGATTTTCTTATGACGTATGGAACATAAAAAATATTTAATTACATCTAGAATACGGATGATTGTGTCGTTTGGTAGTTATACTAGTGATGACTAAATGGGAAATTCTTCCTTAAAAATACATACTCGTAAAGTTTTGATTTATATCTGACATTCAAGTCTATCTCTGAGCTTTGAGTTCCATGATGACTTGTTATAAAACTTCATTGCAAACATTTTTGTACGATAATTTAAACCAATAAAGCGCTATTGAAGTCGATGTTTATATATCCTTTCACATTAGGAATGAAAAAATCCCCAACTGAGAAGCAGTAGAGGATTAGTGAAGTAAAACAATGTTTTCAGTTCTAAAACTGTTGGGCAATGCATTTAAAAACAAAACAAAAAACATTAACAAATAACAATTCCATAAATATATATTGACAACCAATACTAGTAACAACGATAAAATACTTATAGACTACGTAAGTCCGATTTCACAATTGTATTTGAGAATTTTTCTATAAAATTTTAAAGATTAAAATTGTGTAAATTTTGATCAGCTCTACGGGAATTTGGCCATTTGTGGGCACATTTATGTTTGTCACTCATTTGGACTAATGGGAAATTAAAACCAAGGGTCCATACTTATTGATTACGTAAGTCCGATTTCTCAATTGTATTTGAGAATTTTGCTATAAAATTTTAAAGATTAAAATTGTGTAAATTTTGATCAGCTCTACGGGAATTTGGCCATTTGTGGGCACATTTATGTTTGTCACTCATTTGGACCAATGGGAAATTAAAGCCAAGGATCCATACTTATAGACTATGTTAGTCCGATTTCTCAATTGTATTTGAGAATTTTGCTATAAAATTTTAAAGATTAAAATTGTGTAAATTTTGATCAGCTCTACGGGAATTTGGCCATTTGTGGGCACATTTATGTTTGTCACTCATTTGGACTAATGGGAAATTAAAGCCAAGGGACCATACTTATTGTTTACGTAAGTCCGATTTCTCAATTGTATTGGAGAATTTTTCTATAAAATTTTAAAGATTAAAATTGTGTAAATTTTGTTCAGCTCTACGGGAATTTGGACATTTGTGGGCACATTTATGTTTGTCACTCATTTGGACTAATGGGAAATTGAAGCCAAGGGTCCATACTTATTGTTTACGTAAGTCCGATATCTCAATTGTATTTGAGAATTTTTCTATAAAATTTTAAAGATTAAAATTGTGTAAATTTTGATCAGCTCTACGGGAATTTGGCCATTTGTGGGCACATTTATGTTTGTCACTCATTTGGACTAATGGGAAATTAAAACCAAGGGTCCATACTTATTGATTACGTAAGTCCGATTTCTCAATTGTATTTGAGAATTTTGCTATAAAATTTTAAAGATTAAAATTGTGTAAATTTTGATCAGCTCTACGGGAATTTGGCCATTTGTGGGCACATTTATGTTTGTCACTCATTTGGACCAATGGGAAATTAAAGCCAAGGATCCATACTTATAGACTATGTTAGTCCGATTTCTCAATTGTATTTGAGAATTTTGCTATACAATTTTAAAGATTAAAATTGTGTAAATTTTGATCAGCTCTACGGGAATTTGGCCATTTGTGGGCACATTTATGTTTGTCACTCATTTGGACCAATATGAAATTGCTATTATTACTTTTTCTAAATGCGAGAGTTCAGACATATTTATTTTAAAGAAAACTAAAAAGATCAAAGCTAAATATTCAGTGTTGGGGCTTTAGTTTGGTTGCTCCATTTCTTTATTGTATTCTAACTTTTATGTAGTAAAATACTTCGGCTACTTTTTGGAAAGCCAACAAAACGAAAAAATACCAACAAATGATTCGCAAATCTGCAGACAATCGGCATATTTTTTTGCATTTTGTTGAGGAATAACATCAGTTTGTGCCTTATTGTCAGATCTTTTCATTAAAATAAACTTTTTAAGCTTTAATATTCGAATTATAAGAAGAAATACATACATGTTGTGTTCTGTTCCCTATCAAAAATAAAGTGAATAAATTGAAGGGAAAAGTGAAAAAACTCGCGGGAAAAAAATCAGTCACGATTAGGGGAATTTTATTTTGGCGAGAAATTATTCACGGGGAGTTATTTCATGATTGCAAATTTAAAAGTTTCGAGGGAAAAATTATTCATAGGGGTGAATAAATAAGATTTTTTAGAAAATTAGAAAAATATTTCATACAAATTTTGTAATATTTTTTTTTTTTTTTTTGGTTTAGGTTTTTACAAATTAATAATATTTGTTATGATTTACCAACCTTTGGTTGCTAAATACCAACTCATCAGTAAAATTTTACCACTACGTTTTTAAACTCATTTAATTATACAGAAAATCCCAAAAATAAAATGAGAATTACTACAGCACAGCCACAATAGCTAAAAAAGTTATACAAACACCATTACAAATATTTTTTATTCGATATAAATCCTTTTATTGTTCTGAAATAAAATGAATGAAAAGTGTATTATTTAAAAAAAATTATTTTTTTAAAGAACTTTACTGACTACTTTCTTAAAATTTTTTATTAGTTATTTGCTTGTAGTTTTGTTCAAATGTGCACGTTAATAAATGCAACGAAATAAGTTTTGTTTTTAAATAAAAGTACAAAAAAAAAACATTTTATTTGTTTGTTATTTGGTTATCTCTAGTTGGGGGAAAAAGTTGTAAATTCCAGAGATGACTGCTGTTAAATTGAGTGTAAATTTCAAAGCTATTAAATAAATTATAATATGTGCATTTACAATAATACATATACTATACGTGTATATTTCTATGTATATATTTACAAAGATGTTCACAATATATTTATTTAGAATAGAGATTTTTAAAAAAGACGTAACTCATGTCAGACGCTTAAGTTCATATGAAGATAATCGTTTTTTCAGCTGGTATTGTTGCTCTTAAAAAACTTACAACTTTTCAATACCACTATTTGGAGGTTTTTAAGACACCTAATGTACCGACACTATGGTATCACGAGCCTTAAGTTGTTGACGTGTTTAAAATTTTTCACCAAAAAATGGAATTAAGAATACCATCGAAAAGTCTGCTCGTTGTAGAATAATCTGTCTTTTCTTTACTTCCACTTCGAATAATTACTTTATTGCAAAAAGTCAACTTAAGCAGTCGTCAATGTGTAGCTCTATTAAGTTTTTACTTTCCTCAAATAATTGTCAGAGAAGACATACATTCATAAAGAAAAGGATACCCAATCAGCATTTAGAAAATCGTTTTAATAGAAATTACCAAATTCAGTGTTTTTAAACTACTGTCGACTCTAATAAAATACCATTTATTACTCAAAACTGAGCGTATTTTTTTATGTGCTGTTTCCACATGACGGGCGAATGGTTTGAGCGTAAAATTTTTACGAAAAGCACTAAATTTTTTGGGTGATTTACATACAAATTTTACGGAAGAATGATTTGAGTGTAAAATTTGCATGTTAATCAGTCAAAAAAGTGTTTATTTTTTATTTTAAAAATTTTACACTCAAATCATTCGTCCGTCATTTGGAATTTGCACCTTAAATTTTAATTGTAATGCGGAGTTAAGAAAGACGTGAAAATGTTGAGTGGAGCAAACACGCACGGAAGCTCACACTTATACCTCAATTATATGAAAGTAGCATGTAGCATGTGATACTAAAGTAACCGTAATATGTATATATTTTCACAAGTGTGTGTATGTGTGCGTGTTAACCACACAACAATATGCAGTTTGAATTTTTATTTATCTGTATAATTTGTTCTTAAAAAAATTCATTAAGAATGGAAACAGCAAAAAATAAAATATATGTATGTATGTTATAAAAGAAAAAAATTTTCATTACTTATTTTTATAAGAGACCAATAAAATAATTAAACAAAATATATAAAGAAGAAAATGAAATGAAACTGTAAGAGGTACAAGAGAACAAATAACAACTGCAACAAGAAAAAAAATCACTCATGTGTAATAAGTGTTTTAATTACATTTTATGAAAATGTAAATGTGCTCGAGTGTCTGTTTGCGAGTATGTTTTTCTGAGAGCTTTCAAGGATATAAAATTAAAAAACCCATATGTACATATACCCGTTCATTCATGCTTTAGTATTTATGTATGTATGTTGTTGTTGTGTTGGTTTCTGGGCTTATTTTATATTGAAAATCACTGAATAATATATTTGCCTTTTTGTTATTTTTTTTTTTTTGAATAAAAGAAAAATAAATACACGCACATGGAATAGTCTTGTGCTGGCATGAAAAGACACACATTCATACAATTTTATGAATGCATTCATGTTTATTAGAGTAGTTCGAGACCATTTGAATTAGTTTCTATTGTTGTTCTTTTTTCCCATTTTCATTCATCGAAAAAATTAAACTGATCATGCCATATTCAGACGTTGAGTCAATAATTATGGACCCGTCAATGTATTTCATAAATTTTTCCTAATTGTCTAAACGATTTCATGTAAGTGAAATTCAGGCAAGATTTTAGTTAATTAAACACCTCCCTCCCACACATGTTTATATATTTTGAACCAGTCTACAGCAAGTGCTAAAGCTGTGCTTCTGTTGTAAAATTTTTAAAGTTCTTTATTATACATAAACATACTATAAATTCATACTTGTGTGTATCTTTGCTTTGAATATGATGGCAACATATTTAAATTTCTTTGTGCAGTGAGTTACTACTACTACTTCCACTACTACCACTACTGCTATACGAGTGTAATTTGTAAATATCTCAATAAAAAAAACTGTTATTTTTATGCATGCAATTACGCAAAGGATACATAAACTAAAGATTAATGAAATGTGACATATATTATGAATATCAATCTAAAGGAAAGGCGTAATAGGAGACAAAAAAAAGAAGAAAGAGAGTTTGTATTTGATAGATGGTGGCAATCTACACTGATTGGTGTGTGTGTGTGTGTGTCCGTGCTGTATACACGATTGTGCCAGATAATGAGATCTCTTTACTTTTATACATTCAAATATTCCGAAATATTATTTTTTTATTTAATTACTACTTTTTATTAGCAAATCCTGATGGCCAAGTAGTTGTTTAACATTTTTTCTCCGCAAAGAAACATTACAAAAAAATTCCATGGCATCAACCCTTGCTATTCCATAAATCTACTTAAATATTTACAATGTAAACATGTTCGATTTTTTAAATATATTAAAACAAAAATAATAATCCATTTCGTATGAAAAATAATGGTGGAAAATGAAAAATTTCCTGTTTTAAATGTTTTGATAAAAATCAATGTGATGTTGTTGCTGTTGTTCATAACCAACTTCATCGTCGTAGTCGCCATTAACAATAACGACATTTATTGTTTTTTGTTAATGGTTTGTATTGTTAAAATAACAATGGCCGATAGTACAAATAAAATACAGACTAATAAGTATGCAATTTTAAGGCGAATTATTTATAATGTAAAAAATAGTTGTTGTTGTTGTATTTATCTTTTTAATTAAACAGCGAAAAGATAATTTAAACACAAAAGTATTTTATCTGGAATATTTTAAATACACATCGATTCATATGTATGAACGAGTATATAAGTATGTATATACATACAACATACATGTGTACATAGATACTCGCATACATACATATCGATGGTCACAAGTAGAAGAGCCCTAACTTGTATTTTGTACGGAATTGAGTTTTTCAGTAATTCCTATACATTTCACTCAAATACAAATTTATAATAGTGTAAAAAATAACGATTTTACAAGCAATTGTGGAATCATAGTTGTGTTGAGATCGTTATAGTTTCTATTATATTTTTACCTTCTCCTGTAAAGTTACAATTATTTGAGTTAGAGCCTTTCTACTTGTGGCCATCGATATGTACTCGTAGATGTATCTGGTGTTGTAATATCAAGTGACATATACATAATATTTTATTTCCTTTAATTAAATATTAATCATACGTCACACAGTCAGTCATTGTAACTATTGTGACGGTGGCAATTCGTTCATACTGAATAATACTGTCTTTGACAGCTTTGTTCTGTGCAAAATAGTCCATATTTATTTTTATGTTTACGTAGAAAATGCAAACTTTTTTTATACAGAACAAAGAATATTAATGAAAATGCTTTCTTTTTATCTATTATGTTTAATGTTAAAACAATTTACTCAAAAAACTATAATTACACTCGAGATTCGGAATTTTATATAAAAATATTTGGAATATGTAGATATTGTTGCGCTAATTTCTAGATCATTTCCAGTACCTGAATTAGAGGATCATTTTACTTGACATTTTCAGTAAAATTTTGTGACAAAAATATGTTGTAGATCATTTCATCCATCTATATGACCTCTTTTTTGATCCTTTTTAAAGAATGAAACAAAAAGACCCATACAGCGAAGAATTAGACGGATAAAGTGGCCTCTCTCTCTCTCGTTGTTTCTCGATGTGTTTTACATCAAAATACTGAAAATATCTTATAACGTCAAAGTAAGGATTACAAGATTACAGGACTTTAGCTTCCTCTAAAATGAGCCTCCGTGAGTGATTGGTACCAATGGTAGCCTCTTGGTTCGGAAGTTGTCGGTTTGGTTCCGGTTAAAGGCTTTGAGTATTTTCAGCTAATCGTTTTGACGGTTTTGTTTGTTTTCCAGGTTAAAAAAAGAAATGTCTAAACTTGGACGAAATAAAATTGATTGCCATTTACGAAAATCTGTCATTGGAACAATGTATTTTTTTTATTTGTACAATATTATGGAAGAAAAACTGGATTTTAAATTGGATTTCGAGTATATTGTACATTAAATTAAATCTATATATAAAACCGAATGTGTGTTTGTTTGCTTGTTTGTTCCCTATAGGAGGCTAAACCTTTGAACCGATCTTCCTGAAATTTTCACAGTATTTAACAAGAACTCTCGGATGAATTATAGGCTATATGAAGTTTTGATTGAACAAAGAGGCGTGGCACCGCCCATATAACCCAAAAATTTAAATCGCCATATTTTAGGGATTTTTTTTACCAATTTACGTCGATGATATTTGGTACATATGGTATTGGCATAATTTGGAATACGTACCAGGAGAAAAGTGGGTGGGACCACGCCCCTTTTTAGGAAAATTAAAAATCGTAATATAGTCTTAACTACTGGACCGATCGTCATTAAATTTTCACAATAGGAAATTTATTTTATAACGAGGGGGTAGCGAAGCACACCGGGATAAGCTAGTATCATATATAAATAATATTTATAGTATACTTGGAGGTGAAAGTTCGATCTAAACAATATGCAACATATGAATCTCACTTAAGGGGCTGTGCAAATATTACGTAACGCTCCATGGGGGGTGGGGTTAAAGATTTGTTACGGATTGGAAATTTTGAACTGAAAAATTATTAAAAAGCGTTACGGGGGGTATAAAATCTCTGAAAACAGCGTTACGTAATATGTGCACAGCCCCTAACCGAAAACAAATTAGAAACTGTAAATATTTTTACACATTTTTAATACAAAATTAATTTTTTTATCAAATTAATCTTAAACTCTTTGCATCTCTCTGATTATAAATATTCTAGTTAATATTTAACATCGCTTCACATGTTTTCCAACTAAAACGCATGTTCATGCAAACACCCTCCTCTATACCACCTTTATTCCTTTTTATGTTGTAAAGTTGTTAACTCGTCTACCTAACACCGCCTGTCCCACGACATGGTATAGACGGAAGGTGATGCATTTTAGTTGTACTTGTTTAATTCTAACACCAAATGGTACTTAAAAGTTAAGCGCTTTTATGTTCGAGGTTTAACTTTGCTTTAGGAACGTTGTTTTGTTGTTCTCCTCTTTTATTTTATTTTCACTCTTAATATTGTAAACACTTCACGTCTCAGTGCTGTTTAATATATTAAATAAAAACAAGTGAGACAGACTGCTGAAACAAGCACACTGTGCTGAATTTTATATACACTTTACAGTTCCAGAAAATCTCAAAATCTTAAAAACTTTTTTAATCGTTCAGTGTCAGCAATAGTGCAAATAGTGTTGCAAAAGCGCTGCAAACCCCGTGGGCGTACTGTTAAATTATTAAAAAAAAATTATTGTAATAACAGTCGATTAAAATTTAATTTAGTACAAAGTTATGAATGGAATAATTATTCGATTAGAATTATACCAAAATATATACATATTCGAATACTAAAACACAATAATCAATTAAGTTTTTCATATTCTTAAAAAATGTATTTAAGAAATGTTATTCGGGTAAAAATTTCCGATTAAAATTATTCGAATAATACTGGAATAAAATTTTCCGATTAAAATTTTTCGAATAATATTATTTGTTGAAAATTATGCAAATAAAAATATGCGATTAAAATTTTTCGATTAAAAATATTCGATTATAATGAATGGAATAAAATTATTCGAATTAAATTTTTTCCAGTAAAATTATTCAAAAAAGATTTGGTGATATCTAAATCCTTTCTTTTTCATTTCAACCATTATGAAATTATGTAGCTTGTCAATAGGTACGAGTATATAATCATAGAACTGACAGACTTTTAGGAGTTGTCCTTATGTTATCTCGAAGGCATAAACTTAGTCTTCTTCAAAGGCAAAAGTCATGAAATCCTGTCGGTAACGATTGTTGAAATTTCAACGTGATGAACACAAAACCATATTACAGAAATTCCAAACGCAATGGCAAACTGATATGGATAAAGTGTTTCCGCTTGTGCTGTAGCGTACAAAAACAAAGAAAAATAAATAACAAATTTATGAAATACAAACTAAAAATGCCAAGAAATATAAGAACAGAAGGTACATATTTCATTTGCAGGAAAAAATAAAGGATTAGAAAAATTGTAGCGGAAAATATGAAGTGAATCCATCACCTTAAGCTGCCTTTTCTCACATAATAAATTATTCAGTTTCTTAAGTTAATGTCGCCCGCAGGTTTGTTTAGCTTTTCTATTACTTAAAAATGGCAGTTATGCAGTAAAGAGCTTTTTAAAGAAAAAAAAAAAAAACTCCAAGCTAAGAATATGCAAAAATTTTTTACTGTTTCTCTTTCTATGATCTTTAATATTATTTTAAATATGGGAATAGATATAAATAATTCAGCTTTTTAGAAACTTTTAGTAAAAGATTCCTTAGATAATCTGAGTTCAATTATATTTAAATAGCCTGGGACCTGTGAAGAAGACGTTTTTAAGATTGTTCTAGGCCGGTATACAAAACTTTAATCATTAATTTTCCACCTCTTCTATTTAATTTACACACAATTACAAAATCTGGTGTATAAATCTTTAAATAAGTGACTAAATGAATGAATTTGTTCTGAGATATTTGTTTCATTTTAAAATTACAAATGTTTAGAAAGTAAAACGGAATTTATGTATTGATGTACAAATTAACACACATTATATTTGTATTGGCTTATATATATAGACATACATACATACATGCATACATACATGCATACAGATATAGTTAACCCATTAATAGCGAAAATCGTATATTATTTTCAGTCGACGTTTTTCACTTCCATTTTTCTTGAATTTAAAACTTCTTTAGCGAATTTTTTTTTTTTTTGGCGTATAATGCTGACATTTTTTTAAAATGCTCTTTGATTTCTCAATTTTTGATGAATTTTAAATTTTATACGAAAGCTCCGAACTATTTCTATTATTCTGTCTAAATTACGGCCTTATTAGCCTAAATCATCGTCAGCTGTTCAAAATCAAAATGGCTATTTAGAAGCGAACTGTTAAAAATTGTAAACAAAGATAATTATTTTCATACAAACAGTGTTGCATTTGTTTGATAGCTTGATAGTTTTGTCGCAGCGATCTTGATCTTTTTTAGTGTTGCATTTGGGATAACGCCACCTAGTGCTGAATTCGCCTTGGGTTGAACATTGACCTTTGAAAGTTTTCGATTTCTTTCGTGAATGTATTGGCTGTTTTTTTTGCATTTAATAAATATTTTGATTTTCCAATTTTCGATGAATTTTGGATCTTGCAATTTTACCATATGAAAATCTTAAATTTTATTCGTACCCGTTTCATTTATTTCGATTTTGTAACTTATTTTAGGCAAGTTGGTCATCAATGCTTTAAGCATGCAAATACTTAAAACTGTTAAAATTTCTGGCTGCCATCAACACTGGTGTACATTGATTTAAGCCTGATGATTGCTGTTGCTGCTGCTGCTGCCAGCAGGAAGTGTGCAGCACTACCATAACAAAAGGTTAAGTCAAACGTAAACGTTATTGGAATTTTTAGATTTTCAATGTTTGTACATTTCCCAGTGAGTGTAACAGTGAAACAAGAAAACAAAAGCAACAACAAAAACAAATCAAAAATCCTTATTTTGCTATTGTTGCTCTTGTATGTTGTAGGAAAATGCAAAAATGAATGTGTAAAATTAAAACAATCACAACAGCACGAGGACATGTGAAGGTTATAAAAAACCTGATGCATCTGTATGCGCACTTGTTCATTTATGTCAATGTATTTGTCTTTGCTTTTATTTATTTGTATCATTTGTGTTGTTTGCTTCCGTATTTACATGTGCATACATACATATGTACGTACATACACACATACAAACGTATTTATTGTATGCTTTTGTCTGTTTGCATATTTGTAAGTTTGTGTTAGCGTGTGTGTTGTTTTGTAACATTGTGCATTAATGTGAAAGCTTTTGCTTGTTTGTTTATTTGAGTATGTGTCATGAATTGATAACAAATAATTTGTTGTTATCGTTGGCAGTTGTAACAACATTTCAATGTTCTATTTTATTTATTTGTTTGTCGTTTGGATTACTTTGGCTAATTTATTTTTGTCAAAATCTGAGCATGACTTAAATGGCGATAATATAGAACACACACAATGGCATGGTTTTATTTTGATCGGCAAACTTATCAAAGACAAGTACAAAAGATAGATTTGATTTTGCCTTAAAGTCGTTTTAAGTCATTTGATTTTGTTCACAGTTAAGTGAGAAAAATCAATTGAGAAAAATTGCGATTTTCATAAAATAGTAAAATTAAATGAATATTTATTCAATTATTGACATTTTTTTTATAAAAAAATTAGCAATTAACAAAATTTTTAGTTATTTAGGAGGCTTTTTCTCGATGATGCGTAAATAAAAAGTTTGTGAATTGCAAATGTTTAATTTTTTGTTGTTTTTTTTTTTTAATATCCAATATTTTGACTAACATCGTAAGTCATCATTAGGGTTTCGAAAAATTAATAAGAACAAACTATTGCACCAATATTTAACTTATGGCTTAATTCTTATTATCCCATAGTGCAGTATAGATGCATATAAATACTAACACATTTCTTATATACATGTGTACATAGTTGGGTATGTATATTTGAAAAAATTAAATGTTTTAAACTTTTTATTTTGGTTGTTGTTAAGTAAATTGTTGTTTTTCGCCATTCCTTCTGCAATTTTTCGCTTCAAAAGAATTATCAGGCAGATAATAAAAGTGTTGAATTTTTTTTTTGTTATAAAAAGGATGTGTAAGGCAAGAAAGTGGGCTTTCACATCAATAACTTTTCCATAGAAACAAAGACTTTCTCTTGTTTCAGCGGTTTAATTTCCCGTTAAACAAAGTTTTCATTATTTTCTATCAGATCATACATGTGTACATACATACATATGTAAATTTTGTATAAAAAACTTAGAATTTCATGAACAAAGAAGATGTGATAGTGCAATAAAGCCAACACCCACTTGAAACGGATAAATATGGTTCAGTGAACCATTCGAATTTAGTTGCATTATATTACAAATATCATGGCCAGAAATTACCGTAGGCTGATTAAAAAAATATTTAAATTTACAAAAATGTTAATTGATCGCGAGGGTTTAAATTAGGGAGCAACCGATACCGATATATCGGCGATACTTCTGGTTTTCCAATATATCGATATCGGCGATATTTTACTGTCGATACACCGATACTTCTTATATTTTTCTTTAGAGTTGTTTGAACAAAATATTCAATTTTCAACTCTTTTTTTTGCATGATAACTATGAGAAATAACATATTAAAAGCAGAACATAAAATCAAAACAGAATACATAATGAAATTGTTTCTTCTATTTTGCTTTGCACCTTAGTAATGAAATGTTCTCTCAATGCTAAATCTAGTATGTGTTTGTATGTTTTAAGATTTTTTTCAAGTCGCATTAATACAAGTGGTGGTAATTCTACAACAATTACAACTAGAGATGAGCGATATTTCTGTACCTGTGATTTAATCACTGTTACTTAAAAATCACGAGTAACAGTTGCTACCAAATTTGTAAAGTAACTGCTACTTGCAAAGTCGTTCTTTTTTATTTGTTGCATACACAAATTTATGATATTTCACTGTTCGTGTTGCTAATAACGTTTTTTACGTACGTATGTACAATAACGGAACAAATAATGTTGCTATTTCTTTTCTTCTCTCTTCTTATTAGTATTTCTTTTTGAAAGCCAAAGTATATTTATGCAAGTATATGCAAGTAAATAGGTGGTGATTAGTATGGCCCTTCTCTTGTTGTCAAACTCCATATAAAAAAGCAAACAAAATTTTGTGTAAATGGAATTTTATTGACAGTATAAAAATAATAATGTTTTTGTTATAGAGATGCGTTTACTTAAAAATATACATCTCTAAAAAAATTTTATTTGTAAACATGCATGTGTTAGTACACATTGGACTTCTTTCTCATTGTGCTTTGTGATTTTCATCAAAATAACACAAATTAAAACAGTGAATTTAAAAAATGGCTTGTGAATTAAAAAAAGGAAAACTAAAAAAACGTGATCACAGTCACAGTTTAAAATCACATTGATTTTGAAATCATGTTCACAGTTTACGATGTTCTTTAAAAATCACGGGATCGCTCATCTCTAATTACAACTTAAAATAACTGAGATGTCAGGCCCCAACATGTACAAATTTAGAGGCTACAAAATCCGTAAGCAAAGCCACTGCTACATTGTCTGACGCTATTCCGCTAGTTAACAGTCTTCGAACATTATTAGAAAACATAATACTTGAATCAACGGAGATGGAGAGTATGTAGTTCGGAGTCCCAAATAATTTGCGACTAACTTAGCATCAGATCGGAATGAAAGATTTGAGGGCTTAGAGAATAATGAAACCTATTATTTATCTACAATTCTTGATGCTCGATACAAAGCTCGAATATTTCAAAGACAATCGACTTCAATCCTATCGAATAAACGTCTTATTGAGCTGCTTAACATGATTCTACATTCCGAAAGTGTTGAAGACACAGTCCTCCCTACACCTCGCAAAAGTTCTGTAAAGTCTACGAGAAGTACTTGCCTTTAGAGCGTATGTGAAAAAATTATAAGAGAATCCGAGGAGGATGGGCCTCTATACATCCTAAGCTGTGGTTCTGCTAACGAAGAAGTCGAGAGATACCTTATATCTCCTAATATTCCTAGAGACGCAGACCCTCTTGTTTACTGGCGCAATGACATATCCTACCCAAACTTAAAGAAAATGGCGCAGAAATACTTAAGTTTTCAAATGAGTTCTGTCGCATCTGAAATACTATTTTCCACTGCAGGTCTGCTTCAAACGGATTTGACAAATCGTCTATATCCGCAAAATTTGAGAACACTTTGTTTTTTAAACAAAAATCTTATTAATATCAATTTTAAATATTAATCTTTTGCAATGTTGTTTTTATAATTTCAATTTAATTTTAACATGATCTCAAATTCAATTCTTTCTTTTTTAAGTCTTATTAATATCAATTTTAAGTCTTGAGCCAATCTAAACTGAATGCCATCGTTTATTTTGTAAAATCATAAATATTGCAGATGTTTTGTAGTTTAAAAATTTGAATTTTAGAAACTGAAATGTATTGAAAATTTTGATGATTTGAATGGCTCATTAATAAACACTGTTATTTTGTATAATAGAAGAATTACTCTACTTGAGTTTTGTTAATTTTTAATATGCGTATCGGTATCGGAATCGTTATCGGCGATATTTATTTTTGAGTATTGGTATCGGATCGGCGAAATGGCGCATCGTTACATCCCTAGTTTAAATTCAATTCAGCATGGTTTTAACCTAAAATAAAATCAATTAAAATAATTGTTAATTCAATATTAATTAAAAATATATTTTTACCAAACAATATAGTAAACAATAAAAAACATGCATACTTTTAGGAGCATCAGTAAAATAAGCTTTACATGTTAATAAAAATGCTTAGTGTGAGCTATGGCAGTAAAAGCGATTTAAAAAAAAAACGCTTATGGGCATAAACTATTTTATCAATATAAAACCGAAATGCAAAATAAACAAAAACTGCAAATTTCAAATCAAAAATGATCGGAATGCAGTTGGAGTATTAAAACCATACCGATCGTAATGTGTGACTTGAACAATAGCAATATTTTTGAACTAGCATACATATTGGTGGTATTCAATCTTTGGTGCAAATGTTCTCGCAAAGCAATAAATGCAAAATAGTGACTAACGGCATTGCTGTGTATTTTGCTGCTGGATTTTATCTAAAAGCTTCGATATTTTGCATTTGCACCAAACACTGATTACTGCTATTGTTTTTATAACTTTTACACTAAATCTGCAAAAAAAAAAAATCAATAAAAACTTGACTTGTATTTATTAAATGTTTTTTCTTTTAATACTGTGGGATATAAACACAACCATTTAAAGGGAAATTTCTTATAAAAATTTTAAAAACTATTAACGGCTTACAAAGTCATTTGGATCTTACTTTATCGACCTTTTGCAAGGCTTTGATACTGCTAACTAACGAATCATTTATTCTAAGGAGACCCCGATATATGTATGCATATGTCATGTGAAATACGTTGCATGAAAGTTTTTTTTATCTACAAATAATATGATGGGCTAGACAGGTTCAAGTTGGATACAACAAGTGGCACAAAATGAAGTTTCAACTTATGTTGCCCCCATTTTGCTTTGTCGAACATTTTTTATAAGCAATTAAAAAAAAGGTATATTGAAACAAATCTCATGATATATTTTATCATATTATATTTGTTTGCTTTTTTTTTCTATAAAAATGTGAAAAAATAACAAGAGGCGTTGTTGCATTAATGTTTTCATTTGACACCTCTTGTCATAATAAATATTTTATTTGCTTTGTAACTACCGCAAGCACTTGTTATTGTTGCTATAAATTAACATGAATTTAATTTAGTTGCAACGCCCTTCATCGACCATTACATTTTATGTATATCTGGTTATATTTTAAGGGGTGCATAAAATTTACGTTTTTTTTTTCTGTTTGTTTCTTATATTTTTATATTTTTGCTGAGCACAATACAAAGGAAAATTATTTCGAATGCAAATTATGATTAAAATGAATAGTAAAAGTTTCGTAACAACAATGAAAACAAAGAATTTTTGGTTTACTTTTTTTTTAAATAGTTTTTATTACAATATGTACATCAAATACATAAAAACATAAATTCTTGAGTATTTGCTCGAATAAAATGTTATTTATATAATTAATAGACAATTGCTTCTTTTGGGTTGCCCTTCATGCACCCATTATTACACCGATTTTTACAAGACTTCTACCAAATTAAAGATATTTTTTCACAAAAGTGAACGAGGTATTGTGGGTTTTTGTGGGTTCAGTATTTTGGGAGCTAAAACCGTTTAAAGTTCCTACTACTACATTCACGCATATTACTCATGTATGTAAGTTAAAGCCAAACAAAGAACACATACATGTGTTTTACACATTTGGGTTGAAAGAGAAAACTAACAAAAAGACATCTTTAGCATAGTATAGATTCTATACATACTATGATGTGGCAGAATTGTAGGAAAAATGATGAGAGAGTTAAGTAAATTGATTTAGCTCAATGGAAGGTATTTTGTTTTTGCATTTAACCGTTCTTTTTTTAATTTTAATTTTTTTGAATTCATACATATCATTATTTAATTGTAGTTTTGGTTGTTGTATGACTGTTTTATAAGATATTTTTTATGATATTTTTTTTTATAACTAGAACTCGGTCGATTGGGTCGACACACTAGTATTTATAAAAGCATACTTTTAATAGAGATGATGTTTATTTAGACATCCTTTTTTGATTCCATTTTTGTGTTTTCGATTTAAAATTATGGCTTTTCCTTAGACTAAATTAAGTATATGGCGCAATAAATTGTAGTGATTAGTTGTTATATGAAATCTAAGGAGATATTTGAGCTAAATTAAAAAAAAATTTAAATAAAAAGGTGAAAACTTTATTTGTCGGCCGCCGTAACTAATATAGAAGAATGTTATGCTATTGTTCCAGAGGGGTGCTGATTAGATTTCCATCAAAAACATTGAATGTTGTATGCAGAGATTGTGTTTGTTAAACTTAAATGTATAACAAATTTCAACGGAATTCAATGCGTATTTTGATTCTTAAAAAACCGAGGAAGAAATTATTTTTGCAAATGAAAACATTTATAAATTTACAACCAGAAACATGTTATTTATCTAAAAGTGGTTGTATTTCGAAAGCTATTTTTGTTATTCGCTTTTTGGAGACCCAATATACAAATTGAATTCCGGTTCCGAACGGAATAGATCTCTGTGACATGGCTGATAGTTGGTCTCAGGCCTTAACAAGCATTTTTTCGATATAGATTTATTTTTAGTGATTTCAGTACATTTTACACCGTACACATTGTCACAAAAAATTATGGTTTTACAAGCAAGTTTTTACCTTCTCCTGTAAAGTTGCAGTTCAATTTGATGTGTTAGGGCCTTTTCACATGAGACGAACGATATATTTTTCCGCTCTTATAAAGTTTTTCAGTCGATTCCTTTTGCTTGAAAAAAAATCGAGAATAAAATATACAAAATGTGTATTATCACATTAATTAAATATATTTTTATTTCAAATACAGAACTGAAAAGCAAACTTAAATCTCAAATATGAAATTTTAGTTTTCTTCAGGATATTCTCAATACCGTTTAAAAATTTGACATATTTATTGAAAATAAAATATTACAAACAAACGATTGTTGGAAAATTATTTTATGGTAATTTTTTCTTTGTCGACCACATTTGAATTAATAGTAATTATTTTAACTCTATTAAAAATATCTATAAGAAATTGTAAAAAAAACATGCATTTACAATTTCAAAGGATATTGTATATTTTGCACTTCAACGCCTTGGAAAAGTATTACAATAAAAATTATGGACACAAAAACTGCAATTATAAAAGTAATAGAAGCAAATAACTTGTGTATATGTAAAAAAAACACAATTACATTAAAACAATTACAACAACAAAAATATACATACATACATACTTCTCATTTATTAAAAAAAAATTATTTTATATTGCATTTTTTCAATAAATATATTTTTACAAAAATTAAATATATAAAATTTATTTATTTAAACATTTCAAAACACATTAATGGCAATAAAAAAATTAAAAAAGCAATAATGTGCAATATTTTCATTAAGTTCATTGAACCGTGTACATGTAATATCCTTTTATAGTCACACAAACCTACACATGCACAGGCATGTGAGCACAATTACTTTACGTGCATCAGGACTGCCATTAGCCTAAAAAATTCTACCAAAACTCTGTTCAAATTCTACCAAAATCTAACATAAATTACCTTTTCTTCTTGTTAACTAAATTCAAAAGTTTTATTCAAAAGTTTACAAACTACTTACATACATACATACGGATGTACATATATATTTATTCAAGTAACATTGAGTATGCAAATCAAATTCATTAATTCGTAAATATACATAAAAGTGTGTGTGTTCGTTAAAAATTTATACAACGTTGCAATTTCAATCCAGAATTCATAAATTAAAAACATTGATGTACAGACCATACCACAATTGAGCAGAGATTATCTCACACATTTTCTTCTCCACTTTCATTTAATCATCGATGAGAAAACAAATGTGTTTTATATAAAATTGATAATAATATGCTAAAAATGTAATAACTGATTTAAGAAAATTAAAAGAAAAATATACCAAATTTGGTCTGATCAGAACACAACAAAGTGGCAGCTCTGATAAAACACTTGCAATGAGTGCATTCACAGTTTGTATGTAAGTGCGTGTGTGTAAGAATCTGTGTGTGTGTGTGTTTGTCTGCTATTCTATACACAAACACTTGCCACTAGCTTTATTGATAATACATTCGTTCATTCATTCAATCGTTAGTTCGTTTATTTATCCATTTATTTAATCGCAGTGTGTTTATCGTATATCTTAGTATGTGTGTGTGTGTGCATTGTGTATAATTTTAGTTAAGTTCACTGAACTTAGATATTGGTGTTCACAAGGATTAGTGTAAAACAATTTTATATGATTTTTTCCATCTTAATTTATTTAAATTTTTCAGACATAATTGTGGGTTTTTCGTAATAAAAAACTACTCATCTGAACAAATATGCTTACAGACACACACACATACATATGTACATATATACAGACAGTCATTTACACAATCATACATATAACAAATTATTAATAAATAAACGTAAATAATCTGTTGTTGATAATAAGTGGATTTTTATGATTGTATGAGACTATTTTGTCGTAAATTTATGCAAATGGTTTCGTATTTTTTTAAATGTACTCGTATTTAAGTATGTATGTATGTGCTGTTTCGAAAGAATCAAAAACTTTTTTCTTTCAATTAAATTTTAAAATTTTTATGGGTCTTTTTATGATTCCCAAATCGATTATTTGACAGTTATAATAAACGGTGGGCAAATTTGAGTTTAGGATTAAGGCAAACTCACTTACCAGGTGGTGTTACTTCTACAACAACTACAGGTTAGGTTAGGTTAGGTTAGCAGGCTGCTGGTAAATGGAAGATTAGATTCCAGCTCACTTGGGTCCTGATATGGTCCCATTGTGCTACCTGTAGTGAAGACGAGTGATGGAGGAAAGGAGATTAGAAGAGTCGGAAGAAGAGTAGATGAGGGAAGACCATAGAAGAGCAAGAGAATAGTAGAAAGCAGAAACAGGTGGGAAAAACCAAAGCAAGGAGTTGTCTTGCAGAACATCCAGGATGTCGAGCCCCCTATTGGGCGAACCATCCACTGCTCCTGATGAAGGAGCTAATACAACCGAGTTCCGTATTTGGGAGCTCGGAGAGGGTACTGAAGGATCTGCTGCCTAGAAAGCGGAGGCGGTGATCCTCCATAGCTGGGCAGAGGCATAGAAGGTGTGCGATGCTTTCTTCTTCTTCCTCGTCATTGCAGCTGGAGCAATACTCATTGTATGGTAGACCCATGCGTCTGGCATGGGTTCCGAAGGTGCAGTGTCCCGTGACCATGGCCACAAGATTGCGCAATTGCGGTTTTGGAAAGTTCAGCAGATTTTTGGTTCTGTTGATATCAATGCAAGGCCATAGGGTCCTTGCTGTGGTACAGGATGGTTCATTAAACCATCTTGTTTGTGCCTCTTGCATAAGGGCTTTCTCGATTCGCCTCCAGCAGGCCAAGAGTGGAAGACCACAGAAATTGTCAATTTCAGCGGCCTCTAACTCTGTACCTCTCCTGGCCAGATTGTCAGCGATGAGATTGCCTGTGTTTTCTCCGTGTCCCCGTACCCAAATAAGGGTAACACTAGAACAATTAGCCACTGTATTAAGTGATTTCCTGCATTCCAGGGTAAGGAGGGATGTTGTGTACACACCCGAAATTGCTATTATTGCAGGTTTGCTGTCGGTTATGATATGAATAACTCTATTTGTTATCCTATAGTACCGTAGCCAGTTTGTTGCCTTTTTGATGACGGATATTTCAGCTTGTAAGATACTACATTCGTCCGGGAGTCTGAAGGAAATCCTGATCCCGAATTCTTCAATGTAGACACCCCCGCCAACCGTGGAGCCCCGTTTGGAGCCATCCGTGAACACTCGTAGGGCCCCGTGCGGTGTAGGGGGGAGGTCCTCCGATAGAGAGTAGTTAAATGATCTATAAAAGGAAGGTCTTGGAATGCAATAGTCGATGAGATCAGGGATAGTTCCCATGGTCTCTACAATGCTAGCGTGACCCCATGGTCGATATTTCCAAGCGTCAGTTGTACTAAGTCGCACCGCAGTGCGTAGAGCTAGCTTCCTAGCCAACAGATCGACTGGAAGCCAGCCCAGCATAGCAAAAAGGGCCTTTGTGGGCGTAGTTCTAAGGGCACCAGTTATCATGATTGCCATTAAGCGGAGAGTTCTCTCAATTCGCTGTCGGTTTGTTGCCAAGTCCAGTGCTTTCCACCAGATTGTTACACCATAGAAAAGAGTTGGTTTGATGACCGATTCAAATATCCAATTAATCCCCTTGGGACTTATGCCCCAGGTAGGACCAATGGCTTTCTTGCAAACATATAATGCCGCTACGGCTTTTGTTGCACGAGCATGAAGATTGTCTCTCCATGTTAATTTATTATCAAGGATAATGCCTAAGAATTTGGCTTTATCCGATAGGGCTAGTGTAGTGCCATTTATTTTGGGTAGAGTGAAGGTGGGAATTTTGTATCTTCTAGTGAAGAGCACTAGTTCCGTTTTGGTTGGGTTGACGCTGAGGCCGTTCTGTGAGCACCATTTACAGACCTCGCTAAGTGCATCTTCCAGCCTGTAGCTAATTGTGTTAAGATGGAAGCCCGAGATAGTCACTGCCACATCATCTGCATATGCAACAGTATTGACGCACATGGACTCCAGTTTACTAAGCAGGACGTTTAATGCCACATTCCATAGCAGAGGGGATAGGACACCACCTTGTGGCGTACCCTTGCGGGCGTACCTGGTAATGCGTGCTTCCCCCATGGTAGATGTGATGGCTCTGCGTTCAAGCAAATTCTTGATGAATTGACATAGTGACTGCTCTATTCCTAGCTCTGTGAGAGCTTGGGTAATAGCATCCGAGTTGATATTGTTAAAGGCGCCCTCAATGTCCATGAAGGCCGCTAGAGTATAATTCTTATGCTCAAGTGACCCTTCAATGTGACCTACGAACGAATGTAACGCCGTCTCAACCGATTTGCCTTTGGTGTAGGCGTGTTGATTGGCTGATAAAAGATTTCTGTCGATTGTTATAGTTCTAATATGAACGTCGATCAGTCTTTCTAGAGTCTTTAAAAGAAAAGATGTAAGACTGATAGGTCTAAAGTCCTTTGCCTTCGAGTGCGATGCTTTTCCCCCTTTTGGGATGAAAATTACATCGCATTTGGTCCATTGTTGCGGAATATGGGACCAGTCAAGACATGCTCTGTATATTATGAGCAGCCAGGGTGTAACAAGGTCTAAATTGTGTTGTAGATCTGCGGGAATGATTCCGTCCGGACCAGGTGATTTGTACGGATGGAAGCTTTTAATAGCCCAGTGAAGTCTGTCAGTAGTTATTGCTACCTTCGTCATCCTCCGGGCAGGAGGGGAAGCGTTTTGTACCTCCATAAAAGGGGAACAGCCCGGAAAGTGAGTTTCCATTAGGGCTTCTAGGGACTCCAAGGAGTTAGTAGTCCATTTACCGTCTAGTTTCTGGATGAAACCAGGTACGGATGGTTGTTTGGCCAGAATTTTGCGCAGCCTGTTAGTGTCGGAGAGGGATTCCACATTTCCGCAGAAATCTTTCCAAGACTTACGTTTAGCGTTTCTAACCTGATTTTTGAATTTATTCACTGAGGCTTTGTAAAGAGCCCAGTTACATGTTCTTTTTGCCCCATTAAAGAGTCTGCGGCAGCTCCTGCGAGACTCTTCTAGGCTGACAGACCACCAAGGTGGTTTGCTGTTTTTGCGTTGTGTGGAAGATTTGCAAGAGATTCTTGTTGCTTCCTTAAAAGCATTAGTTAGATTATTGACTGCTATTTCTATATCGGCTACTTCCTCTATGTTTGGAGGATGTGCAATTGAGTTGGTGAGGATATTCTTATGTTCCTCCCAGTCCGTTTTACGCCTATTAACGAAAAGCTTGGTGCTTCCGGTTTTTAAGCTGATATTGAATTCAATATAGCGGTGATCAGAAAAGGAGCAGTCAGCTGAGACCCTCCAGTCCCTAATTATATGAGCGTGTCTCGCACTAGCAAGTGTAATGTCTAGTACTTCTTGTCTGTTTGAGACTACAAAAGTTGGTTCTGAACCTTGATTCAGCACTACTAAGTTTTTATCAATAATGAAGTCGAATATACACTCACCCCTTTCGTTGGTATTTGAGCTACCCCAGATGTGGTGATGTGCATTAGCGTCCGCACCCAACAGGATTGGTATGCCTTTCAGTTTGACGTTGTGTGCCATTTTGTGGACCAGATTGTGTGGTGGTTGGTCCGCATGATCATGCGCCATGTAGCAGGATAGGATCCATATGGTGGATCCTCCTGTCTCCCATGCTGCAGTTACAGTGTCTTCATCACTAAAATCGGATAGAATGAAGATATTGAGATTTGTTTTTGCTAAGATACACGATCGAATGTTTTTAGTGTTGTTACCTGTTTTTGTTGCATACAGCAGTTTGTAGCCAGTGGTGCTAAGTCCAAGTATTCTGCCGTTTTTGGTCCACGGCTCTTGGACTAGCACAATGTCCTCCCCTTTTTCTGAAAGGCGGAGGGTTAATGCAGCTGATGCTGCCTTAGAGTGCTGCAGATTAACCTGTAGCACTTTCGCCATTGTCCGTGTCGGGGTCATAGACGGCATTTGCCTCGGCATCACCCTGACTCGGGTTCAGGAGTGCGTCCTCGTCATCTCCAAAAATGAGTCCCTCCAGGAGATCCCCAACCAAACCGGCTGTTGATTGGGAACATCCTGAAGTGACCGATTCCGTGGAGTCCCCTATGACCTCCGTACCGGCTGATTTGTCAGGTGTTGTTTTTGCCAGCTCCTTCACATGGCCGCTAGCATTGTCGGGATCGCGTTCGCCATCACCGCGGTACACACTGAGCCTGATTCCCATAAAACCATAGAAGACCAGGCCCTGTCTGTCCCGAAGTAGAGGCAACGTCTCCTTATTCAGGACAACGATCACCTTCCTACGTGCACCTTCCGCCCCAAAAACCTTGACCACCTACAACAACTACAACATTACAACAAATTTTGACATATCGACCTCCATTATGGAAGAAAAAAGTGGCTCCGCTGTGTTAATAACATCACCTAGTAAGTCAATTCGCCTTGCTTAGAAAGTAAATTGACTGTCAAATGCTGAAATTTCAAAAATTGAGCTGTCATCCCTTGACATTTATTTAGTAAAAAGTTGTGAAATTTTAACCATGGAACGCTACATTCTTGATCAAAAAATTTTAATTGTGAAAATTTACTTTCATAAGAAATTTCCCGGTCGCATAATTTCTCGATTTGGCGATGTCTATTTATTGGCCGCCCAGTTCTTATGATTTAACCCCATTTAAAAGATTGGGCTAACGTGAACAAACCACAAACAACTGACGCTTTGAAAGATGAAATTCGGTGCTGCTTTGACGAGATAAGCGAAGCTTTGTTGCAAAGTGTGGTAAAAAATTTTTTGTAAAGAGTGGACGTCCGCCGGAGACATTTGCTCGCCATCATATTCCATTACTATTATTTCTACTTTAAATTGCTATTAACGAAACTGAATTTGTCAAAAAAAAAACGAGATTTTAAGCGAATTTACTTCCCAAACTCGAATATGCCCATCCTGTTGCAAACACGCTCAAGTTTCGATTCGAGAACTGCTATGAGTTTCAATATTTTCACTTGTTTGATCGCTTGATCTTTATGTGGTTTACTGACATGAAGTTCTAATGATTAGAATATTTTTAATAAGGTCAGCTCAGCGAATATTAATGTTTGAACATTATTTCGAAGCTTATACTATTTTATAAACTTTTCTCTTCTTTTGTAATATTTAAAAAAAATTCTAGTTCCATTTCCATTCCCATTCGTTGTTTATTATAATAATCGTACCAACTAAATGTAAATAGCCGACCGACTCTAAAGTTGGACACTTCTCTGCCTTCTTTTTGTGTATCCTTGGAATAACTTTAAAATTGAGCATCTCGAAAGTATGATGTTTTTTCACGCGATGGTCGCAAAATGTTGCCTGGAAATTGTTGTAGATACATTTAGATTAATTTATGCAGCCAAGTGTGTCATTTTCAATTCTGGAGATTTGTAAAACTTTTGAGTAAATTAATATGACTTCAGTCAAGGATTGACTGTAATATGAGAATAAGAATTAATTAAATCAAACATCAATTTCATTTCAAATAAAAATACAAGGTGGGCCAAAAGAAGTCATTCGATGTTGTTTGGCTCTCTGAATATCGGTTGTGGCTCGCGCAGTGTGTGCCGTTGCTCCGTCCTGGTGGAACCACATGTCTTCCAGTCCTAATTCGTTCAATTGCGGCAGAAAAAACTCGGTTAACATGGCCCTAGCGCGCACCGTCCTCTGTTGTCGTTTGACCAGCGACGTCCCCGAAAAGAAATGGCCCGATGACTCCTCCAGCGCACCATGCACTTTGAAGCGATAGTTTTGCTTGTTCACGTACCCGCTGAGGTGGAAATGAGCCTCATCGCTCATTATGATTTAGGTCGAAAAATCGTCCACTTCGTCCTCGAGATTGAGGATGTCCGATATCATATTCTCGACTTGACCAATAAAATTCTAAAGGTTCAAATAAACATAATCAAAAAACAGAAGAGAAGTTTTTCATTTAGAAAAAAATGAGAGCCAAACAACATCGGATGACTTCTTTTGGCCCACCTTGTATAAATTATCTGAAACGAAATAATAGAACCAGTATGATTCTGGTGAGCGTACGGAGGGAAAGTGAATGTTATTAATATTTTTTCATTGTATGAATATTTACAAACATATTATTCCTTCACTTTAATAATGTGAATCATAAAATAAAAATAAAGAAGAAAATAATGATGATGATGTTTGTCAATTTAACTCAATTTAAAAATTTCAAATATTAAATAATGATTTGTGTACTTTCTGCAACATTGCACAAATGTCATTGATATTTATGAGAAGGACAAGTATTTAGTTAAATGACAATTATAAAGTCTCCAGTTATTTGTCTCAATGATGGCTTCAGATCTCGCCTGCCAGTTCTTTCAAGAGGAAGGGAGTAAGTAGTACAACATATGGACTCTTAAAGCTAACAAGCAATTACTACTTACATGACATGGCATACATGCGTACATACATACATATCTGTTTGTATGTATGTATATACATAGTTAATGCATATGTTTGTGTGAATGTACATACATATATTTTATAGCAATTTAATATTGTTATTTGCAAAAGTCCCCATTGAAAATGAATGTATCACATACATGCACCACTGGTCCTCTCAACATTTCATTTCATTTATTCGATTGTTTTAAACTCCCACACTTCGGCATGACTATATTGCAACATATAAAAAAACACTCATACATATTATAATATATTAGAATAGAATACTTGTTGTGCAGTTGAACTCTTGTATCAATAAGCTCTTTTTGAGGAAAGGACTGAGTATGTGTTTCACCATCGTAAGCGATACACTGTGTGGGAATTAAAGCATGATAATGATGATGACGATTGCAAAATGTTTGTGTAATTAACTTAACTAAATGTAAGTGATGTAACAACAATGTTTAATTTTACAAAATTCCACAAACATTTTAATGATAACCAATGTATGCCGTTTGTCGCAATGTGCTCTCGTGTATGGGCATTCTATTATTATTGTTTCCAACTAATTATCATTGATAAACTTTGAAACATGAAATGTTTAGTAAAACAATTATAATTATTATACCCGTCTAAATTTAATTATGCTCAATTAGATTTAATATTTTGTAATTTAAAAAGAATTTTCTTTTCGTAATATATTCCCAACAGCGAACAAATTTCATTTGGTTTCTTTCATAAACATAAATAGTTTTTGATAAATTTTATTTATTAAAATTTTCAAGTCATATCATGGACTGATATTTAGCGTAAGTAATTTCAAGAGAACAATTGAATGTATAAATGTTGGACATGTATGTTTTTGTACTGATTAAGTTTATGATCAAAGCGAAGCTTAATTTATGATACAATTAAGGATATACTAGAGGTATACTAGAGGAATGCCCTAGCACCAAATGAGTTGAAACAATTCACAGAGTATTTTAGCAAAATTTAGAAAGTTTTGTTAATAATTTTTTTTGGGTAAAAATTTCCTTTTTCAAACAACGGATATATGGGAGCCAAGCGTACCCGATAACCAATTGAGTTGAAACTATGCACAGAGTATTCTGGCAAAATTTAAAAAATTTTGTTAATATACATATATTTTGGCAAAAATTTAATTTTTAAAATAAAGGATATATGGGAGCCATGCGTACCCGATAACCAATTGAGTTTAAACTGCTTACAGATTAATAAAGCAAAATATAACAAGTTTTGCTAATACTTATTTTACGAAAAATTAAAATTTCAAAATAAAGGATTTATGGTAACTAGGCGTGTCCGATGACCAATTTAATTGAAATTTTTCATAGAACATAGCAATATTATGTCAGAAATAGTTACTCATTTTCTTTGCATTCTATTCATTAATCTAGCAAAAATTTATTTATAAAAATAAAGGATATATGGGAGGTAGGGATGATCTAGCGCCAATTGAGTTGAAATTTATCATAGAGCCTAATAACACAAGGAATAAAATTGTTGACAGATTTTCTGAGTTCAATTTTTAAAAGTGTACCAAAAATTTACAATATAATAGAATACATGAGATGCAATATGAATACAAAACGTATTAAGACAATTTTCATATACAGTCGAACTCGAATTTTCTCAAACTGGAACTAATTTGGTTGGCAGGAGCGTTAAAAGAACAAATCACATACAATTTTCCTTCCGTAACTCGAACTTTTATAACTCGAAGTTCTCCATAACTCAAACAAAAAACATACACATGAACTCTATAACTCGAAGAATTCTGCTTGCTTAAATGGTTTTTTGTTTTTGCTTTATTTATGGTTTGTTTGTTTTACTCTCTTTTGTTGCTTGAGCTGGTTTCTATATTTTACATGCTATTTTTTTTGATTTTTTTCGGGGAATTACAAATTTGTTTCTTTTTGTTTGTGTAAGTATCAGGTCTATGCATAATTCGGGCTAGATGATAAATGTTGAAATCGATTTATTTATTATTATGACAACTAAACGAGTTTTAAAATGCTTATCAATTGAAGAAATATATAAACTTATAAAAGGCGTCGAAGATGGATTAAAGAAAAAGGAAGCAGCTGATAAATATGGTATCCCGGCAAGCACGGTCTCAACAATTTCCAAAAATAAGGAATCAATTATCAACTCGTTTGAATCTGGATTTCGTTTATGTAGTAAACGAGTAAAGACCCAGTAACTTATTTCACTCAGTCACTTATTTCAGAATATTTTACTTAACTGTAATTTTTTAATTATATTCTTAAGTATGTAATTTTCCAATAGAGGCTATTTTAAATAAAAATACATAGTACAAAAACCTATTATTCTAGATGGACAAAAAATTCTGTAACTCGAAGTCTCCGTAATCCGAAGTTTTTTTTTGGGATAATGGTGATTCGAGTTATGGAAGTTCGACTGTATTTTTTATTTTTTGTGGAATTCCAAGATCCCTTAACTTAACTTAACAAAAAAGGTATAGTTGTGGTTAAAATTCGTTTACATAAAAATAAAAAAATCTTTTCGTTTCAATACAACAGTAAAAAGGTATTATGGATAAATCGACTAAAGCAAAGTTAGCTTTAACACTCATTGATTGTCAAAATTATATTGAGTTGAAATTTGCTGCAACTATAATGCTACCTAAGCAAGGAAAGTACATTTTTTTTTTATTGGAAAATTTTATTAATAATTTTCAATATAAAAATAATTGCTAAAAGCTTAACGTACACGTAAAACAATTTAATATTTGTAATTTTTCAACGAAAATTTAATTAACTTTCCTATAAAAGCATAATTTTAAGCCCGAAAAAATTTATTTATGTTTTTCGAACACACACACCCAAACACACGTACAAATATCACAACTAAAAATTGTTTGTTGTTGTGGTTTTAAATTATTATTATGAAAAGTGGTCAAGAGAGATAAGAGGACGAAAAAAATAACAAATTATTGCTTTAGGTAAAATATATCATTTGCATACCAACAGTCTTTCATAAAATTAATGGTACATAGAATATAAAAACAAGCGGTATTGGAGTGCAATGTTTCTAAAGTAAAGCATTAGTAAAACCTCCTTCAAAAAATAAATTGTGTTGTATTACACATTTCTTAAAAAACCTAAAGAAAAAGTTATCTGAAAAAAAAAAATGGTTGCACTTAAGTGTACAATCGAACCATAGGCAACACATTTACACGAAAGTGTATTAAGTATGTATACTTTCATTACTCACTTTATATGTGTGGCAGTTTTGTGTTTACGACACATAATTTAAAGTTTTGACAACAAAAAAAAAAATCCAATTTGTTTAATTTAATTAAGCATTTGTATGTAAATGCATTTGCAACCGCACGGTGCCAGAATGATGGCTTAAAATAAAAACCTAATATTTGAATATTTAATCATATTTTCGTGAATTATTTAATAAAACATAAAAAAAATATTTCGCATAAATTTTGCTTTTCATTGAATTCGTTAAACTTTTAAGTACAATTTTTAAATTATGCTCGTTTCTGATGGGCGTCAATTTCCATGAAACAAAAATTTCTACTTGAAATGTTGTTAAAAAATCATCATCTTTACAAATTTAACTTCATGATAGTTTCCTTTTCTAGTTTACAAATGTGGCCATTTAAAAGAAATTTTATGCTAATGGAAGGACGATTCCAGAAATGATAAATCTGTTTTGTATGCATTATGACCATGCATAATTGTAATTCTAAAATTAGAGGATATGTGTAAATAAGCTACATTGTAACTCTGCAAGGATGCGACCACCTTCTAAATATCCTTCATATTAAAATCTAAATTTCAACTATTTTTAGAATTATGCTAAAAATATTTATGATAAATTTTGTTACAATTCATGGAAGGTTGTGCCTTCATCTCACATGTCCTTTATTTAGCAAATGAAATTTTGAACAAAATTATGACCAGAATGCATCAAAAACGAATAAATCAATCGAGAAAGCAGTTTTGTCATTTATCTAGGCGCACTACCGTGCGCCAGGCTAAGTTCGGCCACACAGTGTGTATATTTACACGAAACCATTCGATCTGTTTTTACCCCCCTCATAACTTTGCTCCTCTTGATCATAATATAATGGAACTTGAAACATAAGGTCTCCCCACAGAGGTGACCTCACTGGTTACATTTGAAGGTTCTACCGAAAAGCTTCCCGAGATATTAAAGTGTGAAAAGGCCATATTTTAGTACATATTCACTGACTCACTCACTGACTCATCAATATTATTGGGCACTTCCAGTATAGCTAGAGAGCTGAAACTTGGTACACAGGTAGGTCTTGATGAGAAATTAACCAGAAAAATCTGAAAACGGCACTTTCCACCCGGGGGAACTAGGGTGCCCCTTCTTTGTATGGGGAACTTCCAGTAGAGCTAAAAAACTTAAATTTGGTACACAGGTAGGTCCTGATGAGAAATTAACAAAAATTATTTTTTAACGGGCACTTTTCATCTGGGGGGACAGTCATGCCCCTTCTTTGTATGGGGCACTTCCAGTATAGCTAGAAAGCTGGAATTTCGTACACAGGTAGGTCCTGATGAGAAATTAACGAAAATGATTTTAAAACGGGCACTTCGCATCTGGGGCGACTATGGCGCCCCTTTTTTGGATATGGCACTTGCAGTAAAGCTAGAAAGCTGAAATTTCGGCCCAGATAAGCAACACATATAAATATTTATACAAAAAAAACTTAGAAAAAAGAAGTGAGATCCGCATAAAAACACAAATGTGAAAATAAGGCCAAGTTCCTATTCAAAATATTTCGGCCGTCAAAAGTACTGAGATCAAAATAAGGACCAAGTTCTTGATAGGTACAATTCCATCTCATTTCTAGGGAACCTGTAAGCTTGGCAAAATTTTTTTGCCTTTCTAATATGGGAAAGAATTCTTGGAAAAATGTTGCCAAGTTTATAGGTTGCCTAGAAATGAGATGGAATTATACCTATCAAGAACTTGGTCCTTATTTTGATCTCAGTACTTTTGACGGCCGAAATATTTTGAATAGTAAATTGGTCTTATTTTCACATTTGTGTTGTTGTGCGGATTATACAAATTACAATAATAATTCTGATCAAAATGCCTCAAAATAATATTCCTATCCGTTCATCGATAGGAAACCTACCTTCCACATCAAAACTGACTTAATTATGCATGATAATTCATGATGACTATTTCTAGCATACTGTTAAAAAGATTTGTGAAAAATTTCGTTATAATTCCTAAAAGGATGTATTTGCGTCTCTTCTATCCCTTATTATTAAAATTTAATTTTGACGATAATTATGACTAGAAAGCCTCAAATTCAGAGTATTAATGAAAAATTTATTGTAGGTATAAGTGAAGTTAAAATGAGTGTGTTAGAAAAGGCTTACATAGTCTTAAATAAATCATAAACAACTCTTTTATCCATTAGGATGTATACACACACATCCACCTGTATGTTTGCAAGTACATACATAATATTTTCTTTGATAAAAAAACTGCAAAAAAACTCAAAATCATTTTCAATATTATTGATGGTAAGCAAACTCCCATTTAACAATTTAAAAAGCATTTCAATCATAAAAAAGTTTGCCAAACCATAAAAAATACACTTGTCATTGTCCTTCAAAAAAAAAAAAAAACATAAAGAATAAAACCTAAAATAATGAGAATAAAAACTATGACGTCAGGAGAAATCACATAAACTCTGGAACAAAACACAACATTTATTATACTTTGCTGTCAAGCTCTGTTACATGAATAATTGCATGTGTATGAGAGTACATATTTGGTATATGTGCATATGTAAGTGTGTATGAGTATGAGTTGTTAAATTGTAAAAGCAATAGTAGTGATGCGGGTAGTCAGTTACTGAATAAAAAGTAAAATCTCATGGTTTAAAAGTTTTATTCTTTCGTAGTAAAGGAAACGTAATAAAAGCTCTTGTAGTGCTGGCCTTATTGAAATGAATTCTTTTCAATATCAATTAGAAAACTTTGTAATTTTTCTGCTAATGAAAATAAAAAATTACTTTCAATGTCAAATTGAAAAGAACATAATTTAAATATTCTTTATTTACTAAGCAAAGTTCAGGACTTCTTTTTTGAATACAAAAAAATTTTTTAAGATTAAAAATTTTATCAAGCCTTTTTTCTGTTTTTGCAGGCCCATGAAAGGCCATTTTAACTGCAATTTTCATCAATTTGCTTCATAAAACAGGTATATGTACTCGTATATTAATAACTAACTAATGTGTATGCAACATCGTTATTTATGTTGCTTGTTTGGTTGTTTCATAAACTTTACTCAACTCGAGAGCATCAATAGCATCATGACTTTACTGTTTTATTTAAAAATGGTTTGTTCATATGTATGCAAAATGTATTTGTTTGCGTGTTCATTTAAAAATGAACAAAGCTAAAAAACATGAACAAATGGTGCAGCTCTTTTTTTTATTTTTTTTTATTAAAAAAAAATATGGCTAACTTCCGGTGTATAAAATAAGATAAAAACAACGAAAGCCATTGTTGCTGCACATCAAATGTCGCTCGTTTTAATACAGTTTACACACACACACAGAGACGCTCTTATACACAAAAGTTTATACATTCTATGAAATACTTTTTACAGTGGAGTGAAGGAATAAAAAATGTTATTATATTAATAATATTGAAAAAGCGGCCTCGAAGTCTTTACTGATACGTTCTAATATTCCTTTTATCTTATTAATAATTATTGAGTTGGCATAACAATTCAGTTTTCGTATGTAAAATTTGAAATTTATAAAAATTTAAAATCACACCAATATTATAAATGAGAAAGTTTGGACGTTTGTTCTACTATAACTTGAAAACCAGACATGGCTTTGGATGAAATTGATGAGGTATTGACCCGGATTAAAATATAGAGTATATTTAGGGTGCAAAATAGGACAAATGTTGGTACGTTTTATATTTTGTATAAAATTTTTTTCTTCCATTAACACTTAGAATACTTTCTTGGGGATAAAATAAGGAAAATCTGGTACTTTTGTTTATTTGGTACTTCTTAGTTTTTTTTTTGTATTTTTTGTGTTTTTCGATAATCTTGGTATACAGAGTGTTTATTGCCTATATTAACATGTAGCGTAAACACCGTTCTCGCTAAAACCTCGTATATAATATTTGCAATAAAAACACAGCACTGATCCGATATGTATAAAATAGATCGTTGTTTGTAGCAGTTATTCCTAGATTATCAATTGATTGCATGTGTTCTTGATCACTCACATCTGCTATTGCCACCATTTATTTTCCCCAGCAAACCCACTGTGCGCTATCGCATAACTATGTATGTCACAAAAAAAAAAACAATTATTATGAAATGGAAAAACAACAAAATGTGTATGAAGAAGCAAAAAAAAAGAGATCCTTTTTCATTATTTTACAAAACACTATACAAATTTATATTTCATTTCATGGGTTTCATCATCGCCACTCTACTCCACAACGTCATTCCAAATACTCTTATTTGCAATAAAAACAAATCTAATAAACAATTGTTTTATTTATGATTTGCCGCAACCTGTGTCCATTGTTGAGTTACTTACAAACATGAAAACGCCAATACGAGTATGTTTACCCATTTCGTTTTTTTTTTATTAATTTATTTTTTTTATATTTTAATACGAATTTATTATTAATTAAATTTGAAAATATATGAAAAAAAATCATTTTTAAGATCTGAAAAATTAAATTGTGAAAACTACAGTTAAAGTTTTTCAATTTCAAAATTGACATTGCAAGTCTAAAATAGTGAAAGCCAGACTAAAACTCAAAAATTTCATTGGCTACAATTTTACATGAAAGCAATTCATTAAACTGACTAATTAATTCGAATCAGTGATGTCGGCAATATGCCTTTAGAAGTGTTTTTAATGCGCATGAAATATACAGCAACATTTTTAATATAGTCTCCAAAAAGGACATTCAAATGATTTCGTTTCTTGTTTTCATAATATTGATTTTTTACACCGGAAAGTATAACTTTGGCTCTTTATGGGCATGGAAGCTGCTTAAACCATGCCAGCCTATTATTTCATTTAGCAGTGTCTCGTTTCTGTAACTTGTGAAAAGTTCTCACATCGAAAAAAAATGTGAGAATATCCTGTCACCCAATCTTTTGTAGGATGACTCATATAATATTAGTAGGATTTTAATATGAGCCACCCTACAAACCTAATAAATATATGAAAATTTAAATTTTTCTTCTCCCTCATCCTGTTTTTCACAGAATGATAATGAAGTTTTCGATGCGAAAGATTACTAAATCGTTTAAGGTCTCAAATATTTACTAATACATCGCACATGTTTTCATATTTTCCCCCAGATTTTTTAAAATTCAATTTTTTTTTGTTCTTGCCAAGAACTGCAAATATGCGAACAATTTTGAACAAGTTATCAAAAATATGCACTAACAAAAATCAATTTCTTAAATATTTAAAACGATTTGAAAATTATTGGATTTGCAAAAACTTAAGGTAAAATTTTGGAAAAATTACTCAAAAATTTCAACATACTTTTTTATCGAAAAATTAATTTTGGTGAAAGTGGATATTATAACTAAACAAAATCAAATATGCCTGAAAATATGCAAATAAAAAATGCTTTATATATGCGCTGTATTCGCAAATATGCAAAACTATACTGTAAAAAGTAAAATAATATGCACTGAAAAATATATGCTAAAATCTTTAATAATATTTGTGGTTTCCCTGCTTCTAATACTTTTTTTTAAAAACCTTTCATTATGAGGGTGATTTGTTTTAAAACAATATAATACAAATATAATGAACGGCGGCATTATTAGTGAAAAGTGCAAAGAAACTTTTTGAAAAGTATTTCTGCTTTAAGGACATATTTTGCTTAATTGAGAAAAACTTTCTCTATAGGCGAAAATATATGCGCTTTTGTTAAAGTTTTAATTGACACATTAACAAAAAGTAAAAACTTTCCACTTCAATTAGTCTTTCTCATTGACTTTTTGTTAGAAATTTTTTTTCTAATAAGCTTTTGCCAATGTTTAAACGATTTTAATTGTTAACTTTACTGCGCTGAAATTAATTACAATTTTATTTGTTTGCTGCACTTAAAAAAGGAATGTTTGATTTTTTCTATGTAATAAAGAAACATTTATAAATAAATATAACAAGGCTTTGAGGACTGTGTGTACACTGCACAGCAGTAGTTTTTTTTTTTTTTTGTTTCAAAGTTAAAGTTACTAAAACAGCATTAACTAACTTCATTTGTTGCTTGACTTGGTGCAAACTTAATTAAAAAAGTTTAGGTTTCATTTCCTTTGGCCGCAAAATTTTCTCAAATGAGAAGAAAAAAAATCTAAAATAAATATATAAAATTAAACGGATGTGGTTAATAAACATTGTATGAATTTTTAAAATTTATTGTTTGTGGTATGAAAAGGGCAAAAAGGAAGTTACTCGGTTGTTTTTCGTAGACGAAATGCTTATAACAAATAATTGCCTGCAACAAGATTTAACATAAATCTATTTTCCATGTTGCATCAGCATTAAATTTCAGTTTAAGTGCAAAATGATTGAATGCAGATTTTTGCTTGCAACGAACTCCTAACTTTCTCGCTAAATTGTTAATTTCTTAAATGCAAAATTAAGAATTAAATTTTTGAAATTGACCACAGCAACTTAGGCATCATTTTCAGTTGGGGTTACACAAAATTTTGTATTCGATTTGTTACATATGAAAAGTACACAGAAAAAAAAATATTGACTCAAAAGATTTCAATAAAAATTATTGTTCCCACTTAATTTGTGATTAAACACAATTTTATTCAAGTGTTTTGAATGTTCATTAATTTTATGTGAAAACATTTTGAATAATTTTTGCGAGTTATATTACAGTCGAATAATATTAATAGAATACTTTTTTCAAAATATATTTTAACCAATTATTATGATTATTACAATTTTGCCATTAATTAATAGTAATTGATATTATTTTCAAAATTTGTATCCGAATAATTTTATTCGATTAATCTTTTAATGAGTTGTTAGTGTGATTGCACGAATAGACTTATTTTATAGTAATTGCTTTTATTCGTATAATTTTATGATAATAATTTTTATACAAAAAAAACTTTTATTCGAATAAATTTAATCGAATAATTTTTAATCAGATAGTTTTTATATTTAATATTTTTTAATTGAATATTTTTATGCGGATATCTCGATTAGATGTTTGTGTAATTATGCAAATAATGTTATTTTACAGTAATAAGTTTTATTCGAATAAATTTTAATCAAATAATTTTATAATTACAACTTCAAATGATTGGCTGTTGTCGCAAATTTTATACTAAGAATTTGTTTTTGAATAGATTTTAATCGAATAATTTCTTGCAGTTATCTACCGTTAGTCTAAATTTTGTCCTGATAACTTTTGTTTGAATAATTTCTAGTCGAATCGGTTATCGAATCGATAGCTTATATATGGAAAATATATATTTAAATATTTTTCCGCTATAATATTTCTCTAATAGTTTTGTTTTAAGAAAATACTGTGAAAAAATTTAATTTTGACAACTATTTACTAGAAAAGTTCTTTTTCGGGACCATTTTTCAAATAAATTTAAACCAAATTTTTTATTCGAATAAAATTATTCGTATAATATTTTTATTCGAATAATCGAAAATACCAACAAATAATCACTTCTCTGTTGTTGATCTATAATCTGCTGTTTAAACAATATTATCACGCTCTCATGCGCAAAATATTTTCTTTAAGTGTAGGAATTTCGTTGCAAAAATTAAAAATCCCGGCTTAAGTGGATTTAATTTCCTGTGTGTTTATGGTAAATTTTAACTGCAGCGCCGAAAATATTTTGTAGGTTTTTCCAGATTTGTGTTTTCATAAAGGTCTTTCTCCTCTCTTTCACTTGTTTGACCAAAGGGCATTTTGTTTTATTTAGCTCCTGGCTGTTGTTAATTTTAATTCAAGCAGAAAGGAACATTCTAAAAAAAAACAACAACAGCAACACAATTGTTGCTAAACTAAAGTAAGCCAAAAGCCCTCTTTACCATGATAATGAGTTTTTCATTAATGATTTTATTTCAAAACTTTTTAACTCTGTCATTATACAATTGTTTGTGTGTGTGTGTTTGTGTATAAGTGTTAATGTGCGAGAGAGTAAGTGGAAGAATTACTGCAACCAAATTCAAATAGTATTTTCATGTTGATTTTTTTCTTGTGGCTGTTTTTATTCAAAGGGATACGAAATAGTTTTGCGCGAAAACGTGCTTAACTAGATTTTTTCAGCATTAAAATGTTGTTTGTTGTTGTACCATGTTTTTGTTTTTGTTTGTGTTTTTATTTATATTATTTCTCGTCCAAGTTAATAACAGTGTTTTTAACAATTACAACTTATATGAAGGGATAAAATTAAAACTAAATAAAATAAAATAAAATAAAATGCATTGCGGTCAAGTTGTTTTGCAGTAACAATATATTTTAAACAACTTTTTTTATGTGAAGGACCCCTACATGTTGGAGAGATAACAAATTTAAAATTGAGTACAAATTTTAAAGTACATTTCAATTAATGCGTTTTTATAATGAAGAAAAGCAATCAGTTTTTTCATCGATTTCTATTTAATTTTTACACTCAAATCGCTGGAAACAGCTCCTAAGTATTTTTTTTTTTGTTAAAAATGTCCTTTGCTTAAGACATTGTTATACCAAATATTTTCTTATCTTATTAAAAAAAAAGTATTAAAGGGCTGCTCTGCATTTAAAAAATTCTAGTTTAACAAATTCTATTAGTTTCTGCTTAGAAAAAGTAAGAATAAATTCCCTTCTAAGAAACATTATGAGCATTTCTTTTAGAACATAATATTTATAAAATTCATAAGGGGAAGGGTGCACAAACTTCTCTGTGGCCATCTCCTTTCTTTTATTTCTGTAACACTTGATATTAATTGCAATTATTTTATAATTAAGAAAAATAAAAAGGAAACTGCTACTAAAGAAAAAAAAAAATTACACCCCATGAAATCGTAATCAAAAGATATAAAATGATAAAAATAATCTCCAACAAGCAATTAATTTAACAGCTTTTAATACCCTGTGATTATTTTATTATTGCTAAAATATTATTATTATAATATCTGAAATGTTTTCCTTTATTTATTTTTTTTATCTTCCTTTTCTCATTTATTATGGAGCAGCAGAAATGGGAGTTGCCTTTCCATTTTGCCATCCTGGCGCATCAGATGGCAGCAATAATTCCATGCACTTTATGGTGAAATGCTTAACAGGCTACGAATACGAAGACACAACGTAGTAAGTTTCTAATGATATCAACCTTTTGCTTGTCGGGGTTGGCTTCTTGGATTTCAGTGGCCTTATTTTTTTTTTTCTTTGTAAAATGAAACGTTTTATTAGTTTTGGAATTTTATATAGTGAATTTTTTAGCGCTCGTTTTAGTTGTTGTTCTTTTAACCAAATGCGGTCGTTAACATTTTATTTCTCATATTGCAATTTTCTACGATGCCTGCACTAAACATCATCATCATCAGCAACAACAACAACAACAACAAAAAGAATAATAATAATAACAATAATGCAAGCAATAATAACCGAAATGAAGGCGAAAAGAATACCTCTGCACTCAAAGAAAAATATTAGTAGTAAATTTAAAGCTATAAAATTTTAATAGGAAAGACCATTATTTTGTGATGGACTTTATGGCCTCATTATTTAACAGATTTTAATTGAACTTCAACAAATTACAAATATTTCGTTATAATAGAGAACGAATTAATTCAGTATTTTCGGAGCTCAGAGTTACTACTAATACATGTATGTACGTACATATGGTGAGAAATAAAAATCACCCAGCCAACATGAATTTAGTAGTGAGAAGTCTCGTATTCTGTTTGCATTCGAAATGTGTATAAACGGGATATGTAATCACGTTCAACAGACTACCTAACATGTAGTGAAAGCATTTACACATGAATACTGATGAGGTCTAGCGGATTCTACCGAAAGCAACACTTGTTGTGTTCAGCCGTGCAGTTGAAATTTAAGTGAGGTTGGATGTTAAATTTTACTTTGTTGCTTGAAATATATTTTAACAATCAGTCATGTTCTGTCAATCGCATTTCGCCTAACATTTGCGATGCGAGATGAAATCGCATGATAGGTGTTCTGGAGTTCACAATCGCAAGAAGTTTTGCGACTTCAACTCGCAAGCAAGTACTGAAGTGAACTGATGTATTTTACTTGAACTGAAGTTTAAATTAACAATAAAGCAATGCACAAATTAAACTAAACATGATTTCTTAAATATTTTGTAAAAATTAATAAAACTTCCAAACTATTTAAGTTTAAAATATCAACTTTAAAATGTTTTCACAATTTTCTGTGCCAATTGTTTTTTTCAGTACTGGCGATTTAATTTAAACAGCTGTTTTACTTGATATAAAAAAAATATCAAAACGCAAGCAAAACGCGTGAACGACAGAACATGTAGAAATAAGTTTGGCGATTTTCAAAACGCATGCGATTTCATATTCATGCGAGTGTCAGAACATGGGCGAATGTCTAATTTTTCTCTAATTATTACATTTCGATCTATAGCCTAGGTATCAACAAATATTAATAAACTTCCTTGTGTTTTAATTTTTGTCAAGTGGTTTTGCAAAGAAATTAACAAAAATTACACATTTTATTCTAAAGGGTGTTTTTTATAGAGTGACACACGTTTAAATCATAACAAAACAATGAAATATATTTTTAATATTAATGCAACGGGCTTTATTGGATAGAATATTTTATGAAATTAATGTTTAAATATGACTTCTGCCATGTGGCTGCCACGACTGGCGCGTAGAAGACGCAATCTGGAACACCAATTTTCAACAACTTTTGGCAGAATTTGCGTTGTTATTTCGAATATTTATTTCCTGGTGTTTAATTTTTTGTGGTTTATCGACGTAGACAAGTGACAGCATAATCCCAAAGAAAATAATCTAAGACGATCTTGGGGCCAATTAATTGGGCCATTACGTGAAATTATTTTTTCATCAAAAGTTTCTTTGAGTAAATCAATTGTAGCGCCATCGTGCAGCGATGAATTTTACGAATAAAACAATTATTTTGATTAAAAATTTCAACAATTTGCACGCTTTGCTCTGGTATAAAGCTTAGATCCCACTATCGGCACAATGTACCGATTTGCGTCGGCTCACTGAAATAAAGTTATAAGTAATAAGATAAATTTGCATTATTTGTCAACTAATTGAAATATAAGGACATAATTTCAGCACACTGCATTGGTAGTAAAGCCATATAGACTTATTCGAGAATTAATTGAGAAATAAGGCAATTTTGGGTTAGTACTTATGCCTTTATTGCAGTAAGCCGACGAAAATCGGTACATTGTGCCGATAGTGGGATCTAAGCTTAAGTCGATTCATAATGAAATTACAAAGCAAACTAAGCAAAAAGCAACTATCAGCTGTTAAATGGGTGCTCAAATAAAGCAGTGATGCCAACTCAAAGTTGTGATACTCTATAAAAAAACACGCTATATATATATATATATATATATATGTATATATATGTATATAAGGAAGAATTTAAGGAAACAAATGAGAAGAAAGCTTTAGTAAAGGAATTAAGATCATTGGAAGGTATTTTGTGTTTGTATTGAACAGTTCTCTTTTATTTTTAATATATATGTGAACTAATGTAAATGTACAGACCATAAAATAATTGTTGTTGTAAGATTTTTATTAATTATATAAAATTATATTATTTATCCCGGTGTGCTTCGCTACCCCAGTAGTTAAGACTATAGTACGATTTTTAAACAAATGTAAAAATTTTACTCTATGCTGATGATATCGTTATTCTGTCTGACTCTCCGGCTGGATTACAAGCTATGATTGACAAGCTCCGTTGTTACTGTCTAAAATGGTGTCTAAAAGTAAACCTTGCAAAGTCAAAAATAATTATCTTCCGCTCGGGTACTAGAATTGCTTCAAACTTAATTTGGAAATATGGAGAAGATAAAATTGAGATCGTCAATAACTACAAATACCTAGGTGTAGAAATCACGTACAACATGTCCTTCAAAAAGCACCTCATCAACAAATTATCGTCTGCCAAGTTGGCAATAAATTCAACATGGACCAAATATATAAACAATCCTCAAATTTCTAACTACAACAAACTTAAAATATTTTATGCTGCATCCAGATCAATAATGCTCTACGCGGCACAAGTTTGGGGATTTGCAAAATATGATGAAGTTGAGAAACTACTAAGATTTTTTATTAAAAAGATGCTATATTTACCTAAAACAACACCAAACTACATGATACACATCGAAACTGGCTTACACTCAATGTACATAGCTTCCTTAAAATTGCATCTTTGTTATATTAATAAAGTTCTAAATATGAATGCTGATAGATTGCCTCGTATATTGACAGAATATATAATAAACAATAAACTGTATTGGTATAACGAGTGGGTGAACATTGCAAGAACTCTACATATTGGGTCTGGCTCTAATATCAGTCATAATTGGAAAAACATTACAAATCAGCTAATGGTAATAGAGAGAAATGAATTTATTTCGGATGCATTAAACTCACAGTTTCATGATCTTTATCCGCAACTAAACTTCAAATCAAAACCTATCCTACTAAAAAATTTTAATTCACGGATAACTAGTTTACTTATCAAAGCGAGGGGTGGTTTACTAGATATAAACGCAAGAGCATTCCACAACAATACTGTGGGTATATGTACAATATGCAATATAGATGAAACTGAAAATACTTTTCATTTTATTGGTGAATGCCCTATATTTAATGCATACAGACTGAAATTCTTTGGCAAGAGGCAATTAAATAAAAATGAAGTTATTAGTATACTAGATGGCACAAACCATAATTGTTTATATAAATACATTGAATCATGCATAAAGTATAGAAAATTGATAATAAATGAATTTGATAACTAAAATTATGTTAAATTATAATTAAAGAAGAAGTAAGTGATATTATTGTCACAATATATATTAAGAATATATAAAATAAAATTTAAAGAATAAGCTAGTAAAGAGTTAATCTGGCACACAACAACACTGTTATGCCATATATAGATAGAGATTAAGAGAATAATATGCGTAGAGCAATGTAAGCAAATTATGTATACCCACAAATTATCTATCTATTAATAAATAATAATAATAATAATAGTACGATTTTTAATATTCCTAAATAGGGGCGTGGTTCCACCCACTTTTCTCCTGGTACGTATTCCAAATTATGCCAATACCATATGTACCAAATATCATCGACGTAGGTCAAAAAATTCCCAAAATATTGCGATTTAAGTTTTTGGGTTATATGGGCGGTGCCACGCCTCTTTGTTCAATCAAAACTTCATATAGCCTATAATTCATCCGAAAGTTCCAGTTAAATACTGTGAAAATTTCAGGAAGATCGGTCGAAGGCTTTGGCCTCCTATAAGGAACAAACAAACAAACAAATAAACAAACACACATTCGGTTTTATATATATAGATGGTGTGTATGTCATTATGTGGAAGTGGTAGCTGGAGAAACCTCGCCACCTTGGTCGGTCATAGCCATGCATCTATTTATAGTACCGTGCGTTCTTGGTAGCAGTTGAGTATACGACTCCAGCTGGTTAAAAGTTGTATCACGGTTGAGCGAGATAGCCTGATTAATTGCCCTTTACTATCTGAAAACGCAGATGGTCGAGAATTCAGGACCTTCTTGTATCTATACCCACTAATAGTTTCGCTGACCGTTTGTTGATGCAACACCTTGCAGGCAGGCATTCGTGTTGGAATAGTGTTATATGATGTCCTCGTTATAGGGGATGCTGTATGACTCTTTAAGATATTTTGTATGACAGCTTCTCTCTTAACAGAAAAAACATAATACAGTCGAATCCCGGTATAACGAATAATATAATGTCAAGCATTTTTGTTAAACTGGGAGATTCGTTAAATAATAATAAACTGAAGTTATTTGGCATTAAATCCCGACCCACAAACTTGTTTTAGGATTTTTGATACTTTTGTTTTTGATACAATGTCACTAACCAGAACATGATTGCTTCGTTGACTGATAAGTCAGATATACACTTCTTTTTCTTTTATTCGATATTCTACTTTTTTAAGTGATCTGCGGGTTTTTGTTCCATTGTTTGATTACTTTGGGTTTTCCACAATTTTATTTTCCATCTTATTCTGGGATACCAATGAAAGGCTTGAAGACTTATTATAATTCTACAAAATATTTATTTTTTCACTGAATGATATATTTTCTATTTCCTGTCCTGTTTTTTCAACACGTCAAACGAAACTACAGCCTTAATTGTCACTGAAATTTTCCAACAATCGTGCGAACGCACTAAAAAGTAAACAAAATGTAAAAACAAACTAACGACATTTTAACGTTTTTTAGTTTGTTTTTTCTGTACCTTTCGTTAAACTGGGCGTAAAATAAGTATACCATTCGTAATTTAAGGTGGGTAATGGAAAAATTTTGTTGTTCGTTATATCGTTGGTTATAAATACTAATGTTTGAATTTATTGATTAAAAGTTCACTAACGTCTTTTTGGTGTTCATTAAAATTATTTTTTATATATGAAAAGTAATATTATCAGGCTCAATTTCAGTTTTATTGAATTAATGAAAATTCAAAATTAATAAGAGTTTTTTGTGTTGGAAAATATTATTATTTATATCAATATAAGTTCAAATAATAATTACGTTTATTCGTAATAATAATAATATAAAAATATTAATTCCGCTTGGGCACGAGCTATAAATACCCTAATAGCAGGGGTCACAGTAATATGTGAATTTCCCTAATATAGAGTAAAATAACAACAAAAACGTTAAAATACAAAGTAGAATACTTTGATGATAACGGACTATGAGTTTGTGTTGATTATTAGTTCCAAACAGTAATGAGGGAATTTCGTACTAACCATCACTGTTTCATTGTAGAATAAAAATCGAATTAAAAATTAATTCTCATATTCTATTTCTGTTGAAAACTGGTTAAATAGTTGATATTCTTCTCAATTAGTATCCACTTTACGAAAATTGTAAAGATGGACAATTGAACGCTGATGAGAGGTGTAGCGGCCTTGAAATCAGTACTGATACGTTCTGCTAAAAACTGATTGGATATAAATAATAATATTTTCCAACACAAAAAACTCTTAGTAATTTTGAATTTTCATTAATTCAATAAAACTGAACTTGAGCCTGATAATATTACTTTTCATATGTAAATCAATATAAGTTCAAATAATAATTACGGTTATTCGTAATAATAATAATATAAAAATATTATTTTTTATATAATAAAATAAAATTAATATCATAACCTACTTATACCCGATTTACATAATGACTTTTGCGACGTCGCTTTTTCGACTTTTCTTAAATTTCTTTTTGTTACTTTTCATTATTTTTCTTACTTTTGTTATTTATCTTTGTTACTTACATTATTTCAAAACAAAAATGGGAGAAAAGACATGAAACTAAAAGACATCGTCTGAACACACAAAGATTTTGGTAGCAACTTCAAAAGGGAATTCAGTAAAAACGACGTCGTAAAAGTCATCATGTTACTGGGGTGTTAGTTTCTAATAAAACCGAGCCCACATTTAAAGAAAATATTGGATTTAAAATTAACTGTTAGTCACCCTTTTTCGTAAATATTTCATAAGTGTGAGCTTAGCTTACCAGTAGTATTACTTTTTTCTAAATTGCAAAAAGTTCACAACACTGGCTAATGATATGTATAGAAAAGTACCTTCGATTTTAGATAAATTACAGAGGGTTCAATTTAAAGTGATTCTGAAAATTTATACTATTAAGAAATTATTTTTATTATTTTGCTACTTTTTTTTCTTGGAGTGTAATCAGTGTTCAACCTTCTTGCATATAAAAATGTGTCCGTGTTCTTGGCCTGGCATGGTTGCTTGCTGCTGTTGTTGTGTTGACTGTCAAACTTCAAGAGTTATATTGCATTCCAGCTAATGTTTCTTTAGGTACCTTCAACCTAAAGCTGCTACCGATGCTGCTGATGCTGATGCTCTACCAGCATCCAGTTCATCTAAAGCACAACTAAATATATTCTCATTTTATAACATATACCTTCGATTCAGCACACACACCCACACATACATTCACATTTACATTGACTTAAGTATGCGAATAATAACATTGCACCTACTCAACAGCTCCAGCAAAGACAGACTTCGTCAGGCATTTTTATATGCATCAGTATTTGTGTTATTTTAGCTTTTTTAATGTGTTTGCATGAATATATGTAGGTGACTAAGAATGATGCAACATCTGCCATGAGATGTTATTGCAAGATGGCAATATTAAGTGCCATCATTAGTTAAAATGGAATTAAGGAAAAAAAAACTTAAAAGTTTTAATTTCATTATAAGAGAATATTTAGTTACTCTTGTGTACAAAACAAAAATAAAACAAACTGGCCAAAGAAAAGAAAAACTGAATTGAATTTGTTTTATTTTTCAGCCAACACAGAATTAATGAGTTTTTAATTAATATGTCAAGGCATCATAAACACAAAAATTGTTTAGCATTAATTATTATTATTTTTCTATAATAAATTAAAAAAAAAACAGATTTTCATATAATATATTAATTTTATAATTAAATTATTTTCGCATGATTTTTGCAAACTTCATAAATTATTTTAATTGAGATGTCAAAAACAATATACATACATATGTATAATACATACTGAATAATAATGTTGAATTTTCAGTTTATATGAGAAAATAATGCGAAATAAAACTTTACCGATATTGTTCGTGTTTTGCAAATATTTTCTAATTGTCCTGTGGCAAGGATAGTTGGAAAATCAGAAGATATTTTAAAAAATTCATTTAAGATTTTCGATTGGTCTAAACAAATTTATTTTCTCTTTCTTTCACAGTTTAGCATAAGTGTTTTCAATGGTAATAACTTACTCTTTAGCCAATAAAAACTTTGAATTTTAATTTAATTTAAAATGCAAAAAATAGCAATACAGGCAAATCCCGGTATAACAAATCTCGCTTTAACGCAAATCCGATATAACGAACGTTGAAAGTTTTTACATTAACAACCTTATACAGCCAATAGTAATCAATTTTATACTGGATATAACGAACGATAAAAAAATTTATGCAAAATAAAAAATAAAACCAGGCTAGCAACATATTTCTAACACTTACTACCTTATATAGCGACCCAGCCAAAAATTATTATGTTTCTGGAAGCAGTAACAAAATTTCATGCTTTCGAGATGCTCAGTTTTGAAGCGCTTCCGAGGCTGCACAAAAAGAAGGCAGAGAGATCGCTCAACTTATTTTTAAGCACGTTGAAGGTTGTCGGCTATTTACATTTAGTTGACACGAATAAAAAAGTAAACAACGAATGGAAGATAAAATTTCATTTAGATGCTCTCTGCCTCACTCTCTCTCTCTCTCACACTTATTTATTTAAACTTGTGTACTTGCCTACAGATGAATTATGTATGTAAGTAGATGACGCAGTAAAACGAAGGCATAATTCAGATAATTCAAACATGTTTTTAGCGCATTTTGGATGATTAGAAAAAAGCGCTCTTTTAAGTAAAAAAACAAGAGCTCCAAAGTGGGACATTGCGAACAAAAATCATGCATGTTCGAAGCGCTTTTCGCAGCAGGAGGCACAACAACGACAAGCATCACTCCCTTACAAACCTGCTTCGGCCGAAGCATTATTTTTTGCTGGGGAATGTTTTGATAAATATCTGCTCTGTATAACGAACGGCAAAAAAATAAATAAAAATCTACAGCAGCAATGTAAATGAAAAAAGTGCACCGTGAGTTTGTATTTCGTAGCTTATTTTAAAGCAAATTCCTGTCGTTACATATTTTTAGTGTATTTTCAGCTGGGCAAGTGTAAAAGTGGAACAAAAATGGGAAACAGAAAAAGAATTGCATTAAAAGAAAAAGTTATAATTTTAGATGATTGTAGAAAAGGTACAACTCTTTCTAAGATTTCAATGAAATACGGAATATCAAAATCGTCAATTTGTACGTTAGAGAAAATGGAATCAAAAATTGTTCCCTATTTGGAAAAAACCAAAAATGGTTAAAAAAATCGACGGTCTTTGAAACATGGTGAGTTCGCCAGTATGGAAGAAGCCCTATATCACTTGTTTCTCGATCAAAGGAGAAACATTTACCAATAAATGGAATAGCGCTGAAAATAAAAGCCAGAGAAATACATCAAAGAACTTTTAATGGTGGTTTCCAAGCAAGTGATGATGGTTGGTTATCTAGATTCAAAAAAAAAAGATATGAAATTAGACTTCTGAAGGAATGTGGAGAAAAGTTGTCGTCCAGATCTGATTTAAGAATGTAATAATATAAAAAAACTTTGCGATATAACGAATTTTCGGTATAACGAATGGGCCTGACATTATATCGTTCGTTATACCGGGATTCGCCTGTAATTGTTTCTTTTAACTTTCAGCTGAATAAAGGTGAAATGACTGTAATATTTGGTATGGACTACGCGTTTGTGTTTGTCTTATCCAAATTGTAAAAAATGGCAAAAATCCATATTTTATCGATTTTTAGCTGAAAGAAGGTCGTAGAGCTCTAATATTTGGTGTGAACTATAGTAACATCGATTCCCATTGCAAAATAATAGAAAAACCAAAACTTTTTTCAATGGGTTATACCTTTCTTTAAAAATGAGAGCTAAATATTTTTTTGTTTCTCATATACTGCACTGCTAGTCGATGTTCCTACACAAAAGCATAGTCCACACCAAATATTACAGTCATTTGACCTTTATTGAGCAGAAAATTCAAAAATACGATTACATACTTATACACATGCATATGTTCTATCTCCCCTATGCGTGTGATAAATATTTAATACCAGCCAGATGACGTATAAGCAATATTGACTGATTAACACAATATTACTCATACGTTTCGCACTCATACCTGTTATTCAACCAGCTAAAAGCTTAAGGGGGAAATCAATTAATTAACATACAAACTTTACATATTTATTCGATCACATGGACTCTTAATAACCATCCAATACAAAATAAATTTAATTAAAATATATGTCAAATTTAATTCTGAATTAAATGCAAATTATAAAAAAATTGCTCGTATTCAAGTACAAATATCATAAAATTAATTAATAAATATATGAATGACTTCAACACAAATACATAAATTTATTATATGTATGTGGTCATACTGTTGACTGCTTCTGCATTCAAATGACCTGCTGCCATTCAAATTGTTGATAAATAAAATATAAAACAATAATTTGAAAGAAATCATGTTCATTAGTGCCATGTATTCATGAAGGTTTACACAGCTAAGTTTTCTTGTTATTTATTTTTATATGAAAAGATTTTTACTGCTGCTTTTTTATGTAAAAAGAAGAAAAGCAAAAAACCATGTCAGCGAAGTTGCAGCGGCCATTAAAACATTTTCTTTTAAGAGCCTAAGGAATGGTTTTGTAAAAGATTTCTAAATTCAAGTCATTAAATGTAACCCCTGATACGAAACAGTAAGTCAGTCATTTCTTTTTACTGAATTTCACCAGTTCACTGTTCTACAATTGCATTTGAATTTTTGTTTCCCTCATTTTCTTCACCCACATCTTGTGTAATCTTTCAGCTTCACGATTTCCAATGAAAAATTTAGTAAATATTAATGGAACTTCAATGCACACATTTTGTTTTTAACTTTTAAAGTCTCAAACTTACAAAAATTAAATTTATATAAAATATCTATGAAATTTTATTCATAAAAATTACAAATCATTTACCAAACCCACTAACATTTTCATTTGAAAATTTACTTAAAGTCCTTAATACAAACAATATGATATATTTCCCTAATAAATCATTTTAGCTGTTTTCACAAATTCCGGCTGCATTAAATTTTCTGAGTTTCTTTTTTTTTCTTTTTTTGCATGTCAGTGTGTATTTAAGCATGTTTGCGTAAATGTGACTAAAATTAAAATAGTTAGTAATTTATTTTTATTTAATTTAATGCTTTTATGCATTTTGTTGTTATAAAATATTTATTATACACCCCACATGCTGGACACATGACCTGCTGTAATGAAATCGGCTGTATTTAAACTGTGACAGATAATAATGAAGACTTTTTAAAGAAGTTTTGAAATAAAATTTAATTTGTTTTCGTAGGGCCAGCACTCAGGGGATAATAATTACTTATGCCATGTATTGTACCAGAACTAGAAAGGAGGGATTTGGTAAAGAAGATAAATTTTGAAAAAGTAGAAGGTTTAAGTCTTTTATAACTCTGGTATGGCGCGTTTTTATTAATTTTGTTAATGAGTGTTGCAGCGCCTCTGGTGTTTAGTAGACGCATTAAGTTTCTTAAGCTGTCTGAGCAGGCATTTTTTAATTGTTTTACTTCGCAGACGTTTCTGCTAGCCGACGAAGGAGGGCACTGTTGTATACATTAGCTTGGAACAGTATAAATCACTGTCGGAACAGTTGCTAGTGGCCAGTGCTATGGCTTTATCACTTAAACCGTCCAATAAGAATTATAAAAATGTCACACTAATGCCACATATTAGATCAATTCATGCTCACACAAGAATGAAAAATAGCCGGACTGTGACCCTCGAATAAAGATTCTTAGAGGAGTTCTGAATATTTTCAGTGAATCTTACAATCTATCCCCAATCAGAATAATTAGCGTTCTGCTTCCCCTTAACATTTGGACTGTGTAAAAAACCCTTTGGGTCTTCCTTTGTTGTGCTCTCTACATAATAATAATTATTTATTATTTTGATTTCGATCTATTGCTCCTTCTTGTACCATGTCTTTTAAGTCACTCTGTTGTTCTAGTAGATAAAATAAATATTTTGTTTCATTTATTTTATAAATTTGAACCAAAGCGTATAAATGTGGAAAAATAGAAAAAAAAAAAGAAAGAAGATGAAAAAACTACAATATTGACCTTTGTTTGATAACAAATGCATAAATGCATTGATAAAAACCATAAACCGATGCAGGGGATTTAAAGGTTTTAAAAGCCACATGCGGTAAGTGAAAACCAATAAACAGATACAGCGATATTTAAAACACAAAATAACAAACTACTTTTCTGCCTTGCAGATACGCAGACACATATGCACATGGAAAACACACACAAACAAATATGTATATAATCCATAACCAAAAGCTCGCAGGAGACTCTCATGCATAAACAAATATTCAAGCTGTCAAGCGAGCGTGCCTGGTTGGCTTCAAGGCCTGTCTTTTTTCACTACAATTTTTTTTTTGTTGTCTTTTTTTTTTGTATTCTCTTGCTGTTTTACTCTTGCCACATGTCAAATACATTTTATCTGTGGAAATTCTATTTAATATGAAAATGCTAACAGACGTTCACACACAAACTTACTCGAATGGTAGAGTTTACTTGCCAGTGTATGTATATGAGTGTATGTATGTATGTATTTGTTTATATTATGATGTCCCATCATGTGCCACTGTTAAGAATTAATCGGCAGCATCAAAAAATAAATTGCAACACATTGTGGTCAGACATTGTAAACTCCCAATTATCAAACACATCAAGATCACCAGCACTACCGGGAGCCGTGGTATCATTGACACCAGGCTTCATTTATATTATCATTATTTTTATTACTGTCCTTTGGTTGCTTTTATTATGGGAAACATTATTTTGTTCGTGTGCGTGTATATGTTTCTTTGTAAGTGAATTTAATAGTTTAGTGTTTTTTTTTTTCTTCTCTTTAAATTTATTAAAGTTTATTCGCACAAAAACACAAATGTGAAAATAAGGCCTAGTTCCTATCCAAAATATTTCGGCCGTAAAAAGTACTGAGATCAAAATAAGGACCAAGTTCTTGATAGGTGCAATTCCATCTCATTTATAGGCAACCTGTAAGCTTGGCAATATTTTTCCAAGAATTCTTTTACATATTAGAAAGGCAAAAAAATGATACTCCCCCCGATGAAAAGTGTCCATTTAAAAATCATTTTCGTTAATTTCTCATCAGGACCTACCTGTGTATCAAATTTAAGCTTTCTAGCTATACTGGAAGTGCCCCATACAAAGAAGGGGCATGATACTCCCCCGATGATAAGTGTCCATTTAAAAATCATTTTCGTTAATTTCTCATCAGGACCTACCTGTGTACCAAATTTAAGCTTTCTAACTATACTGGAAGTGCCCCATACAAAGAAGGGGCATGATACTCCCCCAATGATAAGTGTCCATTTAAAAATCATTTTCGTTAATTTCTCATCAGGTACTACCTGTGTGTCAAATTTAAGATTTCTAGCTATACTGGAAGTGCCCCATACAAAGAAGGGACATGATACTCCCCCGATGATAAGTGTCCATTTAAAAATCATTTTCATTAATTTCTCATCAGGACCTACCTGTGTACCAAATTTAAGCTTTCTAGCTCTACTGGAAGTACCCCATACAAAGAAGGGGCACCCTAGTCCCCCCGGATGGAAAGTGTCCGTTTTCAGATTTTTCTGGTTAATTTCTCACCGAGACCGAGTTTCAGCTCTCTAGCTATACTGGAAGTGCCCAATAATATTGATGAGTCAGTGAGTGAGTGAGTCAGTGAGTGAATATGTACTAAAATATTGACTTTTCACTCCTTATAATCTCGGGAAGCTTTTACGGTAAAACTTTAAATTCACCTCTGTGGGGAGACCTTATGTTTCCAGTTTCATTATATTATGATCAATAGGAGCACAGTTATGAGGGGGGGTAAGAACAGCTCGAATGGTTTCGTGTATACATACACACTGTGTGGCCGAACTTGGCCTGGCGGACTACCGTGCGCCTTGATTTTAGATTTGCTGTATAGTTTTCGATTTTAATTGCGTCTTCTTTGCCAGAAAAACAACTATGTATTTGATGGTTTTTTTAGAATCAAATTAATTTCACTTAATCCTCATAAAAGGAATAATAGAATTATCGCGCATTAATTAAATCTTTCAAAGCAAGATGTATTGAAAAATTTCAGTATGGGAAACAAATATGGAGCATTTTCGGACTAGCAGAACATTTCGGTATTGATATCAAGGTGACTTTACAATTTCATCACCATTCTTTCGTAATTTTTGCCACTTATCAAAGTGGATACTACTGTATATGAATATCAACTATTTAACTCACTTTTATACGAAAAATATTTTTTTGTATTCAATTTACAAAATAAATAAAATTTTTGGTTTGAACAAAATACGTCAATTGCGTCAAGAGTAAACAGGCCAACAAATTAGTTTTTTTCTCCTTCATTTTGGTTAGCTTACATAAAAATATTGTAATAAAAAACCAAAAAGTACCAAAAGTACTAATTTAAAAAGTACTATTTATATTAACATGCAATTCATGTGCTATTCATCTACAAAATTTCATCTAAATCCATTAAGAGAATTTCTCAGGAGAAAAAGTACCAAAAGTGAAAAAAGCATCAAAAGTAAAAAAGTACCAATAGTACCCCCAGAAAATATATAAAGTTTATAAAAAATTTATAAAATATGTTTTATATTTTATTTATTTGTTGCGGGTTAGCAATATCTAGATATATATTTCGTTGGTAGCTATACCAATTCATCAGTAGATGTTTTACCCTTTATGTTTAAAAAAATTTTAAAGCTCATCTATTTATACAAAAACTCACAAATATATTTTTTTTGAATTACAAAGCATAAAAATAGCCTTTAAAAAATTTCTCAAACACACACAACAATAATTTTCCATTATGAATGTGTTTACTTTTCTACACCTATACAATTAGACAACCGCTGGTTGCCATTAAAAGTATTTTATAAGGCAAAAATGTAAAGCAAATCTCCCCGTTACGTTTGTAAATACTTGAGTACATGCTCAAATAAATGTAAAAATTTATAAAATAATTAATACAAAAATAAAAAGTACCAAAACTATAAATTTGTTCCTTTTTTACTCCTTATAAAGTATTCTATATTTTAATCTGGGTCACATGAACATGAAAGGAACAGATATATCAAATATTTTTTTGCGGTCTTCAGTATTTGATGCAATTGGTGTTGCAAAAATGCAAATGCAAAATATCGTTATTGTTAAATCTAACGGCAATTCTGAATATTTTGTTGCTGGATTTTATCGAAAAGCTACGATATTTTGCATTTGTATTTTCGCAACACCATTTGCATCAAATACTGAATACTGCCATTGATTTTTTCCCTGGCATTTTTATTTTCAAGATGTTTATCGTGTTGTGTTAGGTTGCAATTAAAAAATTAATATAAACAAATAAATAAAATTTTCATAATAATTCACAAATAAGCATCGATAAAGTGTGTTTAACACCACATTTAAAAAAAATTCTTATAAACATAAAAAGTTTGTAAGTGAAAAAACTTGAAATTTTTAATGGGATCATATACATATATTCCTTTTTTCTCTTTTTTTATTGAGTTTAGAATTTACTAAAAATGCACAAGTTCCTTTTTTATATATAAAAAACAACGAACAAAAACAATTCTATTTTTATTTTCAATATTTCGCAACTGCATTGTATGGCATCGTCAGGAATTTTTTTCTTTTTTATTTTGTGTTAAATTTTATAAATCGAGAACATCAGATTTCCGTGGTAACATCCTTTACTCTTATTGCTGTATTGCATTTCTGCTGTACAGTAAATAATCGTCGTTCCAGCTAGTAGTTCATTTAATAATTTTTTGCAATTAAAATTCTGTTCTCATAATTTAATTAGTTTCAATTATATAAGAAATCTCTTTTTTTATTTTATTTTATTTTATTGTATTTGATCAATCATTTTATTATATACATTTTCATCACAAATTGTTTGCTAATTAAATGTCATTCATGCCATGTGTGCAAATAATTAAGTAAATTTAAAAAAAAACAATCATACGCAGTGTGTTACACAGCCGTGACACGAAATGAAATCATCATCGCCATCACTCATACGCACTGGTGCGTGGCAAATAAACAAATAATAAAACAAATAAATAAATTACATTTTAATATCAATAGAATTAAATAGAATCATGATGTTTTAAATTAATTAGTTACCATATTTTTTTCTGTTCTTGAAATATATTTTAATCGTATATATGTATATACAGACATGCATACATACATATGTATATTTAGAACAATCAATCAATTTACGCAGTGCAGTGTTGATGTGCCGATTTTTTATTATTTTTGTAGTTTAACAATTGACAGTTAATAAATATTTAATAAGCATTTAAGTAAATTTATAAGTATACATACGTATGTATGTACATACATATGCATATATACACTCTGGTTCACTTAATTAAAGGCACTCAAAATTCCATAGTCAGCAGCCTGTATCTTTTTGCAATTTTTAACCGATTGTAGTATTTTAAAATGGAAATGGAAGCTAGACATCTTGAAACATAAAAATATCATGACAATAGTAGTTTCTTAGCTAAAGAATGTGCTATTTTTTTTTTTTTTTTTTTTTTGGTTCACTTGAATAAAGGCACTTTAACTAATTTTAATGAAAAACAGTTTTTCTTGTTTTTTTAATTTACTTTACTTTATAACAATAAGTAGAATTATTATTCTTATAATTCTCAAAACATGACCACAAAAATTTACAATTAATTTAAAAAATATTACAAAAGCAATGAAACAAAAAAAAAAACTTCAAGGACTAGCAAGGCGAATTCATGATGTTAATTCTACACAATCACAACAATACAAAAATGTAACTCAGCTGTTTTTAATAACAGCACCCTGTTAAGTGAATTCACCGTGAGTGCAAGTAAAATTAGTTTTTTCTAGGATCAGCACATATAGGATTAACTCTACTTACGCAGTGCATTGTGCCGGAACTAGGAAAGTTTGCAATAAGGGAAAGAGAATAAAGGGATTAGTGTTTTTGGACATTCGATTTGAACCCTACCGCACTGAAGGTGACAGGAAAGACCTCTGCGGGTAGTTTTCTCCACATACGACCAGTTCGGTTAAAGTAATATTTGATCGATATTGTTTCCTTCGAACATAACAGTTGAAAGTTTACCAATATTTCTACTGTTATTTTTAGAACATTTATGGTTGTTTATTGAAATTCCACCCAGAATGATCGTTTTTCAGAATTTAAAGTTGATTATAGGCTAAATTGGTGCACACCAAAACGTCTTAGCTTCCGCTTGATTCGAAAGAAAAAAACAACCCCATGATCAATTCAGGTTGTTTTTCAATTGTTTTTCGTATGATTTTAACAAACAGCGTTGCCAGTTTAAATTTTTCGGTGCTTATCAAAAAGTTAAGTATTTTCTTTTTATTTTTAAATGAACAATATTGAGCAAAAGGAGGGAATATTTTTAAATTATTAATCCTTAGCAGACATGCATCATCCTATTATATGTACATATTCATATATCGCATCCATTAAATCTTTTATATGAATCTGAATTTTGAAATTAACTGCTATATTCGATCCTTGACAAATATTAATAGGCTTTTAATAGTTTTATTTATTTATTTGCCATTAACTGATTTCGCAAAACTCACATATATCTTAAAGTTTTGTTTTAGCAAATGTTTGCATCTGGCTGCTGCATAATAATATTTATGGAGTTTTGTGCGTGTTTTCTATCTCTCTGTCTCTCGGTTTGGTTTGTTTCCTTTCCATCTTGACTGTTTGTTAAAGTTGCTGACTTAAACTTTAGTGAACAAATTTTATGTCACATCTGTTGTTTGTTTTATATATAAATCACAAACTTTAATCTACTTGCAACATAAACTTAATTGTGCAACATATTCGTGCACAACAATATTTGTTTAGATTTTGTTTTGTGAGAGTATTTATCGTGTTTTAGTTGTTCATTGTTGCTGCATTTATAAAATATTTGTTAATTTATGTTTGAAATGGGCACGAATAGTTTTTAAAATGAAATGTTTGTATGTATTGGAAATGCATTGAAGTTTCAAATAAATGTGATGTTTAAAAGATGAAAAATAAATTTTTTTTAAAAATATTTATTCCTCGTGCAGGAACTCTAAAAAATTCGACGAAGACTTTTGATATTTAGTGAGAACTAGCCAGAAACTATAGAGCATATCATCTGTCATTGCCCAAGGCTGCAACGCCAAGGGAAAGGTAGCTGAGCAGACGTTTCCATGAGGGCATTAGTGATATCGCGAAGTGCAAACTTGAGGATATCAGGGGCTTTATCATGGGAATTAAATGGCTGAATGATGGATGATAACAGCTCTTTGTTTCTCCTTGGACAGTAAGGATACTAATTAGTCAATAAATTATAAATGAAGGGAACCACAATGGATCCAAGTGGGACTCTACCCTTCCTAACCTAAGCTAACTTAGTAAGAACTAAGTTTTTATATTAAAGCATCAATTGACAACACAACGAAGTTAAAATATTTTAAATATTTTTTATGCCAGTTTTTGCAGTTTACCCCTTACTAAAATGTAAAATATTGTTTTTTTTTTATTTTGTATTTTTTTAATCAGGATCAGTTCATATCAAACTTGAAAGCTCTTTGAGGTTTTTTTAACTGACGCACAAGAAATAAATTTCAGTTTCATTTACATTAAAATAAATGTTAAACTTATTTTTGGAACTTAGAACTCAAGTTTGAACATTCAAACTATATTTTAAAAATTGAACCTTAGTTTCGAAAACTCACAACTTAATTTCGTAAATTCGAAGCTTCTATATAAAGACAAAGAGTTTTAATCTTTGACATGATTTAATATTATAACATCCAAAATACTAGCATATATATTATGAAGCCTAAATATAGGCTATGAAAATATAAACATTATTCTCTAACGAACATGACTTGAAGTCTTTGTAATTATCCTGAGAGGGCTTAAAATTTCGAATTTAATTTATTTATTACAATTTGTATTTGAAAGAATTCTAATTGAAAAATTAATTGCCGTTTTTTTTTAAATTTTTAGTTTGAACACTTATTTGCATATTTATTAGTTTATTACTAAATAATGCATTAGTTAACAAGTAGTCAACCACGATTGTGTGTTTGTTGGTTTTTTGCTAATTAAATTAAAATTCGTTAAAACTTTATATAATTACAAAATCGAACACTCATTAAAAATGGTCAAGTATAGTGTGTTGCAGGTGTTCTTTTACTTTGCACAGTGGGTTTTTTGCCTTATTATGAAACGTGAATCAGAATTGCTTTCAATATTCATTGAGCTGAATATATAAATAAAATTTTCTTAGCAATGTTTCAATATTTGCAAAAAAAAAAAAATTGTGGTTAATGATATTTATTTTACCTAAAAATGTCATGTCACCAATAACTTTATCATAACTGAAGCTTTCCCATCCACTGTTCATAACAAAAATACTATAGAATTTATAATAAAGTGTTAAATTTTAATGCATACATTAGCTTGAGCTACCAATATATATTTATTGTTGCATACATTTAGGGTTCATTAAAAATGTTTTGTGCAATTTTAAAAATAATTTCATTGAAAAAACAACTTTTAAACTTTTGTTTGTATGGGTCAATTGTCATTGTTTCATTGTTACACTGTCACCATACATTGTTATTAAAATAATAGTTTTGGTTAAATGATTTTTGTTGTTGTTGGTTTGTTACTTGCAACAGAAAAAACATAACGTGAGTGTGTGACAAAACATTTATTTTATGGCATTTATGCACAAAGAAGTGTGTGGATTTTATATCGCCAAAATATTTATTATGATAATATTTATTTAAATTTTGTAAATTATTTCAATGAAGGTTTTTTCATTAATCTATATATAAAAAAAGAATTGCGTGAGTGACTGACTGTCTGACTCATTCATCATCGCCCAGCCCAAACCGCTGAACCTAGAAACTTGAAATTTGGCATGTAAGTTCCTTTTACAGAGTGTAGATCCACTAAGACGGGATTTTTGGAAATTCGAATTTTTAGGGGGTAAAAAAACGGCCGAAAAATTACATTTTTAAAAAAATCTTTAAAAAAGGTACCAGGAATATCAAATTTGGAACCTACGTTCCTTTTACGACGCAGACTCGAACCAAAATATGTATTTTAGGAAATTCGCATTTTAAGGGGGTAAAAAGGGATAAATACGGCCCAAAAAGTGATATTTTTAAACATGGTCCCAGGAATAAGAAATTTGGAATGTGGGTTCCTTTCAGGACGTAGACACGAACCAAAATATAAATTTTTAGAAGTTCGCACTTTAAGCGGGTAAAAAGCGTCCCGAAAGGGAATATATTTAAACATGGTCCCAGGAATATGAAATTTGGAATGTGGGTTCCTTTCAGAACGTAGACTGGAACCAAAATATAAATTTTTAGAAATTCGCACTTTAAGCGGGTAAAAAGCGTCCCAAAAGGGAATATTTTTAAACATGGTCCCAGGAATATGAAATTTGGAATGTGGGTTCCTTTCAGGACGTAGACTGGAAGCAAAATATAAATTTTTAGAAATTCGTACTTTAAGGGGGTTAAAATTGGTAAAAGCGTCCCAGGAGGGAATATTTTTAAAAATGGTCCAGGAATATGAAATTTGGAATGTGGGACGTTAACGAATTTAAATTAATAATATAAAATATCGATTTAATTTTCTTTTTATAAATATTACAAAAACTTTAAAATTTCCGTAATATTAAAAGAAGCATAAAAAAATATTATTATTAACATAAATGCTTATGTTTTTTGAAAACATGAAAAATATGTTATTTATTATTTTACTTTAAATATTACAGGTAACGAAGTCCTCTACTTTTTAGGAGTTTTTTTCCTGCTTTATTTTATAATTTAATCAAAAGTGGGTGCATACTAGAGATGATTAAATGTGATACCAATTATAATGTTAATGAAAATCCCAAAGACAATATACATGAAGTATTAAATTCAATTCTCACAGTTAACTAACTGCGGCATTAATTGCTTTGCAGTTAGCGCGGTAACTTCTATCAGTAAAAGATCCACTATTGCGCAGACAATAGAAAATAATTGACATACGCAGAAATTACAATATCGTCTAAGAGCTTTCATATTTCATCTTCTACTTGATTAAATATTATTAAAGTTATCTGAACTTAGCAGAAACATCGGCGAAGTAAAACAATTAATAAAGTGCCTGTTAATACAGCTTAACAAAGTTAATGCGTCTACTTAACACCGGAGGCACCTCAACACTGCCTTAAAAATTAACATAACGCGCAAAGCAGTCTTGTGAAAGAGCTAAGTCTTCTAAATTTTCAACATCTATCTTGAATAACCCCTATCCCTGAGTTCCGGCACAGTGCACTGCATACGTAGGGGTCATCCCCTGATTAAAAAAAAAAATATATATATATATATATATCTCCTGTACAGTTCATCGCTGTCTCTGTATAAAAGCTTACTTCACACCAAACATAAAAGCTCTACGACTTTTTTTACAGCTGGTGAACGAGAAGTAAATAAATTTTTTCTTATGTTCTCAATTAATGTCCGTACAGATTAGCTTTGTTCATGATAACAATAATAAAGCTATTCGTCTTTTTTTTAGAGAGTCCCACAAGAAATAGATTTTTTGTAATATTTCATATGGAATAAGAAATAAGAAATGTTGTCAAATCAGCCCAATATTATTCATTTGCACATTTGGAGATATTGTTCGGATACACGGTGAGTAGGTCTAATGTACTTGTGTAGTTTTCTTTTTTCTTGTTGACTCTTGCGGACATCTTCTACACTGTTATTGGTTTTTGTCTTTGTTAGTACACTGTGGTATAGTCGTGGTAAATATACATTTATGTTTAGTGAAGATATGAACCTAAATGATTTTTCAGTGTTGTAAATTGATAAAAGTTTTCTTCGAGTAGAAAGAATAAGGAAATTCTGTAACACTGGCAAGGAATTCTTGTTTCTTATTGAAATGGCCTTGATGTTTTAATAAAATTATTATTTTCTTATATTTTATGCGAACGAAAAGAAGTGGGCGAAATATTGGAATAAAACTAAGTATTTTTAACGTTTTTTTTTTTAAATAAAAAATGAGGGACGTAAATAAATATAAATGTACCATATTCTAATACGGGTTACTTGGACCAGAAGGCTTTTGGAAGCTCTTGAATTTTTATACCCTTCACCTAAAATGGTAAGGGTATTTATAGGTTTGTCACTACGTGTGTAATTTCCACAATATTTATATGAGGTCTATATGGTATATATATTCTGAATCCGTATAGATAGAGAACTAGAATAAGCCATGTCCGTCTGTCCGTCTGTCTGTACGTGAAATCGATTTTCCGAAGATAATAGAAGAGCTAGAGTCTTGGACTGAAATGTAAGGATTTTTCTTAAGATGATTCGTATTGAAAATTAGCAAAAATAGAATATCGGTTCTGATATTGGATTATATATACAAATAAATGATGATATATATATATGTATATATATATATATTAATTAATTAATTATCGTTTTAATTATAAGTTTTTTTGCTTAAGTAAGTAGAATGACATAAATACAAGTTCTTACTTGTATAAAAATATACTAAACAAAGTTGTAAAAATGGGCAGTATCTCACCCCGACCTGATAGTTGAGGGCAAAATATGTTGCATTTTTGCCATTTATTGGTGCAACATAATTAGAAAGGAACGAAATCGCTTTTAAATATGTTACATATTTTTTAGAATGGATCACGAAAATTAAAGAATGTAGCATAAATGCAACACTTTTTTCAGAAAAGAAAACGCCATTAATAATAACTTTATGTATATTTTCGTGCAAGCCCAGTGATGTTAACCAATTTTTCCATATTTCCGTACAGCTTTAAAAACATTACCGTTTTTTGGGTAAAATTACCGTAAGTGTAAAGCGTTGTATATAAATAGTAATATTTTACTATTAAAATAGGTTATATTTTTCAATCAATATAAGTACATTAGGGTGAGTCAATTTGTTCGGGACCGAAAAATATGAAAAAGCGTATAGCAATGTCGTAATCTACGGAAAATTCTAAGAACTTTTCCCAAAGAAACCATGGTTGTAAAATCAAAATCGAGCTTCCGGTTTTTTAAGAGAAGATTTGGTGCTCAGGACATTTGTTATTTTAACATAAACCTCCAAAACCATTATTTAGGTAAATCAATTTCTATTAATGAGCACAGATATAGAAAGCTGAGAAAATTTCCTTTAAAATAAGCCCTCTTCCAACGATACAGGTCAACCATTCACCAATTGCAATGAATTGCAATGAATACTTCCAAAAAATAGCATTATTTTCGGATATCCTGCGCACCAAATTTTCTCTTAAAAAACCGTATGCTCGATTTTGATTTTAGAACCATGGTTTCTTTGGGGAAAGTTCTTAGAATTTTCCGTAGATTACGACCTTGCTATACGCTTTGTCATGTTTTTCGGTCCCGAACAAATTGACCCACCCTAATGTATATAGCTGTGCATACAGTCGAATTCGGTTAATTGTTAAATTGTAAAATTACTAGTACTTTTTTTCGCTTATGCGAGATTTTCGATAAAAAGGAGTTTGAAAAACGTTTCAGTTAAATGAACTCACTTCGAAATTGCTCCGTAAAACGAAAATATAGCATTAGAAGTAAAACATTTGTGCTTTGTTTTAAATTTCAGAATCATTTTAAAATAATAAATATTGAATTATATTTCATTGAAATAACCGGTCACAAAGTATATTAATCATTTTTTCTTATATGCGGTGTTTGTTTTATATAAAATAGCTTATTTCTAACGAAAATATGTGTCAATTAAACTGGGTTTCTTTTAAGCGGATTTTCTTTTAAGCAATTGTAATTTGAAATTGATGAAAAATAATATATAAGAATTTTTATTTTCAATTAAGCGATTTTTTCTATTAAACAGCGCGCTTTTATCCGAATTCGACTGTACATACATAAATTATTTTATATTTAAAGCTGAAATTAAGAGTAATTCATAATAATGGAAGAAATCGAGAGACGTTATAAAGGCTGGTGGGATGAACAAATGATGGCGGACTATTGTTGGTTCCTCATTCGCGAAGATCCATCCGAAAAAAAACGCAAAAGTTCAAGTCGCTCGTCATTTTAATTTAAATTTTTTGAATTTACGCCAAATATAGTGTGTGAGCAATGAAAATGAAAATATTGTCTTTCCACAAAATCCTTAATAAAAACTTCCAACGATACAGGTCAACCATTCACCAATTGCAATGAATTGCAATGAATACTTCCAAAAAATAGCATTATTTTCGGATATCCTGAGCACCAAATTTTCTCTTAAAAAACCGTATGCTCGATTTTGATTTTAGAACCATGGTTTCTTTGGGGAAAGTTCTTAGAATTTTCCGTAGATTACGACCTTGCTATACGCTTTGTCATGTTTTTCGGTCCCGAACAAATTGACCCACCCTAATGTATATAGCTGTGCATACAGTCGAATTCGGTTAATTGTTAAATTGTAAAATTACTAGTACTTTTTTTCGCTTATGCGAGATTTTCGATAAAAAGGAGTTTGAAAAACGTTTCAGTTAAATGAACTCACTTCGAAATTGCTCCGTAAAACGAAAATATAGCATTAGAAGTAAAACATTTGTGCTTTGTTTTAAATTTCAGAATCATTTTAAAATAATAAATATTGAATTATATTTCATTGAAATAACCGGTCACAAAGTATATTAATCATTTTTTCTTATATGCGGTGTTTGTTTTATATAAAATAGCTTATTTCTAACGAAAATATGTGTCAATTAAACTGGGTTTCTTTTAAGCGGATTTTCTTTTAAGCAATTGTAATTACTTTGAAATTGATGAAAAATAATATATAAGAATTTTTATTTTCAATTAAGCGATTTTTTCTATTAAACAGCGCGCTTTTATCCGAATTCGACTGTACATACATAAATTATTTTATATTTAAAGCTGAAATTAAGAGTAATTCATAATAATGGAAGAAATCGAGAGACGTTATAAAGGCTGGTGGGATGAACAAATGATGGCGGACTATTGTTGGTTCCTCATTCGCGAAGATCCATCCGAAAAAAAACGCAAAAGTTCAAGTCGCTCGTCATTTTAATTTAAATTTTTTGAATTTACGCCAAATATAGTGTGTGAGCAATGAAAATGAAAATATTGTCTTTCCACAAAATCCTTAATAAAAACTTTATTTTTCATCCGTTTTTTTCCAAATTACGCTTAAAATGTTGGTAATAAAATAACCTATTTGGTAAAAAAATAAAACATTCCAGATGTTTACAATAAAGTAGAAAAAAAATGAAATGAAAATGAAAAATTTTGAAAAAAACGTAAAAAATAGGAAAATTTTGAACTTTGAGGTGCCATAACTCAGCCATTTCTTATCGTACAGAAATTTTCAGCATATCGACGGAAAAGGCATTCAATTACCTTTCCAACGGTATACAATTTATATTGATTGGACTTTTGGGTTGGGCTCCACAAGGGTTTGAGTGGGGCCATACACCGAAAAACACAAAAGTACCGTTATCTAAAAAACTGTACTATAAAAAAAAAAATTACAGCGTTTTTCGTGCTTGGGAGGTCCCAATTGACTTATCTAGGCATGTGGCGTTCTTGGTATTTTTCCAAACTAAAAATTTGTAAAGCAGTGTAATTAATCAAAGATTTTATGTAATTTCGGCCCTCCCCGCGATGTCGATCGATCGATAATGCTGAAATTGTAAACGAAATACAACCGGTTTGCGACCTTCTAATCATCAATTTATTATTATTTACATATTTAGCTTTTGTGGCAGTGAATAAATAATAAGTTAAATAAAATCGGTTATTAGAGAAATGCAAGTTAATTTTTTAGAAAACCACCATCGATCGACATCGCAGGCCAGCCCATTTGTTTCTAGGTTGTCACCCAAGCAAAAACCAACATTTTAGCTAATGCAAGTAACTGTATAAATATTGCATAGGAGAAATTTTTAACATTTATCCACAATTGGCATTGTTACAATGTTTTAGGAAAACCGTGGGTTTTATGATTTGATTAAAAATTAAAGGTTTATAAAATTACCGTAAAAATATTGAAATTACCCGCCTACCTTTTGGAGGTCTAAATTACCGTACAATACGGTAATTACCGTACAGTTAACATCACTGTACAAGCCCCCTTTTTGTTCAGTGATGGATGGAAAATTTTAAATTATTTTAAACATTCTATATATTTTGTACATATGTATTTATTGAAAAGTGTGTATGTAATTCATTCTAATTATATGTATGTAAGTATGTATAGTACATATGTATGTATGTATATAGATATACTCGTAGGGAAATCCTGTATTATATTAAAAGAATTATACATTTACGTGGTGAAGGGTATATAAGATCCGGCACAGCCGAATATAGCACTCTTACTTGTTTTAAATCTATTGCATACTTTTGTAAAAGTGGTTGGTAACAGATTCAGAAGTCAAATAGTGTTACTGTTCTAATAGAATAAATTGACATCTTGTGTTGTGTCAGATCAATAAAAGAAAGTATTTTTTATTTTTTTTTTCATTAATCGGTTTTATTTACTTTTGTTTAAGTTTATTTATTTACCTGTTTTAAAACATTTCTCTATTTTAGTTTATTTCTATATAACCAGAAATTTCACTGGTTTTTTTTTCACAAAATTTTACATTTTTATTTAAATTTTTATTGTTTGGTTTTTTGCATTTATTTTCTATTTTCTAATCTTGTCTTCATAAAAAATTACACTGTACAAAAATGTTCACACAATACTTTACAAGGAATCATCGACTTTTGTTTGGTTATTTTATTGCCAAAAAATTATATTATTTTTCTTGGTTTCTTTGTTGGAAAAAATAGTTTTGTGAATAATTTTTAAAAGCATTTCATTATTGAACAAAAACTCGATTTTTAAACATTTTTATTAGAATTTAAATTACATTTTTGGAAATAAAGGAAAAATCAAAAATTATGTTTTTTTGGTCCTGAGCTTGCAAATTAAATCGTTTTCAAACGTTTAAAATTTGTTTTGAAATATTTAATTTCAAAAAGGAATTTTTCATAACAAATCTTATATATTTAGAAACGGGGTTTTTCACAAAATCAGAAAATTATTGTTAAGACTACTTATTGCAAAATTTCTTTAAATTTTATAATATAGTTTTTTTTTTTTTTTTTTTTTTGGGAAGGCTTCAAATTATTTTTAATGTTTGTTTCACATTTTAGAAATATGTGCGGTTTTTAGCATTTTCTCTTTTTTAGTTTAATTTTGTTTTTAGCTTAAGCTAAATTTTTAAATTAAATTAAAACTACTTTGAAGGCTTGTTTTGTTTTACAACTTTAACTCATTTGTGTTTTTTTTATTCATTCTACAACTACAAATTTTTTAAATCGAATAATTTTTTTCGTATTTTTTTTTTCTTAGATTTATTTTTCGTTTCATTTTTACTTATAAATAAAATCATATTTTTTTTAACTTAATTTGCTTTCGGTCCTTCTAAAAACTATTTTTATTTCCTATTCGATTTCTATTCTTTTTATGCCCCGATAGGTTAGTACGGGTATAGGTGGTATGATTCTCTTCAAGTAACGAGTGCAGCAGTTTGTTACATCAGTGATTCAACTATTTAGTTTTTAACGAGATCGTGGCTTATCATTTTTGTTTAATATTAACTTTTTTAAGTTGGAAATTATATGTAAAATAATTAAAACATAATAAAACGTCATCTGATTAGCAACGAGTTTTTGACACTTTTAAAAAATTTTTAAGCTGGCTTAAGCGGTTATGACTTGATCGATTTGATTACAATATTTAGATAAACTCAGGTGAATTTCTGCATTATTTCAACACAAATATTTTACATCCGAAATAAAACTTTCTAGAAAATAGTAGCAGTCTCTTTAATCCAACATGATTATTGTTCGGCTTAAGATCTCAATATTATTGAGTAAAAAAAAGAGAATTTAAAACAAGACAGTATTAGAAATAAAGCAGGAACATGTTAACGTTGATTAGATTCCTTTTCCTCATCATTAGGGTTCGTGAGCATTTTAAATTCCTACAGATCGGTGCATTATAAACTCAGATTATATTTATATTCGTAGTTTCCGGAAATTGAATACGAGAATTGTACTCTATTATTGTAATCTATATATATATAAAACAGGATGTGTGTATGTATGTATGTAACGTATGGACTCCAAAACCGCTGGGCCGATTTTGATGAAATTTTCAGGGAATCTTCAGAATATTCAGGCGGGTGACACTGTGAAGTCTGATTTTTGATTTTAGATCTGCGGGCGGAAGGGCGTGGCAAAATCCAATATCTATGTATATAAAAATGAATGTCTGTCTGTCTGTTTGTTTGTGCTTTATAGGAGGCCAAAACCTTGTACCGATCTTCCTGAAATTTTCACAGCATTTTACTGTGACCCTGAAAGGAATAATGAAGTTTTTATTGCACAAAGGGGCGTGGCACCACCCATATAACCCAAAAATTTAAATCGGCATATTTTGGGCATTTTGTTACCTACGTCGATGATTTTTGGTACATATGGTATTGGCATAATTAGGAATACGTACTAGGAGAAAAGTAGGTGAAACCACGCCCATTTTTAGGAAAATTAAAAATCGTTATATAGTCTTAACTACTAGACCGATCGTCATTAAATTTTCACAATAGGATATTCTTACGAAATAATAAATTCTTGACTATAACGAGGGGGTAGCGAAGCACCCCCAGCTAGTACATAATAATTGCTTAAAAAAAACAAATCTTCACCATAACTTTTGTTATACATATTTTACTTAGAAATAAACCGCTGTTCACAAGCTAAAAAAATTTTTAAAAATGTTGCGGCGAGGCAATAATTTTGTTAAAAAAAATCCATTGAAATCTACGAGATCTTACGCTTAAAAGCAACAACAAAAATTTCCTCTCCGTTCATAGGATTTGACAAAATTAAAATGCAGTCTTTTCGGTACATTAAGAAATCAAAAATTTCAAAATTGAACAGTGAATGATTTTCCATTATGGTCTCTGCAAAATCATTTGTTGTTGTTTATTTCTATTCGGAAGCAGAATTGAGTATCCAGAAATCGCATTTTTTTAGTTTTTCAATCACGATTTTCTATGTTGGGGATTTAAAATATTTTAAAAATTTAGGAATTGATTTATTAGAAGACATTTCATCACTTTAAACTGATATATTTTTAAAAAAGTGTATTAAACGTTACCCATAGTTGTTTTAATTAATTAAAGTTTTTATGAAAACTCATCAAGGATTATCCATCTATTGTTTTTAGTGTAATTTAGAGTGCCGGTTTGGAAAATATATTAAATTCATATATAAATATATAAATGTATTAAACATTACAAAATTCTTATATGTATTCGTTTTAAAGAATGCCAAACAGATTTAATATCAGAGGAGAGTAATAGAACCCATACAGCGGACCTTAACACAATTCTGGTTAATGACAAAAGAGGTTATATAATTTAAAGTATATCTGGGATATAAAGAGTGTTTTATTAATGAAATTATTAAGCTTGTGTCTAAAAATATGACCGTATTAAAAATAAATTAAGTACGCTGAAGAAAAGAATTATGTGTTCAACAAACATCACTTGAAAATTACAAGTAACGTTCAACACACAAAATTACTTTTGCTTTTTGGTTTCGTGTTGAAAACCGAATAACTCAGAATCTATTATATTTTAGAAAAACTACTATATTTATTTAATTATTATTCTTCTAATTTTTTTGCAACACTTTAAAATAAATTTTGGAATTTACAAATTTTTTCTATTGCTTAAAAATATAGATAAATATTGTTATTTCTCTAAATGCACTGAAATAAATTAAAATGATACAAAATTAGAAGATCAGAGAACAGTTACGAATTTTATAAAATCTAAATTAAAGTTAAATTAATAATTACCAATGGAAGAAGTATTTATTTCGAAAAAGAAGTGAAAGAGGAAATACATAAATGAAGGAAAGGGAAACATATGAATTAAATTTTGAAAAATTAAAGAAAAATAAAATTAAGTACATTTACACCTGAGTGAAATCTACTGCGAATGAGAGAGACTTCGTCCAAAAATTTGGATTTTTCCACTATCTAGTTCTCAACTAAATATTGTGAAAATTGAAAACTACCAAGGAATGCAACCATGTATTATTTTCATATTTTACTAAAAAATACATCACTGTAAGGTGTTCGTTGTGACTTTTGTGTGTGTGGCTACAATCCGCTAGATGTGTACATTTGAAGGCAATTTTTATATGTAATTTGGTAACGATTTTGTAAAAATATTTAAAAAAAATGAAATTGGTGTAAACCTTGAAATAATCAGAGATTTTGCTCAGGTGTAAATGCCACATTAAACACATCGAAAACAAATTAAAACCAATTTTTTTTAATGATAAAAGTTATAAAATAAAACTTGCAAAATATATTAAAAAAAAAAAACATTAAATTTACAAATAATTTATCATACATATTACAATTTTACTCTAAATTATACAAAGTCTAATACAGAAACAGTTATTTTTTTTTTCTTAAAATTTTTCTAAATTATTGTTTGTTGTTTTTTTATTTTTCAATATCAATACATTCAATTGTTTGCTGTTCAAGAAATGAAAATACCATAATTTTCTCTAAGTGTTGGGCCGCTCTTTCTAAGCATTCTCATTTGTGTGTCTTCATTATAATTATTTGTGTTCGTTTATCAGCCTCAGCTTTTAAAAATAACTTTTTTCTTTTAATTTATTTAGTTTTTAAGTTGTCTTTATGCGAGTAAGTTTGATTTAGTACATTTACATGAATTTTATGATTTTTTAAATCAAAAAGTTTTTGCATATTTTTTCCTAATAAAACATTTCATACTTAAAGAAATTTCTAGACTTCCGAGAACTCCCAAGCAATCGCTGCTGTTCTTGTCGTTTTATATCGTCATCATTGTCATCATTATCACCATCTTCTTTATTGTCCACCTCTTGGTTAAACTGCTTATTATCTACCTCTCAAATAATACTTTCATCATTGTTGCGAGTCAAACGTATGGTTGTTGTGGTTGTTGTTGTCGGACTATCATCCGTGAAACCTTGTCTCGTTAAACGTATACTGGGCTCATTGCATGTTGTAGTGGTCACAACAATATTTTCATCATCATACAAATCGAAATCTTCCTCTTCGTCATCATCATCATCATCATCATAATCGGAATTGGTAGTTGAGAGTAAAGCTGTTGTTACTTGATTTTTTTTATTACTGCCGCTTGCTACAACTGAGGCACCCATACTGCGTCTTATTTGAGTGCGTGGTGTTAATTTGGGTAAGAGCGGCTCACGACCATTGACCCTTAAGAATTTATCACTGTTACCGCTGGCATAATCAGCTTTCTCTGCATCGGCTAATACCGAGTCCCATTCTTCTCCGGCGGGTTCACATAGCGACTTTGAGTGTCCATGGTAATAAGATTCCTCGGGGATAATGTCTCTGTTTATGTATGAGTGGTATTTGATATTTTTTTTTTGGTTTTTGGTTTTTGAGTTTTTATTTTTCAGATTCAGTTTTCGGGAGAAATTTTAAAGAAAGAGAATTTTGGAAAAAAAAACGTTTATGAAATGATGTGATTAAAGTATTTTCTATTATGAAATAAATAAAAGTAGAAGAGTAGAAAGGAAAGAGTTAAAGAACTTTACAGAAAAAGTTTAGAGAAAAGTTTAGCAGAAAATTGAAAAACGGAATACACTCTAATTTGTAAAAAGGTTCGTTTTATTTCATATATTTTTTAGAAATTTTAAAGCAGCATTGTATTTTTGTTTATGTTTTCCGCCAGCCAAAACTTTTCTCCATAAACTTTATCCAGTCATTATTTTCTTATAATAATGATTCATTTCAAAGCTCTACATGTTAGTTTTTTTTATAAAAAAATGTCAACTTTAAATGTTTAATGATAAAAAAAGAAAACACTTACAATACTGGGTCGAAAATAACCAACATTCTGATAAAACTGACCACAGACACAGTGGGGCCAGTGTTAATTATCAGGCTTTTACTTTAAATTTTTACTCTCAAATTTAAGTTTTATTGAAGGCTTCATTTTAAAAAAAGTAAATTTCCCAAGCAATATTTTTTTTAAATTATTTTTTTTTTTAAATATTTTATTCTAAAAGTACTTTTTTCAAAAAGGTACTTTTCTACAGATACATTTTCATTGGGGTCTTTTTTAAGAACAACTTTTTTTATGTATTTTTTAGAGAATTTTTTGTGAGACTAAATAGACTTTTACAAAGTTATTACTTGTTTTGGGCAGAAAGTTTTATTAAAAGATGCGTTTGCAAAAATATGTTATTAATATTTTTTGATAGGATTTTTTTTAAAAGTGAAAAGGAACTTTATTAAACAAATTCCTGTATTTTGTAAATGTGATTTTTTAAAACTCAAAATTCATCGATTTAAATGGTTATTTCCGGCCAAGTATTGGATCTGTAAATAGCCTTAAACAACAATACATTTAATTACTTTTTTACCATTTATCAAATTAATTAAAGAAACCCGAAAAATTTGTAATAAATATACTTTCATAAAAACCATACTAAAATACAACAAAAAAGCCTGTTTAACGATATCGAAAGAAAATCTATGCGAGGTACTGTGGAAACAGCCGATTTCATTCTACCATAAGCATTAATTTCGGGGAGAGTGCGATCAAACAACTCATTCTTTATTTCGTTATCGATATACAGGCAATAAATCAATGACAAGGTTATATTGTAATTTATTTATTACAACAAATTTCATGAAATATAAAAAGATTTTACAAACAAACAAAATTGACAAGAAATAAGCCCAAACATGCAAATTACGGCAAGAAAATTATAGAAAAGAAATTATTTGAAAGTTTCATATTTCATATTTATTGTTGGAAAAAAGTATTTACAAGCCAACAAAAACAAATAAATAAATTTTTTTATTTTAACATCTTTTAAAAGTAACTTAAGCACAAGAGTTTTTTTAAATTCATTTCAACATCTTAACATTTTCGTTCGCAAGATAATTTGTTAGAATGTTAATTCACACATTTCAAACGAGTTTTCGTCCGAGATTTTAATTATAATTAATAGCTTAAAATAAAATATTAGAAACGCTTATGGCATGCAAGAAAGTTTTAAAATAATACAAATAATTTATTAAATAAATAATCCATGTACTTGTGGTGTTAAATGTTAAATAAATACAATTTTATTATTATTTTTCAGCATTAAAGTGCAGTTGGAATTTAAGTTAATTTTTTAAAGAATAAATTAGTTAAAACAGTCTGTAACAATTTTAAAGGAAAATCACAAATAAAAGTATCGATATACACGTAAAACCAGAGTTCATTCGTATCCAGAAAAGATATAAGATTTTAGAAATACTTAAAGCTTGGTCTCAGTTAATCTTGTAATTGAACAATAAACACATGCGATCATTCGACCAAGAAATTTGTTTGCACGAAATTTTACAAACTCCTAGTTAAACAAATTTTTAATTTTAATAACTATCGTTTGCGTTGAAAGTCTTAACATACTTAAGGATACATATTGAAAAATTCACTTCTTTATTTTTTATACTTAAATACAATGCTCATATTTATATACACAATCTTACCTTTCTTTTTAAGTATCTAATTTAAAAGTATATTAGCTTTATTAGGAATGAACTCTCATTTGACATTTGTATATGTGTACAAGTATATGTATGTGGCAAAATGTTATTTAAAGTGTTTTATTGTTTTTTTATACCAAATTTACTACAACAACCCTTAAAATCAATAAACCGAAATCTAAGAATATTTTGTGAAAAACAACCATTATAAAATATTGTTTTTTTATGAAAACCAATTTTTTTAAAAAGTACTTTTTGTAGAAAGGTACTTTTTTATTAAAAAGGTACTTTTTTATTAAAAAGGTTAATTTTTTTTATTAAAAAGGTACTTCTTTTATTTTATTAGGAAGGTACTTTAATTTTAAGGTACTTTTTTTTATTAAAAAGATAGTTTTTTTTATTAGAAAGGTACTTGTTATTTAAAAGACAGTTTTTTTACTAAAAGGTAGTTTTAATTGAAAAAGTACTTTTTGTACAGTATATACTTTTTATTAAAGACGTACTTTTTATTGAATGTGTAGTCTTTGTTGAAAATTTACTTTTTATTTAAAATTAACTTTTTATTAAAATTTTACTTTCTATTAAAAAGGTACTTTTAGTTAAAAATGTGCTTTATGTTAAATGTACTTTATGTTAACTTGTTTTTCCCAAGGTAGGTACTCTTAATTCAAAAAGGTACTTTTTTATTAAAATGTTACTTTTTATTAGGAAGGTACTTTTATTAATAAGGTACTTTTTATTAATAAGAAACTTTTTATTAAAAACGTACTTTTCATTAATAAGCTACTTTTTATTAATAAGGAACTTTTTATTAAAAAGGTACTTTTTATTAATAAGGTACCTTTTATTAAAAAGGTCTTTTGTATTTAAAATGTACTTCTAAAATTATATTGATTGAAAAGTGCCCTTCTAAGCATTCTTTAATAAAAAGTATCATTTAAGTGTAAAACTAATTTTTATTTGCAGCTAATTTTTTCAAAAACTACTTTTCATTAGCAAGTACTTTTTATCATTTTATTGATGTGGTCCTATTTTATGAAAAATCTTTTAAAGTATTTTTATTAAAAATAACGTTTTTAATAAGCATTTTTCATTGAAATGCTTCACAGCAAGAAGAGTACATTTTTTTTAAATCTCGGTTCACAAATGCCAGTTTATTTCCTGAAATTTTCTGAAATTCGATTATAAACTTTCATTCATGTCTACACACTGAAATTTATTTTCATGAAATTCAAGACTTTTTACATGTTTAATTTCACATGAATTGCCAAAATAATTTTTCAGTAAAGAATATTTTTTTTTGTTGGATTTTCTGGAAATTTTTTTTTAACAAAAAATACATCTTTTCATCCAAAAGTAATCGTTTATTATTAGAAAAGTATTTTTCTTAAATAACAAAATGAAAATTTTTTGAAAATTATTGTTATTGTTTGTGTCGTGTTTTTTTACTTACTAAATGCTAAATTTATATACGGATGAAATTTTTGTAGTATAACACTAGTTTGAATGATTTTCTACAAAAAAAAATGTTTCTATTTACAAAATTTTTAAGATGAACGGATGGGAGAAGAATGAGGGCAGAGTTTTTTTGTGTACTTTTTCTTTCGTCTTTTCGCCTCTTTGTTTAGTAACGATTTATTAGCGATCGGATTAACTACATTATAGTTTTGGGGTCGATATGAGTGTGAGTGCCGGTGTTTTTATGTTTTTACTTTTGGGAATAAATGTTTTATTATCTGATACATTTTGAAGTTCATTATCACTACAAATAAAGAAGAAACCAAAGAAGAAAATGGAAAAATATAATAAGTTAATAATTTTGTTTGCTACTTAATAAAACATTAAATAGCGGGGTTAGTTGAAGTAAACTTCGGTTAGAAAACTCAAATCACAAAAAAAAAAAATAAACTTAAAAAAATTAGAATGAATGCAAAACCATATATCCGGTATTTATGACGAATTCCTATTTTAAGGTGTCGGTTGTTAATTTGGTTAAAAAAAAACAAACAATAAAACACGTTAAACTTCATTAATCTTTTTATGAAACTAAAGAAATATTATTTAAATGTAAAATATGAAATAAAATTGTATTGTTTGTTAATTATGTATGTGTTTTATTTTAAGTATTAATAATATTATTAGAAACCTTTTATTTTTAATTTGTGAAAGCGAAATAATAGATTGTGTTTTACATTCAAATATTTGGTTTAAGAAAAGTGAACACATACATTTTGTGCAAAAATATATAATTAATTTTTTAAGAAAAATCTTTTAATACGATTCTTATTTGCAGTATCTAAACGAAACGCACACACAAACACACTTTTAAAGGCGTATGAGTGATATTAAAAGTGTACTAATATTCATCATACGTAACGTTTCACAGTGGAGAAAATAAGAGTTTGAATTTGAATATATTGTAGATCAGTGACAGCGTTGTCAACTTGGTGCGTTTCGCACCTTTTTTGGTGCTTTTCTAAATGTTTTGTGCGAAAAATATCTGAGTTGGTGCGTGGTGCGTTTTTTTCTCCATTTTGGTGCCTTTTGAAATTTCAAAGTTGACAACGCTGATTCAGTGAGCTGCAGCCTGCAGCAAGTGCTTAATTTTCGGGTATACTTATGCATATTGATTTTTATGATCTAATCGTTTTTGTTCAAAAGCAAAACAACTCTTGTTTACGCAACCGTTCGTTTCAAACATTCAGTTTTATTCACTTGTTGTTTTGTGCTAACATGAATGTTCTGACTGTCTCGTTAAGAGTATGAAACTCATTTTGAATCGCGAAGCCAAAGTGTTGTTAGCGGAACATGTGTTTTATTCAGTTGTTAAAGTAATTTTGTACTCGTATTTGAATAAATAATTTTTATTTATATATTTGTCACAGTTTGTAACATGCATACAATATACATATGTACATATTTATTCTTTTGACTTCCAAAATCAAATTTTCTAACAACAAAATACATAGAGTTGGTGTTGTTTGACTTTCTGCATATACCTTATATTCATTGTATCATGCAATCAGATCATGCACAACAAACCCGTCCTGCAAAAAATAAACTGTCTATGAACAAGACTTTTTGTTTTTATACATATCAGACCCCATCAAATGATGCAAATGATTTACACTTGTTGATGACATTTCTGCTTGTGCATAAAAAGCGAACGAGTATAAAATTGAATAATACTTGTATTTTTTGTATTTGTATTTGAATTTGTATTTATTATTTGCCTTTCTAAAGCAACAAAATATAATATCTTATAAATAACAGCAATAGAATCAGGTACGTTTGTTTGTGTTGTTCTTAAAATTTAACTTTAGGGAATAAGTAGGCTCGATCATACTTGTTGCAGATGTCTGTTGCAGATCACAAAATTTAACATGAAAATTTAAGTTTTCCTGAACTATGAGTGACAATCCTCATCTCAATGTAAATGGTTCCACGTGTGGCAAAATTTTTTTTTAAATTAATATCAAATTAATACTGCTTTAAATTGTTCAAATCGAAAAGAAATCTGCGAGTTGCTTTGGATTTTTTTTTTCTACTTTCGCCAGCATGTTGTGGTTTAAAGATGAGAACTACACAATTACTGGTGGCAAATTATTTTAGTGTTAATCTTTGTTATGGATTCTCTCAAACCTAGATCCATAATTTGTTTTGGTTTTGACAAAAACATCTTAATTTTTGTGTGTGTGTGTCAGAGTTGACTTTGTAGAAAAAAGCTTTCTCAAATTTCCAATTTGTATGCAAACTAACGTAAGCACGTTAAACTTTAATTCAAATAAAAACGTTTAAATTTACAAATGACGTCATTTCATATTTCAATATAAATTTTTCTTAAATAAATTTCTTTGGTGCAGAACATTTAGAAACATTTATGAGTACAAAATAAAAATTAACATTAAACATTGATGAATAAATAATATTAGAAATAAGTTAAGCAAATTAAAACATACACTAGTGAAAAATTTGTTAAAGATTTTTTTCTAAAAAAAGAAAAAACTTTTTATAGAAAAAAGAGAAAACTATGCGCGAAATATTTTGAAAGAGGTACTTATAGAATTTTTGTTATAAATACATGTAGGAAGTAAAACAAATTTTTAATAGTAGAAGTTAAATGTATGTAGTAGTAGCAGTTGTAGTATTAGTTGTTATTGTTGTTGTTTTCTAAAGTAGTTGGAGTGATGGTGATTGATTGATTAAAAGGTGATCTTTTTGGTACAATCGTACAAGTTGAAGTTATAGAGGTGGTTAAATCATTACAGTCACTATGAAAGTCATCATCATTACCACTGTTATCGCTGCGAAAGTAATATATGTGCCAGTCTAATTAATTTAATTTAATTTAATTTAATTAACGTAATGGATGAGAAACAGCAAAATATGGACTTGGAAAGATATTTATTTATACACTGGATATACACGAGTAAATATACAACCGCTTTAATGAAATGGTGTATTTTTTGCAGCTGGAAAATGTCCTGTAGATCTTTTTTTTTCTTTTGCATTAAGATTAACATCATCACATACATAAAGTTATGAAGTATGTATGTATATTTCTTTTGATAAATGATCGAAAAATATGTTGATTTGTAGATATATGTATATATATTGTGTATGTTTGTATGTAAGTTTCTTACTCTGCGTTTGATATTGTTCTAGACTTTATACAAATGTACTTTTTTTATAAAAAAAATAAAATAAACTTTCATTTGTTTATTTTCTTTTGTTTGGTTTTGCTTTCTGGAAAACAGTGTACTTGTGGGAGGGATTTAAAATTCCTTAAGAGGACTGCATGTACTATAAGGTGAACTTCTAGTTGTAGTTGTAGCAGTTGTACCGGTAGAAGATGAACATGTAGGAGAATTATCATATTCACTATTAGTAGCACTAGTAGCAGTAGTAGTAGTAGGAGTAGTAGTAGTGGTGGTAGTAGCAGTTGTGAAATAATTAGCAGAAGTAGTAGTAGTAGAATTTTTAAAATTAGTAGAATTGTTATCAGGGTTGTTATTGGTTTCATTAGTAGGTGTCGTTGTGGTCGAGGATTCATTGGATTTATAAAAATTCTCTATTAACAAGGGACCTATTTGTATTTGTACTCTACTGGGCCTGCGTCCAGTAACCAATAGGCTGTAAAAAAATATAATACAAACAACATAAGGGTACTCACACATACAACCAAAGAAAATACAATAAAAGAGAAATTAACGCACCAACTGGTTATTTGTAAAACTTGTATGTTTTAAAAATTATTTAATAAAAAATATTTCAGAGAAAAAGAAAAACAAGTAACTAATGGAAGGAGTAAAAAAACGGTAGTGTAGTAAAAAACAGAAGGAAAATAAGTGTAAGAAACTAAAGAAAATTAAATGAATAAAAAGGCACAGTGTGTGTTGCATTTTTGTAATTAATGCAAAAATAAATGTGCTGGTTGGTGGTAATTTTTAATTTTTGTAAAATTTTTCTTTTGTTTAAAGGAAATTTTGTTTAAGGGAAATTTTTGGAAATTTGTGTGTGTGTTTGTGAGGTTGTAATAAGTGATAGTTTGTTTATAAATTGGGGGTAATTTTTAAATGCTTCTAAAGTATTCAATACATACGAGTAGATTAATTTGTTTGATTTATTTTATAAATAATGATGCAGGCACAATTTCGTTTAAAAGAAAATAATTGCTAATTTGATTATATTTTTGTCTAAATAGGCTGGAAAGCTGCTTTTGCACGATTCATTATAATTTAATATATATATCTATATATCAGTGGCAATAAGGAAAAAGTGCTTAAGTCATATTTTATAGTTATCTAGAAAAGCACTTTTAAATGTTTAAGTGGTTTGATAAAAATGAAATCGCTTACTACTAAAAGTTGATCATTCGTTTTTTCGATTTTTTTGATTTTTTACCACATGGTTCTGCCCACCATAAGAAATTTATTCAATTCGTTATTCCACAGTAGAAAATTAGTTAGAAAAAGAAAAGCAGCAAGTACTTATGGCAGATCTTCGTTAAAAATCGTTCAATATAAATAAAACTTTGCCCAGCGATACTTTTGAATATGGAGAATACGAAGGTGATATTAACTCAAAATGAGCTTATCTCGACTTAAGAACTTTTTCCTTTTTGCCACAGATATATAAAAAATTGTTGCAAGCGTGTTGTGACTTTATAACTCACGAACGAATTCGAATAAATGTTTAGGTTTTTTTGTATGATCGTGTAGATGGTTTATCTAAAGTTTGCACGAAATCGGTTGATGCGTTCGTGAGTTATGACTTTTCGTGCTTTGATTAGGTAAATCGAAATTTATAAAAGTAAATAGCTTCCGTGCGAAGCCGGGGCGGTCAGCTAGTAATATATAAAAAGAGGAAACTTTATCTACCCCATTAAATTAGTTCCAGCTGTTAATTTGTATATTTGTTAATTCGGTATATAAACTTGTTTTTTTATGTCACTTCTTTTAGGATTGGGCGTTATAATCTTGTTATTTTTCTCTTTTTATACATTTCTTTTGGAGTGACCACAAACAGAGGTACATTAATAAATATTAACTTCGAAATTTTAAATTTCAAATTAGCAAAAATTTTCTTTTATCAACAATTTTTTGAAATGATATTAATGATTTTATAGACAATACTTTTTTAACGGAATTACATTCGACAAATTGACATTTACATCACTTTAAACTATTTTTTTTTACTAATTCTTAAAATGGACATTCACAATAAATAGCATAAGGGAGAGCGTTTAAAATCTATATACATAACAATTACTTCTGACCACTTTTATTAGTTCTTTGAATTTTAATTTATTGAAAGAAAGCTGCAATGTGCTGGACAGCTCTGTGAAGGCAAATTACACAGAAGAAATTTTCGTTCATTAATTCAGGGTGTTTTGTCAATATTGTAATGGAAAACATGATTGAAGTTCAACGACCTTCACGTTTCTTTGGCTTAATGAAACAACTTTCGTTAAAGCTTTGACAGTCTCAAGTTAGAACCTCTTCGGATTTATGAGCGTCAACTGAATAATAAAATTTCATAACATCAAGAATATGTCGAAAAAATATCAATAAAAATTTATTTAAGAAATGTTTGCCATTAGTTTATTGCTATCGCTGGAAAATTTACTGAAAATTTCAATTTCATTATTTTTATGAAATCTTTCATAATTTTAATGAATTCTTTCATTATTTCAATGAATTCTTTCATTATTTCAATGAAATCTTTCATTATTTTAATAAAATTTTTTAATATTTCAATGAAGATATTTATTGTTTTTATAAAACTCTTTTGGTTTGTTTATAAAATATTTTTTTTATTTTAATTAAGTTATTTCATAATTTTAGTGAAATCATCATTAAGTAAAATTTTTTTAATTGACTTCTTTAATTTATTAACAGTTCAATGCTGCAAAATATTTATTATGGAAACTAATACACTTCAAAAAACATTTAAAGTTTTATGGCCGCTTATAGTATTAAACTCGGACTCTTTATTTTAGTTATTAATTGAGTATCAAAAATATCTACTGATTCAAAACAATTTACAACAACCAATTAACTAGAACACATATTTAAACAAATACATTCATTCACTAGGATTTCAGATTTATTCCGCGGTTCTTTTATGTTACATTTCATTTAAACGCTCTCCTTGGCCCCATTTTATATTTCACTCGAAATGAAAATAATATTACTTCAGTTTAGATTTGCGCTTATTTTAAATATTTTCACTGCAATGATCCGTACCAATTGTCATATTTCACTTCGAATGAAATACAATTTAGAGCCTTTTATTACAACATTTTATTTAAGCTTTTTCTCCATTCTTAAACATAAACTTAAACTAACCAGAACCATGATAAAAATAGAACTTAATTAATTTATTTTGAATTATTTGTATAAATTTCTTTACAAAATACAACTAATTTGTTTTCTTAAAAAAGCGGACGAAATAATAGGCTGACTTTCAAATAAAAGGAAATGAAGAACAACTAAATAAAAAGCTTAAAGTTTTAACGCAGATAACCAGAACCAAATCATGCCAAACTTTTGTTAGATAAAATTAATGAAATTGCAAGCAGACAAACTCTATTATATTTTCTATTTTAAATTTAAATAGAACGAAACAATTTTAAAGAAAATTAGTAGAAATAGAAAAATCACTCACCCGCTTAATTCTAGCATAGAACCACGGCGTACATTACGACGATGACTGGCTGTTACAGGGAAGGGCCCCGAATGGCCCTCATTTATGGCAGATCCAGACGATATCGATTGGGAACGTTTGTCAAGGCGTGGATTATACGCTGTTGAAGGCACAACCATGCTGCTTAAGGCAGCAGCTAAAGCTGGATCTGAACCACGGACTGTTGTAGTGGCTTCTAAACCATCAAAGCCACTTATGCTGGTGCCACCTCTAGAACCAGAACTTTCACGACGGAAAAGACCTATTACGGACATGGGCTGTTTAGGTTTATTTATACCACCTGATTGTAATTTTTTTTTTCACATATTTTTTATAGTTTTCAATTTAAATTTTGGTGATTATTTTTTACAAATTTTTTTGTCAGTGAGTGAGTGGGTGGGTGTGTGATGTGAAGTGAAGAGAAGGTGGTTACGTACGTAATTTAAAACGTGCATTATTGGGATATATTTTGTTACATTTGTCATTTTCAATTGTGGCATCATGATCAGCATTCGTTAATAATTTTAAAAATTGGTTTTTGAGTATTTTTATTTGTTTAGAGTTGGGTGGGATTGTTTTTTTTAAAACAGTTTCCAGATCGATAGTTGAAATTAGAGTAGAGTAGAAGTATTAAAGAAAAAAAAGAAATTAAATAAATTAGATTCTTTTTAAACAGGGAATTTAAATAAAAATAACCAAATAAATGCAAAGCAACATTAAGAAGGTGATTTCTTATTTTATATGTTGCGCTTCATACAAAATTTTATACAAAAATAAGCTGAATTAACATATAAATTTACACAAAATTTTTTCTATATTTTTGGTTACATATTTACAAGTTAATACTTTTTTTAACATTTTCTAAATAAATAAAGTTAATTGATTAAAGAATAAATTTTTTAAATATATTTTCATGTACCAAAATTAATTAGTAGAAGAAAAATTAAAATCTGATCATGCTTTTTATATCCAAATGATTTTGTAGTGCAACAATGGGCGCGTTCAGCAGAAAAAACCTGCTAAACAGTTTAGATGTAGCAGCTTTTGATTTGATTAATTTTTCTGAACGATCTGCTCACTTTTTTGTCTAAAATATCAAAAAATTTTACTTTTCAATAAAAATTATTGAATTTTATTTTGTAAAAAGATTTTATAATATTTATTTGTGGATTTAAATGAAATAAAATTTAAACATACATATATTATGAAATTTGATTCAAAAGTCAAACTGAACTGAAATATCTAATTTGATGAAATGTATCGTACTTTTTCTTTGCTATCTAAAACAGTGAGCGCTCACTCAACATGTTCGCTCATCGCTCAGTAATCAAAGCGTTCAGCAGATTGTTTAGCAACAGTTGTGTATCAAATTGTGTTTGCTGAACGCACCCAATGATTTGCATAAAATCGATTTTGTACTTTCTACACAAAACAAACTATTTACCTATTTTCTAATAATTGTTAGAAAAGCACAGTGTTTTTGTTAAAAATCCTGCAGCTTTCATTTCTGAACCTGAAATGTCATCTAAGGAAATACTCGTTCGATAAAGATGATGCGCCATAAACGCTGCTCGTTTTAGTAAAACATGATATTTTAAAATTTTCAACTATGACATTTGAAGCGAAAAAAACGAAATATCTTAGGAGGAGTGATTATAACTTCGTTCTAAACAAAATAAGTAAAAATTTATCAGCACAACATTTATCACAAAGCGAATCCATGACAAGCTGATGTCAGTGGTGACTTCTATTCGCTGCACTCAATTTATTGGAATTGTTCAGTTGTTTTAAAAGGCTTTTATATAAAGTTTGACTTGTATGCGGCAAAACATAAAAGAAAATTTAATTTAATAATCAGTTTCCTCATAATGTATTTACATTATGCAACTTTGCTGCATGCAATTTTAATTTTAAGTGCGAGTGTTGAAATAGAAATACACAATTTTAAATTTCAAAGGAAGTTGTATGCAACAAAGCTGCGTAGAATAAATGCAGTATTAGTTGTCAAAGGAATTGAAAGCCAATCTTCACACTAACACGAAATAGGTAACCTGAATAGATCAGATATAAACGAATTCGCCTGCTTGCCTGTTATATCGTCAAAAAAAAATATTGTTTATTTTTAGATTTGTCTAAACTTTCTAATATTTGAGAAACAAAAACACTATGCTTTCCACAATTAAATTATTATCAGCTCAATTTAGGTCAGAGCTTTGGCCATCGTTTTGGCAGCAGGGTACGCAATTTCAATTGACTTCTTTGTTAAAATTCGAACTACGACGAAAATTGTATATTGAATCACTAAATTTGATAATTTTCAATAACTTTTGCTATGCGTTTTTGACCACATGATTAATTGCTTTAATTACGAAAATAATTAAAACTAATTTTACATTTTTATTGAAGGTAACAAGTGATATCTTTTAAGCAACAATTTTTTCCGTGTGCGCATTTAAAGAATATTCTAAAACAAGTTTAAAAAAAGCTTTATATGTACAGAAATTACGTACCCTGGTGGTCACCCGCTCAACATTTTCATTTAAGTTTTCTAATATCTAATACATACATATCTACTTATACATATTTGCTATTTCTTCTTTTTTTCTTGCAAAGCATTTAAAAAAAATTTTGGTTCATACTTTACCTAAAAATGTAGCACTTGGTGAATTGTAGGCCAAATATTCTTTATTTGAAGCCCATGCAGGGAATTCATTTTGTTGTACAGCATCAGAGATTTCATCACCTTGACGTTTCCAGGGCAATTGTGATTCGGTGGCTGTGGGTGTGGCAACGCGTCTCTCGTCACCCGAATCCCTCGAAAGATTTCTATCTTCTTCGGGTATCGCATTTTCAGCTACTAAGAAGAAGATATTTAAAAATAATTTATACAAAATTTATAATTTTTTTTTTTTTTTGTTTAATTTAATGCAATTTTTTCAAATATATGCAACAACATAAAGCTAAACATAACAACCAAGGCGTATTAATTTAAATATAGATGGCGGTAGAGGCCAATTCGGTATTGTACAAAATTGTATTTGTATAGAAGCCATTATGTCATCTTGTAAAACTAATTCGCCGCGATAAAAAAAACACTTTCAAATAAAATACAAATTTTAATTGAAATAAATAAAAAACTATTCGTACTAATAAAACGAAATAAACAAAATAAATTTTTAATACAATGAAACAAAATCATGCAAACGGTGTTTGTAGTGGGTGTTGGGGTGTTGGGAAAATTAAAAAATATGTAAATAAATTTCAATGAAAATAGTGTGTAATTTATTGAGCAAAAATACATTGTGCTTGAAAGAGGTGGTCAGGAAGAGTGGAAAGCTCAACTGGTTAATTGTGGAGCTCGCTGTGATTATGATGGCGTACGTGTCAAATATTTTTGCGAATGAACAATTGCACTTTTTTCTGTAGTCCGCAGAAGATTATTACTGTTGTTTTCAGCATCGTCAAAACGAGAGTTGCTAATTGAATGTGTGACGCTATACCTTTTCAGGCATTCTGCTCTTGTTTATAGTCATGACATGACTAAATTTTATTACATATTAAATTTGTTTTTTTTTTTTTTTATTGAAATATTTTTGAAGACTTTACATTTCGGGGCTGCGGATAGCAGACCGGTAAGTTAATTGGAACATACATATTTTATAGAAATAAATTTAATTGCTAAATAAAATTGCACTAGAATAGTTTTGTGCCTCTTATAGCTTTGAAATGACTGTCCTGGCACAGTGGGATTGATTGCAATATAATTCTAATATATAAAGGATGTTTTTTTTATAGAAGTACAGAGTTTTAAGTTGGCAACACTTTTTTAACGGGCGGCCATTTTGTCAGCTATCATGTGATTTGTGTTTAGTTTGGTTTGGCATTTCAACATGAATAGACTGACTGACGCCCGAACAACGCTTTCAAATTGTGCAAATTTATTTTGAAAACCGCCGACGATCCCGATTTTCATAAGCGAATTTTGCTTAGCGATGAAGCTCACTTTTGTTTGAATGGATACGTCAATAAATAAAACTGCCGTATTTTTTTTTTTTTTTTTTTTTTTAATTAGGACCAGCACTCAGGGGATGACCCCTACGTATGCAGTGCATTGTGCCGGAACTCAGAGAGAGGGATAGAGTAGAGAAGATAGATGTTGAAAATTTAGAAGACTTAACTATTTTACAACTCTGCTTTGCGCGTTATGTTAATTTTTATAGCAGGGTTGAGGCGCCTCCGGTGTTAGGTAGACGCATTAACTTTGTTAAGCTATATTAGCAAGCATTTTATTAATTGTTTTACTTCGCCGATGTTTCTGCTAACCGACGAAGGAGGGCGATGTTGTGTACATTAGCTTGGAACATCATCAATCGCTGTCGGAACAGTTTTTTAGTGACCAGTGCTATGCCTTCATCACTTAAATAGTCCGACAGCAATTAATACAATGTCTCACTAATGTACAGTAGAGAAATTAATTATGTTGATTGACTTGCTCTGGCCAGGGTTTGAACCCAGGCCCCACGTCATTGTTTGCTTAGTAGTCAACGCGCTAACCACTTCAGCCAACACCACCCTGGAGTGATAATAAACCTCAAGTGTATGTTGAGACACCGTTACATTCAGAAAAACTGACTTTTTGGTGTGCTTTATGGGCTGGTGGAAGCATTGGTCCGCACTTCTTTACAAGCGATGCTGGACGGCTGCCTGTAGACCCACGATTACTGGCTTTTTCGTCCATCAATTTATACTTTCATATTTCTAACCCGTTAATTAGCCTCCAAGATCGTGCGATTTAATGCCGGCAGACTATTTTCTGTGTGGATATGTAAAGTAGGTCGGGCCGATATGCCCGACACTATTGACCGGACAACTTGGCGGACAACATTCGCCGCGTTATTGCCGATATACGGCCACAAATGTTTCAAATACTCATCGAAATTTGGACCTCCAGATTAGACAGTATCGGACTTGTAATCTTAATTTTCATCAAGCTACAACTAAATTTTTGTCACGGTAGGACGCTGTGTAGTAAATTTAAACCAAAATACAACTTACACCTAAATTTGGGGCAATAGGTCGGAGGTCCCCACCCCACCACTACCCATACAAAGAAAACAAAAACTGATTGGGCGAGGGAAAGTTGTACCCCCATCTAAATATAATAAATTTTAAGGCGAAGTCATCAAACGGACACTCCATATATTAAGAAAAACTCCAGGAAAAAATGTAATAAGTCAATATTTTGTAACCAGATAGCGCCATCTGTACTGTGAGGTTTACACAAAGTTCGCACAGGCAAAGCTGGGTTGGTCAGCTCTTTAAAAGCTCTTTATACTCACTCGTATTATTGAAGATTTATTTAACAGATTTATTTCGGTCAAAAATATTTTCCAATAAAATCTGAATTTTTCTTAAAATTTGTGTTTTTAATTTCGCTTAAGAATTTAGTGCCAAACATTTACATAGACACATAATTACAAGTTAAATTAAAAACTGAATTTTGGAAAAAATCTCGAATCACATCATGCACAAAAATGCCATGCGTTTTTAATGTTTGTTTAATTTTTGTTCAATTTAAATTTCACTTAAAAATCAAACAAAATTTTCTGTAAAGACAAAAATATATAAACAGAGTAATTTCTTAAGAAAAGAAAATCAAATACATAATAAAAAAAATAAAAATCTACAACTGTAAAAAAGAATGTACGAATCGAAAAATTTTCTAAATTATAGATAGAGGATATAAATAGAGGAGAAAATAATTATAGAAAATAGCAATAGAAAATGTTATTTAGTTTGCAGCTCAAAGCAGCCTAAACAAAACTACTCGTACTACTACGGTTGGAATTTAAATGAAATTATTTTAGGCGCACAGCAACATGGATGAAAAAATAATATTTTGCAACTCATGGAGTGTTTTTGTGTTTCTTTTTTTTTTTATTCAAACAAATTACAAAATAAAAGTATGATGATCGTTAAAGCCAGGCTAGATTTTATATTTGTTCTAAAAATGTATTATTTACACTGATGATTTAAGTTGTTTTGTTTTTTTTTTTCATACTGGTGAAGAGACAACAATTTTAGAAATATTTACTCGTATGTATGTAGTCATGTAAAAAGTATGAAAATATAAATAAATGAAGAAAAAATTCTAAAATTAATGGTGTAACGAAGAACACTGGTGTGGATGGCAAGTTAAGTAAAAATAATTTTTGAGATACTAATGAAAAGAGTTGGTTATACTTTGTGTTTCTATGCCAAGATCATTTTTCTAAACGTGTAAGCTGGCGCTTTTAATGGTGTGATTGTGCGTAGCTGTCAGCTGCGTAAGCCACCAAATCCAACTGTGATGGTTCAAAATATTTCACTGGTTTCTTGAAAACTTCAATCTAATTACCAGCTAACTTTCCAATTACGAAATAATCACTCAAACGATTTCTCAAGCATGCTCACTTATAGCGATTTTGCTTAGGCATTCACTTTCATGAACGCTCACGTCACTGAAGGAGGCAATAACTCACATAACTCACGTGAGAGGTGGTTCAACTAATAGAGAATATTTTTCCTTATTAATCATTTGTTATTATACTGAGTTCAGTGTATTGAACGTTACTCTATCTGCATGTGCTTCCATACTCATTTCAGTTGCTGAAATTTCGCCTAAAACATTAAGTGACCGTCTTACTGTAGACGTCATATAATTTTTCACATTTAAATATAGATTTATTGAATATTTTGCATAAAACACCTCATACGCATAAAGAAATGCAACTTTGTGATTGTCAATTATAAATTCAGTAGTTCTTTTTTAAATTTTATTAACCAAAGTATATTTATACGAGACTAGCCTATCCCGGTGTGCTTCGCTACCCCCCTCGTTATAAAATAAAATTAAAAGTATTTATATATCCTATTGTGAAAATTTAATGACGATCGGTCCAGTAGTTAAGACTATATTACGATTTTTAATTTTCCTAAAAAGGGGCATGGTCCCACCCACTTTTCTCCTGGTACGTATTCCAAATTATGCCAATACCATATGTATCAAATATCATCGCCTTAGGTCAAAAAATTCCCAAAATATTGCGATTTAAATTTTTGGGTTTTATGGGCGGTGCCACGCCTCTTTGTCCAATCAAAACTTCATATATCCTATTATTCCTTCCAGAGTCACAGTAACATGCTGTGAAAATTTCAGAAAGATCGGTCCAAGGGTTTGGTTTTCCTAAAAAGGGGCGTGGTTCCACCCACTTTTCTCCTGGTACGTATTCCAAATTATGCCAATACCATATGTACCAAATATCATCGACGTAGGTCAAAAAATGCCCAAAATATGGTGATTTAAATTTTTGGGTTATATTGGCGGTGCCACGCCTCTTTGTCCAAATTTTTTTGTCTACAAACCATTCGAGGTCAACAGTGAACAAAATTAAAAACGAATCAGCCAAATCCGTCACTCCGTTCTTTACTTATGCTGTCACAAACACACGCCAACTCATTTTTATATATATTTATACGAGACATGCAAGAGCACAGCTGATCCTGGTTTTTTTTATACATATTTTCATGGACTATTGTAAAAAATTTTTCATATTTCTTTCTACACAATTTTCTTTATGTTCTGCTGAGCAGAGTTGTAAAAGAATGATTAAAATTTGGCTTTTAATTCAAAATGATTTACAAAAAGTTAAATTGATTAATTTTACACAAAATGTGAATTTAATTAAAACGCGAATGCATTCCTCATGAATTAAAAATTCCCACATTCCTTTTAAAAAGATTAATTGAATTATATTTTGAGTGAACTTATTAATGATTTAAAGAAAGATATTTTTTTTAATTCAATGTTTTCACTAGAATTAGGATCATTATTAAAGAACTCTTGAATGTTTTAAAAAAAATTTCAAAAGAGTTTATGATTCGTAGATTCTTTAAAAAGGAATCAATCCTTTACAGCTCTGCTATTGAGCTGTTTTTGACAATTTTAAATTTACTTTACACAAAGAAAAAGGCTGTTGTTTTTTTACTTTTTATGTTGTTGCCGAGATGCATTTACTTGATATTGATATACTTCGATACAAAAGATATATTGAGGTAGAAGGGTAACGATCATTACAAAAAGTTTTAGTATGAAAAACTCGAACATTGTTACAGTTTGAAATACGAGTATGTTTACTTGAATCAATGCCGATTACATCAACTTTTTTTTTTTGTTTAGTATAGAAAAATACACTTTTTAAAGCCAAATAGCTATTGCACACACCTCATAGTTGGTGCACAAACCTTTTAGCACTATAACCAAACAAATTAAGTATCACTTGACAGTTCCCATAAAAAAAACCTCCACACCATTGATTTTCGTTTCTAGTAAAACAAAATCCTTTAAATAACAAAATAAAAAAACAAAGTTTTCATTATTTTACCACTCTAAAACACAAAACGAAAAAAAAAGAAATGAATAACTAAAACTGGAACTATGAAAAAACTTGCCATGATCGCATCATTCAAGTGATATACGGAAATATAGAAGTAAATGGAACTTGTTATGAATGAACTGAAAATTCTGTAATTTTTGCACGAAACTAAAACATGGTACTACAAATGAAGAGCGAAACAAAATGTTTGTGTGTGTTTTTGGTTTTTTGTTTTTGGGATGCAGATGCATTTACCAATGCTTTGATAGGAACGATCTCTGCGCCAGGGCAATATAAGTTCGGCCGCTGTGGGGCCAATCGGAGGATCTTCAGGTGAAACAAGTTTTTCCGGGCTTTCACTTGTACTGTGCTGTGACGATGGTGCTGCATAATGTTGAACAATACGAGCTTTAGAAGCATCAAAACCGGGCAGATTTTGTATATGAGCAATTAATGAATTATTATTGGCACGATCCGAATCCGCTGTGTTGTTTGATACGTTTGTTTTTTTTTTTTTTTTTTTTTTGTATACAAATAATTAAAATTTTTGTTAAAAACAATTTGGGTAATTTTTTTTTAACAAAAATTAATATTTATATTCGTAAAGGCAAATGATGTATTTATTTTTACAATTTAGCATTACATTTTATTTTTTAAGTATTTTATTTTTAAAATAGAAGAATATTATTAAATGAAATAAAAAAAGAAAGATGTTAAAGTGTTAAACAAAATTTTAACTAAAAGTTAGCATTAAATGTTGCGATTAAATTTAAAAATAATACACAACACTATTTTTCAAATAAAGAAATATTATTTAAAATCAAACTCAGACACCTTTTAGACAGAGCACGTTTCACTTTACACCGTCAAGAGTTTATAGAAGAGTAGAGATCGAGTCTAGTATAGACCTGAAGTTGGCAGCAACTTCATAAATTTCAAATATCAATTTGTCATAATAAACTTTCTCTGTCTAAAAGTTGTCAAATTATATGGAATTTATATAACTTTTTTTTAAGGATAAAACTACTTTTTTTAAATTATCACTCTGTGTTTTACTTTAAGTTTAATTTTCTTTTTTTTTTTTTGAGCTAACAATTAACTTTCAATTTCTTTAAAATTTTCCTATTTTTGTCTTTTTAAAATAATAAAGAGATAAAGAGATTTTTTTTTTTCAAATACTTAATCTAAAAACTATGGCATTTCTGTTAATTCGAAACGGAAAAATTAACAAATAAAAAAAGATGGGGGACAACAACACAGAGAAACTAAAACTTTTGTTTTTTCAAGTCTAAATATTGTATTCAATATATTTCTGTGTTGGGAGATAGAACAAGAAAAAGTGTAAGTTTTCACGGCTGCGAGTTAAACGAGATTTTATATAAAAGAAGCAACACGTTAGAGAGTATGGTCCTTCGAACATAAATTTCAAATTTAAAAATATTTCAATCAATCAAACTGATATAACTTAACAAAGCTTGTTGAAATTTAAAATTAAGGGTATGTGTACTTATATCACAATAAGGTCCTTCGAATTTTATTTAAGAAAACTCCGACTGAAAAAGAAGTGATCGGTATTAATGTTGTGAAAACCTTAAAACATTTTAAGATTATTTACTTTTGCCAATTCCAATTAATTTTTATTTTTAATCGAATGTGGATGTAAAGGACCAACATTTTTACACACTCTCTCTCTCTCTATTTTACTAACAACTATGAAAACGTTTAGTGTCAAATTAGAGCAAAAAAATTGGTAACAAACTGAAAACACATAACAGAGAAACGCAAATTAAACAGAAAATTTTAACGGAAAACAATTTCAACAATTCTCAAAAAAAAAACGTTTTTATAAAATTATAAGAATTCAGTAAAAATTTACAGATTATAATTAAAAAACTTTGAAACTTACGTGATGATTTCGCCGTAAACGTCAGACAATCATCCCAGTCATCGTTGGCTCCAACGACGGTTACTTCGGTGAGTTTGTTTGGATTTTCCTCGGCTGTTTCATTGAGAACATCATTAATATAATTGTCTTTTTATAAGAAATTTTTAAACGTTTTTTATTGTTTTGTTTAATTTCAGAGATGGAAATGTTAAATTATGTTTTGTTTGAATGCATCAAAAGCATGGGTGTTTGTTTATTGATTCAATGAATTTAATGTGCACATGTTGTTCGGTTCATATCGATCGGAAGTGGAGTACAGTTGTTAGATTATAATTTTTTTAGGAAGTTAAAATTTTGTTTTTTTTTTTTTTTATTTTGCATATTTACACATCGCCCAATTAGTTTGCGTTTTTTTTCAATTAAAAATAGACAAAGAGGAAAAGAATTGTTAAAATAGAGTTGCAAATATGATTTCAAAAATATACAAAAAATGATTCGAAATTAGTTTTTATTTTTAGAATTAGTTAATGCAAATACAACTTAAAAAAATGATGTTAATTTTACAATATTTTGATGATTTAAATTTTTTCTGTTATTATTTTTTTTTTTTTTTTTAATGACTGCAAATGTGTAATGAATTATTTCATGAGATATTTTGAAATGGGATTATTTTCTTCAACACTTTTGGTGTTGTTATTAACATTTTGTAAAAAATTCTATAGGTAAATTACTAACAAATTATGCAATATGACAGTTCTTAAGGTACATTTTTAAGGTACTTTTTTTAATATATTTTATGAAAAATTTACATTTTAGATAAATTACTTTACGGAAAAAACTTCTACGTAAAGGAAAATTTTTAAAAATTTTTTGTTTATGAAAATGGTACCTTTGGAAATAGAGATACTTTATTACAAATGTTTTTTGAAGGGGTACTTTTTTTGCAAAATTCATGTAAATGGACTTCTTCGAAATATGTAGTTAAGGATTTGGAAAAATATATTTTCGTATAAAATACTTTTTTGAAATCAAAGTTTTTGGAAATAATATTTTTTTAAATTATAATTTTTTGTAAAAGATACTTTTTTATTAGGTACTTTTGGAAAAATACTTTTTTTGTGCAAGACATATCATGGGAAACGTAAATTTTTTAACTGATGCTTTTTTGGAATGGTACTTTTTTGAAATAGTACTTTTTTGAAATAGTAATTTTTAAATAAGGCTATTTTTTTTATCAAAGGTAATAAATAATTGAAAGAAATTTTTGCAAATTTATGCAGCATTAGTCATAATTACTTAATAAACCAAACAAAAGTTAAAAAAACAGAACACAAATTATTAATCGAAAATAGTAAATTAAACAATTTGACAATTAACAACATCTACTTTAAATTCCCAAAAAAATATCAGAACGTTTTAAGTAGAAATTTATTAATAAAAATTGTTAAGAAAACAGAATTATTAAAACAGGAAAGGAAGAAACAGTTCCATGAAAAATGGGCGCAATGAAAAATGTAAAATAGCCCCAAACTGAAAAATGAAAAATGGTCCCAAAATAACAAGAAAAAATTTAAACCAAAAATCCTTTTTTTGTTTTCAATGGAAAAATGGAATCAAAATTATTCCATTGAATACAACCAAAAATATTTTTGGGGTAATTTTTCTGATTTTGGGGCCATGTTTTATGTTAGGTTTTGGGATAATTTTACCTATTTTAAGGCCATTTTTCAATTTCAGTTTTTCAATTTGGGCTATTTTCAATTTTTTATTTCGGAGCCATTTTTCATTTTAGCTTAAGGAAAACAAGAACACAAACTTTGGATCTATTTTGGATTGGGTTTATTTTTCATGGAACCAAAAAAAAACCACACGCCACAAAATTTAAAAAGAATATCAAATTAATAAAAGAAAATATTAAATTGGGTTTTTCAATTAAGATTTACGTTAGAAAAATATACATTCTTTTTTATTATTAAAGTTTAGCCATTTACCTATTTCTAATCTACGATATTTGTTAAGTGAATTGTGAGAATGTTTTCTGATTAGTTTTTTGCGTAAAATTGATTCATTCTTACTCGTACCGTTCGAGAATTGTTTCGTTGTTCCGTTCTGTTGAAAATCATGGAATGATACATGATTTTGTTTAACGCCATCTTGATGCTTTTTTTTGGGTTTTTATGTAAGAAAAAAAAACATAAAGTAGATATAAATTTAATTACTTAGAAAAATGTAAATGTTAAAAATTGTTTACCTTATTTGCACCACGTTTACTGCGCTTATGATGTTTACGGTCGTTGAACATGCGACGGAAATTCATTTGCATTTTATAATTCACCTGAAATTGCAGAAAACGCAAAACAGTTTTATTTACAGTTTACATTAAGTAACAAAGATTTTTGTTTGAAAACTTAGGGGCACCCTGCAGACTACTTGTTAGCTTATGCTAATCCCAAAAGTCTGGCAAGCCAACAGGTAGTTTCAACGTTTCTTGTGTTATTAGACAAATACTTTTTTGCTATTATTGTGTTCTACGGCCATGTCTTGGATGTTGTCTCTAAGAATGGGTTTACTATACATTTTATTCGAGCTTAACTCACCTGTGTGGATAAATCTCTGTCATCTACAGCGTGACGGCTATAACTAAGACGACGGTGCTGTAAAAACGAAAGCTTCATTTTAACAAAAAAAAAAAATATTGCAAAAACAATAATATTTCAATTATATTCTTTTTTTAATTTGCATTTTAAACAGTTTTAATCGGTTTTTTTTATTAAAAAAAATGTATTTGCAATAGTTTAATAGACACATATCATATTTTTATTATATTGAAATTTTCATCATCACAAAGTGAACATTAAATTTACATTTATTTAATAAGCAAAATATAAATTCAAAATAATGGGCAATTGTGTATAAGTGTTTTCAAATAACATACATATGTATGTACTCGTATACTCAATTGCAGGACATCGGAAACAGAAGTTATTTCCGGATTTTAAATTACAAAAGTCTTACGGAAATTAACTTGGCAATTAAAAATTTAAACAAGCACAACTGTATGATGCTCTTAAGTTAAAATTTTAAGGTAATTTACTGTCATATTTTTCCGAATTTACTTGAAAACACTTATTTCTCTTTATAATAAAATCGAATGATTTTTATATGAGTTTATGCCAACAAAATATTAATCACAATTAAAGCGCTGTATAATTAATAATTAAGGTGCCTTTAAAACATTATATTATAAAGTGGAATTAAGAAAAAATTATATAAAATATTTTATATATAAAAAACAAAAACTGAAAACATGCAAAAATTAAAATCAAAAGAAATCATATTGTATAAGTAAATTGAATACATAATTTGTAGAGAATAGAATTTATACAAGATACAGATAACGTTAATACCAGGGTTTAAAATTATTTTTTTTATTCATTATATTACCGACTACTGAGAAAATATGATCCGTTTCCATTTTTGATAGTAGAGAAACTAAAAATATTTACCTAACAAATACATTTACATTTTTCTATAGAAAAAAATTTCATACCTGCAAACTAAGTATGTAATATATTATGTAGCTTACACGTCAGAATATCTACATAATCAAATTTTTTAATAGCACAGCAAAAATTTCTAGTCAGTGAAAAATACCTAAAAATTAAGGGCCCGATTATGGTTTACAACATCAAACATTTTACTGTTGCTAAATTAAAATTGCGATTACGGTTTACACCACCTAGCCTTAGTGTTTTAAGTTCAGTTGCTTATGTTCGTTTACTAAAATTATGGTTCACAACATGTGTTCTTGAGTGTTGTTACAACTGTGAAAATCTTACAACTGCTCATTGGCTGTTGTCTAATTGTCGTTGCAAGTTGAAAAATTAAAATGGAGAAAAATTTGTAAGTATGCATACATATAAAATTTCAGTTTTCCTAAAACGTTTATAGCTGCTTTAGTATTTATTAGAAAAATATCAAATAAAAAACCAATAGAAAAACTGGTGGAGGTGATGAAAGCAAATCCGTTTACTCTTAAAATGCAGCAAACAATTCTTGCAATCTGCAATTTTCAACACATATTTTTTTTTTTGCCGTTCAGAAATATTTTTTTCTTCAATCGACGAATATTTTTTTTTGCAATTTTTAGGGTTGCTTTTTGTAAAAAGAAAGAGAAAAGTTTTTAAATATTACTTATTTTAAGATCGCCATGTTTATCATAATAGTCGAAGTTATGTTTGGTTGGAATGGCATATATTTTGTTAATTGGTATTTTTTATATCTGCATATTTTTTTAAAGAATAATTTTGTGCATGTTTTTTTTTGCATTTTTGTTTGGGTAACTATTTTTCATTGACAAGAAATTTTTGCTGAGCAATATATTACAGAGAATTTATTTTCATTTTGTGTGCTATTAAAAAAATTTCACTATGTAGATATTTCTGGCGTGTAAGCTACTTAATATATTACTTAGTTTGCAACTATAAATTTTTTTTTAGAAATGTGTAAATGTATTTGTTATCAGGTAAATATTTTGCTAGTTTTCATATAAAATTATGAAAATTATGAAAATGAGAGCAATTTTTAGTAAATATATTAGTTTTCTTAAACCCTGGTCAATACCACGTCCAATTATCGCATGTACATAAATCATTGCTTAGATTCGTTGAATTTCTTGCAATAGCCTCCATAATTTTCAAAGTTCCAATTTTAGGAATGCTCTGGGTTTTATGAGGACAATATAGCGGGTCTATGATGGTCCTCTTGAAAATTACGGATTTTCAGATTCGGTAATTGGACATGAATCGGACGATGTGAAATAATAAAAATTTTAAAAACTTGAGGATACAGAAAACAACAAATCATCCATATCAAAAGAAATATTATTTCAAATCGGAAAAATGAAAGTAAAAATAAATTAAGCTGTGAATCTATATATGTACATTAGGTAGGGTCCATTTTTTTTTTTTTTGACAAAAAATCGTAGAGGGGGAAATTTTTTTACGAAGAATTCTGAGCAACTTCACCTAAGAAACCGTGGGTCTAAAATGTATTTCGAGCCTCCGAAATTTCAGAAATATATTGCAAGTATTACTTTATAAATTTCGGTATCTTTATGAATGAATGAGGATAATAAACACGTCTGTCTCTTAAGTCATTTGATTTGTTTGCATATGTTTCTTTCAGCAACAGGTATGTAAATACAATGTACAATGTATTTTTGAATTTTCGGAGGCTCGAAATCCATTTTAGACCTATGGTTTCTTCTTCAAAGTTGCTCAGAATTCTGCGTAGTATAATTTCCCCCCTACGATTTTTAATATTTTTCGGCACCATTCAAATCGACCCGCCCTAATGTACATACATACATATAACACTGTGCAATAAAATTAAACTTTTTTCTAAAATAACAAACTTTCTCAAACGTTTAATTTCGGCGCATATTGAGGAAGTTACAGTTCCTCCGCCCTTTTGCTCATTGTAATCGTGAAAGGTATTACTTTTGAGCATTTGAGGGTGTACACAGCAACAACATTTGCATAATACCTTTTAACACTCTCGACTCTTGAGTGGTTGGGCCTTTTTTTGTGGAAAAAAATCTGCCCTTAACAGTTCAAATGTTTAAGACTTAATTTCGTGCTTATTTATTTACAATCGGTGCAAAAATGTCTCCCAATTGAAAGCTTAAGGAGAGACGCGTTACCTTGCAGGATATCTTTGAAACCTATCGGCAAGATAATTAGTAGCATTAAGTGATTTAAAACAAAATTTAAACATTTTCTACATCTCACGAATCTTATGAATACGATACATATATCATATTGGCTGTATTCGCCTCACTTTCAGAAGCCCTAAAATATTTGGAGGGCCGTAAATTCATCTACAACTCAATTGCTCAATTCACAAGCCTAGTTGTATCGCTTATTGTTGTATATGAAAAGACAATTTCAAACAAAAATTCTGTCAACAAAAACAAATTGCTCTAAAATTGTTTTTGTTTTGAGAAATTATGTTTGAAATTGTCTTTTCATATACAACAATAAGCGATACAACTAGGCTTGTGAATTGGGCAAATATACTACTGAGTCTTTGTTATTTTTCTTTTTGCACAGTGTTTTTAGGAAAAGAAAAAAAATGGCAAAAATTATGCACTTTTCAACTTAAATTATAAAAAATATTTACAGTATAGGAGGTAGCGATGAGGAAATTTCAACTGCTGTGTCTATTTCGTTAAATTAAATTTAAAACAAAAACAACATTTTACAATTAGTTTTTGTTTTAAACGTATACGAACGAAAGAAAGAACCCTTTCGATATTGGTGCCTAGGGATTAATACATGGTGCACACATAACCAGTTTTCTTGATCAAGTTTGTAATGAAGTGAAAAAGAGAGAGACACAGAGAAATATGTATTGTTTTCTCTTGACTTGACTTTGATCAAAGAAACTTAGCGTATGTGAATTAGCAATAAGTAAATAATATTGGAAAAAAAAATCAACTTAAAATAGAAATCAAAACTTCGATCTTTTAGCGCCAAACTATTGTAAGTGACATTTATAACAAAATTATTTTTAATATTAAAGTTAATATTTTAGCAGATGTTTTAACTATTTCTGGTACACAGGTGCTCCGTGTGTGTATATAAAATAAATTTAAAATTGATCGCAATAAATATCTTGAAAATTCTTAAATTTTGCCACTTACATTCATTTGCCTCTAACGGATCGGTTTAATAGAACTTTAAGAAATATTCTTATTTTTTTTTTTAGTTTAAAAAAATGCTACTCAACACTAAGAAGAAACATTTACAAAAAAGAAACGAGTAACTTTTTTTATTTAAAAAATAAACAATAATTAAAATAAAACAAAAACCAAGAACTCGTTACTAAATTTTTCGATATTAAATTAATAATGGAATAAAATTAACAAGAAATAAAAAACCAAAATTAACAAATACAACCAATTTAAATTTAAAATTCGTACCATTTGTATAGAAGCCTGGATAATGTTTTTGGTTTTTTTTTTTTTTGTACATACAAAGAGAGATTTTCGGAGAAATTTTGAATATTTTTCAAAATTTTTATTTGCAACATTTGACATGTTTACAACATGGATGAGAGGATGTTGAATATTTGCGCATAAGAAAAATAAAATTTAAATCCAATTATTAATAAATTATATTTTGTGTTTTTTAATTTTTATTAAAAAACAAACAAAAATAAAAGCCAAGTATTTTTACAAAAGAAAAAAAAAGATCATGAGCGTAAATTAAAATTACAAAATATTTGGCAGATTTAAGCAGACGAAAAAAGAGAAAAAAGATAAAAGAGTAAATAAATCAATATACTATTTAAGTTTATAGAATTGCAAAATAAAAGTAAAATAAAATATATCAGTTTGTTTATATATAAAATAAAAATTTTTAAAACTCATAATTCAATTTAGCTCTAAGAGAAACTGAAAAGAATATACGTTTTTTTATAACTAACACTTATCCTATCACAAGGCGAATTAATATCAGGCAGTCTTATACCTACAACAATAAAATTCGTCGCTACAACATACTGCATATGCCAAAATAAATGTAGAAATAATTGAAAAAACTAACCTTACTTTTAAAAATAAGAAATTTTTGACATTTCACATTGGGACAGCTGACGATAACGTAGGCTAATAAGACCACCTGGAAGTGAATTCGACTTGTTCTATCACAGAACTAATAGCGACTGATGGTAATTCCCGAAATTTATGTGAAAGGAACTTGTCATATGAGCCGTTTATTTTGAAAGTGGCATAAGTCACTTTTTCAAAAATATCGAGTTAATGGCAACACCAAATAAAATTGACCTTTATCTTTTCATTTGTAAAAAATTGCAATCAACAGGAAAAGTGACTTATGCCACTTTCAAAATAATCGGCTAATATCTACAATTCAAATTATTATTCGAATAAAAATTATTCAAAGAAATTTTTTTTAATTTGAATTGTTCTCATGATGTTATTCGAAATTAAATAAAACTTATTGGATAAAAATTGTTCATTAAAAACTTGTTCAAATAAAATAGTTTGGATTAATATCATTCGAATTAATTTATTTGAGCCAAATTTAATTGATTAAAATTATTCGGATAGAAAATATTTTACATAGCGTTGTCGTTGGAAGATTCAACGTAGCAGGACGGAGCAACGGAAATCGCCACACCATCATCATCAGCGATACAGTGTATTATTCTCATGTACTTTTGCTGGACGTGATCACAATTCTTATATGCAAATGTTTATATACGTGAAATCTGAATACGAGAACTACCTCAGTCATGGTACCAAAATAACAGGTATACGCATTAGCAAATTTGCTCGTCAGCTGATTTCAGTGTCTGTGTGTGTTTTTGAAGGCTTGAGTGTCATATTTTGACATCTCACATGAACTGTTGGCGATCTAGTCTACATGTTAGTGTGTTGGGTTTTCGACAAGTCACCAGAATAAAATCGCAGTCAGCAGAATAAAAACGAAACGTTGCATTAATGCGTGTAACTCTTATTATTGTAACATGTACCTCAGTAGTGAATTGATGTTTATCACAACAAATCCTAGTGTTGCCATTGTTTTAATTATCTGAACTCATATTTTCATTTATTTTCAAAAAAATTTACAGCTGGTGTCACCTGTGATTTTGTGGGGTTTTTTTAGTCATCTTTTACATTCAAATCCTATCAGTCAGTCACTTAGAACTCATTAATAGCGGAATAAAGCAACTTCCATATGAACTCTAATTGCCCAACAACACCTCTCTTCTTAAAGCCCAGTATTCTGTTCAGTATTCCACGCGGAACGCATGTATAAAAAATTTGCGTGGAAAATTCGTGAGAAAATGTTGCAAGAGTAGTACTCTGTTTCTTCGTGGATAAACATATGAAATGTTGCTGGCCTGCTTTATTTTATACGGAACATACAATACAAATTTATACATCACATTTTAAATGTCATATTTTCCAAGTGAAATAATCAATGTTGCTCTACATTTTCCACAAATTCGAACAGAATACTAGGCTTTACAGCCATACCTACACAAGAGCGGAAAGCGTAACGTTTTCTACCGCCCAGCTTTAACGCTGAAATACCATACCTAAACAAGAGCGTCAACGCTTTGTCATAAAAACATGGTTATTACAAAATATATAACAACCCTAATTATAATAGTATACTCATAACCGAATAATACATGCATCTCTACAACAAACAAAACAAAAAAAATTCCTCGGAAGTCAAAAGTATAAATATGTTGTATGTGTGTATGTTTCAAACTGTGAAAAAAATATAAATAAAAATTATTCATTGAAATACGAAAAAATTAATACAAATCAAAATGTAACACCTGAAATAAAAAACAAGTGATTTACAACAATTGTCAGCTGTGCTTGTAAGACTACCTTATAGTCATTGTATTATGTGTGCTTGTCTTTTGCAGCTAACTTCACTATTAAACGCGCTGTCAAAATCGGATTTTCCAATTGCAAAATATTGCCGCAGCGTTACCGCCGCGTTATTTCGGGATGCTCCATACAAATTGTATGAGCATGAGAACTTTTGACAGCTAGAAAACGCTTGCCGCTCTTGTTTTGGTATGGCTGTTAGATGTCATTAATGACGGAATAGAGCAATTTACGTATGAACTCTAAATGCACAACAACACATCTCTTCTTAAGAATTCACTTAAATAAGACAGATTTCAACAATACACAAATTTTTTGAAGCTTTGTAGATTATTCACATGTTGAAGGTGTTATCAACATACGCGTTTGTTTTGAAACATGTTTACGAGTATTTGCCAATTACCAGCAAGACATATACGATGTATGATAACACCTTCAACATGTTGTGTATTAAGATAATTTTTATAGGGTCCAAAGAATGACTATCTAATTTCTCAATATTTTTTTCGCAAATTCTTTAATATGTAATTTAAAACTTTATAAAAAAATTATAATAATAAAATATGTTTATAATAACTAAGTTTGCATGTCATAAATATCAAAATCAAAAAAAATAAAATTAAAAAACAAATACTTAAAATGATTGAAATGGCTGGCTTATTGTAAAAGAATCTGATCTGTTTTCTAAACTAATACACGTACCCTTCTATAAGGTTTCAACTCTTCCGCCAACAAATGATGTATTTTGGCATCTGTAAGATCCTTTTTGGAAGGATTGTAATCCAATTCATGCATATCCAAATTACGCGAGCAGCTATTGTCCAAATTTGTTAGGCTGGGACTAAATATTTTAGAAAAACAAAAAAGAATTTTTAAATAAATATTGTTATCAAAAAAAAAAAAAAAAAATTCGAAATCAGTTGTTATTCAAAATCTAAACAATAAATTACACATTCAATTTTTAAAAAAATACAATATTTATAAGTATAAAATTAATAAATAAAATTTAGAAAAAATTTTAAACTCTAATATTCGATATATTCAGGTATTTCATAACAATTAAAATTTATAACCAAAATTTATCACATTAAGGCCTTTTTTGTATTCGATTCGAAATCAAAATGTTTGGAATTATTCTGCAAGAATTCTAAAATAGTTCTGAAGATCTGAAAATGCTCATGAAATACAAAAAATTTGCAATATAATAAATTTAAAAATTTTGTCTTACATTAAACTACTTATACTGATATATAAATTATAAAAAAGTAAAGTAAGTAAACGAATTTTAGAAAATTATGTGCAATAATTATATGTTGTCGAATATTACGACCGACATCTCATTTGAGTACAATAATTTGCCTGCATTCGCTTTAGGCTTAAATTTTAGAACTAAAATAATAGAATAACATTTTTTAGCAGCAAATAGTTTTCAAATGAGATTATCGATGCCAGATAATTTATTACAAAGTGTATACGATGTTATTAACAATTATTTATACATACAAAAACAGCAATAATAATATTAAAAAACTATCCAAACCATTTGCAAGTCTTTCCCAAGAAACAAAAAAAAAAATTGTGTGCTATAAAAATAAGATCAATTTGAAAGTTGTTAAAATTTTGATACGACAGGCAGTAGAACTTACACTAAAGGAAAAATGTATTAGTCAAATCTATTGAAATCTATCCTAACTGTCTCCTCATTTATAATATTTAGCAGCAATTAATAAAGGGTTTATAAAACAAAATTTCCTGGAATCTTTAACTTTGCCGAAAAGTAAGAATGCAAACAATTTTATTTTTATGTGAAATAAAAATTTACTATTTTTATATAACCTTTTTTCAGGAAGTATTTTTCTTAAGAAAAGTTTTTGTTTTCAAAAGGACATGTACTCTTTTTAAAACTTAAAAGATTCCTTTTGAAAAGATACTTTTTAAACGGTACTTTTTACGGGGTAAAATTTTTAAAAGGTCTTTTTTTAAAAGTTTTTTTAATAAACATTTTAAAAAGGTACTTTTTTAAAAGGACCGTTTTTAAAAGGTATTTTTTTAAAAGGTCCTTATATTATTAAAAGGTACGTTTTTAAAAGGTCCTTTTTTAAATGTTTTTTTAATATACATTTTAAAAAGGTACATTTTTAAAAGGGCCGTTTTTAAAAGGTAATTTTTTAAAAGGTACATATTTTATTTAAAGGTACGTTTTTAAAAAGTACGTTTATAATAACTACTTTTTAATAGATTTTTTCAAAGGTACTTTTTTTAAAAGAATTTTTTCAAAATGTTCTTATGAAAAGGTATATTTTTAAATGTAGTTTTAAAACATATATGTATGTAAAAGCTTTTTTGAAGGTTCGTTCTTCAAAATATTACTTTTCTGAAAGATAACAATTGAGCAGTATGTATTTGTTTTGAAAGGTACTTTCATCAAAAGAAATTTTTAAAAAAGGGTATTCATTTACACTACTTTTAGAATGAATATTTTGTTTTGTTAAGGAATTAGTTTCCGAAAACAAAAGGTCGCTTTTAGAATTCAGTTTTCTTAACGATAATTTTCGAAATTGTAGTTTTTGTAAAGCACTTTCTTAAAAATATTTTGTAAATTATTTTGCTGTGCTGTTGAGGGACAATTTAAATTGCTATTAAAAGGCAGTCGTCATTTGTTTAATAAAGGGCACAAAAATTTACAAACACAGTGTTCCAAAAAAAAAATATTTTTTATAACTTTTATGAGTGGGGTAAGTTAGTTAAACTTTTATTATAGATTATTAATTACAAAACTTTAAACGTGATCGTTTTTAATATCAATTAGTTAATAGTTTGCCCCAATTGTGTTCTATTAACTGCTGTCATTAACTATTTAATCCGTTAAAATAAAAATTAAATTCCGTTTAAACTTGTCAGTTTCAAACCATTTCAATGGTTGTTTTTGACATTAATATGATTGACATGACTGACGTTAATTCTTAATACAGATACAGGTTTGTAAACGGTAAAGGGCATAGAAAATAAACATTTAATTGCTAACATATATACAACATTGGTATTAGTAAAGATATATTAGAAAAATTAAATATATTAAGTTGGTCATGCTATAAAACAGAGATTTCAAAGAATGTTTAGGAGACTAAAGTTAGTTATTTTAGTATTTAGTTTATCTCTTCGAGATCATTTATTTTAAATAATTTCTTTGAAATCTCCAGTTTTTTTTATATTATTTAGTGTAATGTGAATCATCTCTTGTTTTATATAAATCAAAATTAAGATCTCTCACATTGATTGATATCTATAAAAAAATAAAAAATTAGTGACTTCTCAGTACAAGATCATTGCAGGCAGCATTAAAAAATACAATCATACACACACATGCACTTGCTTTCCGTTGGGTTTTACACATTTTTTTTTTTTTCTTTAAAAACTAATAGAAAAAAAGAAATCATCCAACTTTTTGAAGGAAAAAAAGCATATAGAAATTGTCTAAAATTCGTTTACCAGGTTGTATAAATAGTTGGTGGTTCCCACCTTCCACCAATACAATTATTGGTGTAATTTCTGAATAAGGCACTCATCGATTCAGTGCCCGAAATTTGGCCAATTGTTGACGGATTACGACGCATCACTTCAATAGCATCACGCATGGTTAATTTTGAATAGGTTTCAATGATTTTCGGCTCGGCACCCTATAAAAATATATTAAACAAAATTAAAGATTGTATGGAAAATTATTTAAAATATTAAATAAACTATTAACAAAAGCTTAAAAAATAAGTAGGAATAACTTAGAAATAGGATAATTTTAGGCCCACCCTCGTTTTATTTTTGTTTCTTGAATTTAACTTGATTTATTTGCTTGTTTTTAGGGATTTTTTTTTTTTTGGTTTCTTTATTGAATTTATAAACCTTCTTCCTCATCATTGTCGTCATCATGATCATCATGTCGCTGCCTCAGTCTGTAGCTGGAAAATGGTTGCGATATTCTACCAACGGTTTTACGCTTTTCCGCGTCCGCTCGCCTTTTTCTAATTTTTATTTTTTCAGTATACTGCTGCATTGGTATGTGCCCCAAAACGAATTGATCTCTTTCATGCTGGTTAGGGGAGAAGGCATGATAATTATATTAATAAGTTTTCAAGTTATAGCCATCAAAGGAGCTGCTAAGCAATATAACGTTTGGAGATCCTTTTCACTTTCAACTCAAGAACAGTTAGTACATGTTGAAAGTCTACGATTTATTCCCACATAAAGTTACGCAGAGACCATGAAAACAACAACTCCAAAAGAAAAAGGGGTTTACAACAAATGGAAGCGATGTGCATTAAAAATAAATGCCAACTTGTTTTATTAAGATAACGGAGTTTTGGGAGAACATTGCACAAAAAAAAAATACATGACGACTTGATACAACTTCAATCTCTCGTTTTGAAGACAGTGAATAACCCCATAAAAATCTTACCTGTAAATCTCTTATCAACAAAGGACGAATGAAACGATTATCGAAACGTTTGAATTTATCGCGAACATTGTAGTTTCCTGTTTTTCCAATAATATCTTCAATGCCGGCCATTAAATGATCCATAAACTAAACAAATTCCAAAAAAAAAAAATAAAAATTTTTGTTAATCATTGTCGCAAACGTAATCACTCGCACAACAAATCACTTACTCTCTCATGTATGCGCTCATTCATGGTGGGTTTACGTTTATTAGCACGTTTAACATTTAAAATTTTAACGAGTGGCTTAATGGTGATGCCCTGCACGAACACCGTAAAGTATATCACAGCAATGGTTGTGGTAACAAACATATTCTTTTGAGGCACAACACGTTCATCAACTAACAGGACAAGAGCAAAAGCGACGGCACCACGAAGGCCACCATACGACATTACAAATTGATCGACACGTGATAATTTGTGTAGACGGAAACGATTTGCAATTGCCGATAAAACAACAACACCTGTTTAGTATGGATATGAATTGAGAAAAATTTAGGATTGTCAGTTTTGGAAGATTTAAAAAACTTACCTATTACTCTAAATACGGAACAGAAGAGTATGGTCAATAGAACGAACCAGGTATTCCATACATGACTATTGTTGACAGTGGCTACACCCAAAAACATAAATATAACCGTTTCCGAGGAACTTGATATCATTTTCAATGCATATTTTACAGTTGTGTGCGATTTTTGTGAAATGTTTGATTCCACATAGTTTTTCATTGTAATGCCACAGAAGGTTATACTAGAAGAGAGATTGTGTGAGTGGGAGAGAGAGAGAGAGAGGGGGGAGACGGAAAAATTAATATGATGCAACTAAATTTAACGCTTTTTTTAATTATCGTAAAAGTTGGTAACGCATAAAAAAGATCGTGATTGAAATAAAAAAGTGAACCGCCAACAAAAAGTTAAAAATAAAACTGACTCGGACTTGAAGTTTATATTTTTCAAAGCGAATTGAGGCCAGTCTAACTGTTATCAATTTGCCTTGAGACTGGATCTGATATACAAGAGGCGAAATGAGGGTAAAAAAATAATCACCGGAGCTGTCAAGACTATCTGCCTGAACCACGATATCGAACGAATTTTTCTTTCGTACAAATTATGTACATCTAAAACAAAAACAAAATTTAAATTTTATTTAGTTGTTGCGGGTTAGCAATATCTAAATATATATTTCGTTGGTAGCCATACCAACTCATCAGTAGATGTTTTACACTTTATGTTTAAAAATTTTTTTATTTGTAAAATTTCAAAAACAAAATTTGTAAAATTATTTTGATTTTAAATGTAATTTGTACGAAATTAAAATTCGTTCGACATCGTGGGCCAGGCAGTAACTATTGTGAATTTGCCTTGCCAAAGAGCTTTGATACTTGTATTAAACAAAGCTTTTTACAGAAAAATCTTAAAAACTTCATTTCCAATTTTGATATTTTTAATGGTATTGTCCTTTCCTAAAATTTTCTAAGAAAAATTCCGTTTTTAAACCTTGTGTAGAAGACCTTAGTCCAGAGCAAATATCAAAACTTTTCAATAATTTTTTTATAGCTGGCATACGAAACTTCAATTAAATAATTTATTTCGACAAACCGAGCTCAAAAGCTCAAAAATACAAAAGTTCAAAAGCCATTGTGATGGCCAGAAATTTGAAGAAACTTAAAACGTGATTAGAGGTTTCTTTGTTAAATTTTTAAGTTCATGCACTGATATTCAATCTTAAACGTAATAAGACAAAATATATTTTGACCATATTTATGCATGCATACGCCGTATGTCTATATTTTTCTTAAATATTTCAATTTTGATATTTTTACTTCGCCATATTTCTCAGAGTAGTTGCAACAAAGAGAATAACATTTATGTCTATTGTTAATTTATTTTTCCTACGAATCATACGAGTATTATTTCGGATAAAAAAAGAACTAAGTTATAAAAACCCTGCCTGTATAATTTTTTTTCATCCCTCTTTGTCACAAGCAGCCATCACAAACTTATATTTTTGTGTTGTACAGCGAATTTTAAAACAAATTGTACATCAATATGACATACTACACATTTTAAAATATACAAAAAAAAAAAACAAAAAAAAAAAAGAAATTACTTACGCCAATATACCACTCATGTGAAATATTTCAGCATTTAAATATGCCAAATACGCCATGACGAAAATAAAAATCGGTTCTATGACACGCACGTGATCAGTGAAACGTGTTACCAAACCAGTCAGGAAGCCCCAAATAATACCTGCAATCAAACAAAATGATAAATTTATATGTATTTAAAATATTCTAAAAGTGTGAAAAATTACGTTAAAAGGAGACAAACGTGATAATATTTTTTATTTATATTTTTTTGTTGTTGTCTGGTTTGTGATTATGCATAAAAAGACTCAACTCACCAATTACTGTGCCGCCAACTGCTACAACAAAAAATGAACCCACACCATTGACAACATCTTGGGCTAAAATATGCGATAAACCAATATGATTATAAACTTCCATCATATGATACATGACGACCTTTTTTTTGTATATAAAGAAGATTACAGATAGAAAAGAAAAAACGTTTTAGTTAAAAGTGACAAAATTAGATGGCAAATAAAGAACAAATATTTTTCATTTAACAACAAATTTAAATTGTTATGAAAAACAAAAATAGAAACGTTAGCATCCATTACAAAAGTCTTCAAAATAATTAAGCTCATAGTTCATATTTACAAATGGCCGTCTTTTTAATAGACTCGCGTTCAAATTCTCATCTTTCCGTAGTAACAATATATTTCCAATTTGTTGCGAAAATCCTCATAACATTTGACTGATATTAAAGGCCGGGGCACATAGAATCCGTCATACGTTATACGTCGCTTTTTCAACTGACAGCTAAGTTAAAATACATGTTTTCTTGTGAACTTTATCACATACAGTACTTCTCCGTCAACGCAAAGTACAAGGTTGGGCAACTTTTAACGTACGTTGAGTACTTTGACAACTATTATTTGATTTGTTCTTTGTTGTGTACATTAGCTTGGATAGCATTAATCGCTGTCGGAACAGTTTTTTAGTGACCAGTGCTATTCCTTCATCACTTATATAGTCCGACAACAGTTAATACAATGTCTCACTAATGTACATTAGAGAAATAAATGATGTTGATTGACTTGCTTGACTGGCCACGGTTTGAACCCAGGCCCTAAATCAATCCCTTTGTACAGAAAACTGTTATTTCATTATGATTGAGGTGATTAGGCAACATACAATATGATTGATAATCAATTTGTTTTTATAAAATCTATATATTTTCACTACAAATATCAGTTGATGTAAAAAAAGATCCGTTGTTTGTTCATAAATTTCCTAAATTTCACACATTCATGCACAAGCAAATACACTCTGCTAACTTCAAAGAAATATTTAATAAGTACACTTTCTAACCACTTAAATACATTCTCGAATAACATAAATTCTCTAAAGGTTAATTGTACTTTTCTAATTACTTGTATGTACAATTAAAAAAATACTGAAATGTGAAAAGTATAAAATCAATTGAACTTGATGATGACATAAATTGATAATTGCAAGAGGGTTGCTGGAGCCTTCAACAGCACTTGAACAAAATGAAAAATAAAACAAAATCTTATTAAATTTTATTTTAAAGTCTTACCGTAACAGCATCGTTAAGCAACGATTCACCAAAGACGACAATATATAAAATTTCATTGACATGAATTTCTTCAAAGACAGCCAACACAGCCACAGGATCCACAGCCGATATAAGAGAGGCAAAAAGGAATATATCCAAAAATTTCGGAGTATCAGCATCTCCACCATAAATACCGCACAGGCCACAGGCATACAATGAACCACCTAAATTAATAAGTAAAAATAATTAAAACAATTTAATTTCATTAATTGATTAGATTCGTAGCAATTTCTTACAGGATGGATCTATTTTTAATTTTTATTAGCAAACAATGCAGCAAATAGAATATGACAATATGCGTCATAAATTTTTCATATGATTTCCTTTGGCACACATGTCACATGTTAAAGGAGCAAGAGCAACAACCGCAATAGATTTTGTAACATACTATTATTCTTGTTAAATCTTTTATCTATAGATTTACACTGCCGCTCATTTGAATATTGCAACAAATAAAGATTATTATTAAAATGTGGCAAAAATTCACTACTGCTGCTCTTTATCATTTTAACAAAATCTCGAGTTAAAAAAATTTCTCTAAGGACTTATTTAAATTATCTGCATTGTAAAAATAGGAGCAACGTTTATACGTTTGTTTGGCTTTTTTGGAATATGCCAATAACAGAATGAAACAAACACATTTTATAAATTAAAAAAACATACATAGAAATTCAATATATTGGCGTTACTCAAGTTACAAACTGTCATTGTCAACATCATCATCAACATCATGATCATCATCATTACCATCATTATCGTCGTGATACATTTCTGTTTTGTAACATTAATAAATGAATTAATCAAATTAATATAAATTTCTTTTTATTTAGATTTCCAATGAAGTATTCTTTGACATGTTAAAGTTACATGTTGCACATAATCACGTGGCATGTGGCAACAGAAAAAAAAACCTTAAATTTATAATATATTTTTTATATTTTCCGAAAGAAACACTATAAATCCACAATATTACAAAAAAAAATTATTTGGAATCTAATGCTACCTTCACATTTATCAAATATTTGTCGAAAAAAAACGTAACCAGTAAAAAAACTAATCATTCATTTCGTTTAATTTTAATTTTTTTTAAGTATGGTTTCGCATTTTTTAAAAACTGTATAAAAATACTTTTTTGTAAAATAATTTATTTTTTATTTGTAATATAAAAATCCAATTTAAATGAAACTATCCCTAAGAGTGAGTTTTTAGGTGGCCGCTCAGAGATTAACACAATTTTAATCTGGATTAACGGTTTTTAGGGTGACAATTAACTACATTTACTTGAAAGTTTAAGCGGGCACTGTTGGTGGGTTAAACTTACTACAATATGGTAACACAACAACATGTATCAAAAGCCAGCTATCAAATGAGCCATTTATTTTGAAAGTGGCATAAGTCACTTTTTCAAAAAAATCGAGTTAATGGCAACACAAAATACATTTGAACAGTATCTTTTCATTTGTAAAAAAATTGCAATCAACAAAAAAAAGTGACTTATGCCACTTTCAAAATAAACGGCTCAAATGATTATAAACAAAAAAATATAAGAACATAAATAAAAGATTTTTTTTTAATTTTATGCTGTTTTTTATCTTTTCCGTGCACTCAATTTTCTTTTCAATAAAATCCAAAATGTATTCTACATTTGCATAAAATGCAGTGTTGCTTGAAAAAAAACATTGCCATTTGATGTATAGTGTTGCCAATTTTTAGTCTTCAGTATGGCCATATCCACGGTTTAAGCTATCACTTAAAAACAGCAAACACAATTAATCTCGATTAAATTTATATTCAGATTAACATTAACGTAGTTTGAAACTACGTTTAAACTCTATCCTAAAATTTCACTGTAAGCAAAACTAGTGGTTACGTTTTTTTTTATTAAATATTTAATAAATGTGAACGTAGCTTAAGAAAATGTTGTGTGGCACTTAACAAATTATTCGATCAGAAGGATATCGAAATTTGTGCCTAGAAGGATATATAGAAAATATAGAAAATTCGTATTTCGAACTTTTCTTATTTTACAGGAGGCAGAAAAAAATTAAAAATCTAAAACATTAACTGACAGTTTAACAATTGGAAAAGAATCTTCCCTTCCGTAAAGTTTTGTTCAAGACTATCGCCAGTGCTTCCCTTGTGGCCCAACCTGCCGGTGCTCTTAAATCGTGTGGTATTGAGTGTTCTACCTTCCCGTTTCCCCAGAGGCACACCAGTTTAACTTGCAAGGAACACAACACGTGACCACTTCTTATGTATGGACCGCAAACCATGCTAACACATCCTGCTAAAGTATTTAAGCTATCCAATTCCGTGCTTCTGATAAAGCTTCTGTTGTTTAGCAGCAGCACAAAAAGTTTTAACAGAGATTGCTCGAAGCCCAACCAGTTATTAGCTGTGGTCCAGCATCTGACATTTAACCAACACCATCACCGTGTGACTTGACGGCTCACATGGTACTAGTGTTTGACTACTGATCGAGCGTCGAAAAAGATCCCTTAAAGATAAAATTTATATTGCCTGAGATCTGAGGGTCCGGTTCACCTTCTGCCAGACTAGCATAGACCTGTAGCTCTGTTTCATAACTTGTGTATTGTTCTCGCCAAAGGCAAAAGACATGCATGCACTTTTCAACAAGGTGACATTTTTCGTATTGTATAAAAGAGATCAGCATCAATAAATCTGTTTAAAAAATTACCTAACATAAAGAGCAGCAAGTAAATATTTTTCTTGATTCAAATTTATCTATAGAAAGACCTTTTTTGCTATTTTATAAATTTTTTCGTACAAACTTCGTAGTTTATAACTATGCGTTAACGTTAATTAAATATTTATTTACCAGCCATGTAAACAATGCGGATTTTCGTACAGTTAAAAGAAAGTTATTGGCATTTTCATGGACTGGCAGATAACTTTCGTCTTAAAATGAGACTTGAGCTTTTCTCGGTATAGATTTTATTCAATAGAAATTTTAACACCAGCTCAAAAGAAAAACAGCTATATCTATACATATATATAAAAATTAATATCTGTCTGTATGTTTGTTTGTGCTTTATAAGAGGCCAAAGCCTTGGACCGATCTTCGTGAAATTTTCACAGCATGTTACTGTGACTCTGGAAGGAATAATAGGCTATATGAAGTTTTGATTGGACAAAAGGGCGTGGCACCGCCCATATAAGCCAAAAATTTAAATCGCCATATTTTGGTCATTTTTTTTACCTACGTCGATGATATTTGGTACGTATGGTATTGGCATAATTTGGAATCCGTACTAGGAGAAAAGTGAGTGGGACCACGCCCCTTTTTAGGAAAATTAAAAATCTTAACTACTGGACCGATCGTCACTAAATTTTCACAATATGATATGTAAATACTTTTAAATTTATTTTATAACGAGGGGTTAGGGAAGCACACCGGGTTCAGATAGTAATTATATATAATTAAATTTGTAAAATAATTTACAGCATACAATTAGCGCCATGTTCAGACATACATTCTTAATTGTCTCAATTTAATTTTAATTGAGCAATTCAATTTACAGTTCATATTTTATTTGTTACAATTTAAATTTATAGAGATATAAAAAATGGATAAAAATTCTGTTTTAAAAGACATTTTATTATGTTATAATAGAAATGTCAAAATCTTGCATACCGTGCGATCGGGATTTGAGGGTAAAATAGCATTTCTTTGAAAAAAGGAAATAATAATGTGATATTTCTACAAAATTTTACTCAATTAGTATTATAATTTAGTACTTATTGCACAATTTACTTATTGAAGTCTTGTATGTAAAAGAAAGGAAATTACACAAATAGGTCAGTAACATTAGGCAGGTGGCGTGTGTTAACATAATTGATGGAACATTTAACACTCGATCATTGTAAAGAAAAACATAAAATGTCTAGCATTACCATCTACAATATACATCGGTTATATGAACATCAGGTATAGGAAAAAAATATTTCTTTTTGAACAGTTTAGAAAAAATTTTGATAGAAAAGAAAATCTTTTTTTCCTTAAATTTCAAATATTTCTGCTGCACATCTGCAAACAAATAATTTCCAAATGGAAACTTTTTTTATTCAACAACGGCTGTATAATTTCAGCCCAAAAGTAATCACAAAATCTCATCCTGCCTATTTATTATATAGATTTTAAAACTTTTTTCTTACTTAATGTTTCCAAAGAAAGAACAGAGATCTCACGAAATTTTTAGGAGACTTTGAAATAAATAGATTATTAAAATTCCAGCGTAATAAATAATCCAACATGTAAATGAAAACATACAAAGTTTTAATAAAATACGTCAAACTCATAAATTCATTTACTATTTCAAAATCTTATGAAATTTCCTGATCTTTTCGGTTTTCATAACAATTATTTCAAATAAGAAACGATAATATTTACATTTCATTTCAATCAATATAAACATTTTTGAAAATAAAAAATAATTGACTTTAGCGGTGAATTCATTTTGCAAAACTTTCCAATGAATTAAATTCAAAGCAAATCTCGCGCCTGAATGTTTTTTTTTTTTTTTTTTGTTGTTGCAATTTTTTATAAAATAAGTGACAACTTTCCGGCACTGAATCTTCCACAATTCATAATGAGCCAGTTGCATACATATTTATTGAAATTATTTAAAATACAATTGGAAAAGTAGATCAATGAACAAATAGATTTTGAATGGAATTATTAAAACAAACAATTAAATTACCGAGTCATTTAGATAGATGAGAGACAATCTGTCAGTCGCATTAAATAATAATAAAAATGTATACGACAATAACGATAATAATAAATTAAATAGTTGAGAAAATAAAATTGTTAACTATTTAAATTATTTCATTCAGCACACGCGACTAATTTTCATACACGCAAAGAAAACATGTAGCAGAGGTTATTATAGTTCAAGACCAACATAAAAGTGAATTGCATGATTGTCGTTATATACTGCTTTTTTTATTAAACTTTAACTAAAAAATATTTTGTAATATAATAACAATAAACTAAAATTCAAACTTGGAACTTTTAAACATGACCAGAATACAGTGAAACCCTCGCGGTAGTTATGCGTATATGTGACCTTCTCCGAGAAAAGTGACCTAGTGTGTGAAAATGAAGTTTTGAGAAAAACGCATTTAAAGTTTCATAACGCATTATCACTGTGAACCCACCTTCAGTTGGGAGATGCGATTTGGTATGGTTAGTTATGATTGGGTGCCGACTTTGGTGACGTCATGCCTGCAACCTTTAGGTATCAGAATCCACTCTTAAGTCCAAACCGGAGAAGATCACATATATGCTTTTATTTTAATTTTTATATATACAGAAAATGTACGGTTATGGGTGGTGTCCGGTTATAAACAGTGTCCGTTATAAGAGGTTTCAGTGTATGTTATAAAATTATGATATTATGGTTACGTACACAGAGCCAAAACAGCCCAATAAAATCAAGAAGGGGTATCCCAGCAGAAAGAAGCGAATATTTTCCCGAAGAGATTCCTTATTAATTTTATTTGGTAAATCTTTTTAATTTATCAAGAAGGAAAATACATAAAATCAAGAAGAAAACTTGATATTAAAAATTTTTTTTACCCAATTTTCCATTATTTTTGGCACCAAAAAAAAAACAATCCATAGAGAAAAACTTTTTGAATCTATTAGGTTTTCATATCTACATATATAAAAATTAATGCCTGTCTGTCTGTTTGTTTGTTTGTTTGTGCTTTATAGGAGGCCAAAGCCTTGGACCGATCTTCGTGAAATTTCCACAGCATGTTACTGTGACTCTGGAAGGAATAAGGCGTGGCACCGCCCATATAAGCCAAAAATTTAAATCGCCATATTTTGAGCATTTTCTGACCTACGTCGATGATATTTGGTACGTATTGTATTGGCATAATTTGGAATACATACCAGGAGGAAAGTGAGTGGGACCACGCCCCTTTTTTGGAAAACCAAACCCTTAGACCGATCTTCCTGAAAATTTTACAGCATGTTACTCTGACTCTGGAAGGAATAATAGGCTATATAAAATTTTGATTGGACAAAGAGGCGTGGCACCGCCCATATAACCCAAAAATTTAAATCGCCATATTTTGAGTATTTTCTGACCTATGTCGATGATATTTGGTACATATTTTATTGGCATAATTAGGAATACGTACCAGGAGGAAAGTGAGTGGGACCACGCCCCTTTTTAGTATAGTCTTAACTACTGGACCGATCGTCATTAAATTTTCACAATAGGATATATAAATACTTTTAATTTTATTTTATAGCGAGGGGGGTAGCCAAGCACACCGGGATCAGCTAGTGAATTGTATAAAAAGAGATTTCTTATTGGTTTCATTAGGCCATCTTATTGATTTTTTCAAAAATGTATTCCTTATTGATTTCATTAGGTTCCTGTATGATCATGTGTAAATCATCTTCTTAAACTGGCTGCTAACATGTAGCAAGGTGTAGTAGTGAGGTGGTTAGAGTGCCTATTTACGAAACCGAAGCTCCTTGGTTCGAGTCCCTACAGACGTAAATTTTATAAAAATGTTTTCAGTACCCCTTATCCAGATAATACAACTTCATGTTGTAAATAAGCATTCCGGACGTACCATGACATTCTGATGACATCAAATTTGTATTTCCTAACATCACACAGAGAAAACAGTGCCTAATAAATACCTAATAAAATAGAACGAAATAAATAAGATATCTCTACGGATTTTTTTCAAGAAGGAAGTCTTATTATTTTAATAAGGAAAACCTTTAAAAATCAATAAGAATACCTAATAGAAACCATAAGTTTCCTTCTCGATTTTTTCAAAAGGGTTTTCCTTAATAAGACTTCCTTCTTGAAAAATTAGATAAAAAAATACCCATAAAGGGAAAACCTAGAGGGTTAAACTTTTCCAATAAAATGGTTCCCGTAGTGTTTTAGCTTGTCCGATACGTAAAATTAAAGTATTACAATATTCGATTCACTTTAACAATTTCCAAAATGTAGGGGAAGAATAATTTCCCTAAAAATGATTTCACATGAAAAGCTTTCAAAACAACGATACATGTTACTTTTTTTTTTTTTGCTTATTCTCTACCAGAATCTACAAACTTCTTATATTCGAAAAAAAAACTGATTTTGTTGAACAGTGTCATTTTTGGCAAACAAAAATTTCCTTATTATCTTATTTAATACCATTTAATCTAATTAAATAGTTATTCATTAAATACTCACCAATCGTAGCAATATTAAATATTGTACCAACAACAGCCATCAATAGAATTGTGCCCAAATTGTCGAAAAACAATCGATTGGGCATAAAATAACCCGCATCCAATATTATCGGTGGCAGCATATAAAAGAAGAAGGTATTTGGTGTCAATGGAGAGACAGCAACATCTGTGCAAAAGTAAAGCACAACACCGATGACAACACCAACGACAATAAGAAGGCAAGATTCCGGAAAGATAAGATGCAATTTTGGTGTCATATGAAAACCTAAAAAAAGAGGGAGACAATTTATCATAAAAAATTATGGAGAGCCAAAGTTAAAATTTTCCTAAATATTTATGTTTGCACTTTTAAAATAGTTCATTACATTTTTTGAAAACATTTAAAATCCCGAAAATTTTTTGACAACTTATTTTATTGTAAAAAACAAAACATGTCATCAATTATTAACTAACGACAATTCAACTAATCCATCATAAAACAGTAGAATCGTTAGTGAGTGCCTGTCTATATGTTTCTAATTGTAGTGTTTAACTTTACAAAATATGTATACGCTACACAAAAAAAGGTAGGGCATATAGGTTTGTCATTTCGTTTGTGATTTCCATTATGTGCGATCGGATAAAATGTATGTACGAGTATGTAATGCCGGTCTTTACAGATCTTTAAATCGAATTTTCTATGTTTTTCTGTCAGTGTATTCCTCTTTATTCTACGTGAAGAACCTAGATATGTAACACAATTCGCTGCTGGTCTAATACTACATGAATTCTCTGAAAACGATTGTTATTGAAAACCAGAAAATTTTTTTAAATCCATGATTATTGTTGCAGGGTATATTAAATTCGTCATTGACGAATATGGGCTCTATTACTTTTTATAGTTAATTTTATACACTTTTTCATTCTACGTTCAATTCTACTACAAAAATATATCACAGCAGTAAAAAAAAAAATTATTTATTTTTGCACATTTATAGGCTTTTTTATCGCTTTTGCAAACAAAAAATCATTTCATAAAATATGCTGAATTTTTTGTTTCCATTTTTTTAAAGGATGTTTTGTTTTCTTCTTTATACGCCTAACATTGACCTACATTTTAATAAATACATATACATATGCATACTTAGAATTTTTAAACATAAATAATTTCTTTATAAAATAAAATCTTCAAAATACTTGTAGACATACATATTTAGAAGTGTAAAAAGTTGGTGGGGTTTTTTTTATAGCATTTAACTAGAAGCAGGAAAACAAACTTTAATTAATTGTCTTTGAAAAATAAGGAAATATATGTATGCAATTCTACATACATATGGATGTACATACGAGTATATATGTACTCGTATATACAAATACTAATATGGCTTTTTTATTCTACTCACCAATTTTTGCTATACTGGCTGATAAAATCCAAACACCAATTATGAATGGTGTTTTCACCCGATCGAACTCCACTTGAGTCAACGGATAGCGATCATGATATCCAGCTTCTCCGCCACTCGTCTCATAATTAAGTACATCCTTATGGGACGGAGATAATGAAGCTTTCCCAGCTGCCTAAAAAAGAAAAAATTTACAAAAAAAAACATGTTCAATAAAATTCTAAACCACTCTTAACTTTAAATAATACAGCGATAAAAAGTTAATATATGTATTTTTTTAAAACACTTTTTTACAAAAAAAACTATTGTGTGAAATTATTTTTAAAATATTACGTACGCTGAAAATTTCTTATAAGCTTTCAAAAAGCAAACTTATAAAAAGAACTTTTAAATATAGAATCATAAAAAATAGTTCCTTAAATAGAAAGTATTTTTATAAATAGCTTTCAAAATATACTTTGAGAAAAAAATAACTTTCACAAAAAAGTAATTTTTTTACAAAGAAGTACTTTTTTACAAAAAAGTATCTTTTACAATAACAAAAATTACAAAATAACTAAATTTGACAAAAAAAAGTACCTTTTACATATATCAAAGTACTTCGACAAAAAAGTACCTTTTAAAAAAGTAGATTTTTCCAAAAATGTACCTTTTACAAAATTTACTACCTTGTACAAAAAAATAGCTTTTACAAAAGGTAACTTTTACAAGCAAGTACCTGTTTAAAAAGATAACGTTTTCATAAAATTACTTTTTACAAAATATTGCTTTTTACAAAGAAGTTCACTTTAGAAAAATGTCTCTGCTACAAAAAACTTACTTGTACCAAAAAGTATCTTCTATTTTTTACTAAAAAGTACCTTTTACAAAAAAAAACAATATATTATAAAAAAACTATATTTTACAAGACAGTTTCTTTAACTGTAATTACTACTCATAAATTTATTTCTTTTTATATTTTCCTTAACTTTTTTAACTTTTCAAAACAAGTACATACAAATAAAAATAAGTTTTTCAAGAAGAACATTTTAAAAAAGTACTTTTTCAAAAACTAAAATTTAAAAATAATTACATTTTAAGAAGAGCAAAAGTCTTTCCAACACAGTATTGAATTAAGTACATTTTAAAAATGTTTCTTTTTGTAAAAAGTACCTTAAAAATAAGCTTTTTTAAAGTAGTACATTTTAAAAAAGTACTTTTTAATTTGATTACTTTTTAAAAATTAAATGAACTTAAATGAATTTAAAAATCAAACTTTTAATAAAAGTACCTATAGAAATTTTGACATATTAGTCAAAAAAAAAAGAAAAAAAAAGACCGCTATTGTATCAACACCCACTGCATAAGTATGACTTTAACCCACTAAATAATCTTTGTCTTTCCTTGTTATGTGTTAGTAAACAAAAAACTGCACAAACTCATTGTCTGGGGTAATTTGAACTTAACAAAAAACAATTATATAATTTTGTTACAATTAAACAGCAAGTCGGCTAATTGTTATTGTAGTGCCTGTTGATTAAATGAAGTTATGCAAGCGAAGCATTAACTCCTAAAGATCTGCTTAACGAATTAATATGATTTGGCATGAAACTTAAATACATAATTATTTTCCAGCATAAAAGTTTTAAGATTGTTTAGATCAAACAGTTGACAAAACTTTCAGAGAGCAAGCAAGTAAACTTTGATAAATATAAAAGAACTGTTCGTTTAAAATTTGGCCCTATTAAAAATATATAGTTTTATTAATCATAAACATAAATTTATACATAATTCAAGAGTTCAAAGGTTGAGTCAAAAAAATACATTTTAAATGTATATTTTATGTGTCACATTAAAACGTAATTATTTTTTAACTGCAGTTAGCAAATGGTTTATAAAATAGATTGCTTAAGACAATGCATGTGTTTAAGAAAGTATCACTATGGGTCAATAATTAATATGTTTACGAATGTTTCTCAAGCGCCATGGCTAGACATCAAATTGACGCTTCAAACTAACCTTTTTCTTTTGACAGTGTTAGTGAAAAAAAACTCACACGTATGGTTTGATGTGAAAAAATAAATTATTTAAATACTAGAGTTGTCAATTATTCGCCTTTTAACATGGTTCGAATAATTCAAATAATTGATTTTGTTCGTTCGATCAAACGATTAAAGCTGAAAAATTTTTCGATTAATCGATGAGAACAACGAATAAAAATGATTTAAAAAATTTATTGACAAAAAATAAACATTTCATACAAAAAACTTAAAAATAAAATAGTTAATATTTTTATTAACAAAAAATACATAAAACTATTAATTCAAATAAACATGCTTCATTCAGTCACAAAATATCAAATGACTTTTTTTTTTTTTTTGTGAAATCAGACAATTTGGGTTGTTCTTAAGAAATAATCTTTTACAAATAAAAGTTGACTAAATTTTTTAGCTTTCAAACGATTTTTGGTTTTGGTTTTTGAAATAAATCTTTCGCTAATTGTCGAGGTAGGTGATATTGTGAGAAGGGCATAAAATAATTTTAATCTAATTTTTCTGTTCTTTTTTTACATATTTTTTCAAATATACCATATCGTCTAATATACCGCTGAAGTCTTTTTTATATTTTGAATTTTTAATACTTTTAATATAATTATTTAATTCGTATAAAAGATTGTTAATTTCATTACTAGTAACATCTTCTTTATCATAACTTTCATCTGAATTATTGTGGTTACTTTCAACATAAAATAATCTGGAGTATAATTTATTCTTTAGTTTCACTTTTTTAAGAATATTTTAAAAAACTTTCATTGCTCGGAAAATTTCCAGAATTTAAAAAATATTATTAACGTATTTAACAATTTTATACGTCCCTCATTTATTCTTATTTTAATACGTATTCGTAAATATGTTGCAAAAAAATTATTAATTTTTTTGTTGTTGATCCAACAATTTTTTAAACTTTAGGACACTTGTTACATGTGACTTCGTTTTTTTTTTTCATTTTTGTGCTTGGTAAAATACTTCCAAAACGAGCTCAATTTTTTGGCTTTAGTGTATTTCTAATTTATTCATCTGAGAGTAAAAAACCCCCTTTCTTGAAAATTTTTTAACGTTTCATTCAAAACATAGCACGACTACTATGTAGGTATGCGCAGTTCGACAACAACTGCAAACATCCAAAATAATATGTATTTGGCTGATATAAAGTACTCGCTTTGTTTCATATCATACAAACAAATTTAAACATTTTTGACGTATGCATTTTAAACTAACAAAAGTTGTTCGATTAATTGACATTAATTAATAGATTTATTCGTTATTCGAAAATCGGCATTTTAAAATTATTCGAACAAGAGTTTCGTTTTGTTTGATCGATTAATCGAATTATTCTTAATCGGTTGACAACTCTATTAAATATCCTGTCGGACTTTTGTTAGCTAGCATCAAATATTGTTGACTCTTGGATAACTAATTTACATCTGACTTCTGAACTAACTTGTAAATGATACATACGTGAGTCAGAAGTTTTGCGTACAACTGGCTTGTTCTCGATGAGTGTTTAACTAGCTTTTACTTAACTCAAATCTGATGCAAAGACAATTAACTTCTTCTCGATTACTGTTCAACTAACTTCAGTTTGCTTCAATTTAATCAGCCGTAAGCTAACTCAAAATGAGCTAGCTTGTGGTTATTGCAAACTTATGCAGTATGAGTGATTACTGACTCATTGTAATGACATTACGTTGAAAAACTGAATAGCGGTTAACACAGACATTGAGTTAGCTTTTGAGTCAGCTGTCACTTGTATCTGATTAACGATGAGTTACATTTTAGTTACCTCAAATCCCGATAGGGTATTCGTCAAACCAAAATTTTACGAACACATGCACAAGTTTGACGCGTCAGTTTGATGTGTGGCCATGGCGCTTTAGTATTTTTTATTAAACACAGTAAAATCTTTTGAACTTTTAATATCTCTTTAAAGAAGACTTAATTTATAGAAGTTGTTATTCACGCGCTTAATGAATGTTTTTTTGGTTTAACATTAAAAGAAAAGAGAAAAGAAGAGATAGAAAAGTAATTGGAGTTTCAGAAATTTCTTAACAAGAGAACTTATTATTTATTAATCGCTTAAATTAGCAAAATTAAAGATACGGTTTTATCTTAAAATAAAGATAACAGGTCTCATGATTTAATATTGCTAAGAAATAATTGTTGTAAAAACATTTCTGATGTTTTTCCAAATAATGAAAACACCATGCAACAGCAAAATCGGTACAAGAAAAATGTTACGTTAAGTAGAACAAAAAAAATTATCTAAATTTGGAAGTTAAGAAGTTAAAACTTGATTTGACATCAAAAACAGACACGTTTGATTTGATTGATAATTTAATTCAACATAACAACAATATAAATGTTATTTCAATTTATTTAAAAAGTATTTTTCTATTTATCTTTTCACTGAAGTTGTTGTTGGTACCTTAATTGATTTCACTATCAGTGTACCTCAAGTTTATTTCCGCCATATCATTTTCTTTATCTTAATGATAAATTTATCATTTACATGTGATAAAATTAGCTACAAAGTTATTCAATCATTTAACGTGTTCATTAATTAACTGATTATAATTATATTTTATTAAATTAAATACCTACGTTGCAGGTGACATAAATAATTGTAAGGGGTGATCCATTACGAGGTTCCCTACTTTTTCAAAGAAAAAATACAGAAAATTCGAATTTAATGGAGAATGTTTATTATCATTTGAAAGTTTAATATCATTTGAAATGTTTATTATCATTCTTTGGCATTTATTTTTTGAAGATTATGTATATCAAATGCTGGCCGTTGCTACGTCGCAGATGGTCCATCCGTTGAGTCCAATTTTCGATGACTTGTTCGAGCATTTCGACTGGTAACTGGCGAATGACACGCGTGATGTTTTCTCCAAGGCCTGAATCGAAGCGGGTTTGTTTAGACTTTACATATCCCCACAGGAAAAAGTCTAACGGTGTGATATCACACGATCTTGGTGGCCAATCGTCCGGCCCAAAACGTGGAATTATGTGCTCACCGATCTCTCAATAAATCCATTGATTGATGCAATGTCTAGGAAGTGGCGCCATCATGCTGAAACCAAATGTCGCCGAAATCACGAGCTTCAATTTCAGACATCAAATAGTCGGTTATCATGGCACGATAACGGTCGCCATTGACGGTTACGTTCGCACCAGCATCGTTTTTAAAGAAATATGCACCGATGATTCCACCGGCCCACAAACCACACCAAACCGTTTTTTTTTTTCTGGATGAAGTGGCAGTTCTTGAATCTCTTCAGGTTGCTCTTCGTCCCAAATGCAGCAATTTTGTTTGTTTACATACCCATTGAGCCAGAAATGGGCCTCATCTCTAAACAAAATTTGCCTCGAAACACATTCCTCACAGAACGTGAATTTTCGTAATAAAGTTAAACGATTTGTAAACGTTGTTCAGGCGTAAGTCTTTCCATTATGAAATACCAAACAATACTAAGCAAAAATAACATGACAGCATGACACGACCCACACGTGATCTGGATATTGAAAAAAACATCTCTACTTGGATCAACCTTTATAAATTTATTATACCCTTCACAAAAAATGTTAGTGGTATTATTAATAGGATTTGTCATTTCTACAATATCCATTATGAGACCCATAATGTATATGTATATGGGGAACCTTATAGACAGGGAAGTTTAAATGCGCCATGACCGTTCGTCCGTCTGTACGTGAAATCTGTTTTCCGAAGCCATTAGAAAAGTTAGAAACTTGGGTCTTGCACGTATGTGTCAGGATTTGTGTCAAAACGATTCGTATTGAAAATCAGCCAAATAAAAAAAAATCGTATACCATATAAGATTCCGCACAGCCGAATATAAATATAGCACTCTTGTTTATATGGACGGCCCTAGATACCTAACCTTATATGGACAACCTTTATTGAGACTTAGATTTTCGCTACATGTATGTTTATTATCATTTTAAGCATTCAAAGCTACGCTCAATACATTTTCTATTAATTTCATATTTTCTTAGAACATCAGCTATACCCATTAATTTAAGAAATATTTAAAAGGAAATTGTTCATATAATTCAAGTTTGTAATTAAATTATTTTTAATAGAAAGAAATATCTAACGGACGAAGTCATTGAAAACACAAAAAAATACGTGTGGCACTCGCCGACTGCCGCGGTAAAGCTATTGCATAGCATTTTTTATCAACTTATGCAATTTCAATTTCAATTTCAGCTTTCCAGCTATACTGGAAGTGCCCCATACAAAAAAGGGGCACCCTAGTCCCCCCAGGTAAAAAGCGCCTTACCTTAGTATCCTATGTGCTTCTCCTGGTTCTAAGCTACTTACCCACCAATTTTCAGCCAAATCAGTTCAGCCGTTCTTGAGTTATAAATAGTGTAACTAACACGACTTTCTTTTATAAACATATATAAAGATCCCCTCAAAAACCCAGAAACGGTGGCAACACTGGACGGTAATTCCCAACAAAACTTGGACAAAAATCCCAGAAATCCCGGAAAATTTCCCGGGAAAAGTAGCAACACTGGAAATTAAAAAAAATTTACAAAGCGGCAACACTGTATAGTCATCAAACTTAGTGTCAGCCTGACGCGCGATTTTATCAAATTGTAATCACGAATCACGCGTGACACGAAAAATTCACGACATTTGCACATCTCTAGTATCAGGTTTTTTTCGTTTCATAAACAAAGGACTTAAGAAACAAACTTTTCAAAATTTCTTGATTCGGTCGCCTCAAAGCCCGCGATAGAAGCTATGCAATAGCATAAAAAGCTTTTGACTGCACGGAATGTTTGGGGAATAGTATATTTATTAGATGTCGAAAAAGGGAAATTTATCCCCTTTACCGTATGTTTGTTTACACCATCATTTATTAATCATATTCAAGACAAAATTAAAATAGTTATTGCGGTATTTGTAATTCAAATCAGAAACAGTCGGCATACAGCTTGCATAAACGAAATTTTATTATTTACCGTTAAATTACTTCCCATGAAATAAAATTTAAATTTCCATAAAAACCAGATTTGTTGTTTAGCGATTTAAATTAATTTTGAAAAAAATGTTTCAAGCTCAATTATTTAAACAATGCGAAATTTTTTTCAAAGTAATGATATTTAAAATAAATTTGCACTAAAAATAAAAAAAACAAGTTACTCCTAATTTGAGTATTTTCAACTTTTGTTGGTCTCATACTGCAAAACGAATCATAAAAACAAATTGGACACGTTTTGTTGGAGTATAGAAACTATTTTTAACAATTCCCTTTTAGAGATTTCATTAATACGTGAAATGTAAAAAAAATTATAAAAGGATTTTGCAAAATCTACCAATCATACAAAAGAAATTCCTTAAATGCAAAGAAAATTAGCCAATATTGTCCAAGAAATTCCAAGAGCAAGATTTGGGATTGCGCCAAACTAATTTCAAGCAAATAAATTTTTGAAAAATTTTTAATAAACAAAAATTTCATAATTGTGAAAATATTTAAATTATTTTGGCATAATGTATGTTTAACGCACTCACTTTATCAGTAAAAAAAAGTTTTCCTACTAAAAATATTTTTAGAATTATAAGAAAATAAAATATCCCTAGAAGGGATATTTTTAAAATAAATTTTTTAACTATCTTTGAAAGGAAACACAAAGTAATAAAATTAATATATTATGAAAACTTTTTAAAGGGAATTTTTTATGAAATTTTTTTTTGCGGAATTTTTTAATTTTCTACAAAAATACTATTTTGCCAAAAAGATTTTAGTTTTTTATATAAAAATATAAGTTTCTTAAGATAAATAATCTTTGAGAAAAATATCCCCAAGGGAAATTTCGAAATATTAGACCGAATGAAAGGAAATTTTGGTTATTTTGTAAAAAAAAGCAGAATTTTTTAATTTTCTACAAAAATACTATTTTGCCGAAAAGATTTTAGTTTTTTATATAAAAATATAAGTTTCTTAAGATAAGTAATCTTTGAGAAAAATATCCCCAAGGGAAATTTCGAAATATTAGACCGAATGAAAGGAAATTTTGGTTATTTTGTAAAAAAAAGCAGAATTTTTTAATTTTCTACAAAAATACTATTTTGCCGAAAAGATTTTAATTTTTTTATATAAAAATATAAGTTTCTTAAGATAAATAATCTTTGAGAAAGATATCCTCAAGGGAAATTTCAAAATATTAGACCGAATGAAAGGAAATTTTGGTTATTTTGTAAAAAAAAAACAGAACGAATATAATTAATTAGAGCTCTATAAAAATTTCCCTAAGAGCAAAATTTTTAGAGAATTTATAGGAATATGCCAGAATAATATTATAGAAATTTTTGAACTACAAACAACGTGCATATCTTCCTATTGAAAATTTCCAAAAAAAAATTTATCCAATCCAGAATTTCAGATTGGTTTATTACACATGCTTCCCATAACAACCTAAAATTTAGATCTTAAAGTAATTAAACTTCTTAAAGAAACTACATATGTACATGCATATAAACATGGCATTTCCCTCAAAAATCCGATTAATTTTTTTTTATTCTAAAATGAAACTAGAAAATTTCCCAATATTTCTTCACATAAATAAATACACAAAGAATATTAAAATATCAGTTCAAACTTGTACTTACTTTACTTTCACCATTTATATTATTTTCCTTGGACTGTACACCACCTTCACTTGACGATATTATAGGATCTGATGGATGCAAGGGAATGACATTTTTCACATTTTCCACATTTGGACGGGCTTCGATGCGATTCACGCACGAAAAGAACACACAAACGACAAATAAAAATAAAATTTTCTTATTGGTCAACAATACCAATTTAAATGATTTTTGTTGTTCTTTTGCCGACGGCGTTGCATTTTCAGACGAACGATTAGTTTTTGTTTTTGTCGTTGTTGGATTTTCTTGCGATTTCGGTTCTTGTTGTTCTTTACGATAAGCAGCAAAACGGGGATCGTTGGCTTTAATAGTGTTTTTATCACAAAATTTCACAAATGCCAACCACATTTGTAAAAGAAGAACACGCAAATAGGCAATTAAGTTATTGTTGCGACATGAATTTCTTTGTTTATTTACAGGGGTGGAGCAGGAGGAAGCGGACGAGGAAGAGGAATTATTAACAACATCTTTGGATTTTAAAGAGGAACAGGAAATTGAACTTTTGGTTAAGTTAATTTTTTCATTTTCTTCCTCCTCTTTGTGCTTATTTTTAAGATTTTTTCTTTTACTTAAATAATTTGTTGTGGTAGTTGTTATTGTTATTAGATTACTTATATTTTTACTACTAATACTATTTATAGGGTTTTTTGTTGTATTATTATCATTATTAGTAGTTTTATTAATATTTTTATTAAAGTTTTTAGCACCATTCAAAACCGTTGTTTCTTTAATAATTTCTTCATCATCATCATCATCATTATCATCATCATCATCATTATTATCTTCGTAATCTTCATTAACAACATGTTCTACCTCTGCATTCGTGTTGTCATCATTAAGACTTTTAAAGCAATTTTCACAGCATTTTTGTTTTAGTTGTATTTGTAGTTGTTGTTCATTTAATAATATATTATTGCACCAACAAGCCCTTCGAGCCAAATTCATTTCTTGTTCCAACGATAGTGTCTTCTTGTCCTTTGACTCCTCTCGCTTATCTTTAGCTGCCATCATCATTGTCTGTTGTTTCTGCCACTGATTTGTTGTAGTTGCTGTTGCAGCTGCTATTTGCTGCGACCCACAGGTGTAATTGTTAGCAAAACATTTTATAAATTCTTTTTCGTCTTCGCGTTTAGCTCGTTTGACTTTTCTTCGACCTGCTGGACCTTCATAGAAATATTCATTGGAATTTCTCCTTAAAGAGTTGTTAAACATTTTTTGTTGTTGTAGTTGTTTTAAGGTTTTTTTTAATTGAAAACTGGAGTATTTTCCTTTTTATGTTTAGCAGGGAATAATTTTGCTGTCCTTAAAATTTTAAAATGTTTTGTATCACGCAAACATTTGTAATAATTTATTTTTCTTTCTTTTTCTAATAGGAATTTTTCTATTTTAATTTATTAAGCTTTTATTTTCTAAACTAAATTTCTTTGTTTTTCTAGGGGTTTTCTTTTAATTTTTGGTTGTTGCAGTTGTTTTGTAAATTAAGTACGTTGTTGTTGTTGCATTCTATAAAGAAAGAAAAAAGACAACACAAATTTAAAATTAATTATAAATATTTGTTTTTAATTAAAAAATTTCCTTAGTAATTATTTAAAAAGAAAATCATTAAATAATGCTTGCTTTACGCTAATGAATTATCAAAATCAAAAGCAAATACAAAAGCGCAAATCAACACTCAAATACATACACTTAAAAGACTCCTCTTTTTGTGCAAGTATTAAAAAATTTAAGTATGTACTTAAAAAAACCACACACATAATAATTTTTCTCAATTCCACACACGCATGTGCGGGTTGCTCAATTTCGCGATAATTGAATTGTGACCACCAAACAAATTAAAAATATAAAAGTGTCACAAGCAATTTATACAAATTGTTGTAAATTAAAAGTAAATACGGACATCTTGTATGATTTTTTTTAAGTTTAGCTACATTTTTGCTGTTTCAATCTTTTTAAGATTTCAACATCTTAAATTAAATTGTTTCTTTAAGATCAACTTGAACTAATATTAATAAATAAAAAATGAAGAAAAGATGCACGCTAGCCTGATAACACTGTTGAATATAAAAAAAAAATTTCATATCGCTTGAAACAAATTAAATAATTTAATTTTTATTTTTTCCTTTAACGTCTTAAAATAACTCAATCACTTTTTGATAAAAAATAAAAATAAAGGGAAAACAACCAACTGACCTGGCGCAATATCCAACTTAAACTGGTTTAAAAAAATTCTTCCAACAAGCTTCATAGACTCTTTTTGGTAACACAGACACACACACACACACGGTATCTTCGTTTCATTCAACTTTCTTTATGTTTTTATGTTTAGTTTTTTTATCTAGAACAAAGTTTAACACCAACTCACAAGATACCAAATTCATATCAATGTTAGTAGAACGATTTATAAATTGGGGTTAACAGCTAAAAAATTATGTTTATTTATAAAATAATAAACATGGGAGGGTGGTTTTATCAGCAGCATCATGACTTGTAAAAAGTGATGCAATAATTATGAAAAAAAACTCATCAAAATTAAATAAGAATTACAAAATTTAGAAAATGTTTTAATTTGTCGCGGCTTATGCTTATTCATATACCTGAATTTTATTAATGCAACGATGGTTTCAGGGAAAAGTATGCGACAGGATTGGTGTAAGGTTAAAGATACTTAACGGCTTTCAGTCTTTAACGGCTTCAGATGGCTTGGAGGAATTATTGAACTAAGATTTTCTTAGAATGAGATTAAAGTACGTGTGAAATAAATTTATAGAAATTACGATTGGAAATAGGAAATGAGAATTATAAATTATTTCAATACAAACTCAAGTATACCACTGGTCTACTATACAACTATTTGGTTACCGGCTTAAAACTTCTTCATTTCAAACACGCAAATAAATAAAAAAAAAATCAATATGCTTCGCCAGAGATTGAACTCTCGATCATCTGCATGATAAGCACAAACCCTACTGCATAGCTTGAGAATAATGATTAGTAATCCTAATGATTAGCAATTGGATTAGAAATTTTAATTGTGCTAAAAAATTGATTAATTATGATTAGTTAGCCATTTTAGACGATTACTAATTGATTAAATTGGAAATAATCAAAAATCTAATCACAATTAGTGACGATTAGCATTTCTAATCAAAACTAATCAAAAAATAATTGATTAGATTTCTTGATTATTTTTGATTAGATTTGATTAGATCCACTATTTTTAACTATTTTTGTGAAAAGAAAATATTTATTTATCACATTTGTTGCTAAATTTACATAATGTATCAGTTTTTGAATATTGCATAAAATTGCATACGGTGCATGTGTGCTGATTCTGCTTATACATAAGTATATAATTCAAAAAAAATCTAATCACAATTAGTGACGATTAGCATTTGTAATCAAATCTAATCAAAAATAATCAAGAAATCTAATCAATTATTTTTTTGATTAGTTTTGATTAGATTTGATTAGAAATGCTAATCGTCACTAATTGTGATTAGATTTTTGATTATTTCTAATCTAATCAATTAGTAATCTGGAATTTTTATCAAAATTCACTTCTAATGATTAGATTATTTTATTTCTCTAATCGTAATGATTTCTAATTCTAATCGAAATTCCCAAGCTATGCCCTACTGTTGCCCAAGTGAGAGAGAATGAGAGAATAAATGGCATATTTATTTACGAGTATGGAACTACTTAAAGTAACTACACTAAAGTAATGCGGATTGTATGTAGTTTGTATTGAAAGGTATGACGTTGGGTAATTGCAGCATCTGATACTTTTTAAAAAAAATCTCGTGTACTCATGTGTGTTACACCACAAGCAATTTAATATGATGATTTTAAAAATAAATATTTAAACTTAAAAAAGGCTAAAAAAAAGGCCAGTGGTGATAATTGATAATTAAGTAACACCTAAATTAGTTGCTAATTTCATTATTTAACTGCAAAACTGATTAAGAATTTATAAAAATAAACACAAGTTAACACGTATGAATTTGCAATAATAATAAAAAAAAACATTTCAGGCTAAACGGACTTCTTATTATCGAAATGTATGGATATTATTTAGATAAAAAATTAATAGATTTACAAAAATACATGGAAAATTTATGCCCGATCAGAATAGTTTAGTAAATGTGCTACGTATTTATAAGTTTATTAAGTCTTTTGTATGATAATAATGGAAATAAATCCCGTTTCTCCTGTGAAGAGCGATATAAGAATTTCTTCTTATCGGGTTACCATAATAGAAATTTGGTATATTTATTTTTATATTAAAAAATTTTATGTACTCGTATTTTCAATTAAATAGTTAAATTGATACAAATATGTACATAAATTTTTAACTGCTTATAATATTTAGTATCAATGCATCGCATCAATAATATATTAAAGCAAAACCATTTTTTTTCTCTATGATTTACACACAAAAAAAGCTTTAAGCTCACTAAACATGAATAAAAAAGATGGTATACAGAAAAAAAAAATTTAATAAGAAAAAACTACAGATAGAATAAATTTCGTTGTTTCACCGACGACGAAAATTGTGTATTCAATTACTACTATTTAGTGTAAGAAAGCTTTCTTGATCACATGTCTATTTGAATCAATTATGGAAGTAATTGTAATTATTTTAAACGTTTGGATTAAGTTTAATAATTGAAAATTGCTTAACAATAATTTTTTTCTATGCCAGCTCAGAAAGAAATAACTCTGATCGCTAAAATGTAGCAAAAATAAAATTGTACGTAATATCTCTTCTTATTTAAAATTTGTTATCTATTTACCTGCAATTCTTAATACCAACACATTACAAGATCTATAAAAAAATTATAAAAACTCCATCAAAAATCATTTTAATTTTAAAAGATCTCAGAAGGACGCAAAATAACGATTTCATAAAAAAAAATTTTCTGTTCTTTTTGTTAAAAAAACTCAGTATTAACACAAATAATTTGTCTGTAAGATTAGCCGACTAAATATTTATTTAAGACTGGAAAAAACCAGTCAGAGAATTTCTTTCACGTATTCGTGTTGATAAATCTGTGTTGAATTTATAGCTTAAATATTTATGATAAAGAGATTATAATAAATAGATATATGGGTATTTCCACGAAAAATTCACTTCATTTACGGTAATAATTTACGTGTTAGTATCATCTTTTATTCACGTATTTTAATGAACTATGGTTTACGTGGCTGCCTGTTACGCAAAAGCATTCAAGTAGAATCATAATATTCCGTTTTGAACTATAATAACCCGATGAACACATAATTTATCGCGGAAATTTCTATATCCTACACAAACACATACATATATTACAAAAACTGTCTCAGTCAAGTGATAAAGTTAACTAAATAGTTTTACTAAGTTAAGCAATTTTAGAGGAAATCACCCGTTGAAACCGCAAATATGCAATTTAACATTTCTTTTCTATACAATGAATGTAGACATTTTTTAAGAATTTTGGCATCAACTTTTTAGTGGATATTTTTGCCCATTTTTCCTATTACAGAATAATTTGGCATATTTAAGAGTACAAATCATATATAGTGCTATTTTTAGTTTTTGTGTCATGTTTTTCCTGCATTTAATATTCGTAATATTTACTTTTACAAAAATTAGACAAAAAAAATAATACGATTTGAGATCAAACATTTTTTAAATTATTCAGTAGTTTTTCTTAGTTTAGAAATTTTCTCCGATAAAATAAATAAAGTTATTGTTAAGTTAATATACACATAACATTTACAAGCCTCAGTATCACGATGGTTCGTCCGTCGAATTATAGTCTGTTGACTCCATGTTCAATACTGAGGCACCGTCATGTATTTATAAATTTATTTCTGGAAAGTTTATATATATCTTTGTTTATTTGTATATATAATCCAATATCAGAACCGATATTTTATTTTTGCTGATTTCCAATACGAATCATCATAAGAAAAATCCTCTTCTAATGTCTTCGGAAAAACGATTTCACGTACAGACAGACGGATAGACGGACATAGCTCATTCAACTTCCCTATCAATAAGGATTCAGAATATATTTATTATATGGACCTCATATGATACCCTATACCCTGAGGGTACCATCACGTGGTTAGCGCGTTGACTACTAAGCAAACAATGACTTGGGGCCTGGGTTCAAATTTTGGCGAGAGCGAGTCAATCAACATCATTAATTTCTCTAATGTACATTAGTGAGACATTGTATTAATTGTTGTCGGACTATTTAAGTGATGAAGGCAGAGCATTGATCACTTAAAACTGTTCCGACTGCGATTGATGCTGTTCCAAGCTAATGTACACAACATCGCCCTCCTTCGTCGGTTAGCAGAAACATCGGCGAAGTAAAACAATTAATAAAACGCCAGCTAATAAAGCTTAAAAAAGTTAATGCGTCTACTTAACGCCTGAGGCGGCGCCTCCACACTGCCATACAAAAAATTAACATTAACAACGCGCAAGGCATAGTTGTAACAGAGTTAAGCCCTCTATCATCTCTACCCTATCCCTGAGGTCTGGCAAAATGCACTGCATAAGTAGGAGTCATCCCCTGAGTGCTAGGCCTAAAAAAAAATGTCAGAAAAATATATTACTAAAATTCTTTGCTTGCAAAAGAAAATATTCACCCCTATCGTGAATATTTTTTCCCTCGAAATTTTGTCACTTTCGCGTATTTGCAATCATAAAAAAACTCCCATGAAAAAAAGATTATTCAGTCCAGAATAACAACGTGAAATTTTTTCACTGAAAAAAATCCCCCTCATCGTGAATAACTTTTTCCCTTGGAATTTTTTCACATCTCCCTTTGATATTTTCACTTTGTTTTTCATGGGGAATAAATAGAACAGAACATGTATTTAGTTTCTCTTATAACTCGAATATTAAAAGTTTATTTTAAGGAAAAGATCTGATAATAAGGCACAAACTGCTGTATTGGTCAACAAAATGCAAAACAACAAGTCGTTAGAATCCAATAAACTTTGCTCCAAAGCCTTGCCTTTTTTAAGTTTTCTTTAAAATATATGTACGAGTATATGCCCGTGTATACTTTCGAACAAAAATTTCTTTTATTTTTTTTTTTTTCTTAAATCTTTTTTCTTTTTTTACATTCACTGAGAACTGATAGCGGGAATAATTTTTCACGTGAGATTCATGATAGCATTTTTACTTCAAGGGGACAAAAATTCCACTGATTTTCACGATAGGGGTGATACCTAAACAGCAAATATATTATGGACGTTGAAAAGTGTTGCTATCAAGGATATTTTTTAACTACTAGACATTCATAAAGTAAAAACATTTTTTGTGTGTGCAATTGTGATGTGCATAATGAAAAGCGTGTACGAGATTTTTTGATTTCATGGTATGTCCGGAATGCTTATTTACAATATGAGGATCTGGATGAGGGGTAATGAAAACATTTTTATAAAATTTACGTCTGTTGAGACTCGAACCAAGGAGCTTCGGTTTCGTAAATAGGCACTCTAACCACCTCACTACTACACCTTGCTATATGTTAGCAGCCAGTTTAACAAGCTGATTTACACATGATCATACAGGAACCTAATGAAATCAATAAGGAATTCCTTTTTGAAAAAATCAATAAGATGGCCTAATGAAATCAATAAGAAATCCCTTTTTTATACAATTCATATGAAAACCTAATAGAATCAAACGGTTTTTCTCTATGGATTGTTTTTTTGGTGCGAAAAATGACGGAAATTGGGTAAAAAAATTGTGAATATCAAGTTTTATTCTTGATTTTATGTATTGTCCTTCTTGATAAAATTAAAAAGATTTACCACATAAAAATAATAAGGAATCTCTTCGGAAAAATCTTCGCTTCTTTCTGCTGGGATACCCCTTAGCCTAGAAACGTTTCATAGAGAAAATCTTCTTCATTCTATTAGGCAGTTTTGGCTCTATGTATGTATGCACGTTAGTATATAAACGGTGGCTCTGTGTACATGTGTTTCAATGTTTGCGAAATTTACGTGAATCAATAAGGTCAAGAATAATTTCAAAGTCAAAACAACAGCTCCGTAATAAATCATGTTTTTTTAGATTTCCTTTAAACATTCGAATTTATTTTAAAATATTTACATATTTAAGACCACTGTGCATTATCTAAGTACATAGGCATGTTATCACAACATCTACGTACTGTTATTTTATGATATTATTTACCAGGCGTTAACTTTTTACAAAAATAAAAAAAATAACATTTACGTTTCGTAAAAATATGAAATAAATAATAATGTCTACTTGATTACTAACTGCCTGCCAGTCACTTTTTCCTAAATTTAGTAAGAAATTCTCAGTTTTTGTTATCTTTAGTAAAACTTGATAATCAAACAAATGATCGCTACTTTTTTGATATGGTAAAGAAAGGTTGATAAAAACTATTTATAAAAATTTGCTAAATATATTTAAAGTTATTTTTTTTTTTTTTGTAAAAATAAAAATCAATAAATTTGTACAACAACAACAAACTGAAAAACAATTAGCAAATATTTAAAACAAAAAAAAACAATTTAACGACTTGTTCATTAAAATTGTGTCGCGACATAATGGCCAGTAAAATCTACTTTGGGCCTTAAATTGATTTAAAATATTGGGATAACAAATATGAAAGGAATCAGAGAAGCTTGAGTAATTAATGATTTCTTTTAAGTTCATTATCTTCTTGTTGAACAAAACATTCTATTATTTTACTTATGTGCTTATAAGAATTAAAAAACAATGAAAATTTCAACAGAAATATTATTAATTAGGGAACAGTAATAAAGGAAATTCTAGAAAATGCATGCAAATGTAAATATTGGCCGTTTCATTTCAGTGTATTTTCATGGACTTTATCCGAGTAGTAGTCTTCTCTAATAACCCTTAAAAAAATCTGTGATCCATCTTTACTTGCATGAACGTACAAATCTTAACGTAAACTAATAAGTTGTTCGTTTGCGGATTACAACACTTCGTGATCTCTTTAGCAAAAAGTACTTAAGTACATTTTGAAAAGAAGTAGCTTTAAAATAACTTAAAATAGTAAATTCACCGTTTAAAAATGTAACTTTTAAAAGAACTTATTTTTAAAAACCACCTTATACAAAATTAAATTTGAAAAGAGGACCATTTCAAAAGTACCCTTTGGTAGAGTACCTTTTAAAAAGTAACCTCTAAAAAGAAAAATCTTTTAGTACAGTGTCTTTACAGAGTCCCTTTTAGAGAAACAGAGTAACTTTTACAAAAGTACCCTTTAAAAAAGTACCCTTTTAAATAAAACCATTAAAACCGGATGTACCTTTTAAATAAAAAACTTTCTAAAAAGTTACTTTAAAATAAGAAATGCCTTTTAAAAAAAACATTTTTCAAAAATTGCTTTTTAAAAAATAATACATTCTGAATGAAATGCCCCTTTATGAATCTTTTAAAAAACTACCATTTAGGGAAATTACTTTTAAAAAAGTTATTTTTTAAAAAGAGCACGTTGCAAAAAAAGTACTTTTTCAAAATAATTCTTTTCAGAAATTTACTTTCTAAGAATAAGTACCTTTTAAAATGAGTTCCCCTTTTAAAAGTATTAGAGCAGTTCACATAGTTTATAAACGTTATTTTTGGCGTTTTCAACAAACTTCCCGTTCCGTAACGCTTAAAAAAAAGTTCAGTATGAATTCTAAGCTCCGTAAAAAATCACCTTAGAGCTTACCTGCCAGGAGTCTCTACATAAGAATTGGACATACTCTTTTAAAATAAAACATAGCTTTTTCATAAACTTTATCTATGCATAAATTTTTAAAGCTGTCAGTGTTGAATAGAAGATTAACTTACAAACATTTCAACAAATCGTGACACATTTGTATAAAACAATGTATTTAAAGAAATAAAAAAAACCATTAGACATTTATGCAAATTATCACAACACTGTTACGTTTCGATTTCATTAAATGACAAGACATAAATTAAAAACTTAACACCCCGCCTGCCTACGCATTAATAACATATATTAAAGAACCGGTGAAACTGCGCATTTCTGCGATTGGTTTGTATGTATGTATGCGGTTTTTGTATTTATTTTATTTACATATTATATTTTTGAATTTTAGTGGTGTTTACACAACCCAGCCAGTGGATTCTACTGGAAATATTTTGTATTGATTTCACACAAGAAAATAGACAGCATTTCACAAAAATGTTTTACTCAAATCTATTGCTTCACTAATGACGTTGTCTTTTCTAAGAAAATATTTTTGTTTTTTATTCTTGCGATTTAAAATTTAAAATACGATTTTTAAAGATAGTAATTTTTTTGGAGCTGACGAATATAAGTTTTTGCTTCAAAAAACCTTTAATTTAAAATTTTTAGGTAATAAATTAAAAAGTGGAAAACTATTTCTAGAAAAAGGATATGTCATAAGATCGCTACAATATAAATTGTTTAATCAATTTTTATTCGCATAATTTTATTCGAATAATTTTTATTCGAACAATTTTATTCGAATAATTTTTCTTTAAACAATTTTATTTTACTACAAAATAACAATAACCAAGCATCACATGTATCACAATGAAACACCCTCAATTGCTATATACATATTTGTTGAGAAATTTCCTTTTTAAAAAAACACACTATAGTTTGCTAAAAATTTACTTTTACGTCTTATTTAGTGTTAGAAAATAATTTAAAAATTAAAGAATAAAGTTTTTTTATAGGTGTGTATGAAGATAATTAATTTCTGTTTGCACTTTATCAACTACTCGATTTGTTGCTTAATAAAATTCGATAAAACTCACACCCCTCCTTAGTCCAATTTTAACAAAATGTAAATTTTTTTTTGTGGAATTTTATTTATGTCAGATTTACTAATTTGAACTTTTTACCGTTTTTTTTTATTTTACAGCTGCTGCAGTCACGCTATTCCCATCGAAGTACTTGAGAGATTCCTTTATTTTGCATACAGTTGTGGTTAAAGTAATAGGTACATACATACATATATGATTTGAAACAAAAATACATAATATATATTTTAAATTGGTTGAAAAGGGGCTTCGTAGAACACATTTGTGAAAAGAAATTATCAAGTACGCAACCAATTTTCAAGCCCGCCTTTAATGGCATTACGTAATATATGAACAGCCCCTAAAAGTAAACATATGCCAAAGAATAGTTCTTAATATATAATCGCTCTTAATGTCTCACTGACATTTAGCGAGATAAACTAATTTTGGTAGCCCTGATAACGGGATATATATTTTTCAAGAGATTCCTAAATTTTGCTTCTTTCTTTCTAAATAATTCTTAAAGCATTTTTAAATAAAAAATTTGTTTTCAATGAAATAAAAATTTTCCATGATGCCATGCCCTCCACTGTGGATTATACAAAATGTGGAACATGACTTTTTTACATTCGTTTTGCTTTTTCGGCACATAAAACTTAAATAAACCAAAAATAATACCACAAGTGTAAAAAAATTAGTACAAGACAAAAGCAAAAAATTTACAGATTAAATATTTTTCTTTAATAATAATTTTCCCTGGCAATTTTTTCAGATTGTTGTTGCACATGTTTTTGGAATAAAACACAATACGAAAAAAAAACTTTTTTGATTTTAAAACAAATAACAACAATAATTCACAATATTATTACATTTTTATACAAAAAAAAATTTCCAAACATAAGCATAAAAATAAAATAAATCTATATGTATATAATTAGAATGCTTTAATTAAGATGCTTTCAATAATAATTGATTAAATAATTTAAGTAAATATTCAGTTTTCGATTTAGTCTTTTGACATTTTACATTTAGGTAATATTTTTCCACAATATGTACATTATAAAATATTTATTTTCAATATTTGAATACACAAATTACAATTTTCATGCTTTATTATATCTATTTGAAAAAAAGATAGAAATATGAAAGAAATATGCCATCAATCTTTGGCCTCATGCCATTTTATCTTATTTGCGTTTCTAAAAGAAAATAGATGAAAAAAATTACAACCATAATAATAACAAAACAGCAGCCAAACTTTTCAATTGACTGCTTTCTTCCCCCGATATTTTGGACTCTTACATTAATTAATGCATAAATAAAATATATGAAAATTTCACAACTGTGGACTCAAATATCTCCTCCCTTCTACAAAAACTGTTACAACTATTTGGCATTGGAAATTTTGTAATCTTCATACTTTAGAAATAAATTATGAGGAGCATTTTTGTGGAATATTTTAACCCTACAATTCTTTGCTTTGTGATTCTTTTTCTTTCTTAAAAAAGCGACAGTAAATTTTGCTAAAAATTATTAAAAATATTCGAATCATAATTACTATAATACAAGTCATTTGAAAAAGTGTTGGAATTAAAATTGATCGAATCCAATAAAATACGCCTAAATTATTCGAATAAAAGCTATTCGATTAAAATTATTTTTAATCTATTCACAGACATCGGAAAAAAGTTGTGTAAAATTCATTCTGCAATAAAATATAATCTAATTAGTCGAATAGTTTTTCTTAAAATTAATCGAACAAAATTGTTGAAATAAAAGCTATTCGATTAAAACTAGTTTAACATAGTATATTAATCGATTCATAGACATCGGAAATAATGTTTTATAATTTCTTTCTCCGAAAAAATATAATCAAATTAGTCGAATTGTTTTCTAAAAATTATTCGAATAAAATTACTAATATAAAAGTTATTCGATTAAAATTATTTTCACAAATATTAATCGATTAATAGCCCAGGTGAAGAGGTTTAGAAAATATATTTTGCAATAAAATAGATTATATATAATAATTATAATACACGCCGAAATATGATTAGAATAAAAATTAAAAAAAAAAAAGCTATTCGATTAAAATTATTTTTAACAGTCAAAATTCGATTCATAGACATCGGAAATAAAATTTTAAAAATTCATTCTCAAATAAAATAGCTTCAAATTAATCGAAAATTCGCTTAAAATTTTTTCAAATAAAATTGTTGAAAAAAATCTATTCGATTAAAATTTTTTTACCACCTAACAATCGATTCCTAGACATCGGAAATAAAATTTTGGGACTTCATTCTCAAATAAAATAGATTCAAATTAATCGAATAATTGATTAAAAATTATCTGAATAAAATTTATTCGATTATGTATGAAGTTGCCTAAATATGTATCAATCAATATATTGTGTTATAGCCGAAATATGTATACATATTTATGAAAACTAATATGAATGTGTGTTAAAATATATTTTGTGGTTTTTGCCGGCTTTTTGTATGTAAATAAACACATGCACACACACATACACAGGTCTACAAACAAATTCATTAAGAATCTATTTGTTTAACGGAATTATTTTGGTTTATTATCAACAACTGCGAATATTTTAATTATGGGCTTCCAAAAAATCTGGCTGTTTGCCGGACAAAATCATACAAAAGTTTAAAAAAGTACATAAAATGTAAAAAAATATATTAATTTTTATTAAAAAAAAACCATTGTATTTCACGCAAAGTAATAACCTTCTTAAAAAACAAACAAAAATATATATAAATTATAATTTAAGTTGTCTCAAATGTATTAATAAAATTAAAAATGTTTTCGCAGCAGTGAATTGAACAAAGTACATCATCTATCGGCAATAAATTGGAATATACTCGTATAACTTAAATGCATGATATTTAAAGAAACTCGGTGAGATGTTTTGATTCTGTTTATATGTAAATGTATAAGGGTGGGAAGCTACAGGAATCAAACTAAAACTTTTTATATATGAAATTCCACTGACACAGGTGGATGCGCCTTCTGCAAAAATATGTTCGCTAAACAGCACTGAATTATTAATTAAAAACCCAAACAGAGTAAGAAAAACGAAATCTTAAAGTATGTAAGTGAAATAATTAAAAAATGTTCTGTAGAGGTTTTCAAATTCGGAATCTTAATGCAATAATAATGTTAAATCACTAAATTTTTTTTTTCATTTATAGTTACTAACGCAAAGGCAGGGATTTTTTCCAATTAAATTTGAAATATAAACCTCAAAAGAAATATTCGTATTCGTATTCGGCGAATACTGTTTTAAATATTCGTATTCGTATTCGTATTCGCGAATACTAAAAATTGATATTCGTAACATCACTAGTAGAGAATGCCGATTCTATAGTTTGTCACTCCATATAATTGTAAAAGAGATTTTAATTAAAAAAGTGAATTGGATTTTGCAATTTCTATTATAATAAAACTAAAACATTAACAAGTGTTTAGTAAAACAAATTCAAAATATTTTCTTAATTTTGTGTGAAAGAGAATAGTGTTTTTTGTTTTGATTTAAAATAATCTTCAAATAATGCCGGGCGAAAAACTTATTCGTGTACAACCGCCGCTTGCTCCCTCAATGAAGAACAAACAAAAATAAATTTATTTAGAAAAAGATTTATGTTTTTAAACCAGCAACCTTTGATAAGATTTTTATCTTTTATAAAATATTGTGTTGAAATTATTTTCAGTTAAATAATTTGTTCTCCAAAAAGTTGGTATGTTGACGCAAAGCTTGTATCCCATGTCCCACGCTTCCCTTTGTTTGAAACAATCGAGTACATATCAGTGAGCTGCAACAAGTATAATCGAGCCTACTTATACCCCAACGTTGAATTTTAAGAACAACACAAACGAGCATTATTAAATTTTATACTCGTTCGCTTTTTATGTACAAGCAGAAAATTCATCAACAAGTGTAAATCATTTCGATCATTTGATGCGAATGTGCATGATCTGATTGCGTGATACAATGAATATAAGGCATATGCAGAAATACAAAAAACACCAACTCTATGTATTTTGTTGATAGAAAATTTGATTTCGGAAGTCAAAAGTATAAATATGTATGTGTGCATGTTTCAAAGTGTGACAAATATATAAATAAAAATTATTTATTCAAATACGAGTACAAGATTACTTTAACAACTAAATAAAACACTTGTTCCACTAACAACACATTGGCTTCGATTCAAAATGAGTTTCATACTCTTAACGAGACAGTCAAAACATTCATGTTAGCACAAAACAACAAGTGAATAAAACTGAATGTTTGAAACGAACGGTTCTGTAAACAAGTATTTTTTGCTTTTGAACAAAAACGATTAGATCGTAAAAATCAATCTCCATAATTAAGCATACCCGAAAATTAAGCACTTGTTGCAGCTCACTGGTACATATTTTGTTTTAAATAAAAGAACGCAATAGGCAAAAGTAAAACAAACAATAAGATAAAATCAAAATATTTAAATAGATTTTAGAAAGCTTGTCAATTAGCAAAATATGTTGCCTAGAAAAATTACTGAAATTGTTCAAAAAATTTGTTTTGGCTTAAAAATTATTTAGAATATATTTGTTTTCTATTAATTAAATCAGAAGTGAAAAATCTATTTTACTGCACCTGAGAGCTTTACCTCTTCTTAATACCTCTGTCACTGATATTATAGTTTATAAAAACTCCGCACTAGTTTAATACCAGCACAGATCCGGAAGAGGAACAGAAAATAATTCCTCAATAAAAGCTGTAGCCGCCGCCATCTGTTTCAACTTGTTAAATATGTATGTATAAGACTTCCACTATACACACTTATAAAAATATTTATTTGTCTCAACACTCATCGCATTCCATTTAAATAATAATACGAGTATTTTCAACAATTTAATAAATAAAAACCAATTATTAACAATAAACTACTGATAACCGGCAGACACAGTTTATTTGTTAGTATGTATATTCATTTGGACAAAAGTACAACAACTGCATCTTACTTGCAAAACTAAAAGAGATAAATTATCTAAAAATGGCAGTAAATGTTTTTAGTTTCAGTTAATTTGCAAGTTTTGAAAAATGTACTTCATCGGACAGTCAAGGTGTGTTCTTAATTATCGCAGTTGAAAAAAAGTGTGAAACAGAAAATTTATTTTACGACATAAAACTTTAGTGATGTTTGTGCTAATGTACAGTTAGAGTATAGGATATATAATTATACATCATTTTATTAAATACACAAATCTTTCATGTGAGTGGCATGAACAAAACATAATGGGGGGAGGTATTCACGTAACTCGTAACGCTGCTTTCATAACCTCCCCCCCCCCCAAAAATCCTGGCGCTTGTTACAACATTTTCAATACAAAATTTCCCTTCCGTAACAAATCTTTAACAACCCTTCCCACCACCCCGACTGTTTTCTAATACGTTAATATCCGTTAAGTACACTAGATCACACTTGATCTTTATTTAGTTCAGCATAACAAGTTTGGCGAGAATAAGTAGAATTTTTCGCCTTATTATTGACTAAAAAAAATTAATATTCTGAAATACAAATCAAGCATAAGATTTCGTGATCATTAACATACATGATTTGCGGGGATAATTTGCTCACGATCGCATCACTAGTTTCTATAAACAACACACGTGTTGTAGAACAAGGTATTAAATAAAAAAATTTTAGTAGAGCTCAAAAAAAAAAACAATTTAAAATTCGTAACATTGAAAAAACTTTACGTCATTGTTTCCATTTTTCTAACAAAAAAAATTAAAATTAATGGCAGCAATGTTAATGAAAAAGTTCATGATCGTATTGAGAATTTGTTGATAAATAAGTTATTTATAATTGTCAGATTATTTTGAAAATATTGTAGAAAACATATTTTCTTAACACATACATACATACATACATACATATAAACATGCACACTAGCATATACGAGTATAGATATGAATCGATCTAACCTTAAAAATAAATATAGCAAGGAATTCCAAGAAAACTGTCCATCCATATGAATGGATTCTTTTAAGATCGTTTGCGTGGTGAAAAGGTAATTTTTAAAATTACACTTTTTAAACATTTTTTAACAGATATTAGTTTAAATTTTATTTACTTTTTTGTAGCCAGTACTCTGTATATTATAGCTTTTTAGGAAAGTACTTTTTTCTGGGTACTTTTTAAAAAGGTACTTTTGTAAAAATACTACCTTTCAGATCAAGGTACATTTTTTTACATCTATGAATTTTTAAAATATAAATTTATATAAAAATATAATTTTTTATATGGTACTATTTTTAAAAGCAACTCGTTAAAAAATACGATTTTAAATGAATTTGTGCAGGGCTTTAGGGGATCTCTAAATCATTTGAGTAAATGTCACATTTTCTAAATTTTAAACACCAGTCAGTTTCTATGCTAATTTCTAAATATCAAAAGCAACAGAGAATATTATATAATTCTTTTTTTGGCTGGTTGGTTATGACAGCTGTTGAAAGACAAAAAAAAAAAATCAAAGCGCTGCATAAACTGTGATTATTCCTTGAGAATTGAAATGGGGAAAAATCAATAATATTATCAGCAATTTTGGTAGAAGAAAACATAAAGCAGACGACAAACCTTAACATTTCAGAGATTATTTAAAGTGCTGCTGCTTCTACTGTTGTTGTTTGTTTTCTGCAGCAAAAAAAAAAAAAACGTTGTTGTTTAAATTATATGTACATGTGTATTTTTATTTTTAATTTAAATTAAAAAAAAAATGGAATATGTTTACACTATACAAATATTATTTTGCAACCAAATGCCGAAAATTTTACTTAAATTGTTTTTTAAGAAATTTTGTTATTTAACATGAATTACTTATTTTAGTAAGGAGATAATTATAAATAAAATTTTAATATATTTGATTTTAAAGTATTGTTTTTCTTATTCAAGAAAATTTCGTTATAAAAAAAGTAGAAACATTTATTGCTCTCAATTGAAATTTTTTATTGAGAAATCTTCGCCCTAGAGAAGTTTTATTACAATGTAGATGAAGTGTAATCTGTACATATACCTTAATGTAATAAGGTCCCAACTCACTTTTTTCAATTGTCGTTTTTTTGCTTATATTTATTGATATGCTTAGAGGTTTACATATTGAAATAGGATACAGACGTAATAAATAATGACTTTAGGCCTTTATATATTAAGGTAACGATATATACATTGTGTGAATGTAAGTGCACAAAATCACATATGTTTACAATATGACCGACCCTACTTTTATTGCTGGCAACAATGTTTACAAAAATTTTCCAAAAATAAAAAGCACATTTTTATAAACAAGTGAAAAAAATATATATTAAAATATAAATTTAAGAAAGAATACACCAATTAACAATTAAGCAAAAAATAATTTGTTATCAGTGTGTGTGAGTTTGTTAAATTAAATCAAGGTCATCCTCCAAGTAATAGAAAATCGCATGTACATACATACATACATACATACAGGGTGTCCGCCGGTAAGGTATACTACTCGCAGTAATTCCATTGTAATCCTGGCTGTATGCGATGTGGCACCGTCTTGTTGATACCACAGATTAATCAAGCCCAAAGCATGCAGTTGTGGCGTTAAAAAGTTTTCAATCATATCACGATATCTTCTCCCTATTCACAGTTTTCATTTTCAAAGAAGTAAGGTCCAATGATTCCTTCTGACCAAAATGCACACCAGACTGTCACTTTCAATGGATGCAAAGGTGACTGATGAATAATTTGAGGGGTTTCCATTACCCAGAACCGACTATTCTGTTTATTCACATACATATCTATTTAAATGAAAATGTGCCTCGTCACTCATTATGATTTTTTTCATGAAAATCGGCGTTGTCATGGGCGAGCTGTAACATCCTTTAAAACACGTTGGTTTATCGAATACTTATCCATAATAAATTTGCTACGTGTCTACTTCACGACTGCCAAATATGAACTGTCAAGACTAATGTGTACCAAAATGGCGGCGAAACAAAGTTGTATACCTTCCCGGCGGACACCCTGTATATGCACTTATATGTGATTAGAGTAAGTGCGGGTAATGTGGGATACCTATTTGTATTTCGATTGTCAAATTTTTAGTTTTTGTCCGATTAAAAAATGATTAAGCCATCTACATGCTACATGTGTTTACTTTCAAAGATGCCATTTGCGAAAAATATTAAACCCACATTTTCAGAGATATTTGAGAAAATTTTGTAAGTCCCATTAAACGTTACTTTACAAAATGTGCAGATAATGTGGTACACCATATGCTGGTAATGTGGTACATAAAATTTTATTGTAGATATAGTGTACCACATTACCAGCTCATAAAATTTTATTGTAATTTAAAAAAAAAAAACACTGACTCAAACTATACCACAATAGCTGCACTTCTGTTTAATGTAAATATTTATATATTTAAGAAAAAATACTACTTATATGGAGCAATTACATATTTTCTTCGCTTATTTAGTACTTACCAATTATTTTAGTCTTTAACCTAAGAACTTTAAAATACACATATAAAACGAAAACTTATGTTTTAACACCAACCAAAAAAAAGTCAACCACACACCAAAGCGAATATTTGCAACTGACTCCCAGAATGACTTGCAAAAACAAAACTGATCGTTGCTCTCTTAATTCTCTGAGAGCAGCAAACAATTAAGCTTGTTTCCGTTATTCTTATATTGTTACTTTAAGAAAAAATCGACCATACCACATTACCAGCCTATACCACATTACCCGCACTTACTCTACATATATATTTTGATTATATTTCTAATGACCTACATGGTAGTCGTAAAATATTCAAAACAAAAACACATATATCTTCTTTTTAAGCAACTTAATTGGTATTTTTCAAAATTTTACGGGATTCTGTTAAAGAAAACTTAAAAATACAGTACATACATACATACATACATACATACATACATACATATGTGTATAAAAGAGAAATCCATGTGTTGTTATTCCGATTATGAAGGTTGCGGACAAACCTTTAAAAGAAAGTGTGCCATTAAGTAGAATGAAAAGAAGTGTGTTGTCGATTTATTACTCGACCTCTTTCGTTTCGTAAAAACTTATTCCAATGACAGCTTTGTTCGAAAAGTATTTGAATAATGTTTTACGTATAATTTTTTCGATTATTTTAAGAATAAAAATATCATTAGAATAAGTTCATTCGAACTAATTTAGATCGAACAAAGAAGAATTTATAATTTCAATATAGAATTGTTGGAACAAAATATTATTTGTATATTTAAATGGTGTAGCAACTAAAAGGTTCTCACAAATGCACTAAATGTCCTGCCAATAGAAATCCCAATAATGCACCAGCGCAAAACAAACTCCATGTTTAAATTTAAAAGAAATAATATTCTAATCAAATCTATTTTAATAAAAGCATTCAATAAAAATTATAGGAAAATAATTTTTCCAACCAAAAATATTTCAAAACCTTCTACTAATTCGAAACTATTATCTATATATATAAAATACAAAAAATGTTTGTACCCATGTTCGCTATAGACTCGGAAACTATCCAACCGATTTGACCCAAACTGGTGTCATTCAAAAGGGAATTTATAGAGGATGGTTTTAGGCTTTTAATATTTCAAGTGGGCGTAGCCCCTCCCACATAAATTGAATAACATCATATATCTTGACTATTGTGATAGCAAGAGTTTTGAAATATTGCAATAGTTCATATGTTACTAATGTGAGTAATCAGGACAAAAATGGGCGTTATCGGACAAGTGGGCGTGGCAGCTCCCATATAACCCAAAAATTGAAATCGCCATATTTTGGGCATTTTTTGACCTACGCCGATGATATTTGGTACATATAGTATTGACATAATTAGGAATACGTACTAGGAGAAAAGTGAGTGGGACCACGCCCCTTTATAGGAAAATAAAAAATCTTAATATAGTCTTAACTATTGGACCGATGGTCATTAAATTTTCACAATAGGATATATAAATACTTTTAATTTTATTTTATAACGAGGGGGGTAGCGAAGTACACCGGGATCAGCTAGTATTTTATAAATTTAAATTTAGAAGAAAAAAAAACAAGATACGAAAAACTCAATACTAAAAAATATCCAATGAATTGTTATGTCGTCGTAAAAGTATTTTCTCATATAAATACAAAAAATACTAGTATCTACGCTTTCTATCTGTACAATCGAAATAATTTTACATTTTTCTTTGTAATTTTTGATCTTTTAGAGGCTTTAATTTATTAATTTTCTTGCTGTTTTGTTTTCAATGCAATTAATTCAATTCCATGTAATCTTGTTTTTTTTCCAGTCTATTTACAAAACGTTTTTATATTTTTTTTTTCCTCTTTTAAAAACTAAAATACTTATTGATCATAAATTTTAATTTTTAAAATAGAATACAGTGGGTACTTTGCCGTTGCAATTAAAATAAATTGTAAGAATAAATAAACTTTTAATTGAGATTGAGCTGATATTCGAGCAGTTTACAATAATTGATGGAAATTTTATGGCTTATATTTTAATACGAAATTCTCTTTTTCACTACATATTTTTGAATGTACACTGGAAAAAATAAATTAAATTACCATGAGTAGTTTAATAATTTCTTGAAAAAATCGTAGAAAGCAGAAAAAATTTTATGAAATCTATATATATAAAATACAAAAAATGTTTGTACCCATGTTCGCTATAGACTCGGAAACTATCCAACCGATTTGACCCAACTTGGTGTCATTCAAAAGGGAATTTATAGAGGATGGTTTTAGGCTTTTATTATTTCAAGTGGGCGTAGCCCCTCCCACATAAATTGAATAACATCATATATCTTGACTATTGTGATAGCAAGAGTTTTGAAACATTGCAATAGTTCATATGTTACTAATGTTAGTAATCAGGACAAAAATGGGCGTTATCGGACAAGTGGGCGTGGCAGCTCCCATATAACCCAAAAATTGAAATCGCCATATTTTGGGCATTTTTTGACCTACGCCGATGATATTTGGTACATATAGTATTGACATAATTAGGAATACGTACTAGGAGAAAAGTGAGTGGGACCACGCCCCTTTATAGGAAAATAAAAAATCTTAATATAGTCTTAACTATTGGACCGATGGTCATTAAATTTTCACAATAGGATATATAAATACTTTTAATTTTATTTTATAACGAGGGGGTAGCGAAGTACACCGGGATCAGCTAGTACTAAATAAAATAAACTTTCTGTGTTCTCTAAGATAGGGGCTTTGCGGGTTTCGTTTGTGTTAAAAAAATACGATATCGATTAAAATTTATCGAAATTTTTCATTTTGGTATTATCGCATACAATATCCAATGAATTGTATCGTAATTTGAGATAGGTTAGGTTAGGTTAGGAAGTGTGAAATACACATCCACTCGGAGACCCAATTGGATCCATTGTGATTTCCTTCATTTATAATTTATTGACTAATTAGTCTCCTTACTGCCCAGCGAGAAACAAAGAGCCGTTAACATCCATCATTCAGCCATTTAATTCCCATGATAAAACCTCAAAACCTTTCTATTCATACCCAGCACAAGATCAGGTTTACCTGAGTCTAGGTCTGTTCATATGGACCTCGAGACTCTACAATCTTCTCTATTCCTCCAGGAATGGTTAGTACTGCTAACTACCCAATTACTGAGTTCCCTATAGTAGTGACCGATTGGAGGTTTAACCGACCTGTCACTAAGTGCCACATCTAATGCTGACCCTATTCTTGTCAGCTCATCAGCGATTTCGTTTCCCTGAATATTGCAATGTCCTGATACCCAACATAGCCAAAGGCTAAATTTGTCCATAAACAAGTTGAGAGGTAGTCTACACTTGCTGACCAGCTTCGATTTGACACTATTCCCCTTCAAAGCTTTTAGCGCCGCCTGACTGTCAACGTAAAATGTTACCTCCACGCCTTCAGTTACGTGTTCTGTCACTAGTTCCGCGGCCCTGAGGGTCACTAGGATCTTAGCCTGAAATACACTACATTCGTTTGGTATCCTAAAAGACCTACGAATGTCCGTTCCTAAAAAATAGACACCAGCACCCGTGCCTTTTTCCATTTTCGATCCATCTGTAAAGACCGCGCAGCCTAGGGTTGCCAGACAGGCCTGATTTGGCCTGATTGTCAAGTTTATTAATGCGCGTCAAGTGTCAAGTGAAAAAGTGATTTGTCAATGTTTTTGTAAGTTAATTTTTTTCTCAAATTTATTCTAGCTACATATGTAATAATTTAAAAAAAAAAAAGTTTAAATTTCTAAAAAACACATCGAAAGAGCATATTTTTACTATCAATACAACTAAGGACTAATATCATACATAATTTTTTCTGTGCAATTATAATTTAAAAAATATAGTTCTATTTAGGTATGTACAATTATAATAAAAGTGCCAACAATGATATTTACCCCATTACTCAGATGGTAGAGAATTAATTAATTAATTCTGTATCTAAGAATACGAAATATATGTGGCAAAATAAATAGAACCTATATTTCTTTTCTTAAGATAGTACCTATATTTTTTTTTAAATAACGCCTAAGTTTTCTTTAAAATATGTAAAGACTGAATTTTTATTGTTATATTGTTTTTTGTTTCTTTTACATTGTTTCTGTTATTTTTACTTTTTATGATATTTTTGTTTTTATTCTAATAATTTTTATGAAAAAAAAAAATAATAAAAAGTTAAATAAAAACCAATAGTATGAGTGTATTTATTTGTCAAGTTTTTTTTTCAAAATCACCGCCGTTCGCAACACAAATTCTTCAATGGGAAGTAGGCAGCCTGAGAGTTCTCCTATGGGCCCCAGTAATACCCAGCGAATTTGAATGATACAATTCGATATCGAGTAATCAGAAAAGATACATACATACATACATATGGTCAAAAATCTATTACATTTTTTTTAAATTACGATCCGATACGCATCGTATGCCATAATTTGCTTATTCGACACGTATCGTAATGTTATTCGATACGTTAGTTAATTCGATATCGTAATCGGCGATTTCTTCGAAAGTCATAGAATTCTATGCAAATGGTTCTTTCAATGGAATGAAATTGTATGCGGAAAGACTTTGTAATTACATATCGCACTCGTTCAACAATACTGTATTAACTCAAAATTTTTAAAATTTAGTTTTTTGCAAGAAATCGATGAACAGTGGTCATATCTATCCACTGTTAAACTTTTACATCATTTTCTCCACACTTTCACCCAAAAAAATACAGTTGTATTTCTCTTTGTGATAGAAGAATAGTATAAAAAAAAAGTATTTTGCCTCTACTGAAAATTTTAAAATTTTGAGTTAATACAGTATTGTTGAACGAGTGCGATATGTACATATGTATGTATTATGTTTATTAATCAAGAAGCCCCAAAACTACCATAAGAAGCAAACAAGCCATTAGGGGCTGTGCACATATTACCTAACGTTCAGAGGGGGGGCGGTAGGGGGTTCAAGATTTGTTACGGATTGGAAATTTTGCACTGAAAAATTATTAAAAAGCGTTACGGAAGGGGGGGGGGGGGGGGTAAAAAATCTCTGAAAACAGCGTTACGTAATATGTGCACAGCCCCTAAATTTACATTCCTACACATGTATGTATGTATGTATGTACATATATATGTATGAATGTAAATGTATACGTATGGATATGTATGTATGCTTATGCTGCTTAATACTAAATTCCAACATTAATAATGCATGTACATACATACATACATATCTTAAGCTTTGACAACTAAAATAGAAAAAAAAATAAACAAATATTGTGAATAATAATCGTTTAGCCGTTGCTGTTTTTAAAACATTTTTTAAAAATAATAAAAAATTAACGACACATGACTCATGCATTGGAAAATATTAATAGAAATTAAAAAAAAAACATTTAACATCGTGTGTGCCATAAAAAGAAAAGCGCAGCACACTAGAAATTAAATTAAAAAAACTCTTATACACAAATAATAAATTGCAAATTGTTTTTGAGAATAGAATGAAGCACGTGGCGTTGACTTTAAATATGTGTGTATGTATTATAAAAATACTTTAAGTAAATATAAAACACTGACGCGGTAGTTTTTTTCATAGGCTGCATGCAACGCACATTCATATACATACATATGTAGGTAGATATGTACATATATATGTACGTATGTTACATAAGCATGTATGTATGTAGGTATTCGTTGGGTTTATTACAACATTTTTCCCAAGTACATTCTGGCTTTCAAACAATTAACACATGTTATCAGAAATTTCGTAATATGTTAAGGAATCGAATGTAAGTATGTATAACGTGGAGCACAAAATACAGAGATAAGCCTAACGGAAATGTTTATTATGCTTGTATATACATACATATGCATGTATTTATGTATGTATGTATGTGTGTGTATTCAAATGAGGCGAACACAGTATTTAATGATTTTAATTTTATGTGGCCACGTTAAAATTTTAACACAAATAATTTTTGTGCTTTTTTGTATACTTACATATCGCACTTGATCAACAAGTGGGTATTAACTCAAAATTTTAAAATTTTCAGTAGAGGCAAAATAACTACTTTTTTTTAATACTAATCTTCAGCGTTGTCAACTTGGTGCGTTTCGCACCTTTTTTAGTGCTTTTCTAAATGTTTTGTGCGAAAAATATCTGAGTTGGTGCGTGGTGCGCTTTTTCTTTAATTTTGGTGCGTTTTTTTTAATTTTGGGTGGCTCCAAATCATAACACAATTTTTTGTTTCAGTATGACAAAAAAGAATTTTGTACAAAAAATACAACTGTTTCAATACAATTTCATTAAATTTGTGTACAATTTTTACATTCAATTTTACAGACCGTAATAAGAGCAACCATTAATGATGATTAAGAGGTATCAAAACACATTTACAAAAACCGTTAAACCGTCTTGTTGTTATAGATAATTTGTAACATTTCATTACAAGAAATTTGTTGTCCCTTTTAGATTTTCAGAGTACATAATTGTTTTTTGTCGGAAAAGTTGTTGTCAAGTCAGTTAAAGAGCTTAGCAAAAACAAAGTATTCTTGCGGTCATTGTTCGTTTTTTATAAAATGCGGAAAAGTTTATATAAAGGGTTGTAACACTAAAATTAATAAAATTTATATTTATTAAAAGAAATATTTAAAGTTAGTGTCAAGAATGGAGTCTAAAAAAGGAGATCATAAGCGAAGTACAAAAGGATTTGGGAATCACAATGTGAGTTTAAGCTTTTAAGTTTTTTAAAAAATTGACTATGACTTCTAGTCCTAAAATGGAGTAATGCAAATTCATATTACGTCTTATGATTTAAAAACATTCGCAAAAGGTGGTTCCTTACTGGAAAAAATTACGCTTTAATAGAAAATGAGACTGCTATAGAACGTTAATTTTTTGTAATATAGCGGAGTTTCCATAGCAGAGTTTCTGCTCCTTTATTGCAACAACGACATATCTCAAAAAACAAAAATGTTCAGTTACTTGACGAAAAAGAGTTTCTCAATACCGTCTTTATTTGTAAAAAATTTTTCCTAAACATATCTCTATCTAAACCGAAATTATAAACACTTATATGCTGAAGCCGTCCATATAAATGCTTACGTTATGAAAACTTTAAATGCATTTTGCCACGTTTAAGTTTTTTTGAGATATGACTACGTTGCATATACGGTGTGGGACATAACGAAAAACGCAAAGCCAACCCCCTTTTTCAAGTAGCAGAATCTTAAAAATTTATTCACTTGAAATTTTACAGCAATTTAAAAATAAAAGTTTTAAATTTTTCGACATCGATAACTCTTAAGCCGCTTCACCGATTTTGATCAAACTTACAGCATTTGCCACATAAATTAATTTTGAAGATCAATTTGAGAAGCACTTTTGGAGTTATGAATATAAAAAGGGTTTTTCCATAATACAATGACTGACTATATGGTATCTTACAAGGCCAGCTAACAATTGTTGTAAACCGCTTGTTTTTTATTTCAGGTGTCAAATATTGATTTGTATTTATTATATTTAAATTTAAACAGTTTTCGTTTATTTGGAAAATTGTAAATTTTTTTTATATGAATACGAGTTTGCATTTGTGCAAAATGGGTGTTATATTGTAAAAAAGATTAGAGGTATTGGAAAGGAGCATTTTTCAAATTTCCCAAAATAGAAATCTTCAGAAAAAATTATATAGCAAATGTTGTACATGATTTTTTTTCTTATATGAATAAATAATTTTTATTTATTTATATTTTTATTGCAGTTTGAAACATATACACACATAAACATACGTATATTTTTGACTTCCGAAATCAAATTTTCTACCAACAAAATACATACAGTTGCTTGTTTTAGTATTATTGCATATACCTCATCGATATAAGTTGAACGGAGTAAAAAAAATCACGTACATATCGATGGCTTCATATAGAAAGGTCGTATCTCAACTTTTAGATAATTTACAGGAGAAGAAAAAACTCAAAAAAAACTTTAGTTAGTTAGGGCTTTTTTTAATTACTGTAAATCTGTTATTCGTCAACATAGGATACTGAATTTTTTTTAAGTGAAGTGTATTTGATTTTTGTCTACCAGAACATGTAAAAAAAAACGATTTTGAAAAAAAGCAATTGAGATACGACCTTTCTATATTATGCCATGTAGATTTATACATTACAGTGTTTTTTGAAAGCATTAGGGCTTATCGCACGCCCAATTAGATTCCTTTAAGTCCCACCTTTAGGAAAACGAATTTGAAATTAACTTTCAAGTTGCTTAATTATTTATTTCTTACGGTTTCTTTATAGGGCGGCAAATTTTCCTTTATCCTTTCTAATTTCATCCCAAAAATTTATATACAGTTTCTTCAATTATTTCTAGTTCTATTCCCAACTAGTGGTTTTATTGTCTCACTTTCTTGCATTTTCCGTTATCTGCTTCGAAAAAGTAATAAATAAGTTTTTTTTCTTGTATTAATAAATATTTTTCAAATATATGTATTGACATTGCAGCTCGTAAGTAAAATCACACATTCGTAAAGCCAAAAAAAATTTTGGAAACCCTCGTCTCCTTTATATGAAAATAATAATAACCTAAATGAATATATGTACTCGTATTTATAATATCAAGTTGTTTCAGTTATATACGAACAGCTGCTTGGCATATCCTTTGTGAAAGTGGATCTTTAATATGTAATTCAAAAAACAACTGCAATTTTATAGTTGCATTGTCAAAACTACAATACTGATTGCATCAAAGTATATGTATACAAGTACATGCAAGAGCACAGCTGATCGTGTTTTCTTATATATATTTTCATTGACTATTGTCAAAGTTTTTTCATTTTTCTTCCTACAGAATTTTCCTTAAGTTCTGATGAGCAGAGCTGTAAAAGAATGATTAAAATTTGTTTTTTAATTCAAAATGATTTACAAAAAGTTTTATTGATTAATTTTGCAAAAAATGTGATTTTAATTAAAACACGAATGCATTCGTCATGAATTAAAAATTCTCGGATGCGTTCACATCACTAAAAAGATTAATTGAATTAAATTTTGAGTGAATTTATTGGTGATTTAAAGAAAGGCAATTTTTTAATTCACTGCTTTCACTAGAATTACGAACATTATTAAAAAACTCTTGAATGTTTAAAAAAAAATATAAAAAGAGTTTATGATTCGCAGATTCTTTCAAAAAGGAATCATTCCTTTAAAGCTCTGCTACTGCGATATTTTGACAATTGTAAATTTTTTTTACACAAACAAAAAGCCTGTTGTTTTTTTATTTTATATGTTGTTGCCGAGATGCATGTACTTGATATTGATATACTTTGGATTGAATATTCTTTAATTTTTATTTTGTTTATATTTTTAATTATCATATTGTATCGGACATAGTCAAACATAATCTCGGCAAATTTCAGGTAAGTTACAATTATCGAGATTTAAAAATTTAACAGACAGTCAACAATTAACAGAATCCCGAAATTTCAATCAAGAAATCACTATGGCCACCCTTATATTAATAATTGCATGTTTTTTGTTTGTTTTTTTTTTTTTACTTTTCTTGCTGTACTGCATTTATACAACAAAAACAAAAAAAGTCGACATTCTGAGTGGAGCAAAAACTCATAAAAGCGGCAACAACAAAACGAACGCTCGTAGAAGAGAAATCTATAGTAAAAAATGCGGTAAATCTAACATTAATAATTCTAAAATTAGTTATGAATGCATTTATATGCACATGCATACATACTTTCAACTAAATTAAATACAAAATTTTAAATGCATGTGTAGGTACTTACAAGAATATATTTTTGTTGTTGGTCAGCCGTATGGATAAATAATTAAGGTATGATAGTTCCGTTTAGAAGAAATTTATTGATTATCTGCTAACAACTTGCATTTGGAAACAAAACGTACATAAGTACATACAAACAAGCACATGTACATACATATGTATCTACATACATACATACAAATGCAATAGAAAATAATAACAGAACAGAACCGAAGTACTCGCACAGACACAATATAACTCGTTGTTTCTATTTTAGATTTGTAGTTTCTTTTTTTGGAATTGTTTTCTTAATACATATGTATGTATGTAATTTTTATGTATGCAAGTATTTACAAATATGTACATTTATAATGTTGTAGATAAATTTAGATATTGATAAATGTATTTAACATTAAAGTATGTATATAAATATGTATGGCTGTTTGTATAATAAACATAAAAACTTATGTATGGCCAACAAACCAAAACGATTGGGGTGGATGTTCATATGTACATTTGTATGTATGAATGTGTGTTTATGTCTACACGGATATGTAAATGCACGCACAAGAAATTCATTCAAATAACGAAGATATACACATTTTCAACTAAAAAACAATGAAGTTAAAACATTCACATTTTTGGTATTAAATTTTTCTTATTTTTTCTAATTTACAACAAAACAAAGGAGAAAATTTATTATTGCACAGGATGTTTTGAATCAAAACTAGAACAGAAGTTTCTTTTCACCAGACATTTACTTTTTTATACACAGACACATACACACGCATCAGAAACAATTTTTATTTCTCAGAATCTGTAATTAATTTCTTCACTAATTTTGGAAAAACCAATAATGTGATGATAAATTTTTAGGTTTCGAATTAAAATTTCAATAATGATAAAACCGTCAGTCACAACGAAAATGACGTTAAAGTTCTTCAAGAAAAAAGAAAATTCTAAGCAATTGTCATAAAAAACACCACAATACCGACGAATGTTGAAGACATACTAAACGGCGGTGTAAAAATTACAACCGTCAACTGCGTAAAGCAAAATTGTGTTTTGCTTGGAAAAACAAAATATATTACGAATAATTGTATAAAGCAAAATTGATAAGACAGATAGAAAACAAAAATATTGAGAGAGAGAGATTATTCAAAACAGGGTATAAAATTAGTTTTTTATTTTTATTAATTAGACTACCGACTACTGAGAAAATATGATCTGTTTCCATTTTTGATAGCAGATAAACTATCTATAGACTCTGCAATTTTCAACACATACTTATATTTTTTTTGCAGTTCAGAAATATTTTTTCTTGAATCCAAGAATATTTTTAGTAATTTTAAGTAGATGCAATGAGAAAAATTTTTAAATATTACTCATTTTATGATCGGCATGTTTGTCATAATAGTCGAAGTTGTGTTTGGTTGGAATGGCATATATTTTGTTGTTTGGTATTTTTTATAGCGGCATATTTTGCATTTTTGTGTCGATAGCTATTTTTCATTGACAAGAAATTTTTGCTGAGCAATATATCACAGAGAATTTATTTTCATTTTGCGTGCTATTAAAAAAATTTTACTATGCAGATATTTCTGGCGTGTAAGATTTTTAATATATTATTTAGTTTGCAAGTATAAAATTTTTTTTTAGAAAACTGTAGATGTATTTGTTATCAGGTAAATACTTTTCTATTATTCCCATAAAATTATGAAATATGAGGGCAATTTTTGGTAAATGTATTAGTTTTTTTAAACCCTGATTAAAAATACTATCATGGTTGTAGATTTGAGTAGGAAAATTTTAAACCGCCAATTTTGATAAATAGATTAATTTGTTTGAAAGTATGAACGACATCAAAAACCAAGCAGAAAATCGAGAAAGTTGGAAGGAACTGCACTTTGCTCCTTACAGGAGTAAAATGATTACATTTATATTATACACTAGATATACCCGGTGCGCTTCGCTACACCCCTCGTTATAAAATAAAATTCCTATTGTGAAAATTTAATGACGATCGGTCCAGTAGTTAAGACTATATTACAATATTATTTTCCTAAAAAGGGACGTGGTCCCACCCACTTTTCTCCTGGTACGTATTCCAAATTATGCCAATACCATATGTACCAAACATCATCGACGTAGGTCAAAAGTGTCCAAAATATCGCGATTTAAATTTTTGGGTTATATGGGCGGTGCCACGCCCCTTTGTCCAATCATAACTTCATATAGCCCCCAGAGTCACAGTTACAGGCTGTAAAAATTTCAGCAAGAAAAATAAATATATGTAAGTATATGTATGTCATTGGTGGTGCAATATGAAAATTGGATTTAGCCACGCCCCTCCGCCCGCAGACGCCCCACGAAAATCAAAAAGCAGACTTAAGACTTATTAAATAAATTACAAAATTTTACATTTATTTGAGCATGTACTCAAGTATTTATGTTTTAAATTTTATTTATTTGTTGCGGGTTAGCAATATCTAAACATATATTTCGTTGGTAGCCATACCAACTCATCAGTAGATGTTTTACCCTTAATGTTTTTAAACAAATAAATAAAATTTAAAATATTAAATAAATTTATTACATGACAGGTTTTACCAAATAAATTATGTGTCACCTCATGAGTTGGTGCAAACAGCAACGAATATGTGTTTTGGCATCTGAAGAAGATAACAAATACAAGTGGTGAAAGTTGGCATATATAGTCAAGCATCACTCGTGTGAGACGAGAAAAAGTTTTACCCTATAAAACATCTTTATATGGGTGCTTCTGTTCCCTAATTAAAAAGGGGAAAAAACTGTATGTCATAGAAATTCTACTACGATTCGTCAAAGGTTCAAATTAAAGTTTAATGCCAGAAATAATTTACAACTTACTTTAATTTAATGTGTACGTAAAATATTGATGTACAAAAAAAAATTGGCACCAGATTTTGCAACAGGGTACATTTTTGTCTTCTTATACAAAAATATCGAACTCATTTTATATATATCTTATATTAGAAGACTCTCAGTCGCTAAAACACCGTAATTTTAAAAAAATATATTGATTTTCTTCTTCACTGTAATTGTCGTCATCAAAATCATACAATTTACACAATGAAAACAACTGACTGTAACTATACCAGGCATATTTTTATTTAAATTTTTACTTGTTAGAAATGTGGTTATAATGCAAGTTTGCATGTGGACTCACACATACATACATACATCTGAATGACATTATTATCCAAGAACAAAATTATTGAAAGATTTCCATCCAAAATAATAAAATATCCGCCTTCTTAATGCAAAAGAGTTTGTGACTGTATTTAGTTTCAGGCATCAAAGTCAAACACCCTTCGGCAACACAAACACAACAACGAAACGGAAACAAAACAAAAATAAGCAAGAACTACATTAATTCATAAAACATGTGTGTGTTATACACACACATAACAAAGAGACATGCAAACATTTATCGATGCACGTGCCGTTTTGGTCATTGCAACGATATATACGAGTACATGTTGGATTTTGAGTTTAATTAACCCTGAACTTGACTGTGCTTTTTAAACTACAAGAAGGCAGACAGACAGTCAGTCAGTCCAATGCATTTAAATGAAAAAAAAAACTGCACAGCAACAAGGATTTTTTTTTCGAAACTTGAGCTTACAAACAAAAAAAATTATTATAATATATACACAAGAAATTTTAAATTACTATACTTGGCTGAAATCTAAACCAAATCATTAAATTTTGTTTCCGATGTTTTTGTATGTGTGTGTGTGTGTAGTTGTAAATATAATTGAATTTTTTCTTCCGTTGCTGCTTTTTCATTGAAATGGCCAACAAAGTAAAAGTAATAATAGGATTTAATGAATACAAATAAAGTAAGAACATGGAATTGATAACAGTGTAAATTATTTCAATGCAATGGGAAGATACTGACAATACAGCTTTCATTAAGTAGTGTATGGGAGTTTTGAAGAACTTAACATGTGGCATACACATGCATATTTATATGCATAAGTTTCATGTTTGTACATGCAAATTCATATTCCTGTAGTTTTTGTTTTTCCTCTAATATTTTGCAATCTGCATAAATAAATTTTAAATGATCGTATACAAGTTGTTGATAAGTTTAAATGAGTTATTGAGAAACTTTTCTTTCAAATCTAAGATGATTTTTAATCAGTTTTCGTGTGTTAAACTCTAACTGGGGTTGTAGTACGAAGAAGTGTGAGCCTAGCTTAATATATTTGTTGCAAACTAACATAAGAAAGATTAATATTCACTTACTATTATATTAAATACTATTCAGAGTCACAGGCCTAACTTCGCCACTGTTACTTACATTCAAATACTTTTGTCTTTTTGCAAAATAATTCATAACATTTAGAAAATATAATTTTAAAAAAATCCTTTTCTATGCATGCACGACAAAATTAGTTAAATTCTTTCATTCTATACGTTTTCTTTTATTTTGTTTTACTTTTCTGATAGATTTTAATTTTATTATCGATCGGTTTAACAATTTAAGCACAAAAACAATATGATACCTTTTATAGTTTTCAGTGGTGTGATAAAATATACCCAATTTATATGCCAGCGGCGAACTTTTGGGGCCCTTCAAAATGTTGAGTGCTGATGGAACATCGATTTTCGAAAATCGATTGTTAAGCAAAGAAATAAATTATATAAAAACGTCTAAGATTAGCAAGCTAATCAAAATAATAATTAAATCTATGCGAATTAATAATTATTAATTATATTTCGGCAAAAAGCTTCGTTCTAAAAAATTTACTACAAAAAAACTACGATATTTAAAATGTGTACCGAAAAGTTTATTTGTTGAAGCTTTTTGGTAGTCAACAAATTAAAATTCACCAGAACTAACTAATAAAATTCATTAAGCAGTTTCTTTGTTGTCCGGTGTAATAATGTTTTATAACAACAACAAAAATTTAAATAAACGAAACTGAACTTTAACTTTTCAATGTTTTCCAACATTTTATATCTCCTTAGAAAAAAACCATTGTTACAGATTATGTCACTCATTGCGTAAGAATATTTCCAATAACACCACTTAACATATTTATAGATCCAACAATAAAGAAACGTAATAAGGTATGGAAAATAAAAAATAAATATTTTCGAAGGACATGAAAAACAATTGATTATAACAACCCACATACCAAAAGAAATACAAGACAGTTCAACAAACAGACATACACTTCATACACATCATCATAACGTTGCATTATCCCAACTTTAAATTGGTGGCCAAGTACAAGGACAAATGTGTTGTTAACTACAAATTTCAACTCAATGACACTAAACATTTGCACATGCACGCATACTATTAAAAATACAAAATAATACAGCCGAAAGACGATAGCTTGCCAAAAAAAATAAACGATATTAAAAATCACACACACACAACATAACCAAATAACTCATACGCACCCATACACACACACAGGGATAGGAAAAGGAAAAGCTTGAAGTGTAAAAAGAAACAAACAACCAAAAGAACGAAATTGAGATGGTAACAAATTTATAGTGATTGTTGTTGTGATTTGTTTTTGCTTTGTAACACATGTAAACAAGAGTAAATGAAAAAGCAAGAAGAAGACATAAAAGCAGACAAAGTAGAGTTGTTGTATGATTTAGTGATGCCAACTTTATGAAAATCAAATAACGATTTCCTTATACTTTTCTTTAACCTTTAGTTAATATTAAATAACTAATTTAAACTGGATTGAGCTATTTTTTGCTAAAATTAATTTTTTTTTTATATATTCAATAATTCGCCACACCGTTGGGAGGCTTCTTCAGGGGAAAAATATAAGATAAGTATTAATACTTAATATTGTACATGTGAAAGTTTGTATGCTTAAAGGGCTAACTATAATGTGCTTAAGCTAGCTTAAGCTACTGTCAGAAATCAACGAAAATCATGTCAAATGCTTAAGCAAATTATTGACGACTTTTGTGTGGCTATATAATACTTATTTGACTTAAAGATCTTCTTCGCTGAGTTGCAAATATATGTACTATTCAAAAACTATTTTCTTCTTATTTTTCCAAAAATTGATTTTATGTCTACGTCTAATTAATCTAAAACCATAAACAAGCAATTTATTTAAATTTTTGTTATGTTAGAAATGAAATGAAAACATTCACAAATAAAAAACTACCAACAAATGCAACAGTTTCAACTATTTTCAATAAATAAACGTATAGAAGCAGCTGTTTGCTTAAGCAAGGTACGATCGGTTTCGGTGTTTGCTTAAGCAAATGAAATTTTAAGAAACTTGACGAAAAGTTCTTAAGTACATTATAGTTGACAACATTTGGTTGTGTGTATTCGCACAGTTGCTTATACTATGCTCACACGGACAGAAATTATGGAGGTTCGCGCTCTCATTCTTGGTTCGCGGGCCAACCTTGATCGAACCTACATGTTTCGGCATACAAAATTTTGAGAGCGAACCTACGTGTTTCATTTTGAACCTTGTTGCGAACCCGTATAATTTACTATCATATCTAATTTTGATAACAAATTATCGCTAGTTTATCTGAACTAGTTGTCCAAAAACATTTTAACAAAGAAAAACAATTGATAAGTGCTAAATTCTAATAAAAACATTAAACAAATAAAAAGGATATATTTATATTTATGTAAATAATTAAATAAAATGGAAAAACAATAAATAATATTAAATAACGAAGGACGAACCAATATAGAGTGTGTCGTGTGAACACATAGGTTCGCCATCATGGTTCATGGAGCGAACCTAGTGTTTCAGTTCTTCGTGTGAGCATAATATTAAGCACATTATAGTTAGCCCTTAAATGTATGGATGTTTGTTCCATTATAACTCGAAAATATTAACAGATTTGGATAGAATTTGGTACATGGATATCATATAACACAGATTAAAATAAAAGGCACTTTTTAATGTTCAAAAACAGGACAAATTGGTGCTTTTAGTACTTTTCATTGTTTACTAACATTTTTTGCATTAACATATAGTGTACTTTCTGAGGGGTAAAACAAGTAAATCTGGTACTTTTGGTACTTTTTTTATTGTTTTTATAAATTAACATACAGTGTATTTTTTAGGGTGTAAAATGAGCAAAACATGGAACATAATAAAATTAAGCTCCATTCACGTTATGATAATAATTGCGCCAGTTGCTGCCGCTACAGTAACAGATTCGTATTTTTTTTTTTTTATTTAATTAATTGTTGTTATAAATGGATGGGTGTATACATTTTGTATCTGAAATTTTTACGAAGTTGGTGGTGGTTATCAAATGAGCGAAAATAACATTACATAATACGTGAAAAGCTCCTTACAAACTTTCCTGAAGAGTTGCCATAATGGGTTGAATTGGTTCCTTCCATACCACTTAAAAAATTTTAAAAATTTTCTAGCATTGAAAGTCCTAATATGATCTTCAACTTTCAGATTTCTATATTTGTTTCGGATTTCAACATTAAATAATTATGTAAATACATAATTGCTGACACAGTATTTTGTAAAAGTTAGATTTTGGTAAAATTGAAGAAATTTTTAATATATATATATTTTTTTCGAGAATAATTGTATTCGTGTCTGTCATGAGTTACACAACCGTGTGAAAGTGAATCTTTTCCGAATATTTTGGTGTCCTGACATTCACTTCCAAACAATTTTTTCGTTTTATTTTCGGCTGCACTAAGCTGAGTGAAAGCAAATAGAATCTCATTTATTACAAAATAAAACTAATTTAATTTGAAAAATATCTTTTTTTGAACTTAAGTTTGATATCTTATCTACCTAATTCGGAAATAAAACAGTTGGGGTGTTCACACTGTTGTCATATCAGTCATATTGTCATAATGTCTTATTATTTTACAATAGTTTGAAAAAAATTCTTGTTGTGCTTCAAGCAAAAAAGTCATGTAATAAGACATATTGAGGTATGTTTATGGTTTGTCGTAAAATAACAGTAGAAATCTTAGTCGAGCAGCTGCAACTCCTTATTCGAGCCGGCGAAAATATTTACAAGCCACTTTTAAATAACACAAGAATGAAAACAAGGCAAATTCATTACCAGGTATATACACGACCAAGGCGAATTAACTATAAGGTGGATGCAGTGGCGAATTCACGCGAATTTATATATTACCTACACAGTCAAATTTGTAACATATTTTCCCGCGCCATTTTAATGTAATTTTTTATGCATGGAGAATTTTGACACCGTAGGTAATGAATTCGCCGTTTACACAAACAAAATCTGTAAAAAAAAAGTTGAGTTCATGTTACCGGCAACAGCTGCTTTTGATTATATTTATTTCAGCAAGTTCGTATAGATAAAAAAAAATTGAAAATTTTAATTGATAAGGGGCTGTGCACATATTACGTAACGCTGTTTTCAGAGATTTTATACCTCCCCCCACGCTTTTTAATAATTTTTCAGTGCAAAATATCCAATCCCTAATGGACATTTTATACTTACTGGAAATTTATTGTTTTCTTTATTAACAATTAAAAAACATTTACATTTACGCCAAAATGCAAACGTATGCGCAATAATCCGACTAAAAATGGAGTGTTGTTAATTTTGGTGTGCTATTATTTTATGACATATGACTACAGTGTGAATACCCCAAATATATGTTTGATAATAACACAAAAAATTCCCACATTAGCCATCGAGAAAAATATTCGGAAGTATGCGGACAACAAATATTATATTTTGTGATTCGGAAATTTTCATTCTAATTGAAAACGTTCGGAACTCATAACAGACACGATTATAGCTAATTTTGTTCGCTTAACCCAAAACACCGGCCGGTCAAATTTTGTAGCTCATTATATTTTATGCGTTCCCATAACATGGGTATCACGCGAAGAAGTTTTCTGAAAAGACAGCGTATGAGAAATCGTAACCACTCTAAATTCATAAGAGCTTCCAACCAAATCAGTGGAAGCTCCAAATTTTCGCCTTAAATCAAGTCGGACGATTTTGGGACTAATCTGTTTTTGGGATTGAATTCCTTACTTATTTATACCTTTCGGGATTGATTTGAGTACCTTTCAGACTATCTGTTACATATACTTAGCGTGGTGAAGGTTATATAAGTTTCGGCACAACCGAAAATACCACTCTTAATTGTTCAATTTCAATTGCAAAATACTAAACTCAAAACCATATGATTTTTGTTTTCATTTTGTAACATAAACAATGTGCTTTTGTGATGACATTTTAATTATTATTATTATTATTATTGTCTGCTCACTTTGCAGAAGGCACAAACAGGCAGAGAGTACAAGCTCTTCACATGTCAAAATATAGGAGCATGCGCCCCTAAAATGCCGTTATTAGCAAAAGCTTTTCTTACAACTTGTTATTATATTTTACATTGTTGTCTTGTTATTTTCTTTGTCATCATGTACATATCTTACTTTGTTTTGTGGCTTTTAATAATCGAACCTTTTTAATTTAATGATTTTTTTAAGAAGGGTTCGAAAGGAACTTAACTAATATGAAAATCTTATCAAAATGGCTGAAATAAATAAACAGAATAGCATATACTAAGTGCATAAGTATGTAGTATGTATGTATTTATATAGAGTGTAGGTGCTTCCTCTAATATTTCATATATTTATGTTCATATGTATGTTTCTATATATTTTATGCGACGTATAAAATTAATTTAATCGCCTGGCTCATTATGTAACAAAAACTTTAAACAAATCGTGTGGATTTTTTGTACCACTACATACAGAATCACTCGTATTTAGAAGTTTTAAATAGGAAACAACAATACTTTGGTTAATTATTCAATAAAGATCTTTTGTCAAATAAACAAATTTCTTTAAAAACAAAATTCATGCAATAACAAGCAGGTCTGTATATATTTGGCTTTTTATTGCGACACCCCAACTTTAAATACATACACACATGTATGCAAAATACTAGCAAATCATTTATGTATGCATCATAAAGGGGGAGGTATAACAATGTAAGACACATAAAAAATTACATTTTTTTCATGTGTTTGCTAATTTTCTAAGCAATAAAAATTATGTAAAATATTCTTAGTAACCTTTTACAATTCAGCCATATTTAACATCTTATTTTAATATTATATAATTAAATTCTGTTCTTTTTACACTTTTACATTTGTTTCTTTTTTTTCGCAAAAAAAAAAACTTTTCTTCTTTGTTATTACAAGCTTTATTTTATTATATAGATTTTTATTTTAACTGATTTATTGATAATTTGATTCAATAACCTCTTTGCTTAGAGAGATCTTTTAAGCACATTTGCATTTTGCAATAAACTTGCTGTTTTCATAAAAACAGCAAATAATTTTATATGATTTTTATGAAAATTTATAAATATATTTTCATAAAATTTACGCGCTGCCATTTCTTGCTGAGACGTCTTTAACGATGACTGAACTTTTCTGTACTAACTGGAAAACTTTTTCTATTATTTCTTACCATTAGCTAAGTTTGGCCAGATTTAAACTTTTTGGTGTTAAGAGGATTTTTTTTTTCAGATGTTTTTCTATAACAAAAGCTTTTAAAAGGATAATAATTCCAAATTTCAAAGCTTTTCGCTGTTGAATTTTTGCAACAAAAAAAAACTTATTTTCGTTACTGTTTGAATTATAAAATGTGTTCATAAGGGTTAACCACACATGTTTATGTGCAGAGAGCCTGCTTGTTTTACAAAATGTTGTCTAACGGAAAATATCAATGAATCAGTCACACAATTCCAATGCAAAGTCGATTGGAGAATAAAATACATACTAATAAAAATAAACTTCACTACAGCAAGTATTTGCAAATATTCCATATTCCATAAATTCTTAAGCATTTAAGAAGATGTTTATGAAATTCCATAAATTTCTAATAATTTTCAATTGTAGTTTTTTTTTTTTTTTTTTTTTGGTTTACAATTAGAGGATGCGGATACTTTCCCTAACTATTATTGAAAAAAATATGTTTGTAAAAATACCTGTAATCTCTTTATTTTGATACCGAAGACTTTTCATCAGATCTCGACGATGATCTTCAAATGGCTAGCAATATTTTTTATATGCATATCGGACGCTTGGAACTTTGAAGTTAATGATCCTTAATAGCTTCATTTTCTGGAAAATTAAAAAAAAAATGGACATGTGGCACTCGGGGACTGCCGCGGTAAAGCTATTGTATAGCATTTTTTATCAACTTATGCAATTATATTATTACGTTTTGTTCAATAACTCCGTTGTTATTCTGGCAATACTGTATGTTAATGAAATCAAAATCAATAGCATACTTTAGGGGTTAACATCATACATGGGAGTAATTAAATAAATTGACTAATTAATTGTCGATTTCATTGGCATTGACTTATAAACAATGCCAATTAAATTTTTAGCATTATCAATTTTTTGAACAATGCTAATGTTTTTCAATGAAATAATTTCATTATTAGTTATTTAAAAAGTAAAAGCATTACAAATAATCAATGCTAAAGTTTTTCAAAAGCATTATCAGTATTAAACGTCATTATTATTTCACATATTTATTTACATATATATGTATGTATGTATGTGTGTGTATTACAAATATGTACATATCTTGGTTTGTATTTTAATTTATAATTTTATTTTTTCAAAAGCTGATGTGACCATATTTTTTTTTTTATACAGATAGTATTAATTATTTTTTTATCAATTGTAATTAGTATTTCAAAGCTTTCATTGTTTTTTCATTATAAATAGTAGAAAAATTATATTTAAGAAAAAGCAATGGCATTTATTGGTACTGATTTTTTTTTTCATTGTAAATGTTTAAAATAATGCCAATGAAAATTCAATTCCAATGAAAAAGTCCCATGTATGGTTAACATACATTGGGCGATTTAAATACTTAAAAAAACAAAAGACTTAAGAAACAAACTTAGTGTCAGGTTTTTTCGTTTCAAAAACAAAAGACTTAAGAAACAAACATTTCAAAATTTCTTGATTCGGTCGCCTCAAAGCCCGTGATAGAAGCTATACAACAGCTTAAAAATCAGAATTAAAAATTCTTAGGGCCAATAATTGACTTCGTATTTAAATACTCATTCTTATTTAATTGTATTGAGAATTTGGTAGCACAACGTAATATATAAAATTTACCACAAATTTCCCTTCAGAACAGCTGACTAGAACAAATAAAGTAAAATCCAAAAAAATATATTTTTATTTTACCAGAATAGAAAATTTATTTTATGTAGTTAAAATTAAGAATAATTAAGAACTGCTCAATTGTTTTAAGAGAATAAAAGCAAATTCCAGAACGATTAAAAGGATAATAACGACAAAACAAGCGAAAGTTGTATGCAACTTGTCAGCAGCCACAAATTTTGTTATTAGCTTTGTTTTAAATAAGAAGAACAAGCAGTCAAAAACATATGGAAATTCGTAAAACTTATGTAGTATTTAAATGCACAATGTTGGCTATTTAATGTTGACTTAATTTTGCAGTGAAAAACTCAATTTTGTATTTAAACTTAAATGACATACATATGTATAAATCAGCACTGAATTATTGGCCCTTTGCAATATATGACATTTATTCGAACAAATACCCAAGTATTTATGTTTTTAAAAAATTTTATTTATTTGTTGTGGGTTAGCCAACTTATATGCATTTCGTTGGTTGCTACGATTTAATATTTTTAATATTTTTTTTTTTTTAACAAACACAACCCGCAAAGCATTAGCTTGTCTGCAGAAAACACCCAGGATGTCCCGGCCGAAATCGAACCGACAACCTCCGTACTCGTACTACTAGGCTAGCATTGCTACCTATCAGCCACGGCGGCACCTACGAGTATATACTAGTGATGCTACAAATATTCGTATTCGACTGTTCGCCTATTTCAGGATATTCGTATTCGCCAAATTCAAGCGAATATTTCCCGAATAATTGGCACATACTTTCCAAAATATATATATATACATACATACATATATATAAAGTTTAAACAAGTACATAAAATGTAGAAAAATACATATATCAATTTTTTTAAAGAAAACCATTTATCTTTGCCGCAATAACTTCTTTAAAAACAGACACAAATACATATATGTATGTATATTTTTCAACCAGCATTTTAGAATTAAAGTCTTATATGTGTATTCATATCATGTTAAATTAGTATTCAGATCTCTATAGAGAAATGTTGAACTTTAAAAATGCAAGAACTAAAATTTAATATGTAAAATTCCACTGAGACAGATGGCTGCGCCATACATTAGTTGAGGTTCATAGAACGAGCGGCTAAAAATAGAAGAAGTTATCGAAGGACAATGAAACTTGGCACATATCTAGGTATTTTTTGTTTGAATCAAGAAAAAAATGGAAAAATCAAAATGATCCGCCCACTTTTACGCCCACCACCCATACAAAGTGAAAATTAAATTTTGACCTACAGCATTGTTTTTTGGCAACAAAACAACTTTTACGCCTACTTCCCAAAGTGGCATAACTCCCTTGATTTTTAATGCATCAACTCAATTTTCACAAAAAATATATATTATAATTTTAGAATGGGCTCCTGAAAATATATACCTGATCCGCCCACTTTTACGCCCATCTCCCATAGAAAAAACAAATAGAAAAAATATGAATAAGTAATTTAAGCATAGTCTTTTAATAATTTTTTAACATCATTATCCTACTCCAATTTTTTGATTTGAAGCTTTGAGCGAAATCTATTTATAAATGGGTCTGAAGACAATAAAAGAGTCTTTAAAATAAAGTCTTTATTGAATAACGAAATATATAACAAAAAACACTATTGACTAGTATGTACGAGTATGTATGTATATTACATTATGTAATAATTTTAAACAGCAAAGAATTATGGCAACAACAACAAGCATGAACGAAAATTAATGTTTTGTTACTTTATCACTATAGTTTTTACTGTTTTTTTTTTTTTGGAAAGGAGCAGGTAGGAGCAGCTGAATTTTTTTTTTAACTTTTAGCTGAGACTTCAAGCTGTAATTTGACATCTTTCGTAAAACAACGCTCCACAGCGCTAAAAAGATGCAGTCCACTGAAGTTGATGAATATTGAAATTTTGATGTTGTTTATATTTTGTTCTACGAAATTTTTTATATGTATGTATGTATATCACTTTTTCCAACTTTTTTTTAATGCAAATCTCATCTATGACAATTGTCATTTACGAAAATATACCACAAAGTCAAATGATAAGTTTACTGTGATTGTACTAAAATATTGAATATACAATATATGTATGTACATATATTGATATTCGTAACATCACTACTATATACCAACTCATCAGTAGATCTTTACCATTTATGTTTGAAAAGTTCCAAAACTTTAAAGTTTAAGTTTTTTGAAAAACTATTTTGCTTCTGCTTTTGTAATTCGCAAATTTTATTTGCGAGGGTATGTATGATTAAATGAGTTTTGGAACTTTTCCAACATAAATGGTAAAGATCTACTGATGAGTTGGTATTTGGTATCGTAACCAACGAAATGCATATACATATGTACATACTTATGTACATATGTATGTAAATAGATTTGCTAACCCACAACAAATGAATAAAATTTTTAAAAAAATATTCTTGGCAATTTTAGAAAATTTAGTACCTGTTCGAAGAAGTTCTCTCTTTCGAGCAATTACATTTGAAACAAAAACAAATTCAAAAATTTTGTTTATGTTTCAAATGTATTTGTTCGAAAGAAAGAACTTCTTCGATATCGGCGAACAGGCAGTTAGTTTTCTGATAGTTTTGGCAATTTTCAACCACCTTTGAAATGTTTGTCCGAATGTAGGTACGTGGTAATTATTTTTTTTCAATGTTTTTAAAACGAAACTTCAAACCAAACATGCTGGACTGGTGAGTAGCATAAGGATGATTATTATGTTTATATATGTATGTATGTATGTATGTATATTATATCTATATATATAAAATTAAGTGCAAAACTTCCTGTGCGCATACTCCTCCTAGACGGCTTGGCCGATTTCAATGAAATTTTCAGGGGTGATTGGGGTCTGTGTGGAGGGTGCACATAAGAAATTTAGTGGGCGTGGCCCCTCCTACATAAATTAAATAACATCATATATCTTGACTATTGTGATAGCAAGAGTTTTGAAACATTGCAATAGTACATATGTTACTCATGTGATAATCAGGACAAAAACGGGCGGGATCGGACAAGTGGGCGTGGCAGCTATCATATAAAATAAATATTTAATATCAAATATCTAGAGTTATATAATAGTTAGAGCCTTCAAACTTTGTAGGAGTGCATAAATTAATAATATTAGCAGCTGAAGTGAAAATGGGCGTGATTGGACAAGTGGGCGTGCTAGATCTTATACAAAGTTTTAACATATAATATCTGGAGTACTATGACAGCAAGAGTTCTGAAACTTTGCACATGTACATATTAAACTAATCTGAAGAGTTGTAAAAAAAATTGGCGGGGCTAATGGGCGTGGCAGCTCCCACACAAAGTAAATATTTAATATCATATATCTACAGTACTATAATAGCCATAGTCTTAGAAATTTGTGCACGTTGATTATATTATGAATAGTCATGGGAAAATTGGGCGGGATCATACCAGTGGGCGTGGCAGCTCCCATACAAACTGAATATTTAGCTCATATACAAAATTAGTATTATATATCTAGGGCTCTATATTAGCTATATAGCCTTCAAATTTTGTACGAGTCCATCAATCTATATATATAAAAATGAATCCCTTTTTTCCTTGGTCACGGTATCACGCGTGGTGAATGGCTGGACCGATTTGGACGATTTTTTCTTTCTAATGATCGCCATGGTCCAACTTTTTTCGATTTACCTAAAATCAGAAAACGGCTCCATCGATTTGACTAATTCTTCTTTCAAATGTTCGTATTAATCCATTTTAAGTTTTCATCGAACGAAAAATTTGCCACGCCTACTTTTACGCACGCCGCTTTTTAGGAAAATTAAAATCGTAATTTAGTCTTAACTACTGGACCGATCGTCATTAAATTTTCACAATAGGATATTCTTACGAAATAATAAATGCTTGACTATATAAAGTATTGATTGGGCAAAGGGGCGTGGCACCGCCCATATAACCAAAAAATTTAAATCGCCATATTTTGGGCATTTTTTGTCCTACGTCAATGATATTTGGTATTGGCATAATTAGGAATACGTACCAGGAGAAAAGTGGGTGGGAACACGCCCCTTTTTAGGAAAATTGAAAATCGTAATATAGTCTTAACTACTGGACCGATCGTCATTTAATTTTCACAATAGGATATTCTCACGAAATAATAAATACATGACTATATAAATACTTACAGTTTCATTTTATAACGATGGGGGTAGCGAAGAACACGGGTTTTTTTGGATTTTTATTATTGTTTTGCCGCAAGATTGGCAGTCCTGCCTTTTACTAATAAATAAACAGAGACAGCAGGCGAATGTTTACAATAATTAAAAAACATTGACATCGCAACATTGTGTGTTTTTTCCACATTTAACTCAATCGATTTGCTACATTTATTCGAAAAGAATACTTTATCGGACTTACATAGTCTATAAGTATGGATCCTTGGCTTTAATTTCCCATTGGTCCAAATGAGTGACAAACAAATGTTATAGAAAAATTCTCAAATACAATTGAGAAATCGGACTTACATAGTCTATAAGTATGGATCCTTGGCTTTAATTTCCGATTGGTCCAAATGAGTGACAAACAAATGTTATAGAAAAATTCTCAAATACAATTGAGAAATCGGACTTAGATAGTCTATAAGTATGGATCCTTGGCTTTAATTTCTTATTGGTCCAAGTGAGTGACAAACATAAATGTGCCCACAAATAGCCAAATTCCCGTAGAGCTGAACAAAATTTACACAATTTTAATCTTTAAAATTTTATAGAAAAATTCTCAAATACAATTGAGAAATCGGACTTACATAGTCTATAAGTATGGATCCTTGGCTTTAATTTCCCATTGGTCCAAATGAGTGACAAACAAAGGTTATAGAAAAATTCTCAAATACAATTGAGAAATCGGACTTAGATAGTCTATAAGTATGGATCCTTGGCTTTAATTTCTTATTGGTCCAAGTGAGTGACAAACAAATGTTATAGAAAAAATCTCAAATACAATTGAGAAATCGGACTTAGATAGTCTATAAGTATAAATCCTTGGCTTTAATTTCTTATTGGTCCAAATGAGTGACAAACAAATGTTATATAAAAAAATTCTCATATACAATTGAGAAATCGGTCTTACATATTCTATAAGTATGGATCCTTGGCTTTAATTTCCCATTGGTCCAAATGAGTGACAAACAAATGTTATAGAAAAATTCTCAAATCCAATTGAGAAATCGGACTTACATAGTCTATAAGTATGGATCCTTGGCTTTAATTTCCCATTGGTCCAAATGAGTGACAAAAAAATGTTATAGAAAAATTCTCAAATACAATTGAGAAATCGGACTTACATATTCTATAAGTATGGATCCTTGGCTTTAATTTCCCATTGGTCCAAATGAGTGACAAACAAATGTTATAGAAAAATTCTCAAATACAATTGAGAAATCGGACTTACATAGTCTATAAGTATGGATCCTTGGCTTTAATTTCTTATTGGTCCAAGTGAGTGACAAACATAAATGTGCCCACAAATAGCCAAATTCCCGTAGAGCTGAACAAAATTTACACAATTTTAATCTTTAAAATTTTATAGAAAAATTCTCAAATACAATTGAGAAATCGGACTTACATAGTCTATAAGTATGGATCCTTGGCTTTAATTTCCCATTGGTCCAAATGAGTGACAAACAAATGTTATAGAAAAATTCTCAAATACAATTGAGAAATCGGACTTAGATAGTCTATAAGTATGGATCCTTGGCTTTAATTTCCCATTGGTCCAAATGAGTGACAAAAAAATTTTATAGAAAAATTCTCAAATACAATTGAGAAATCGGACTTACATAGTCTATAAGTATGGATCCTTGGCTTTAATTTCCCATTGGTCCAAATGAGTGACAAACAAATGTTATAGAAAAATTCTCAAATACAATTGAGAAATCGGACTTAGATAGTCTATAAGTATGGATCCTTGGCTTTAATTTCTTATTGGTCCAAGTGAGTGACAAACAAATGTTATAGAAAAAATCTCAAATACAATTGAGAAATCGGACTTAGATAGTCTATAAGTATAAATCCTTGGCTTTAATTTCTTATTGGTCCAAATGAGTGACAAACAAATGTTATATAAAAAAATTCTCAAATACAATTGAGAAATCGGTCTTACATATTCTATAAGTATGGATCCTTGGCTTTAATTTCCCATTGGTCCAAATGAGTGACAAACAAATGTTATAGAAAAATTCTCAAATCCAATTGAGAAATCGGACTTACATAGTCTATAAGTATGGATCCTTGGCTTTAATTTCCCATTGGTCCAAATGAGTGACAAAAAAATGTTATAGAAAAATTCTCAAATACAATTGAGAAATCGGACTTACATATTCTATAAGTATGGATCCTTGGCTTTAATTTCCCATTGGTCCAAATGAGTGACAAACAAATGTTATAGAAAAATTCTCAAATACAATTGAGAAATCGGACTTACATAGTCTATAAGTATGAATCCTTGGCTTTAATTTCCCATTGGTCCAAATGAGTGACAAAAAAATGTTATAGAAAAATTCTCAAATACAATTGAGAAATCGGACTAACATAGTCTATAAGTATGGATCCTTGGCTTTAATTTCCCATTGGTCCAAATGAGTGACAAACAAATTTTATAGAAAAATTCTTAAATACAATTGAGAAATCGGACTTACATAGTCTATAAGTATGGATCCTTGGCTTTAATTTCCGATTGGTCCAAATGAGTGACAAACAAATGTTATAGAAAAATTCTCAAATACAATTGAGAAATCGGACTTAGATAGTCTATAAGTATGAATCCTTGGCTTTAATTTCCCATTGGTCCAAATGAGTGACAAAAAAATGTTATAGAAAAATTCTCAAATACAATTGAGAAATCGGACTAACATAGTCTATAAGTATGGATCCTTGGCTTTAATTTCCCATTGGTCCAAATGAGTGACAAACAAATTTTATAGAAAAATTCTTAAATACAATTGAGAAATCGGACTTACATAGTCTATAAGTATGGATCCTTGGCTTTAATTTCCGATTGGTCCAAATGAGTGACAAACAAATGTTATAGAAAAATTCTCAAATACAATTGAGAAATCGGACTTAGATAGTCTATAAGTATGAATCCTTGGCTTTAATTTCCCATTGGTCCAAATGAGTGACAAAAAAATGTTATAGAAAAATTCTCAAATACAATTGAGAAATCGGACTAACATAGTCTATAAGTATGGATCCTTGGCTTTAATTTCCCATTGGTCCAAATGAGTGACAAACAAATTTTATAGAAAAATTCTTAAATACAATTGAGAAATCGGACTTACATAGTCTATAAGTATGGATCCTTGGCTTTAATTTCCGATTGGTCCAAATGAGTGACAAACAAATGTTATAGAAAAATTCTCAAATACAATTGAGAAATCGGACTTAGATAGTCTATAAGTATGAATCCTTGGCTTTAATTTCCCATTGGTCCAAATGAGTGACAAAAAAATGTTATAGAAAAATTCTCAAATACAATTGAGAAATCGGACTAACATAGTCTATAAGTATGGATCCTTGGCTTTAATTTCCGATAGGTCCAAATGAGTGACAAAAAAATGTTATAGAAAAATTCTCAAATACAATTGAGAAATCGGACTTAGATAGTCTATAAGTATGAATCCTTGGCTTTAATTTCCCATTGGTCCAAATGAGTGACAAAAAAATGTTATAGAAAAATTCTCAAATACAATTGAGAAATCGGACTAACATAGTCTATAAGTATGGATCCTTGGCTTTAATTTCCCATTGGTCCAAATGAGTGACAAACATAAATGTGCCCACAAATAGCCAAATTCCCGTAGAGCTGAACAAAATTTACACAATTTTAATCTTTAAAATTTTATAGAAAATTTCTCAAATACAATTGAGAAATCGGACTTAGATAGTCTATAAGTATGAATCCTTGGCTTTAATTTCCCATTGGTCCAAATGAGTGACAAAAAAATGTTATAGAAAAATTCTCAAATACAATTGAGAAATCGGACTAACATAGTCTATAAGTATGGATCCTTGGCTTTAATTTCCCATTGGTCCAAATGAGTGACAAACTTAAATGTGCCCACAAATAGCCAAATTCCCGTAGAGCTGAACAAAATTTACACAATTTTAATCTTTAAAATTTTATAGAAAAATTCTCAAATACAATTGAGAAATCGGACTAACATAGTCTATAAGTATGGATCCTTGGCTTTAATTTCCCATTGGTCCAAATGAGTGACAAACAAATTTTATAGAAAAATTCTTAAATACAATTGAGAAATCGGACTTACATAGTCTATAAGTATGGATCCTTGGCTTTAATTTCCGATTGGTCCAAATGAGTGACAAACAAATGTTATAGAAAAATTCTCAAATACAATTGAGAAATCGGACTTAGATAGTCTATAAGTATGAATCCTTGGCTTTAATTTCCCATTGGTCCAAATGAGTGACAAAAAAATGTTATAGAAAAATTCTCAAATACAATTGAGAAATCGGACTAACATAGTCTATAAGTATGGATCCTTGGCTTTAATTTCCCATTGGTCCAAATGAGTGACAAACATAAATGTGCCCACAAATAGCCAAATTCCCGTAGAGCTGAACAAAATTTACACAATTTTAATCTTTAAAATTTTATAGAAAATTTCTCAAATACAATTGAGAAATCGGACTTAGATAGTCTATAAGTATGAATCCTTGGCTTTAATTTCCCATTGGTCCAAATGAGTGACAAAAAAATGTTATAGAAAAATTCTCAAATACAATTGAGAAATCGGACTAACATAGTCTATAAGTATGGATCCTTGGCTTTAATTTCCCATTGGTCCAAATGAGTGACAAACATAAATGTGCCCACAAATAGCCAAATTCCCGTAGAGCTGAACAAAATTTACACAATTTTAATCTTTAAAATTTTATAGAAAATTTCTCAAATACAATTGAGAAATCGGACTTAGATAGTCTATAAGTATGAATCCTTGGCTTTAATTTCCCATTGGTTCAAATGAGTGACAAAAAAATGTTATAGAAAAATTCTCAAATACAATTGAGAAATCGGACTTACATATTCTATAAGTATTGATCCTTGGCTTTAATTTCCCATTGGTCCAAATGAGTGACAAAAAAATGTTATAGAAAAATTCTCAAATACAATTGAGAAATCGGACTTACATATTCTATAAGTATGGATCCTTGGCTTGAATTTCCCATTGGTCCAAATGAGTGACAAAAAAATGTTATAGAAAAATTCTCAAATACAATTGAGAAATCGGACTTAGATAGTCTATAAGTATGAATCCTTGGCTTTAATTTCCCATTGGTCCAAACGAGTGACAAAAAAATGTTATAGAAAATTTCTCAAATACAATTGAGAAATCGGACTTAGATAGTCTATAAGTGTGAATCCTTGGCTTTAATTTCCCATTGGTCCAAATGAGTGACAAAAAAATGTTATAGAAAAATTCTCAAATACAATTGAGAAATCGGACTTACATATTCTATAAGTATGGATCCTTGGCTTTAATTTCCCATTGGTCCAAATGAGTGACAAAAAAATGTTATAGAAAAATTCTCAAATACAATTGAGAAATCGGACTTACATATTCTATAAGTATTGATCCTTGGCTTTAATTTCCCATTGGTCCAAATGAGTGACAAACAAATGTTATAGAAAAATTCTCAAATACAATTGAGAAATCGGACTTACATATTCTATAAGTATGGATTCTTGGCTTTAATTTCCCATTGGTCCAAATGAGTGACAAAAAAATGTTATAGAAAAATTCTCAAATACAATTGAGAAATCGGACTTACATATTCTATAAGTATGGATCCTTGGATTTAATTTCCCATTGGTCCAAATGAGTGACAAACAAATGTTATAGAAAAATTCTCAAATACAATTGAGAAATCGGACTTACATAGTCTATAAGTATGGATCCTTGGCTTTAATTTCTTATTGGTCCAAGTGAGTGACAAACATAAATGTGCCCACAAATAGCCAAATTCCCGTAGAGCTGAACAAAATTTACACAATTTTAATCTTTAAAATTTTATAGAAAAATTCTCAAATACAATTGAGAAATCGGACTTACATAGTCTATAAGTATGGATCCTTGGCTTTAATTTCCGATTGGTCCAAATGAGTGACAAACAAATGTTATAGAAAAAATCTCAAATACAATTGAGAAATCGGACTTAGATAGTCTATAAGTATAAATCCTTGGCTTTAATTTCTTATTGGTCCAAATGAGTGACAAACAAATGTTATATAAAAAAATTCTCAAATACAATTGAGAAATCGGTCTTACATATTCTATAAGTATGGATCCTTGGCTTTAATTTCCCATTGGTCCAAATGAGTGACAAACAAATGTTATAGAAAAATTCTCAAATCCAATTGAGAAATCGGACTTACATAGTCTATAAGTATGGATCCTTGGCTTTAATTTCCCATTGGTCCAAATGAGTGACAAAAAAATGTTATAGAAAAATTCTCAAATACAATTGAGAAATCGGACTTACATATTCTATAAGTATGGATCCTTGGCTTTAATTTCCCATTGGTCCAAATGAGTGACAAACAAATGTTATAGAAAAATTCTCAAATACAATTGGGAAATCGGACTTACATAGTCTATAAGTATGGATCCTTGGCTTTAATTTCCGAGTGGTCCAAATGAGTGACAAACAAATGTTATAGAAAAAATCTCAAATACAATTGAGAAATCGGACTTAGATAGTCTATAAGTATAAATCCTTGGCTTTAGTTTCTTATTGGTCCAAATGAGTGACAAACTTAAATGTGCCCACAAATAGCCAAATTCCCGTAGAGCTGAACAAAATTTACACAATTTTAATCTTTAAAATTTTATAGAAAAATTCTCAAATACAATTGAGAAATCGGACTAACATAGTCTATAAGTATGGATCCTTGGCTTTAATTTCCCATTGGTCCAAATGAGTGACAAACAAATGTTATAGAAAAATTCTCAAATACAATTGAGAAATCGGACTTACATAGTCTATAAGTATGGATCCTTGGCTTTAATTTCTTATTGGTCCAAGTGAGTGACAAACATAAATGTGCCCACAAATAGCCAAATTCCCGTAGAGCTGAACAAAATTTACACAATTTTAATCTTTAAAATTTTATAGAAAAATTCTCAAATACAATTGAGAAATCGGACTTACATAGTCTATAAGTATGGATCCTTGGCTTTAATTTCCGATTGGTCCAAATGAGTGACAAACAAATGTTATAGAAAAAATCTCAAATACAATTGAGAAATCGGACTTAGATAGTCTATAAGTATAAATCCTTGGCTTTAATTTCTTATTGGTCCAAATGAGTGACAAACAAATGTTATATAAAAAAATTCTCAAATACAATTGAGAAATCGGTCTTACATATTCTATAAGTATGGATCCTTGGCTTTAATTTCCCATTGGTCCAAATGAGTGACAAACAAATGTTATAGAAAAATTCTCAAATCCAATTGAGAAATCGGACTTACATAGTCTATAAGTATGGATCCTTGGCTTTAATTTCCCATTGGTCCAAATGAGTGACAAAAAAATGTTATAGAAAAATTCTCAAATACAATTGAGAAATCGGACTTACATATTCTATAAGTATGGATCCTTGGCTTTAATTTCCCATTGGTCCAAATGAGTGACAAACAAATGTTATAGAAAAATTCTCAAATACAATTGGGAAATCGGACTTACATAGTCTATAAGTATGGATCCTTGGCTTTAATTTCCGAGTGGTCCAAATGAGTGACAAACAAATGTTATAGAAAAAATCTCAAATACAATTGAGAAATCGGACTTAGATAGTCTATAAGTATAAATCCTTGGCTTTAGTTTCTTATTGGTCCAAATGAGTGACAAACTTAAATGTGCCCACAAATAGCCAAATTCCCGTAGAGCTGAACAAAATTTACACAATTTTAATCTTTAAAATTTTATAGAAAAATTCTCAAATACAATTGAGAAATCGGACTAACATAGTCTATAAGTATGGATCCTTGGCTTTAATTTCCCATTGGTCCAAATGAGTGACAAACAAATTTTATAGAAAAATTCTTAAATACAATTGAGAAATCGGACTTACATAGTCTATAAGTATGGATCCTTGGCTTTAATTTCCGATTGGTCCAAATGAGTGACAAACAAATGTTATAGAAAAATTCTCAAATACAATTGAGAAATCGGACTTAGATAGTCTATAAGTATGAATCCTTGGCTTTAATTTCCCATTGGTCCAAATGAGTGACAAAAAAATGTTATAGAAAAATTCTCAAATACAATTGAGAAATCGGACTAACATAGTCTATAAGTATGGATCCTTGGCTTTAATTTCCCATTGGTCCAAATGAGTGACAAACATAAATGTGCCCACAAATAGCCAAATTCCCGTAGAGCTGAACAAAATTTACACAATTTTAATCTTTAAAATTTTATAGAAAATTTCTCAAATACAATTGAGAAATCGGACTTAGATAGTCTATAAGTATGAATCCTTGGCTTTAATTTCCCATTGGTCCAAATGAGTGACAAAAAAATGTTATAGAAAAATTCTCAAATACAATTGAGAAATCGGACTAACATAGTCTATAAGTATGGATCCTTGGCTTTAATTTCCCATTGGTCCAAATGAGTGACAAACATAAATGTGCCCACAAATAGCCAAATTCCCGTATAGCTGAACAAAATTTACACAATTTTAATCTTTAAAATTTTATAGAAAATTTCTCAAATACAATTGAGAAATCGGACTTAGATAGTCTATAAGTATGAATCCTTGGCTTTAATTTCCCATTGGTTCAAATGAGTGACAAAAAAATGTTATAGAAAAATTCTCAAATACAATTGAGAAATCGGACTTACATATTCTATAAGTATTGATCCTTGGCTTTAATTTCCCATTGGTCCAAATGAGTGACAAAAAAATGTTATAGAAAAATTCTCAAATACAATTGAGAAATCGGACTTACATATTCTATAAGTATGGATCCTTGGCTTGAATTTCCCATTGGTCCAAATGAGTGACAAAAAAATGTTATAGAAAAATTCTCAAATACAATTGAGAAATCGGACTTAGATAGTCTATAAGTATGAATCCTTGGCTTTAATTTCCCATTGGTCCAAACGAGTGACAAAAAAATGTTATAGAAAATTTCTCAAATACAATTGAGAAATCGGACTTAGATAGTCTATAAGTGTGAATCCTTGGCTTTAATTTCCCATTGGTCCAAATGAGTGACAAAAAAATGTTATAGAAAAATTCTCAAATACAATTGAGAAATCGGACTTACATATTCTATAAGTATGGATCCTTGGCTTTAATTTCCCATTGGTCCAAATGAGTGACAAAAAAATGTTATAGAAAAATTCTCAAATACAATTGAGAAATCGGACTTACATATTCTATAAGTATTGATCCTTGGCTTTAATTTCCCATTGGTCCAAATGAGTGACAAACAAATGTTATAGAAAAATTCTCAAATACAATTGAGAAATCGGACTTACATATTCTATAAGTATGGATTCTTGGCTTTAATTTCCCATTGGTCCAAATGAGTGACAAAAAAATGTTATAGAAAAATTCTCAAATACAATTGAGAAATCGGACTTACATATTCTATAAGTATGGATCCTTGGATTTAATTTCCCATTGGTCCAAATGAGTGACAAACAAATGTTATAGAAAAATTCTTAAATACAATTGAGAAATCGGACTTACAAAGCCTATAAGTATGGATCCTTGGCTTTAATTTCCCATTGGTCCAAATGAGTGACAAACATAAATGTGCCCACAAATAGCCAAATTCCCGTAGAGCTGAACAAAATTTACACAATTTTAATCTTTAAAATTTTATAGTAAAATTCTCAAATACAATTGAGAAATCGGACTTACATAGTCTATAAGTATGGATCCTTGGCTTTAATTTCCCATTGGTCCAAATGAGTGACAAAAAAATGTTATAGAAAAATTCTCAAATACAATTGAGAAATCGGACTTACATATTCTATAAGTATGGATCCTTGGCTTTAATTTCCCATTGGTCCAAATGAGTGACAGACAAATGTTATAGAAAAATTCTTTAATACAATTGAGAAATCGGACTTACAAAGCCTATAAGTATGGATCCTTGGCTTTAATTTCCCATTGGTCCAAATGAGTGACAAACAAATGTTATAGAAAAATTCTCAAATACAATTGAGAAATCGGACTTAGATAGTCTATAAGTATGGATCCTTGGCTTTAATTTCTTATTGGTCCAAGTGAGTGACAAACATAAATGTGCCCACAAATAGCCAAATTCCCGTAGAGCTGAACAAAATTTACACAATTTTAATCTTTAAAATTTTATAGAAAAATTCTCAAATACAATTGAGAAATCGGACTAACATAGTCTATAAGTATGGATCCATGGCTTTAATTTCCCATTGGTCCAAATGAGTGACAAAAAAATGTTATAGAAAAATTCTCAAATCCAATTGAGAAATCGGATTTACATAGTCTATAAGTATGGATCCTTGGCTTTAATTTCCCATTGGTCCAAATGAGTGACAAACAAATGTTATAGAAAAATTCTCAAATCCAATTGAGAAATCGGACTTACATATTCTATAAGTATGGATCCTTGGCTTTAATTTCCCATTGGTCCAAATGAGTGACAAACAAATGTTATAGAAAAATTCTCAAATACAATTGAGAAATCGGACTTACATAGTCTATAAGTATGGATACTTGGCTTTAATTTCCGAGTGGTCCAAATGAGTGACAAACAAATGTTATCGAAAAATTCTCAAATACAATTGAGAAATCGGACTTACATAGCCTATAAGTATGGATCCTTGGCTTTAATTTCTTATTGGTCCAAATGAGTGACAAAAAAATGTTATATAAAAATTCTCAAATACAATTGAGAAATCGGACTTACATAGCCTATAAATATGGATCCTTGGCTTTAATTTCCCATTGGTCCAAATGAGTGACAAAAAAATGTTATAGAAAAATTCTCAAATACAATTGAGAAATCGGACTTACATATTCTATAAGTATGGATCCTTGGCTTTAATTTCCCATTAGTCCAAATGAGTGACAAACAAATGTTATAGAAAAATTCTCAAATACAATTGAGAAATCGGACTTACATATTCTATAAGTATGGATCCTTGGCTTTAATTTCCCATTAGTCCAAATGAGTGACAAACAAATTTTATAGAAAAATTCTTAAATACAATTGAGAAATCGGACTTACATAGCCTATAAGTATGGATCCTTGGCTTTAATTTCCCATTGGTCCAAATGAGTGACAAAAAAATGTTATAGAAAAATTCTCAAATACAATTGAGAAATCGGACTTACATATTCTATAAGTATGGATCCTTGGCTTTAATTTCCCATTAGTCCAAATGAGTGACAAACAAATGTTATAGAAAAATTCTCAAATACAATTGAGAAATCGGACTTACATAGTCTATAAGTATGGATCCTTGGCTTTAATTTCCCATGGGTCCAAATGAGTGACAAAAAATGTTATAGAAAAATTCTCAAATACAATTGAGAAATCGGACTTACATATTCTATAAGTATGGATCCTTGGCTTTAATTTCCCATTGGTCCAAATGAGTGACAAACAAATGTTATAGAAAAATTCTTAAATACAATTGAGAAATCGGACTTACAAAGCCTATAAGTATGGATCCTTGGCTTTAATTTCCCATTGGTCCAAATGAGTGACAAACAAATGTTATAGAAAAATTCTCAAATACAATTGAGAAATCGGTCTTAGATAGTCTATAAGTATGGATCCTTGGCTTTAATTTCTTATTGGTCCAAGTGAGTGACAAACATAAATGTGCCCACAAATAGCCAAATTCCCGTAGAGCTGAACAAAATTTACACAATTTTAATCTTTAAAATTTTATAGAAAAATTCTCAAATACAATTGAGAAATCGGACTTACATAGTCTATAAGTATGGATCCATGGCTTTAATTTCCCATTGGTCCAAATGAGTGACAAACAAATGTTATAGAAAAATTCTCAAATCCAATTGAGAAATCGGATTTACATAGTCTATAAGTATGGATCCTTGGCTTTAATTTCCCATTGGTCCAAATGAGTGACAAACAAATGTTATAGAAAAATTCTCAAATCCAATTGAGAAATCGGACTTACATATTCTATAAGTATGGATCCTTGGCTTTAATTTCCCATTGGTCCAAATGAGTGACAAACAAATGTTATAGAAAAATTCTCAAATACAATTGAGAAATCGGACTTACATAGTCTATAAGTATGGATACTTGGCTTTAATTTCCGAGTGGTCCAAATGAGTGACAAACAAATGTTATCGAAAAATTCTCAAATACAATTGAGAAATCGGACTTACATAGCCTATAAGTATGGATCCTTGGCTTTAATTTCTTATTGGTCCAAATGAGTGACAAAAAAATGTTATATAAAAATTCTCAAATACAATTGAGAAATCGGACTTACATATTCTGTAAGTATGGATCCTTGGCTTTAATTTCGCATTAGTCCAAATGAGTGACAAACAAATTTTATAGAAAAATTCTTAAATACAATTGAGAAATCGGACTTACATAGCCTATAAGTATGGATCCTTGGCTTTAATTTCCCATTGGTCCAAATGAGTGACAAAAAAATGTTATAGAAAAATTCTCAAATACAATTGAGAAATCGGACTTACATATTCTGTAAGTATGGATCCTTGGCTTTAATTTCGCATTAGTCCAAATGAGTGACAAACAAATTTTATAGAAAAATTCTTAAATACAATTGAGAAATCGGACTTACATAGCCTATAAGTATGGATCCTTGGCTTTAATTTCCCATTGGTCCAAATGAGTGACAAAAAAATGTTATAGAAAAATTCTCAAATACAATTGAGAAATCGGACTTACATATTCTGTAAGTATGGATCCTTGGCTTTAATTTCGCATTAGTCCAAATGAGTGACAAACAAATTTTATAGAAAAATTCTTAAATACAATTGAGAAATCGGACTTACATAGCCTATAAGTATGGATCCTTGGCTTTAATTTCCCATTGGTCCAAATGAGTGACAAAAAAATGTTATAGAAAAATTCTCAAATACAATTAAGAAATCGGACTTACATATTCTATAAGTATGGATCCTTGGCTTTAATTTCCCATTAGTCCAAATGAGTGACAAACAAATGTTATAGAAAAATTCTCAAATACAATTGAGAAATCGGACTTACATAGTCTATAAGTATGGATCCTTGGCTTTAATTTCCCATTGGTCCAAATGAGTGACAAACAAATGTTATAGAAAAATTCTCAAATACAATTGAGAAATCTGACTTACATAGTCTATAAGTATGGATCCTTGGCTTTAATTTCTTATTGGTCCAAATGAGTGACAAACTTAAATGTGCCCACAAATAGCCAAATTCCCGTAGAGCTGAACAAAATTTACACAATTTTAATATTTAAAATTTTATAGAAAAATTCTCAAATACAATTGAGAAATCGGACTAACATAGTCTATAAGTATGGATCCTTGGCTTTAATTTCCCATTGGTCCAAATGAGTAACAAACAAATTTTATAGAAAAATTCTTAAATACAATTGAGAAATCGGACTTACATAGCCTATAAGTATGGATCCTTGGCTTTAATTTCCCATTGGTCCAAATGAGTGACAAACAAGTTTTATAGAAAAATTCTCATATACAATTGAGGAATCGGACTTACATAGTCTATAAGTATGGATCCTTGGCTTTAATTTCCGATTGGTCAAAATGAGTGACAAACATAAATGTGCCCACAAATAGCCAAATTCCCATAGAGCTGAACAAAATTTACACAATTTTAATCTTTAAAATTTTATAGAAAAATTCTCAAATACAATTGAGAAATCGGACTTACATAGTCTATAAGTATGGATCCTTGGCTTTAATTTCCCATTGGTCCAAATGAGTGACAAACAAATGTTATAGAAAAATTCTCAAATACAATTGAGAAATCGGACTTACATAGTCTATAAGTATGGATCCTTGGCTTTAATTTCCGATTGGTCCAAATGAGTGACAAACATAAATGTGCCCACAAATAGCCAAATTCCCATAGAGCTGAACAAAATTTACACACTTTTAATCTTTAAAATTTTATAGAAAAATTCTCAAATACAATTGAGAAATCGGACTTACATAGTCTATAAGTATGGATCCTTGGCTTTAATTTCCCATTGGTCCAAATGAGTGACAAACAAATGTTATAGAAAAATTCTCAAATACAATTGAGAAATCGGACTTACATAGTCTATAAGTATGGATCCTTGGCTTTAATTTCCGATTGGTCCAAATGAGTGACAAACAAATGTTATAGAAAAATTCTCAAATACAATTGAGAAATCGGACTTACATAGTCTATAAGTATGGATCCTTGGCTTTAATTTCCGATTGGTCCAAATGAGTGACAAACAAATGTTATAGAAAAATTCTCAAATACAATTGAGAAATCGGACTTACATAGTCTATAAGTATGGATCCTTGGCTTTAATTTCCCATTGGTCCAAATGAGTGACAAACATAAATGTGCCCACAAATAGCCAAATTCCCATAGAGCTGAACAAAATTTACACAATTTTAATCTTTAAAATTTTATAGAAAAATTCTCAAATACAATTGAGAAATCGGACTTATATAGTCTATAAGTATGGATCCCGGTGCCTACAAGTATCTTTGATACACGATCTCTATCGACAAACGTTTATCAACAACCTATGATGACAACAAGTGTACATCAACGCAGAAACGACGCGACAACGACAGGCTACCGCGTTTTGTTAGAACCAAATTTAACGTATACAAATGCTAATGCAAATAATTACAATCGAGGTAATTTAATGCAACAGGATGGTAATATTTTACGCAACGTACATTTAAATCAACAAAATGTTTTAAATCAGCGAAATTTCAGAGGAAATTTGGTACGGCCCGGTATATCCACACACGGTGGACAACGGCAACATACTCAAATGTTCAACGAAAATGATTTAAACGCTGATATTGCCACACACGGTGGCCAACGAAATATGCTACCACCACGCCATGTAACTTTTACATCCGAACCCGAATGGATGGCTAGTTTCATAAATACTACAACGTGTCATCAAGATAATAATCACAATTATCCAACGTATCGAACACCACCATTTCAACAACTCGATTCATCTATGACCAACGGTACAAATACGTATTCCAACGCTAGGGATGTGGTATACCATCTTTTGATCCATCATCAGAGAGGTCACTAGATGCAGGACAATTTGTTCAACGAGTTAATATTTTGAAAAACGCATACAACTGGAATGACCAGGTCGTAATTTTTGGTGTACAGCAAAAGATGCAGGGTGCTGCCAAATATTGGGTGGATTCCCTTCAAGAAGTTTTTACGTCATGGGGGAATTTTGTAGAAAAATTTTTAAATGATTTTCCCCACGTTACAAATGAAGCCGACGTACATCTAAGTATGTCGTGTATGAGAAGAAGTGAAAGTGAATCACCGAAAGATTATTTTTATAAAATGCTGGCTGTTGGAAAAAGAGGTGGTCTTTCTGAACCGGCCATTTCGAGACACATTATCAATGGTATAAATGATAACGATTTGAAAAGGAAAATATCGAACCATTACAACGTCTGTAATGAACTGTTACACGATATTATTACTTTTTGTTTGCACAACGATATTGAAAAATCAGCCCAAACAAGTGGGGCGAAGTTCAATAAGCCTACGGCCAAAGTAAACGCTAAAAATACAACGACAACGACTCCACCGGCTAAAGTGGCGAAGATTTTAAAATGTTTTAATTGCAACCAAACGGGACATTTTGCAAACAAATGCCCGGAACCACAGCGAAAGCCTCGATGTGAAATTTGCAAACGTACAACCCATCAGACAAATAGCTGTCCTCAACGACCAGCGGTAAACAGGGTGGACGAAATACTACACAAGGAAAAATCTTCGGATTTGGTGAAGACAATTAAGGTCAACGGTATAATTACAGACTGTTTTGTGGACCCTGGTAGCAAACGTTCACTGGTGCGAAAACCCGAAGAATGTTCACGGATACTATATGGTTTTGCTGGTGGTAAATTCAAATGCACTGAGAAAGTAAGTGTTGAACTATGTATAGACGACCACAGTTTTAATGTTGATATGCCATTGGTAAGTGATACACTTATTTTTCAGAACGTGCTTCTTGGCCGGGACGTAATATGCCAAGAGGGAAAAAGATTTGTAATCGAAGATGATGACTGTTGGTTCGAAAACGTATTATCAATAACGAAGGAGTCTGATATCTCCCCTAGCGAAAAACAACAACTACAAACAACAATCTCGAACTATCCAGAATGTTTTTCAGAATCTGCCTCTGAGTTGGGTAGATACAACGTGGTGCAAATGGATATTCAATTATCAACGAATGAACCTGTGAATGTTAAGCCGTACCGTATACCATTCGCCAGAAGACCGATAGTCAATAAACTGGTTCAGGAATTGCTAGATAGTGACATCATACGCCCGTCAACGTCTCCATATGCTTCGGGAATAGTCTTGGTCCAGAAGAAGAACAACGAATATCGTCTTTGTGTGGATTATCGAGCCCTGAACAAAATCACAATTAAGACACCATTTTCTATGCCAAATCTGGATGATCAATTTGCTCAATTATCAGGTAACAAATATTTTACTTCTGTTGATCTTAGAATGGGTGATCATCAGATTGAGATGTCAGAAACATCCAAACAGTATACTGCTTTTGTGACCACGGATGGGCACTATGAATACAATCGTATACCCATTGGATTAGTCAACGCCCCGGCTGTATTCCAAAGGGTAATGAATCAACTAATTTCGCGTATGGAATCGGGAGAGGTTCTGGCTTATCTTGATGATGTCATAATACCAAGTACAACTTTTGATGAAGGTATCCAACGCCTGGAAAAATTTCTAAATATTTTGAAGGAAGTCGGTCTTACTTTGGGCCTTAACAAATGTAAATTTATGGCAACGGAAATCTCTCATCTTGGCCATATCGTGAATAGCGATGGTATTACACCTGGCGATGAAAAAGTCAGCGCCATACGAAATTTTAAACCACCAACAGATGTGACTGAGCTCAGAAGATTCCTGGGGCTAACGAGTTTTTTCGTAAATTCGTCGAGAATTACTCCATTATCTTCAAACCGTTAACCGCTCTTCTTAAGAATAATCAACCGTTTATATGGGAAGAAAATCAGCAACAAGCTTTTGAAAACTTAATTACGATTCTATGCAACAAACCGTTTCTAGTTCTGTACGACGTCAATGCTTATCATCAGGTGCACACCGACGCCAGTTCTATTGGAGTGGCATGTATTCTACTACAGTCAACGGATGAGAAGAATTGGAAACCAGTATTTTATTATAGCAGACATTGCACTCCAACGGAAGCTAAGTATCACAGCTACGAATTGGAAATTTTAGCAGTAGTCGAGTCTCTCGAACGTTTTCGAGTTTATGTTTTGGGTAAACATATTAAGCTAATCACTGATTGTTCGGCTATAGCTAAAGCAAACGTCAAAAAGGAACTAATACCGAAGGTAGCACGATGGTTTCTGAAAATTATGGACTACGATTGTGAGATAGTTCATCGACCGGGTTCACGTATGGCTCATATCGATGCTTTAAGCCGCGCACCAGACATATTGTGAGCCCCCTGATCATATAATGAAGGTAACCGTGGATCAGGATGACTGGCTGTTTACTATGCAGTTACAAGACCCTGCATTAAAAGAAATTGTCGCGGTGCTCAGAAATGGAAAATTTTCGCCTCAAGTTACACAAATAAAGGCCGAGTATAATTTGATAAATGGTCGTTTGTACCGGAACGATAATGATAAACTTCTTTTTGTTGTGCCAAAATCGGTTCGATGGCGAGTCGTAAAATTATGTCACGATGACATGGGATGGGACATGGGACATTTTGGTCTTGACAAGACCATACAACGAATTAAGCAACATTTTTGGTTTCCAAAAATACGGAAGTACGTAAAAGATTATATACCAGCCTGTATGGAATGTTGCTACAATAAGGCGAAAGGGGGAAAACCCGAAGGTTGTTTACATGTAAGTGATCCCGAGCCGATACCCTTTCGGAAAATCCATATTGACCATTTGGGTCCATTTATAAAAAGTAAACGCGGATATTGTTATGTATTGGCGATATCCGATGCATTTAGCAAATACTTAATTGTAAAACCCGTTCGTAATACAAAAACTCAGCCAGTAATTAATGTTTTAAACGAAATAACAAGCTACTTTGGACTGCCAAAGACAATAGAGGAACAGCATTTTCGTCAAAAATGTTCGAACAATACTGTCAACAGAATCATATCCACCACATAAGTACTGCAGTTCGCACACCCCGTGCAAATGGACAGGTGGAACGTGCAAATAAAACGATACTCAACTTCATACGAACTTCAACAGTGAACGTAAAAGATTGGGACCTCACTCTAAGAGATCTCCAATGGTCCGTAAATTCGCAGAAAAATGATACATCAGGTTTCACCCCAAATGAACTAGTGTTTGAATTTAAACTCATCAACGTAATTCATAACCACATTATTGCTGCTATACACGACGATATGTCGGAACATGACGATGACACCAGTATTGAGGAAAAACGTCAAGCTGCCTTGAAGAATACCACCAAAGAGAAGAAGAAATGGAAGCAACGTTTTGATGAAAAACACGCTAAGCCAACCGAGTATCATGAAGGAGATTTGGTCGTATTAGAAAACGAAGCTCCAGCTACAGGCGATTCAAGAAAACTTGAGCCCAAGTATAGAGGCCCATATAGAGTTACCAAGGTTCTCGGTAAGGATCGGTTCCTAGTAGAAGATATCCTAGATATGCAGATTACCTCACGCAAATTTTGTTCTATCTACACATCCGATAAAATGAAGCCATGGTGTCAGAGTTCCCCCATTTTAGATGACGACGAAGAATGGCCCGAGGACGACCCATTGTCAGGAAGGGCCGAACTGTCACCTGAACTTCCCCATTTAAAATACAAATGGCAACCCGAAAAAGTCTGTGAAAAAAAAAAGAAACATGAAGCAAAGCGGTCGTGATGAGAAGAAAAACTTTGACTTAGAAAGAAAATAAAAAAATAGAACTTTATATAATTGAAAAATAAAATAGCTCTTGAACAAATTAAAAACGATTTGTATAATTAATAATTGAGGATTAATCGGTAATATCCTTGACACAATTTTAATCTTTAAAATTTTATAGAAAAATTCTCAAATACAATTGAGAAATCGGACTTACATAGTCTATAAGTATGGATCCTTGGCTTTAATTTCCGATTGATCCAAATAAGTGACAAACAAATGTTATAGAAAAATTCTCAAATACAATTGAGAAATCGGACTTACATAGTCTATAAGTATGGATCCTTGGCTTTAATTTCCGATTGATCCAAATAAGTGACAAACAAATGTTATAGAAAAATTCTCAAATACAATTGAGAAATCGGACTTACATAGTCTATAAGTATGGATCCTTGGCTTTAATTTCCGATTGATCCAAATAAGTGACAAACAAATGTTATAGAAAAATTCTCAAATACAATTGAGAAATCGGACTTACATAGTCTATAAGTATGGATCCTTGGCTTTAATTTCCGATTGATCCAAATAAGTGACAAACAAATGTTATAGAAAAATTCTCAAATACAATTGAGAAATCGGACTTACATATTCTATAAGTATGGATCCTTGGCTTTAATTTCCCATTGGTCCAAATGAGTGACAAAAAAATGTTATAGAAAAATTCTCAAATACAATTGAGAAATCGGACTTACATAGTCTATAAGTATGGATCCTTGGCTTTAATTTCCGATTGATCCAAATGAGTGACAAACAAATGTTATAGAAAAATTCTCAAATACAATTGAGAAATCGGACTTACATAGTCCATAAGTATGGATCCTTGGCTTTAATTTCCGATTGGTCCAAATGAGTGACAAACAAATGTTATAGAAAAATTCTCAAATACAATTGAGAAATCGGACTTACATAGATAGTCTATAAGTATGGATCCTTGGCTTTATTTTCTTATTGGTCCAAATGAGTGACAAACATAAATGTGCCCACAAATAGCCAAATTCCCGTAGAGCTGAACAAAATTTACACAATTTTAATCTTTAAAATTTTATAGAAAAATTCTCAAATACAATTGAGGAATCGGACTTACATAGTCTTTAAGTATGGATCCTTGGCTTTAATTTCCGATTGATCCAAATGAGTGACAAACAAATTTTATAGAAAAATTCTTAAATACAATTGAGAAATCGGACTTACATAGTCTATAAGTATGGATCCTTGGCTTTAATTTCCCATTGGTCCAAATGAGTGACAAACAAATTTTATAGAAAAATTCTCAAATACAATTGAGAAATCGGACTTACATAGTCTATAAGTATGGATCCTTGGCTTTAATTTCCGATTGATCCAAATGAGTGACAAACAAATTTTATAGAAAAATTCTTAAATACAATTGAGAAATCGGACTTACATAGTCTATAAGTATGGATCCTTGGCTTTAATTTCCCATTGGTCCAAATGAGTGACAAACAAATTTTATAGAAAAATTCTCAAATACAATTGAGAAATCGGACTTACATAGTCTATAAGTATGGATCCTTGGCTTTAATTGCCCATTGGTCCAAATGAGTGACAAACATAAATGTGCCCACAAATAGCCAAATTCCCATAGAGCTGAACAAAATTTACACAATTTTAATCTTTAAAATTTTATAGAAAAATTCTCAAATACAATTGAGGAATCGGACTTACATAGTCTTTAAGTATGGATCCTTGGCTTTAATTTCCGATTGGTCCAAATGAGTGACAAACATAAATGTGCCCACAAATAGCCAAATTCCCATAGAGCTAAACAAAATTTACACAATTTTAATCTTTAAAATTTTATAGAAAAATTCTCAAATACAATTGAGGAATCGGACTTACATAGTCTTTAAGTATGGATCCTTGGCTTTAATTTCCGATTGGTCCAAATGAGTGACAAACAAGTTTTATAGAAAAATTCTCAAATACAATTGAGAAATCGGACTTACATAGTCTATAAGTATGGATCCTTGGCTTTAATTTCCCATTGGTCCAAATGAGTGACAAACAAGTTTTATAGAAAAATTCTCATATACAATTGAGGAATCGGACTTACATAGTCTATAAGTATGGATCCTTGGCTTTAATTTCCGATTGGTCAAAATGAGTGACAAACATAAATGTGCCCACAAATAGCCAAATTCCCATAGAGCTGAACAAAATTTACACAATTTTAATCTTTAAAATTTTATAGAAAAATTCTCAAATACAATTGAGGAATCGGACTTACATAGTCTTTAAGTATGGATCCTTGGCTTTAATTTCCGATTGGTCAAAATGAGTGACAAACATAAATGTGCCCACAAATAGCCAAATTCCCATAGAGCTGAACAAAATTTACACAATTTTAATCTTTAAAATTTTATAGAAAAATTCTTTAATACAATTGAGAAATCGGACTTACATAGTCTATAAGTATGGATCCTTGGCTTTAATTTCCGATTGGTCAAAATGAGTGACAAACATAAATGTGCCCACAAATAGCCAAATTCCCATAGAGCTGAACAAAATTTACACAATTTTAATCTTTAAAATTTTATAGAAAAATTCTCAAATACAATTGAGGAATCGGACTTACATAGTCTTTAAGTATGGATCCTTGGCTTTAATTTCCGATTGGTCCAAATGAGTGACAAATATAAATGTGCCCACAAATAGCCAAATTCCCATAGAGCTGAACAAAATTTACACAATTTTAATCTTTAAAATTTTATAGAAAAATTCTCAAATACAATTGAGAAATCGGACTTACGTAGTCTATAAGTATGGATCCTTGGCTTTAATTTCCCATTGGTCCAAATGAGTGACAAACAAGTTTTATAGAAAAATTCTCATATACAATTGAGGAATCGGACTTACATAGTCTATAAGTATGGATCCTTGGCTTTAATTTCCGATTGGTCAAAATGAGTGACAAACATAAATGTGCCCACAAATAGCCAAATTCCCATAGAGCTGAACAAAATTTACACAATTTTAATCTTTAAAATTTTATAGAAAAATTCTCAAATACAATTGAGAAATCGGACTTACATAGTCTATAAGTATGGATCCTTGGCTTTAATTTCCCATTGGTCCAAATGAGTGACAAACAAATGTTATAGAAAAATTCTCAAATACAATTGAGAAATCGGACTTACATAGTCTATAAGTATGGATCCTTGGCTTTAATTTCCGATTGGTCCAAATGAGTGACAAACATAAATGTGCCCACAAATAGCCAAATTCCCATAGAGCTGAACAAAATTTACACAATTTTAATCTTTAAAATTTTATAGAAAAATTCTCAAATACAATTGAGAAATCGGACTTACATAGTCTATAAGTATGGATCCTTGGCTTTAATTTCCCATTGGTCCAAATGAGTGACAAACAAATGTTATAGAAAAATTCTCAAATACAATTGAGAAATCGGACTTACATAGTCTATAAGTATGGATCCTTGGCTTTAATTTCCGATTGGTCCAAATGAGTGACAAACAAATGTTATAGAAAAATTCTCAAATACAATTGAGAAATCGGACTTACATAGTCTATAAGTATGGATCCTTGGCTTTAATTTCCGATTGGTCCAAATGAGTGACAAACAAATGTTATAGAAAAATTCTCAAATACAATTGAGAAATCGGACTTAGATAGTCTATAAGTATGGATCCTTGGCTTTAATTTCCGATTGGTCCAAATGAGTGACAAACAAATGTTATAGAAAAATTCTCAAATACAATTGAGAAATCGGACTTACATAGTCTATAAGTATGGATCCTTGGCTTTAATTTCCGATTGGTCCAAATGAGTGACAAACAAATGTTATAGAAAAATTCTCAAATAAAATTGAGAAATCGGACTTACATAGTCTATAAGTATGGATCCTTGGCTTTAATTTCCGATTGGTCCAAATGAGTGACAAACAAATGTTATAGAAAAATTCTCAAATACAATTGAGAAATCGGACTTACATAGTCTATAAGTATGGATCCTTGGCTTTAATTTCCGATTGGTCCAAATGAGTGACAAACAAATGTTATAGAAAAATTCTCAAATACAATTGAGAAATCGGACTTAGATAGTCTATAAGTATGGATCCTTGGCTTTAATTTCTTATTGGTCCAAATGAGTGACAAACAAATGTTATAGAAAAATTCTCAAATACAATTGAGAAATCGGACTTACATAGTCTATAAGTATGGATCCTTGGCTTTAATTTCCGATTGGTCCAAATGAGTGACAAACAAATGTTATAGAAAAATTCTCAAATACAATTGAGAAATCGGACTTACATAGTCTATAAGTATGGATCCTTTGCTTTAATTTCCGATTGGTGCAAATGAGTGACAAACAAATGTTATAGAAAAATTCTCAAATACAATTGAGAAATCGGACTTACATAGTCTATAAGTATGGATCCTTGGCTTTAATTTCCGATTGGTCCATATGAGTGACAAACAAATGTTATAGAAAAATTCTCAAATACAATTGAGAAGTCGGACTTACATAGTCTATAAGTATGGATCCTTGGCTTTAATTTCCGATTGGTCCAAATGAGTGACAAACAAATGTTATAGAAAAATTCTCAAATACAATTGAGAAATCGGACTTACATAGTCTATAAGTATGGATCCTTGGCTTTAATTTCCCATTGGTCCAAATGAGTGACAAACAAGTTTTATAGAAAAATTCTCAAATACAATTGAGAAATCGGACTTACATAGTCTATAAGTATGGATCCTTGGCTTTAATTTCCGATTGGTCCAAATGAGTGACAAACAAATGTTATAGAAAAATTCTCAAATACAATTGAGAAATCGGACTTACATAGTCTATAAGTATGGATCCTTGGCTTTAATTTCCGATTGGTCCAAATGAGTGACAAACAAATGTTATAGAAAAATTCTCAAATACAATTGAGAAATCGGACTTACATAGTCTATAAGTATGGATCCTTGGCTTTAATTTCCGATTGGTCCAAATGAGTGACAAACAAATGTTATAGAAAAATTCTCAAATACAATTGAGAAATCGGACTTACATAGTCTATAAGTATGGATCCTTGGCTTTAATTTCCGATTGGTCCAAATGAGTGACAAACAAATGTTATAGAAAAATTCTCAAATACAATTGAGAAATCGGACTTACATAGTCTATAAGTATGGATCCTTGGCTTTAATTTCCGATTGGTCCAAATGAGTGACAAACAAATGTTATAGAAAAATTCTCAAATACAATTGAGAAATCGGACTTACATAGTCTATAAGTATGGATCCTTGGCTTTAATTTCCGATTGGTCCAAATGAGTGACAAACAAATGTTATAGAAAAATTCTCAAATACAATTGAGATATCGGACTTACATAGTCTATAAGTATGGATCCTTGGCTTTAATTTCCGATTGGTCCAAATGAGTGACAAACAAATGTTATAGAAAAATTCTCAAATACAATTGAGATATCGGACTTACATAGTCTATAAGTATGGATCCTTGGCTTTAATTTCCGATTGGTCCAAATGAGTGACAAACAAATGTTATAGAAAAATTCTCAAATACAATTGAGATATCGGACTTACATAGTCTATAAGTATGGATCCTTGGCTTTAATTTCCGATTGGTCCAAATGAGTGACAAACAAATGTTATAGAAAAATTATCAAATACAATTGAGAAATCGGACTTAGATAGTCTATAAGTATGGATCCTTGGCTTTAATTTCTTATTGGTCCAAATGAGTGACAAACATAAATGTGCCCACAAATAGCCAAATTCCCGTAGAGCTGAACAAAATTTACACAATTTTAATCTTTAAAATTTTATAGAAAAATTCTCAAATACAATTGAGATATCGGACTTACATAGTCTATAAGTATGGATCCTTGGCTTTAATTTCCGATTGGTCCAAATGAGTGACAAACAAGTTTTATAGAAAAATTCTCATATACAATTGAGGAATCGGACTTAGATAGTCTATAAGTATGGATCCTTGGCATTAATTTCCGATTGGTCAAAATGAGTGACAAACATAAATGTGCCCACAAATAGCCAAATTCCCATAGAGCTGAACAAAATTTACACAATTTTAATCTTTAAAATTTTATAGAAAAATTCTCAAATACAATTGAGATATCGGACTTACATAGTCTATAAGTATGGATCCTTGGCTTTAATTTCCCATTGGTCCAAATTAGTGACAAACAAGTTTTATAGAAAAATTCTCATATACAATTGAGGAATCGGACTTAGATAGTCTATAAGTATGGATCCTTGGCATTAATTTCCGATTGGTCAAAATGAGTGACAAACATAAATGTGCCCACAAATAGCCAAATTCCCATAGAGCTGAACAAAATTTACACAATTTTAATCTTTAAAATTTTATAGAAAAATTCTCAAATACAATTGAGATATCGGACTTAGATAGTCTATAAGTATGGATCCTTGGCATTAATTTCCGATTGGTCAAAATGAGTGACAAACAAGTTTTATAGAAAAATTCTCATATACAATTGAGGAATCGGACTTAGATAGTCTATAAGTATGGATCCTTGGCATTAATTTCCGATTGGTCAAAATGAGTGACAAACATAAATGTGCCCACAAATAGCCAAATTCCCATAGAGCTGAACAAAATTTACACAATTTTAATCTTTAAAATTTTATAGAAAAATTCTCAAATACAATTGAGATATCGGACTTAGATAGTCTATAAGTATGGATCCTTGGCATTAATTTCCGATTGGTCAAAATGAGTGACAAACATAAATGTGCCCACAAATAGCCAAATTCCCATAGAGCTGAACAAAATTTACACAATTTTAATCTTTAAAATTTTATAGAAAAATTCTCAAATACAATTGAGATATCGGACTTACATAGTCTATAAGTATGGATCCTTGGCTTTAATTTCCCATTGGTCCAAATTAGTGACAAACAAGTTTTATAGAAAAATTCTCATATACAATTGAGGAATCGGACTTAGATAGTCTATAAGTATGGATCCTTGGCATTAATTTCCGATTGGTCAAAATGAGTGACAAACATAAATGTGCCCACAAATAGCCAAATTCCCATAGAGCTGAACAAAATTTACACAATTTTAATCTTTAAAATTTTATAGAAAAATTCTCAAATACAATTGAGATATCGGACTTACATAGTCTATAAGTATGGATCCTTGGCTTTAATTTCCGATTGGTCCAAATGAGTGACAAACAAATGTTATAGAAAAATTCTCAAATACAATTGAGAAATCGGACTTAGATAGTCTATAAGTATGGATCCTTGGCTTTAATTTCTTATTGGTCCAAATGAGTGAAAAACATAAATGTGCCCACAAATAGCCAAATTCCCGTAGAGCTGAACAAAATTTACACAATTTTAATCTTTAAAATTTTATAGAAAAATTCTCAATTACAATTGAGAAATCGGACTTACATAGTCTATAAGTATGGATCCTTGGCTTTAATTTCCCATTGGTCCAAATGAGTGACAAACATAAATGTGCCCACAAATTGCCAAATTCCGGTAGAGCTGAACAAAATTTACACAATTTTAATCTTTAAAATTTTATAGAAAAATTTTCAAATACAATTGAGAAATCGGACTTAGATAGTCTATAAGTATGGATCCTTGGCTTTAATTTCCCATTGGTCCAAATGAGTGACAAAAAAATGTTATAGAAAAATTCTCAAATACAATTGAGAAATCGGACTTACATATTCTATAAGTATGGATCCTTGGCTTTAATTTCCCATTGGTCCAAATGAGTGACAAACAAATGTTATAGAAAAATTCTTAAAAACAATTGAGAAATCGGACTTACAAAGCCTATAAGTATGGATCCTTGGCTTTAATTTCCCATTGGTCCAAATGAGTGACAAACATAAATGTGCCCACAAATAGCCAAATTCCCGTAGAGCTGAACAAAATTTACACAATTTTAATCTTTAAAATTTTATAGAAAAATTCTCAAATACAATTGAGAAATCGGACTTACATAGTCTATAAGTATGGATCCTTGGCTTTAATTTCCCATTGGTCCAAATAAGTGACAAACATAAATGTGCCCACAAATTGCCAAATTCCGGTAGACCTGAACAAAATGTACACAATTTTAATCTTTAAAATTTTATAGAAAATTTCTCAAATACAATTGAGAAATCGGACTTACATATTCTATAAGTATGGATCCTTGGCTTTAATTTCCCATTGGTCCAAATGAGTGACAAACAAATGTTATAGAAAAATTCTCAAATACAATTGAGAAATCGGACTTAGATAGTCTATAAGTATGGATCCTTGGCCTTAATTTCTTATTGGTCCAAATGAGTGACAAACATAAATGTGCCCACAAATAGCCAAATTCCCGTAGAGCGGAACAAAATTTACACAATTTTAATCTTTAAAATTTTATAGAAAAATTCTCAAATACAATTGAGAAATCGGACTTACATAGTCTATAAGTATGGATCCTTGGCTTTAATTTCCCATTGGTCCAAATGAGTGACAAACATAAATGTGCCCACAAATTGCCAAATTCCGGTAGAGCTGAACAAAATTTACACAATTTTAATATAAATACTTTTAATTTTATTTTATAACGAGGGGGTAGCGAAGCACACCGGGATAAGCTAGTATGTATATATTATGTAGAAATATCAATAAATGTATGTATGTATGTACATATATATTAAAATATGTATAAGTAAATATGTATGTACATTAGTGTGTCCCAAAAAAAAATTTTTTTCGATTCCCCCACCTTTTTTTGAAAGCTTATAGGGTAAAGTATTTTTGTGATTTTTTTCAGATTTTTCGGAAGAGGTTTAGAGGTCGCTAAAATCGAATTTAGCGCATTGAATTTTGCGCATTACTCGCCCCATTAGCACGATTTTCTTTGTTACTAAGTCAATTTTTTTAAAGAAAACTGTTCAAACTTTACTTCTCTGTGCAGATATTCTAAGTTTCGGTAATATTTTTGCTCATTTGGGTACCCTTTATGACATTTTTTTGTAAATTTAGCATAAATTTTAAAAATAATGCTTTGTAACTTTTAAAATTTCTATTGAAGTTAAAAAAACTAATGATTCAGTTTAAAATGTGGATAAATTCTGAGTCATTTGAAAAAATAAATATTGAATTTGTTCTTACCGTTCCAAAGTTATACCCTTTTTAAGTTTTGTACTCATTTACACATGTACACAAATCCGATACATATCTGGCAAACACATTACAATATTTTTAATTTCACAAAATGAGTATTTATTATTTTTTAATAGATTTTTGTATATATATGTATTGTATGTATATGTATTATTTGGTTTGTATGAAATTTCGCTTTTATTTAATTTGATGTTAAGATCAAATTATCAACATATCAATAGTTGTATATACTTTGTTGCGGTGGGCTCAAAAATAAATTGACTAAGTCAATATTAAAAAATAATTTTTCGCAGTGGGGCCTAAGGGAAGCGTCGGGAGGAGGCATAAAAAAAAAACTTATTTGCCTCGAGTCCCTCATAAAAACAGTAATTTTAACTGGGGGTATAGCCTTTTAAGTATTGGAGGAACCACTCTCCACACTAACCCCGGTTCATGCTTTAAATAAGCAAAATGATGGTCCACCTTATGTATGCGGAAGGCCTACCGCAGTCGAACCATGTTGTGGCCAAGCTGGTGGCTGAGCAGGCCAAAAATAACAATGCTCAAAAATAGAATGAAAGGCTGAAAATAAAAAATAAAAAAAAAATAAAAAAAAAAATATGGCGCCCAAACGAAAAAAAAAAAAAAAAAAAAGGTTATCTACATGTATTGTAGAAACAACTTAAGAAAAATTTCTTCTTTTTGGAAGAAAGAGTGTAGAACACCGATACGCATAACAATAGAAACAATAATTTGCAATAGATCAACGTATATCGGTCGGTTAAATTGGGTTTTTTTTTATCTGTCCACGTAACCGTTTTCAAAATAACTGGAAAGTCCGTTGTACGGGAAATAAGTTAAACAAATTCCTAATTTTATTCGCACAGATATTACCATCCAAAAGGAAAAATATAACGTTCTTAGGGATTGATGTGAGTACCCTAATCGCACGTTGTCCTTCCTTTGATTTCATCTAAAATTTTTCATGCATGTAATTCTATTAATTTTTCAATTCTGATACCGTTTGTGGGACAAATAATTTTAACCCAAAACCGTATAGGCTAATAGCTCATAACGAGACTTTGGTAAATATTACTCAATGTTCCCTAGTGAAAATTTCGCGAGAAAAAAAATAAAAATTTAACTAGTGCACAAACGGGTCGCAACCAAGAAAGTTCCTTTTTTTTAATTTTTTAATGAAACGTATTGTGTTAGCTCTGGAAAGAGAGCATAATATAAATTAATATCGCTGTTACACACACACACTTATCACACGAATCATCAAATACCCCAAAGACATAAAGAAAGAAGAAATATTGTAATTTTGGGTATTTAGTATTGTGAGAATGTCCATAGGAAATTAAAGCCATTTATTTATCTAATAATTTACGTAATTGCTAGATTAATTAATTACTTATTTATTTATTATACTTAGCATATTTTTATATTCATTTTGATACATACTTAATTAACTAGAATTTCACATTCGATTCCTCCTAACGGTCAGAATAAAACGGAGATTTTCCCAAAAAAATCGTAAAGAATCCGCTATAAAAATAAAGAAAAATTTATATTATACTTAAAGTTTTTTTTTGGCCATACAAATACAAATACATAAAACATTCACATAACAGTATAACACAATTCCATGTTTCTGGCTAATGGCTACGCCCTAAGGTACGCCTACAGCAACTAGGTTACAAACAGAAAAAAGAAAGAGAATAGAAAGTGATCGTGTGTGCGGTGAGGGGTCATAACAGGAAATTAAAACGGAAACGGAAATGACCATGGTAGGGAAAGGGCAGCTGGAAGTGTCATCTTACTTCCCTAACGACAGTATGTTGGAGATTAGAGTAGAGTCAATAGTTATTTTAATTTTTTTATTGGTACTAGTCCTCGGGCTCAGATGAGGGTTGAGAGCGCACTCCCATGAAAATCTCCGCATTCGAGTTGGCCGGTGGAGTTCATCTGAAGTCGCATAGGGGGCAGGTAACAACTTAGATAGGTATGTACATATGTATATTCCATAAAATTAACTGCTAAATTAATGCTAAAAATAAAAACCAAGAAAATACTTAAAATACCCACATGGTAAAATAAGAACCTTGCAAAATACTTACAGAATATTAGCAAAAAAAATGTTTACTTTACTCTACTTATAGTGAATAAGAATAAGTAAATACAAATACTCTGAGCGTATAAAGAGAATAAATGTTGTGTTTGTTTTTTTTTCGTTTTGTATTTACTTGCTTTGATCCCCTTTTGTACTTGGATTTACTCTGAGAAAAAGCAAATGTTTTTGAATTTAAATGTACTTAGTGCAAAAGCCTAGTACATACATACATATATGTATACATACATAAGTATATGTAAAAAGTATAAAGAAAAATATGACTAGTAGATAGTGTTAAGCTATGTACAGACGATTGGCAGATCTTACAATATTGTAAGATATGTTAATATGCTGACAACGTACTGACAATGAAAAATTGTTACCAAAAGGTAAATTGTTAGTTCAGACGATTGTAAGAAAACCTTACAATTTCATTGTCAGACAATTGTCAGACAATAAATTTATCTGCCAACAAAAATTGTCAGTTTACACGGTTGTCAGCTTGTTGTGTGGAAAAATTGCCAGATGCGTTGTTAAGCTTTGTCAGAACTGTCAAATCCAATAGTATTTATGGACAGCATTGCCAACAGAAAAATTATCTTACAATGGCGCCATTGTCAGATGCATTAATTTAAACACATCTGCCAATAAAACAAGAGCTTACAATGTCTGACAATTATCTGATAATGGCAAAGTAGAGTGTTCTCACGATTGTCAGATGTCTGACAATATTATTGTCTTACAATGAACTGACAATGCTTTATCTTGCAACGTTGCAAGACAAAAATTGTAAGTTTAGACGGTTGTGAGACATTTTCTGAACATTTTTCTGACAATATTGTAAGATCTGTCAATCGTCTGTACATAGCTTTAGTTGCATTTTTTCGAATTAATAGGTGTGTGGTATTTAATAAAAGAAATGCATTAGATTTTTGTGCAATGAGTTAAAAAATATAAGTACATATGTATATTAAATACATAATTTGATTTTTATGCCGTTACAATTTTAACACATTTTCTTTGTTTCTTTGCTGGCAATCAATCAATTCATAATTATGGATGGAATAGCATCGGTATTATTTGTAGTGACAATTCCTACTGCCGCTGAAGAAGAACGGCTTAAACGTGAATTCCTGGCAAAAAAATGTGATTTAATAAAATCAGGACATGATGATGACGACAACACGCCAATCAATGATTATCAGTTCCAGTTAAAAGATGACAGTGATAAAACAACAACAACAAATGCATTTACCCCAAATACAACAAAAACAATATTTCCAGCGGCAAATAGTAAGATCACAAGCACAAACACCATTGATGTTCCTTCCATCGCAGACAGTGAAAGTGCTTCCATATCGTACGGTTCATTCCCTAAACGCCGCAAATCTAGTCTAAACAATAATAGTTTGAAAAAACGGTCAGATAATATAACAAATCCACCATTAGCTGCTGCAAACGGTCTGAAGGGAGATGACACTAACACAATAGTAAGTTTGATAGGAGTGTTCCTTCTACGGGACAATTTTCAGATTTTTGCACCCGATTCCAGAATTATTATAAAGCAATTTGATAGATTTTTATTTTCTATTTAAGAGTAGTCATACTTTGGCTTAAATTAAGTTTAGTGATAGTTCTCACTAAATTAAAAAAAGAGCACTACCCGATAGAAAATCAAACATTAAGAAAAAAAAATTGTATGAAAATTTTGTATTGGAATTTCAGACGCCCATAACTCGGAGGCAAAAGCCATTAAACTGAATTTTTTTCGAATTTTTTTTCGTTTTAAAATTTGGTTTCTTGCAAAAATCATGTTACTATTTAATTTATATTATTTATAGAGTAGAAAATTTTACATTTATTTGAGCATGTACTCAAGTATTTATGTTTAAAATTTTATTTATTTGTTGCGGGTTAGCAATATCTAGATATATATTTCGTTGGTAGCTATACCAATTCATCAGTAGATGTTTTACCCTTTATGTTTAAAAAATTCCAAAGCTCATCTATTTATACAAAAACTCACAAGCATATTTTTGTGAATTACAAAGCATAAAAATAACCTTTAAAAAAAATTTTTCAAACACACACAACACTAATTTTCCAACGAAATATACATATATCTAGATATTGCTAACCCGCAACAAATAAATAAAATTTTAAATTTATAGAGTAGTTTAAAAAAACAAACGAATCGCATTGATTTGGAAACGGCGGCACAGGATATTTTTATGGAAGTTGTACTGAAAGAAATTTTGAAATCATTTCATATAGAAGGTGCCACATGATCCTAAGGATGCTGAAGGTTTATTGTATCAGGTAGTAAAATAAAATGAAAACATAATTTTAAATTATTTTTTCATCTAATTTTAACATATTTTTTTTATTTTTCCTTCTAAATAGTAAAATATCTAATATATTTTGTACTTTCATTTATTTTAAATCTTTTTCACTGTAGAATTCAATGAAACCTATGAAAAAATATTATTAAGTTTAAACGCAGGGGTCCACTGTATCGGTAATGAGTTGTTTAACTTCGAAGACTTTTGGGCAAAAAATAGGAAATGAATTAGCAAATGATTTTAGTACAGAGTGAGTTTGATTTATTTAAAATCTTATTTATTATTTAAAAAATTATTTTTTATTTATTTTTTTAGAAAAAATTTAATCCAAAAACAAAGCTCCTGGGAGTGTTTTATGAATTCAGTACGTAGTCGTTTAAACGATGCAAATATAATACGAGATGTTAGACAAGATGCCGCCATAAACTTTGATTTCGTCGTCTTGTTGGTGTCTGCAGCGTAAGTATCATGGTGGAATAATAAGGTGCGCGTATCAACGCAACAACAAAATCGACATGCATTTTGTTTGTGTAAAATTAATTCAACATTGTCAAAACAAAGCTGTATACAAAACAAAACAAGTTGTTTTGTATGTATTTATTGGTTATGCAAAAACAAAAAGCATAACGTAAACAATAATATTCATGATGGCGGCCAAAAATGTAAACAACTTTTGACAAGACCGAATTAACTTACCATATTTTTGCAGATTATTTAACGGTCAAAGCACAACCCTACAAAAAACCATATTCCTTCTTGCGCAGACCTGATTATTAGACCATGCGTAAGTATTTTATTTAAAAATAATGTGCATTGTTTGAAAAAAATCGCTCATTTCAAAAGCGCTAAATTCAGACATGGCTAATTTCGCAAAAAGCAGGTTACAAAAACAATTTTAAAGAAGCAATTTTAAAAAAAAATTTTAACGCACACAGACAAATAAAATTGGTAATTACACAATGCGACAAAATTCAATTTTCTATAACACCTGACAACTTGGAAACGATAAAAAATTTTAATTTAAATCCGATATAAGATATTTTAGAATATTTATTTTTATACATATGTACATACATACATACATATATCCATGATACAACAAGGTATATTAATTATCAGGTAGTCGCATTAGCTAAAATTGACATCAGCTGATTGATTTTTTGTTGTCAAAACTTCGTTGTGTTTTTATAAAAATATTGTGAAATTTTTTTTATTTAATTAAAATTTAAGAAATTGAAAAAAAACGCGTGAAAAATTTTTAAAATTTAATTAAAATTAAAAATATCAATTACAATGCGTGTATGTAGTGTCTGCAAAAAAAATTTGCAAAGGGGGAAGGAAAGTTGTTCCAAGTACCCAAAGAAACGCGCCTGAGAAGTATATGGAGCGAAATTTGTTTCAGGAATTTCACACCAATTTCTCTTTTATGTATGTACATACATATTTCTCACTTTTTGCCATCAAGCATTTTACATGCCGGAAAAAAGGTAAAGTCTAATCCTGAATTGTGCATTTCCATCTTTAATATTTTCCGTTGCTCCAACAACAGCATTTACAATACGTTCAATATTGCGTTGTTGCAAAATATCCTGGAAAGGAGGATACATAGACTTTCTTTAAATTTTACTAGGAATTTTTCGATACATACATATAGTTCTGTTTTCTTACCTTTCCTGTAAAAATATCCTGTAATGAAGCAACATTCTTCTCCAATGCCTCATTTTTACGTATATATGGGCAGTATTCTGTTATGATCTAATTCCACTTTTCGATGCAGTTTAATTATCATAACTCCAGCCCTAAACAAATGCATTTGCAAATGGAGGAAATTGTTTCCTAGTACCCAAATAAAAGACACATCCTCATTTTATACATACATCTATCAACACCTTTTTGTTTTATGTATTGTAAAAAATTTTAACTTATATTTTTATTTTATGCAATTGTTTTTTTTTTAATTTAATTTTTGTTTTGTTTATACATCACATTTTGACAACAGCCAAGTTTCTACACTAACAAAATGCCTGTTGTTTTTGTGATGTTGTATTTGTTTTAGGGACAAGACTACCTTATTTAATATACCTTGTGATACAATGACTAAAATGTAGTCTGACAATTGTTGTAAACCACTTGTTTTTTATTTCAGGTGTCAAATTTTGATTTGTATTTATTTATTAAATTTAAATTAAAAAATTTTCGTTTATTAAGAAAATTGTAAAATTTTGGAAAATGAATACGAAATAAGTGTGAGTTTGCATTTGTGCAAAAGGGGTGTGATATGTAAAAAATAGTTGAGGTATTGGAAAGGAACCTTTTTTAAAGTTTCCAAAGATAAAACCAAACTAAAATCGTGAAGACAAATCTTCAGAAAAAATGTTTTTTTTCGTATTTTTTTTTCGTAATTTTTATTTATATTTTTGTCACAGTTTGAAACAGACACAAATACATATTTATACTTTTGACTTCCGAAATTAAATTTTCTACCAACAAAATACATAGAGTTGGTGTTTTTTTGTATTTCTGCATATACATACATACATATGTACCTTATATTCATTGTATCATGCATATATCGTTAGATGAAATGCAAAACCACAAGGCCTTAAGAATTTTATTTGTTTTCCTCTTTCCAATATAATTTCAAAAAGTAAAGTCCAGCTACTTAAATTATTTTGAGAACGGAAATAAAATTTCAAAATTAGTGTCAACAAAAATATAAGTAATTGACGAAATCTACAATTATGGTCGTGTGGTCGTGTAGCTCTGTTGTCGTCAGTATAATCGTTCTCATAGAAACATGTGTATATTATTTACCGCATATTTCCTGATTCCTTGGTATTTAAATATATAAATATGTATGTATGTATGTACAAATGTATGTATTCTTATATTTGTATCTCTGATTTAATTTCATCTCCAGAATTTTGGCTTCGATTGGTTTGATGGAGGACAATACAATCTTTTTGGCCTCCAGTATGTTGATTTCACCGCTAATGGGTCCAATTATAGCTGCAATTTTCGGCACAGTCATCAAGGATAGTTCTCTGCGTAAATTGGGTATCAAATATGAACTTATAGGTATACTGGTAGCTGTATTTGTGGGTTTCCTTTTTGGTATGGTAGTCTGTACTAGTAATAACCGCAATGGCGATGGTCTAACGGATGAAATGATAGCACGCTGTGAATTGCACTCTCTAATAGTGGGTATATATGCTGCTGTACCTTCGGGCGCTGCAGCTGCTATTGGTGTATTGGGTGGTAATGTTGGTTCTTTGGTGGGCGTAGCTATATCGGCCTCCGTGTTGACGCCTGCTGTTAATTCAGTAATTATAAAAATAGAAATACATACATACAAATATACGTCAATACGCATCTACTGAACAATTTATTTATTTCAGGGTCTTCTATGGGCTTTTGCTTTAATTTATAAATTTTTCGAAAAAGATCAATCTCGTTATGTTAATGTGGTGAAAAATCCTGTTTATTCAAATAATCAAGCGACTGAATTAGCTATTTTGGGATCCATTAGCATGTGTTTAACCATTTCTAATATAATGTGCATTTATATCATGGGTATATTGGTGCTTAAGGTTAAAGAAATTGCTCCCGCAATATCCCGTAAAAATAGAGAATTTTGGAAACATGATGTAAAAATTGCGCGAGATCTTAACCGTAATGGTTTCGATACCGATACAGCCAGAATCGATGAATTTGCGAATTTACCCAAAGAGGATCAGCGGGCATTGGGTAGGTTAGGTTAGGTTTCGAGGGCCGCCACATCTGAGACGTGACGCACTTGGGTCCGTTAATTCGGTCCCTTTGTGATACCCTACAGAAGACAGGGCTCAGTCAATTGGTTATTCAATTGCCTGTAATTGCCGTCGCCGAATCAAACCATCCTGATTGTTGCAAGAAGGAGGATATGTTGGTTAGCCCCATGTTCGCCAGACTGTCAAGATCTGGCAGAGTGTTGGAGCCTATGGTAATCGCCTAAATGCTGTTAAGCGCGGGGCATTGACATTGAAGATGAAGAACTGTTTCTTCTTCCTCCTGGGCATTGGGTATTAGCAGTGATTTTTTGCATAACATAAATTCTGATGATGATATCTATCAGAATACCTGGTCACCAATTGGTTGTCGTCGCATTTTTGAAAACACTTACGAACCTATAAAAGCGAATTACTCCAGTGTACATCCTATAGAGAGATTATATTCGACAATAACACAACAACATTCAATGATGGAGAAAAGGTTGAGTTTGAAGAAAAAAACATAAAAGTTACCAATTTAAATCTTTATTTATAAGCACAAATATTTAGGTAATCGTTCCGCAGGATGAGTAACAGGCATAGGCACTCCCTATCAAATTTTAAGTGAAAATGTGTGATCCCTATTTTATTTTATATATGTATTTAGGTAAAATTTTTCAAAATTAAAGAAATTATTTTAAGATTCTACGTTGTTCAACTACGCCCAACAAATGTATGTACATGTCCCACAATAAATGCAGTAACGGGTGAAGCGAATATACTGTCGAACACGTTAGCTGGATGTTCCCAAAATACACCTACCTGGACTATTGATGTACGAATATGACGAAAGTTTACTGTAACACCAGCTGAAGAAAATCCTCTGCACTCTGTGAAAACGTGTTCTGAAGATGCCCATGTTTAAAAGCTTTTTGATTGTTAACTTCAGTACATATTTTCTTACTTTTTGTTGAGATAATTTCAGCAGATTTTTGTAGTGTTTTTGTTTTTTCATTTTGTTATTGCAAAGTAAAAATATTAGTAAAATGTAAAATTTCTTGAGTGTGTATTTATTTACAACCGTTGCTTTAAAATTTATACAACTGCTGATTGGCATATTATTTAAATTTTATTCATAGTTAAAAAACTACACCGGATGGACCTTGACGATCAGCTTTGATTTGTGAGCGTTGGCGTTTAACGAAAAGACGTTCTCGCGCCGCTTTTTCATGTCTAAAAATAAATTAATTAATCCTTTATTATTATTTATTTATAATTATATTAAATTATAATGCTTGATGAGTATTTAAATAAATGTTTCGCCAAATATACTCCAGTCTTTTGAAATTCAATTTACCTTTTTCGGATTTTCTCCAAAGTTTCTTGCGATGTAGCAGGCGCTTCATATTCATATTCTCTTATAACGGTTCTTAGTTTTTCAAGCGCATCGGCTAAATTCATTTGCTGTGACCTTGTCAACTCACTTTTAGTCACATAATAACCATCTTTGGTGATTTTATTTTGCAACTTAAAACAAGTTGTAAATAAAATTTTATTAAAAAAGCAAAATTAAAAACACATAAAAAACTTACACTATTCATCAATTTCTCCCTTGTTCTTTGTGGTATCCAATCAGCTTCCGATAACTTAAAGCGTACATCTACTTTAGTATTCAACGTATTCACATTTTGGCCACCAGGGCCCGTACTTCGGCTGTAAGTTATTTGCAATTTATTTATAGGTATAAAACCAGAAAATTTCTCGCTATTATTCGGGGGCTGAAATTAAAAAAGTTTAATTAAATGTACACAATTAATTTCGTATTATTATTACCGGTTGTGGTGTATATAGCTGAACACGGCTATTGGGGTATAATTTGTCGAGCGACAAATCACTTTTAAAAGACGAATTTCGACCTAGGACCGCAGTTGAATTGTAAGTTTTATTCAAGTTTACGAGGCTTAGCACAAAAAAATTTTTGCAGATTTTATTCATTTCAGAAATTTGGAAAAACTTGAAAAAATAAATAAGTACGAAAAAGTTCAATGTTTTCGTAACAACATATGGAAATTTAGAAAACAGTAGAGCTGCCAACTTTTGGTAATCATGATAAGAGTTGCTAAATATGTAAGCGTGAAAAGGTTTTAAAGCCTTTGTACAAATCGGTTGGCAGTGTTGGAAGAAATTAAGCAAACAAATCTCTCACAAAACCATAAATTTACTGGAACACAAAAATTACATTTTGTACCCAAAATTAAACGTAAAAAGTTGCATAAAAATTATAAACCGATCTAACTTAAATAAAAAAAATATATATATATATATATTTATTTGGAACATTTCTTTGTTTGTTCTAATCAGCTGCTCTTTTGGGAAACATGTGGGAAGTGTTAGTATTACATATGTACTGCTACCATATTTTTAACACATTAAATACAACTAAAAAACAGAAGTTGCATTTAAATACAACTTAATTTATATAAAAATTAGTTTCAAATAAGAAGTTCCTAAAACTTTTTGATTTCAGCACATACTTGTTTCGCAAAATTTTGTATATGAGCAGGCGAAAAGCAACGTTTCGTGTAGATATACTTATTTATCTTGAAAACATTCGTGTAACAACACTGTACCAGAACTTTATATCAGCTGCGACTACGTTTTAGTCATGTCAAACATGATTTGTTTGGAAACAGCTTACTATTTGTAAATACGTAGCATAAATTAAGTTTTTGTTTTTGATAAAATGGATCATGACTCGATAGGATCTAAGGTGAATATTTAGAAGAATTTTTATAGCATTTCCCTAATTATATTATTCACAGGTCCCTGTTAATAACCCCATAAACAAAATTATATGCGAACGTTCAGCGGAAATTATAGCTGGCGGAAATGTTTTCTATAATCCCGTACAAGAATTCAACCGCGACCTTAGCGTTTCAGTAATAAATCTGTTCTTCAAACGTTTGCTTAGAGAACGACAAGAAAAACTCGTTAAAAAGTCTAAAAATTGTGCTAACAGAAGTAATGGCGGTATCGAAAATAACGCAACGGCAAACACTCAAAAACAGTATGTAGCTGGAACAAAATATGATGATGGCTTAAGAATTCTGGAAGCGCTCTCAGCTACTGGCTTGCGTAGCATTCGCTATGCTAAAGAAATTTCAGGTGTAAAGGAAATAATCGCAAATGATTTGTCTATGCAAGCTGTAGAGGCTATTAAAGAGAATATCAAACATAATCAAGTGGGCCATTTAATAGAACCAAGCCATGCAGATGCTATGTAAGCGCCTCTTATATGTGTGCTTAATTAAAATTTTAATTTCAGTATCATTATTTATTTGTCAGGACCCTTATGTATTTGTCCACTTCCAATGGAAAACAATTTGATTGTATCGATTTGGATCCATACGGTTGCCCCAATCGATTTCTTGACGGTGCAATACAGTCCTTGGTTGATGGTGGTCTGCTGCTGGTCACGGCCACTGATATGGCAGTTTTGGCGGGAAATGCGCCAGAAGCTTGTTATGTTAAATATGGATCGGTGCCATTACGCATGAAATCATGTCATGAAATGGCTTTGCGTATATTGTTGCATTGTATCGAAACCCATGCCAACCGTTATGGCAAATATGTTGTTCCTTTGCTAAGCATTTCAGCTGATTTTTATGTACGTATTTTTGTGCGGGTATTTGCTAGTCAAGCGATGTGTAAGCTTAGCATGAGTAAGCAATCGATGATATACCAATGTTGTGGGTGCGACTCATTCACTCTTCAACCTTTGGGTAACTTAAAACCAAATCCTTCGCCGTCAAATCCTAATCTGGTGAAATACGGCATTCCCACGGGACCCCCGGTAGGCATGAATTGCCAACATTGCGGCCAAAAACACCATGTAAGCGTGTTTACAAAAATTTATTTAATTTTGATAAAACATTCTAATTTTCGATTTCAGTTAGGTGGTCCCATTTGGTCTGACCCAATACACGACAAGACATTTGTACAAGAATTGCTGGAAGCTATCAATCATAAACCTTTATGTGATCTTGGTACTCAAAGACGTATGATTGGCATGTTGTCTGTGGTACATGAAGAACTGGATGATGTACCACTTTACTATACACTAGATAAACTCTGTTGTGTTTTAAAGTTGGAGATTGTTCCCATACTAAAATTCCGTTCAGCGTTACTAAATGCACGCTATAAGGTGTCATTTTCACACGCGTATAAGAATTCAATTAAGACAAATGCACCTGCTTCTGTGCTGTGGGACATTTTGAGATGTTGGAATAAACTACATCCAGTTAAAAAGGAACGTATGATAGATGGCACGCCAGTAAAGGCAATATTAGGCGAAGAATGTTCACAACAATATGATTTTGATACCATACATCCGGAAGCAAATCCTAAGAGCAGAAAACAGGCATTGTCAAGATTTCAGGCAAATCCAACAGCATATTGGGGTCCCGGCACCAGAGCCACTATAATGTATGTATTTTTTTTTTTTTTATCTTCTTGAGTGTCAGTTTACTATATTCTCTTGATTGCAGGGTAGGAGAAGATAAAGTTGCAAAAAGTTTTCGTAATCAAAATAAAAAACAAAAACATAAGGCAGATGAATCGCATGATTTGAATGGAAATGATGAAAATGCCAAGGAACAGAAACGCAAACAAGCCAAGATTGATGATGCAGAAAATAGTTGATTTAAATATAATTTCTTTATACAATTTACAATTTTTTTTTGTAAAACAAAATTAATATATGTATGTATGTACATACATAGTATATGTATGTATGAATTTAATAACGAAAGAAGTTGCCATCGGCTGGTTGACGTGAAAACCCATTATTGACCAATTGGGTATGAGGGCCACTATTAATTAATTTGACACTATGGGGTGAAATCTTTTCCTTAATGCCACCTTTATAAAAAAAAAAACAACAACACTTACTATGGATTTTATTAGTTTTTAAATCTCACCTATTTTTAAGGGATGGCCAATTGGTTCCGGTTTCTCCAATGGAATATCTTGAGTATTTCTTAAAACGCGAAAAGTTTGCGGCAACTTTTGGCAAGTTTCCACTTGCAAAACAAAATCCACCTTTTCTGGAAAGTACTCGCGGGAATGAACGTAGCGCGATTGCAATTGAAAGTCCAACGAGTCTCTGGGTATTTTTGTTGTAGGCATAAAGCGTTTGCATGCCCGAACAGATGCTAATGTTTGATGATAGAAAAGTCGTTCGTGCGGCTTTAAATTATCATGCCAAACTTTCTTTTCGTCAATGTTTGGAGGTTTTGGCATAGGACATCTAAGGCGACCTTCTCTTTCTAAAAATGGTGAATACGAATAATTTCGTACTCTTAACATGGCAATGGAATATTAGCAGATTGCCGAATATATGTATAAAATACTACAAGAACTTATAAAAAGAAAATTTTTCGTTCCGATAAAAATTTGTTTATATTTTGTAAACAAAAAAATTCAAGCACTGGTTGCTAGGTTAGAAAACAAGATAGGGTCATCAAACTCTATACATACATTGCACATTATTCCATGCACGTTCTGTACCCATTGAAGCACTTTCTTCTTTAAACTCGAGTTATATGTAGCTCTAAATAAGGGTTTCTAAATTACAATTTTGCATTTTTAAGCATAAACGGATTTCATTAACGCAATAATTTTTTTCTCAAGAATCTAAAAAGAAATTAGTTTTGTATTCCATGACTCCATTTTTATTTGTATGTACTATGTTCAACAGATGTCTTCGGTTTTTGCTTTTTTAGAAAAAGATTACATACTCTTACACTCATAATACTAAATCGCCAAAATCGTGATTTTTATGCAAAACATATGAATCTCAATTTGTCTTCGGAATGAACACGTAGTTTAATTTAATAAGAGCCGAATATCTACAGAGAATACCTCTTCGTTAAAATACCGGAGTACATTCATTTAGAGCCAATATATGTATATAAACAATAAATTCCATCAACATAAATAAAGACACCAAAAACAAATTTTGTTTCCCATGTATTTTATTTTTCAAATTTATATAAATGATGAGCCCGCGGCCAGGCCACGTTTTATAATAAATATTTAAATTCCATAAAGAACTTAGTTGAGCTGAAAATTAGTGATTAGTCATTTACTTACGTGCTTTCCCAGAAGTCCATACTTTTGAATATCCCGCATTTATGTAGAAGTCCCAATATGCGACAGAGTGCCCCGGGTATTTTCCACATAAACCTGTACTATATTAATTTTTTGTGATAAAAAAATAAAACTCGAAAGCGAACAGCTACTAAACACCAACCAACCAGTCAGCAAATAATGGCCATACATATTATTTTAAGTTCTCGTCGAAGAAAACGAATAAAATTAGTTTGCAAAACTGGAAACCTGCATTTGTTATAGTGAATGTTGAGTACAGCAAACTCTAGCTAAGATTAAACACAGATCCCAACACCACGATCACTCTTATTGCACCACAACTAGACCTGTATTGTGTTGTACACTTTACGAGTACGATGAAACGCACAAAAGGTTTTCATTACCGTTTTTACACAGCACAGCGCTGCACGTTCCCCGACAATCGGATCTTCGCTCCGGATTGTCAACTCAGCGACAGCTGTATCAGACGGAAGTTTTTTCCACAGGAAAGAACTCCCGTTACCAACAGCATCGGAGCTGTTACAACAACAACACGATGTATGCAAAAATAGTTTGGGCGGCATGCATGGCAGTGTTGTTTGTATATTATTTCAGAACAAGACGAAAAATGCTGCTTTTCATAAAACTACAATAATACACCGAATTCTGCGTCAAATGCTGCTTGCTCGGTTGAAGTTAAAAAAAAATTGGTAAAAATGTTAAGAACCAGCATATTAAAACAGCTGTAGGAGTAATGTAATACTACGCATATTGACAGATTACTGCAGACAACATAATCAGCAACCGCTTCAGAAGATCTAACAGCTTTTGATGCCAAATTAGCAACAACATACAGCATTAATCATTGGTGTGTTTTGTCTTAATTCGAAACAGGTCTAAGCAGCACGCTCATACTCAGCTCACTTACTCTGCTCTTCATCAATTACATTTAATTTTCTCTATTTTACACTGGTTAATTTTTTGATAATACAGTTTCCTCCTGCTTTCTGCTTAAAATAACCAGCCAACAAACCGCTTTAATGCCTGCATTATATAAAATGGTTAAACGTTATTATAAATTGTTTTTAAATGTTTTATTAAAAATAACAATAGCAGCAAATAAAAATAATAATAGAAGTAGAATTGGAACATGATAAAGGCATTTCGATATGAAACTCATTGAATGATTAGCTGTGTTTGCAAACAAAAATCTGACCTTTCGAAACTGTAAAACTGATAAGTTTTCATTATCATTTTCTAACAAAAACTAATTCATAATATTGTTTATTCTTTTAAGTTTTATTAAATACATTTATTACGGTTTTTGATAGGTTCTAAAATGACTAATAAACAGTTTTGCCAAATATAATTATAACCAATATGCTGCAATTTCTATTTATGGATTAAGTGTCCATCATCAGAATAATACCAATAGAATGTAGCAAACGTGGATTTTTTTTAATATCTTCAACTTTTCTTGAGATACTATTATTTTATGCGATAAAATCAATTACACCATTTTTGCGGGTAAATTTTCGTTATAATTTGAATTATATTGAATAATACAGGAAGCTGAACACTTACAAATTAAAGAATGTATGCATATGGGAAATGTTTAAATACATATAATCTAAACATTTTTACACCTTTTTCTATGGTTTATAAACAAATATATATGACTTGTTTATAAATTTAAAAATGTTTGTGTTGAGGTTGTTAAATAAAAGTAAAATGTTAAAACTAAAAGGGTTATTATATACCTGCTGATAAGACAGCAACGTATTGTTAAATATATGTATGTAAGTGTAAAATACAAGTCCCCAGAAGCCGTTTCCGTAAGGGTTTGATATAGACCTAATGAAAATGTTAAGAGAAGGTACCCTTTTTAAATTCGCATGCCAATATAATAAAATAAAACCTTAAAATTACCTTTTTCACGTTTAACCCATTTCATTGATATCTTTTAAGATCGACTACGGCTACGGGATACACTTCGTCCTCTATCTGCGACAGCAGCATTTCCCAAAGCGCCCACACCATTTCGACTGCCACTGCGAGTAATGGAACGTCTAACAGGACTGCGTGAAAATTTATTGCGTCTCACAGGTGATCGACTTTGTGGGGAACGTGAGCGAGAGTATGAACGACGGCGTGGGCTGCGAGAACGACGACGCATAGGAGAACGAGAACGTCGGCGGCCGCCACCACCACCACGACGGTTGTTATTACGTCTGTTGTTATTGTTGTTTGACGGCGATGTGGGCCGACCATATCGAGCCATTTGAACGCGTAACTCCCTGCCGTCTAGTTTACGTCCATCCATAGCCTCAAGAGCTTCTTCAGCATCGCGTTTGTCATAAAATCTATAAGAAATAAATGACGTAAATTTTTCCACAACCAAGACAAATTTTATTGTAGGTATTAGTCAATTAATACATTTTTGTAGTTTTCGTACGTATGACACCTAGTAAAAATCCGTAGGCAACTGTTGCAAATTGAAAACAAATTATTTTAGCAATTTTTTTTAACACCGATTTAAGATATTTAAAAAAGGCATTATTTATTAAAAATAAAATGCATATGTTACTAGTTTTAAAAAAAAATCCAGTTATTCTAAGACAAACGTTCCTTTCAGTCCGTTTTGTATTATACTGTGTGGTAATGTATAGTAATTCATAAAATGAGAACGACTGGGCCGATTTCTGTAAAATTTTTTGTCAGTTGTTCGTATTTTCGAGGAGAAGGTTTTTACGGAAGAAAATTTTGGAAAATCCCTCCGGATTCTATAAAAATAATTAAAATTAATAATATAAAAAAATTGGAACAAATCTAGTTTAGTGACGCAGCTCCAAATAAAAAAAAAATACATAGGGCGATAGAAAATCGGAAAATAAGACGAAAATTTCATGTGGTAACTTTCTCGGAAACGAATAGTTTTCGAGTTATTGGCCTCCGAAGTTTTTATATATATATGCACGATTTCCCTTTGCATTTCTCAACGTATAAGGACAATTTTGGTATCATTTGAAAGCTTTTGACTAGATCTATATGAAATTGCAAATTTTCTATTTAAATTTTGAAATCTTTAGGTGTCAAAGCAGTTTTTTAGATTGTCTGCATAGCCGGCCTTTGACCGGGCTAAATGATTTTCTCCACCATGGTATATCCCGACACGGCGGTATATAGAATAGTTTTTTTGCATAGCCGGCCTTCGGCGGTATATAGAATAGTTTTTCTGCATATCCGGCCTTTGGCCGGGTCTAATGATTTTCTCCACCGTGTACACCAAAACAATGATATAGAAAATATAATATTTATGACATCAGATTGTACGCTGGAGGAAGAGTTTGACAGATATCCACACTAATCTATTATATTTTAATATATGTAGGTTAGCAGGTTGCTGGAAATTAGATTCCAGCCCACTTTGGTCCAAAAACAATTTTTTTTTATATATCACTAAATCCTCTGATTTTAACAAATTCATATAGATCTAGTCAAAAGCTTTCAAATGATACCAAAATTGGCCTTATACGTTGAGAAATGCAAAGGGAAATCGCACATATAGTATATAAAAATTTCAGAGGCCAATAACTCGAAAACTATGCGTTTCCGAGAAAGTTACCACATTAAATTTTCGTCTTATTTTTCGATTTTCTATCGCCCTATGTAATTTTTTTTTTCATTTGGAGCTGCGTCCCTAAACTAGATTTAAGCCAAAAAATTTTCTAAATTTTGCAATTTTTGTTTTTTCTTTGCCATGTAAAATTTTAATAAATAGTTAATTTGTATTCCAAAAAATTTTTATATTCAAGAGTGCAAAATTTTTCATTCAATATTAACTAGATTAAACACTCTCTCATCACACCAAGTTGGACCATGTAATAGGCACTTGATGTTCACGTGACTATTTCTTATATCATTTTTAAGAAGCCCCCTAATACTTACATATGTATAACAAAACTACGTGTACTAATACCCGTACACTTTCAATGAAAGTTACCCCAAAAACTTAATAATATTCATTGTACAGTGGAATAAATTAACACAAGTTTATAAAATATACCCATGTATTTTTAAATCCGAATCAGTTTTAAGAACTTACCTAACAAATGCGAAGCCACGACTTTCACGGGTATACCGATCTCGAGGGATATAAATGTCTCCAACGTCCCCACAACGCTCAAAAACTCGTCTCAAATCTTCCGGCGTAGTACGATACGTCAAATTATCTACCTATAATTCCAAATCATTTTTTTCTCGTTAATTATGAACCCATTAATTGATGCAGACGCCATTTTGTTTTCGGCATAAGCGTCGGCAAATGTATGGGAAAAAAAATCATTTATAAGAACATTTCACTGTACCTTGAGGGATATCATTCCATCAATCCGTGGCGGTGGTCTACCGCTATTGTTATTATTGTTGTGGTTCATCTTTCGGTTATTAATTTTGAAGCCTTTTTATATCACAAATTGGAAAAAATATCTCGTGGCTTTTTTGGCCTATGTAAATTGCAAATATGGCGGATTAAACACGTTCACACGGGAAGAAATACCAAATACAAGTGAACGATTTTATACCAATGCTGCCAACTACAGAAAATAGTTTCTTTCCGATATGGTAGCACATATATCAGGGATGGAAAAGTTACAACAAGCAAACATTCCTTAATTCGCTTTCTAAGCAAATTCGTATGAAGTACCTCAAGGCGAATTCATTAACAGGTGGATGCAGTCAAAGCGAATTAAAAAAGGTGGCAGCGTTACGATTGCTGACTATTTTTTCCATACTTATTTTTTAATTGAAAATGTCAAAGAGCTGTATTCTGGTTATATTTTTGACAGCTTCAATTGTTCTGGCATTACTTTTTCTCGTGCTGCCAAGTTCTTAATTTTGACAGCGTAGGATATGAATTCGCCGTTTACATAAACAAAATGCCTGTTGTTTGTTTTGTTGTTGTAGTCGGGAATATACCTGGTAATAAATTTGTCTTGGTCTTAGCGAAGGCAAATTCATAACAGATAGTTCGACCATGGCGCAATAAACCAGGTGGCAGCGCTACGACAGTTGACTTTTTTGCCCTACTTATTTTTTGGCTAAAAATGTCAAAGAACTGTTTTCTGGTTATATATTTTTGACTGCTTCAGTTATTTTGGTTTTATTTTTTCTCGTGCTGCCAAGTTCTTGTTTTCTCCCACTGCTACCTGGTTTATTACGCCATGGATTCGACCCTCGTATTTGCGTGCCAGTTACTTTGATAAATGCTTTATTGACACATTTTTCGGTACATTTTTTGACAAAGAAAGTGGAGGTTTTTTAAAGCAAATTGTGCCGAGTCTACCTGTTATGAAATGCATTATCCCTACAACAATAACATTCTCGCTAAATTTTACTCCAGCTGTCAAAGCTTATGCAGCAAAGTTCTTATAGCAATATATTAAGAAAACTGACTTAACTGCTCAACATACGCAATTTTTTACAGTTCAGAGTTACACAGGTTGTGGTATCTTTATGCGGTCTTACTAAATCTGATAGTGAACCATGGCCATAGACTAGGTAACTAGGCTCGACCATAGCAAAATCAATACTAGAAGGATGTATTGACGAATTTTAGCTAATTTTTTAAATTCCAAAGTTTGGCGTTCCGGTTATCTTCTGTGGTATGACCTTAAAGGGCACTATACATTCGTCAAAATCACATCAAGGATTATGGTGGTATAAGTGAAAATATGTTTGTATGAGTGACACCGACGATGCTGGATGGAAAATCAAAAAATTTAGATTTTTGGCATGCTTGACGAGTGATTTTGATGAATGTATTGGTTTTACTCTTCAAGCACGTACACATTTTTAAATTAAAACGAAATTTCAAAGAGAACAAACGCTAAATATGTCAGATGAAAAAAAAAACAATGCATTCAATTCCAATGTATCAAAAAAGTAGATTATTATATATTCAATAATAAAATACAATTTAAATTAAAAACTAAAAAAACAGGTAATTATTATTGTTATTGTAGATTATTAAATATTCAATAATAAAATACAATTTAAATAAAAAACAAAAAAAAAATAATTATTATTGTTGTTGTAACATACAAGATATGTTTTTGTTCTATTTTGTTCATAAACATGTTATTTTTTTTTGTTGGTTCATATTCAAAGTTCCGTCGGCAACCGACATATTCAACACTTTTTCTCTTTACTGTCTCGTTGTTAACACTTCAAAATAAAATGCAAAATTAATGCTGGACAGGTCTTTAAGCAAATGAATGGGTTAACGTCAAGCACACGTACATGAGCTTGATTTCAAGCATTTTGACGAATGTATAGTGCCCTTAAATGGTATGATATATTGATGAATGTATAAAATTTCTTTCAGTGTTCACTTTCGCTCTACCCATGGTGGAATAATCAGGTGTGCGCAAGAAGGAATATGGTTTTTTGTAGGGTTGTGTTTTGACCGTTAAAAAAATGGAAAAGTATGCTTTTCTTGTCAAAAGTTGTTTACATTTTTGGCCGCCATCATGAATATTTTTGTTTACGTTATGCTTTTTGTTTTTGCATAACCAATAAATACATACAAAACAACTTTTGTTTTATTTTGTATACAGCTTTGTTTTGACAATTTTGAATTAATTTTACACAAACAAAATGCATGTCGTTTTTTATTGTTGTAATCTTACGCGCACCTTATTATTCCACCATGGCTCTACCATTTTTGACATTTCTCTTTAAGTATATTTCTGTGCTTGGTAGTACTTTTGGAGTTGCCATACGAGTGCTTGAGTTGCCAACGAAAATAACATTGACTTTATGCAGTTACACATCAATAAACTTTTGCATATATTCTAGCGGTGTGAATGTTTTTTGCACTATCTGCGTGGCCATTTTAAGTGATTGAAAACGAAAAATTGTGGTTAACTCTTTAAATTGTGTTCAATAACTTTTAATACAGATCACAAGAAAATTTAAAAAAGTGGTCCTCTTCACCTTATCACTTGTGACATCATTTTTAATTGAATAATTTATTAATTAGAAATCAGTTTTGACAATATTTGTCACAAAATATTTTGGTACGGTTGAAATTCCTTTGTCGTCAAACTAGTAAAAAACGTGATTTTCGTGAAACGAGACAAGAAAAAAGAAAGCGTAAAATACATATGTATGTATATGCACATACATATGTGAAAGGTGGTAATGTAAATGAAAAGTAGGAGGGTGTAAAAATATTTACAAGTAACATCCATTATATTAGAGCAACTATTTGAAAGAACGTGTCCGTTTTTTAGTACACCCAACAAAGAAACTACTTTATTGGACGGGAAAAGAGGCATATTGAAATTGTCGAAGGTTATCTAGTTGACCGGATTGCGTGAAACCAAGAAGAAGAGAGCAGAAGTGCGTGTGTGTGCGTGTTTGAAAAGTAAGTCGACAAATAAAAATAAATTTAAGAAATTTCACAATGGCTCAGGATAATACGGAAATGTCCACAAAATTCTCCACATTAAATGTAAACGCTGCTGAATTTGTACCAAGTTTTACTAGTTTCAGTGCTGCTGCTAGTACTGCTATAAGTACTGACAACACACCGGCAGCTACAATTATACCCATGGAAACAACCAGCTTGCCAGCTTCAACAAGCGGCACTCCTGCCACCACACCTAATTCGGAAGCATCCGGTTCAGGTTCCACAAACGTTCTCAATCAAGCTGAAGTGCCGCCAGCGGAATCACCTATGCAAACGTCACCCATAAAGACTGCGGTCGCAGATGCCCCTATAGAAAATATTAACATAGCCGATAAAATTGCAGCCAATAATGGTAATGGTAAATATCTTTTCTAATTAATTCACAGTGCAAAAGAAAAATGTTTTCTCTAAGAGTAAAAATGCACACATAACTGACGTCATGACAACGATACAAACAAAGAAAGTATATATGTACATACATATGTATGCATGTATGTTCATACATTGTAAACACCTTCGTCCAGATCGGTTTTGTTTTTCTTATTAGTCTTCTTGTTGTGGTCATTAATCATTTGTTGTTTTCTTCGCTATTTAAGGAGTATTGTTAGTTTTCCTCCATTATTTTCATGGCTTTTTCCATGGTATAATACCATGGGTTTTTCTAACCTCAAATTTATTATTATGTGGAGTCTTACGTTTTGTAAATAGAAGTACATACATATGTATGTATGTAACTAGTTTGACAACGAAAGTATTTTTTATTTTTAATAGGTATAAATCAGTTTGTAATGTATGTAGTTACCAACTAAATAAAATAAAAATAAAATTTTATTTATTTGTTGCGGGTTAGCAATATCTAGATATATATTTCGTTGGTAGCTATACCAATTCATCAGTAGATGTTTTACCCTTTATGTTTAAAAAATTCTAAAGCTCATCTATTTATACAAAAACTCACAAACATATTTTTGTGAATTACAAAGCATAAAAATAGCATTTAAAAAATTTTTTCAAACACACACAACAATAATTTTCCATTATGAATGTGTTTACTTTTCTACACCTATACAATTAGACAACCGCTGTTTGCCATTAAAAGTATTTTATAAAGCAAAATAAATAAAATTTTAAACATAAAAATACTTGAGTACATGCTCAAATAAATGTAAAATTTTGTAAAATAAAAATACTTTAAATTTTTCTACCTGTATGACATACTATGTATTTGCTATCACATACATACATAGGTACATATAATTTATTACCGTATTTGCATTTTTATGCTGTTGAAAGGTTAACACTTTCGGCTTAATTGCGGGAATTCCCGTCATTGACTTGTCTCTAAATAAGCTAATGACGGGAATTCCCGCTAAAGTTCAAATGGAATTTTTTAACTGTCAAACTTGAAACTTTTTTACCATTGTACAGAATTAGATAACATATGGTGTTAAAATACTACCACTAGCAAGCAAAACCCAATTCTATACATTCCAATTGGGAGAATTTCTATATAAAGTCAACGTACAATTATTTATTGTTTGTGTTAAAACGTTTTCAATAAAACTAATTGCGGGAATTCCCGCGTAATGTGCATAAGAAATACATATACGTAAAATTAATTGTGTTTCTGAGTGCGAACAGTTTCATAAGCTAATTTACGGGTAAAAAAATTTTAAAAACTCCACATTTTTATATGAAGAAATTAATTGATTCTCTGGAAGGCACCAGCTAAATTTAATTGAAGCCGAAAGTGTTAACTATCTTCTGTGAGGCTCTTCTGGGTTTGCTTTATTATCAATGGTAGCTTTTATTGATTTAATCAAGTTATTTGAGCTGGATAATAAAAATTGAACTGAACTTTATTTTAAATTCATTGATAAACGAATAAAAATTTAAAAGGAAACTTCATTTTAAAATCATCTTTTTGCGAGGCGAAAATCCGAACATATTCAGCCCAATTACGAATATTCCCTAGGAATTTCTCTCCCACGGAAAATATTTTTCTCGAGAAAAAATTTCTCCAATTATAAATTTTTATATGTAAATAAAAGGGAAAAGTGAAAAATCTCATGCGGAATTTATACTCATAATAGGAGGAATGGGAAAAGGCAAAAAAATTCGCCCGGAATTATTATTCGTAATTGGGCGAATTATTTTTGTTGCTTTGAAGTTATGGTAATAAAATGCTTACTAAAATGGTTATGAAAATCGCTAAATTTATTGCCGATTTCACGATGTCGAAATAATTCTGATTTTTTTTCATTCATTTGATACAAAAACAAAACTTAAGAATTTGTTTTTGCTTCAAATGTAATTATGTATACGAATAAAAACATATGGAAAAATTCTTTAAACATACGAGTAGTGAAATAGGCAGTTAATATTACAGGTCGAATATGTCAAAGATAAAATAATAAGCATGTTTGCGTTCCTATTAATTTATACAAATTATGGATGAATTTTACTTGATGAATGGGCCTAAAGAATGCATAGATGCATATCACTTAATCCAGTAGCTATAACCAAAATGAAGTTATCAAAATTTATCAAAAATCTTCTAAACTATTAGTATTTGTTAATTGTTTACTACATTCCTTTACTTGTGGCAAAATACATTTTAAGACTAAACTTTTTCTTACATTTAAATTAACAAATATTTATTGTCAAAAAAGCAAATGGAATGTTGCCTTAAGTGCAAGTCATAAGGATTGTTCCTGATATATAATTTTTTTTTATTTAGTAAACGATAATACATATAACAAAGTTTTAAAATCTTTTTCAATCACAATTCGACGTAAAAATTTATATATATAACATTTTTAAATTTGTACATAAATCAGAAAGAAATACATTTAAGGTAATTCATAAATGATTATTAAAGTTATTGTGGCGTTAATGTACGAATTTTGAATGAGAAAACCGGTTTTAATGTGCACATTAACTTTATGAATCGTTTATGAATTACACCTTTAATCTTTATAATATTTGACATAAACTATTATACCATTGCTTTTAGTTCGAAGAAAATGAGGTTTGTTGCTTTTTATTTGTTTTTGTTCTTTGCCAATTATCTCTTGCGAAGTGGAAACTGGTAAAAACTGCACAGAACATGTCTTAAGCGGTATGAAACCGAAAGAATGGCAAGTTGAAGTTGTAGAAATTCTCTAAAGTAGTCTATTTAATTATTTTCAAAACGAATTTAAGATAGTGACATTTTTTTATCAAACGTGTATTAAAATAAACACGATCGCACATTAGTTCATGTTCATGAAGAATATTGCAACAGGAACATGCTAATTTATTTTTCAACTTCTAGTACATCCATTTCATATTTCCTTTTATAATATTGCAATTTTCGTAACTGAACCCCACACATCTTTTGTTTGCTGAATAACTCTTCTATCTATTTTGTTTCGCCAACCCATGCTTTCAACATAATATCTGCTAATTTGTGCAAGCAACGAAGTAATAGGTGTTACTTACAAATGTACGATAGTTTGTGAAAAAAAATATTCAAAAGACACAATTTGCAAAAACTTCTAATAACTACAGTCGAACTTCCATAACTCGAACTTCTATAACTCGAACTAATTTGGTTGGCAGTAGCGTCAAAAGAACAAATCACATACAATTTTCCTTCCGTAACTCGAACTTCCATAAGTCGAAGTTCTCCATAACTCAAACAAAAAACATACACATGTTCTCTATAACTCGAAGAATTCTTCTTGTTTAAATGTTTGTTTTTGTTTTAGTTATGGCTTGTTTGTTTAACTCTCTTTTGTTGCTTGAGCTGGTTTGTATATTTTACATGCTATTTTTGTTTATTTTTTTCGGGGAATTACAATTTTGTTTCTTTTTGTTTGCGTAAGTATCAGTTCTATGCATAATTCGGGCTAGCTGATAAATGTTGAAATCGATTTTTTTTATTTTTATGACAACTAAACGTGTTTTAAAATGCTTATAAATTGAAGCAAAATATAAAACTTATAAATGACGTCGAAGATGGATTAAAGAAAAAGGAAGCATCTGATAAATATGGTATCCCGGTAACCATGGTCTCAACAATTTTCAAAAATAAGGAATCGATATCAACTCGTTTGAATCTGGATTTCGTTTATGTAGTAAAAGAGTAAGGACCCAGTAACTTATTTCAGTCAGTCACTTATTTCAGAATATTTTACTTAACTGTAATTTTTTAATTACATATGCTTGTTCTTTTAGATTCTAAAACCAACACCTTTTACAAAAACCTTTTATTCTATTTTGACAAAAAGTTCTGTAACTCGAAGTCTCCGTAAGTCGAAGTTTTTTTTTTGGATAATGGTGATTCGAGTTATGGAAGTTCGACTGTACTTCAAATGAACAGAACTTGATATACATAGGTATGAAAGATATTTCCATAATTTGTTATTGTACATTCATACATATACATACATATGTATGTATGTACTTTTCATCAAATTGAAACTGATCGCGCGAAACGAGTTTTGGCTTGAATCATATATTTTACTTAAACCAACGCTAGTTTGTTTTCAAATAGCAAAATAAATGGAAAAAATACACAAACTCCACAGCTAAATAATCTGCAAAGGTTTTATGTGTGAATTAAATTTTTAATTTTAGAAACTGATCTTGCGGATAGTTGGGATGTCGAAGACGATCCCATAATAACTCCCGATGATGATGATATTGATGAGAATGACGATACTGAAGGTGATGCTACACCTAAAGTTTCTAAGAAGAAATTGGCCAAAGTTGAAGAATCAAGAAGCAAAAAAGAGCACGTAAATGTCGTATTCATTGGTCATGTTGGTAAGAAATGTTACAATTTCTACATAATGTTATTTATATGTAAGAAATTGTACAAATTTTCTATTTTCATTGTTAGATGCTGGTAAATCAACAATTGGTGGCCAAATTATGGCACTGACTGGTATGGTAGATAAACGTACTTTGGAAAAATATGAACGCGAAGCCCGTGAGAAATCTCGTGAAAGTTGGTATCTTTCATGGGCCTTGGATACAAATCAAGAAGAACGTGACAAAGGTAAAACCGTAGAGGTGGGCCGTGCCTATTTTGAAACAGAACGTAAACACTTCACCATTTTGGATGCTCCTGGTCACAAGAGTTTCGTTCCCAATATGATTGGTGGTGCTGCCCAGGCAGATTTGGCCGTTTTGGTTATTTCGGCAAGAAAAGGTGAATTCGAAACTGGTTTTGATCGAGGCGGGCAGACACGCGAACATGCTATGCTAGCCAAAACTGCGGGAGTCAAACATTTGGTAGTACTGGTTAACAAAATGGATGATTCGACAGTGAATTGGGATGAGGCACGTTACAACGAATGCAAAGACAAGATCCTTCCCTACCTCAAAAAATTAGGTTTTAATCCAGCCAAGGATTTAACCTTTATGCCATGCTCTGGCTTAAGTGGAATCGGTTTACGTGATCCTATACCACCCTCATATTGTACATGGTATACTGGACTACCCTTTATTCCATTTATTGATTTCTTGCCTTCGCTAAACCGCAAAGCTGATGGTCCATTTATAATGCCTATTGTAGATAAATACAAGGATATGGGAACAGTTGTTATGGGCAAAGTTGAATCAGGATGTGCGCGAAAGGGACAAAACTTGTTGGTGATGCCAAATAGAGTATGTACATATAAGAAAAATATGTCTGTTCAAAGTGTTTAACGTCTGTTAATATTTATAGACACAAGTAGCTGTTGATCAACTTTGGACTGATGATGATGAAGTAACATCTGTGGGTCCAGGCGAAAATGTTAAAATTAAACTTAAGGTTTGTATTTTCTCTCTTATTTTCTGATCAACTTGATAATCAATTATTTTTTATTTTCGTGTAGGGTATTGAAGAAGAAGATGTTTCTCCAGGTTTCGTTTTATGTGACGCCGCCAATCCTATTAAAACTGGAAAAATTTTCGACGCTCAAGTAGTTATTTTAGAGCATAAATCAATTATCTGCGCTGGCTATTCAGCTGTTATGCATATACATTGTGCGGCCGAAGAAGTAACCGTTAAAGTAAGTATGCTTTATTGTGCCGTCAGCTTGATGTGTGTGCAAATTTTCATAAGTATCTCAATAAGTAAAAAAAAAATACTTACTATTTTTGGGCGTGGCTTTATTCATTTACTAACTGTAAATTATAATATAGTATTGTATCGCCGGTTAATTAGAAGTTGTTGAAATTTGTTTCAATTTTCACGTTTATTTCTTCAAATATGAAATTATAATAATCTGAAATCGGTTAATAAATTGCGTAGATCGGGGGGAATATTTACACACAAGAAAAATACAAAAGTTTTAATTAACTTCTTTAAAATTCGTCTAAGAAGTAAAATATTGATATTTTTTGCAACCATTTTTCATGTGTTTAATGTTTAACTTTATTTTTTTTCAGGCCCTTATCTGCTTGGTTGATAAAAAGACTGGCGACAAATCAAAATCACGTCCAAGATTCGTTAAACAAGATCAGGTGGCAATTATGAGAATTGAATGTTCGGGAATGATTTGCTTAGAACAATTTAAACTATTCCCTCAAATGGGAAGATTTACGCTTAGAGACGAAAGTAAGTTCTAAATGAAGGTTTATATTTTGACATATTTTGACTTTTAATTATTTCTTTTCGTTTTAATTTTAGATAAAACTATTGCTATTGGCAAGGTGTTGAAGGTGATTGAGTAAATTGAGCTAAGCTTAATTTGTTTTTAATTTTCATTGAGTGCTTGAAGCCCCGCCTTTTTAATAAAAACATAAACAAGAATTACAATTTAATTTTACAAGGATTTTAAGCCCTGTCGTCAAATAGGAAAAAATTAAAAAAAAAAAGAAAATTTAAATGATTTAAAAACACACACACTCACACTCACACTCACACAAAAACCACAGCCAACCTATTATTAAAAACAAAACAAAAAATGAACTTTATTAACGAAACGAACGAAAAACAAGGATCATTATCAAATAAATAATAAAAACAGCAAAGAAAATCGTCGTATATAAATATATACAACACACACATATATATATATATATATATATATATTATTATATAATTACTATTAAACATTTAAAACCAAAATTAAAAAAAGAAGAATTATATATATTGTATGATTACCATTATACATATTTTGATTTAAATTATAAAAAAAGAAGAAATAAACTATACAAAACAACAATTGGTTAAAACAATAGTAACGAAGATAAACAACAACAACCAACAATTCAAAACGAACAATAAACTGTTCTTTCAACTTAACAACTAACCGTGAAGAAAGAAAGAAAAAAAAAAAACAAAGGTATGCAGAAATACTTTATACATATACTTATTTTCCAGTATATTTAAAACATTTGTAGTTTAAACAATATTCCTTTTCTAATAAGTAACCTAACAAATTTTTTATATTATACAATTGGATTCTTAATTTGTTTCTGATAGAATGAGCGAAAAAATTAAACATTAGATAATGGGAGAACACCTCAATCAAGGCGACTTCAATACGGTGACCACTTCCTTCCAAACTATTAAATACTATTCTACATTGTATTTTACATTTGATATAGAAATAATTTTATTTCCATGGATGTGAGCCGGCTTTTAAATAATTTTGACAAATCTAGTAATTTCTATAAGTTTTGTGATGTGTTGTTGAAGTGGTTTTACCTGATTGAATGTGCCTTGAACTAACTGCATTATTAAAATTTAAATAAGTCAACACTATTATAGTCACATAATTAAAAAAAAAAATGGAAAGAAATATAACCAATTCACTAATTCTCATTTTTTCAATAACGTATTCACCGGCGTTCATCTCCCGATGCTGTTGTCTATTTTAATTTCACCTCTAATAACAAAATAAAAAACCAAAACCTTAAAATTTTCAAGCATTTTGCATCGAGCTGTTTTCAACATGAACGATTTAATTGCAGTTCGAGAGAGTTCATTAGTGAAGTTTTAGAATTTGGACGATTTATTTCTCTGGTTTCCTTAAAATTAAATTATTTCACTTTTCGCGTTTCCTATTAATTTTCTGGTCTAGTTAAAATTGTAATAATTGTTGCTAATAATATTTCAATGTCAGGTAAACATTTTGATTTGATATCTGCCTTATGTATGAAAATAGATCGTGGTATGTTCGAATGCTTAAAACTTGGAAACGACTGGACTAAAATGGAAAGTTCCTTTTGAGGGCGTGTTTTTAATTGCAACGTGAAGATTTAAAAAAAGTAAAGGTCAAACAATTCTCAATAGGAGGCGCTATAGGTACAAAACGAACTTTGCCGGGCTACCTAGTGCGATATACATACATAAGAATAGACTAACGCAAAACAAGACTAGAACTCATATAAGATTAAGTGTTTATAAGATTTAAGTGTTTGTTTAAAAAATTGTGGGGGTTACTAAAACCGTCGATAGTCGAATCGAAAGCCATCATAATAAGGCCCATTATTTTTTCAACTGATCTTACATTGTGAATATTTATATGAACGTAGAAAGTTAGAATGCCGAATGTTTATTTGCCGCTCCTAAAAGTATTCATGGCTAGAATTATAAATCTAATTCCTTTTTCTAATTCATACCAGTTCAGTTCCAAACATTGATGTCAATTCTACCACTTTTGTGGAAGATCTACCTCTTAGGTACATATCTACTCTATTTTCCGGGAAAAAAGCAATTTTTTTTTTCAATTAATTTAAATTTAAAATTTGTATTCCTTAAAAACATATTTTGCTTTTAACTGATACTCCGCGAAGAAAACATTATTAATGATGACTTCTGACAACAGTTTGCAAATACGACATAAATCAAAGAAACAAGATTACGCATGACGTAGGTCCGTTATTTTGTTTTGTAGCATTATTGTTGTTATGTAAAAAAAAAAGTTCATTCGTCTATGCAAAATAAGACGAAAAAGCTCTTCTTCAAATAGCTTCATTACCAAACTTAAAAGTTATGTTCTACAACACATTTTCTTTCCATTTCAAATCGCTTACATGTTTAACAACATACACCCAGTTTTGACTATGATGACATACATTTATGGGCAGTAGAAGATTCTTTTGTACGGCTGAGTGCGTAATATTCTTTCCTTGATTCATGTACATAAATACCAAATATCTACACGGTACTTAAAGGCGTATGTATCTATTTCAAGAAAAAAAAATTGAATTATTTTATTTATTTTTTTCCAATTAACCTATTTTTGTAAACTGAAATAAAATTATTAAATTATGTATCATAAGATGTTAAGAAGACTTGTAACAAATTAAAAAAAATCATTATTTTATAAATTTCTAACTAATTAAAAATATTCAGTCAAAAAATATAGTTCTACAATAATTTTTTTATATAAAAATTGGATAATTTAAAAATAAATTAAAAACTCGAAAAAGTCATTATTTTAATCGTGTTATCAAAATTTATAAGTGTGGAGGAGATTACAAGGTTTTCGTAGCTAGAATGTTTATCCAAAGTTGTGTCCTTTCTCAATCATATTTTGAACTTTTGCTAAATTTGATCCGTTATTTATTGCCGATTGATACAGCTGAAGTTCACATGAGAAATTCGTACGCGTTTTAAACAAAAATAAGTTTTTATCACTAATTAAAGGGTGTTTTTTTAGACGTTAACATTTACGAGTTGCCAACCAATGGGGCACTTGGCGACTGCTTTGTGGTTACTTTAGTTTGGAATTTTATAATAAACAGACTCACGCAACGTTTGCAAAGTATTGAAATTTTGATAATTTATGAAAGTGGAAATCTTAAAAAACAAACTAAAAAAATTCAAATCAATAATTTCGTGTAGTGGTTGTCTTTATTGGCCGCCATTCGATAATAATCGTGTCTGTCATGAGTTTCACATCCGTGTGAAAGTGAATCCTTTCCGAATATTTTGGTGTCACATTCACATGTGAAAATTTTTTTCTTTTTACTTTCGACTGCACTAAGCTGTGTGAAAGCAAATAGAATCTCATTTATTACACAATAAAACTAATTTAATTTGAAAAAAATCTTTTTTGAACTTAAGTTTGATATCTTATCTGCCTAATTCGGAAATAAAAACCAATATATGTTTGATAATAATACATGGAAAAGGAGATTTAAAAAATTCCCACATTAGCTACCAATCGAGCAAAAATATTCGGAAGTATGCCGGACAACAAACATTCTATTTTGTGATTCGGAAATTTTCATTCTAATTGAAAACTTCGGAACTCATGACAGACACGAATATAAATTAGATGTTTTGTGAAGTCAGCCAATCATCTATGTATGCCGATAAACCAGAGAAAATTGAACATCTGGAAATTAAAATACAACCAGCTATTGGTGAATTATGTGCGCCGATCTTTCGGAAAGTATTTGAATTGGAGTTCCAAATTGGGATATGATCCAGCCAGTCATGGCGGCCACATGGCCAAGTCAGGTTTAAACGTTAATAGCATCAGATTATTGATTCACTAAAGCCAGTTAGTGGTATAATAATGTAATATAAATAATGAAATACATATTTGTTTTTTTTTTTCAACGTAATTGCAGCATTACGGACCTCTAATGCGGTTCGAAAAAATTGAAATCGGTAGTTCTTATGGCGTAAAATATTTTTGTCGCTAGTTTTGCTAAAAAAATTTGCTGTAATTATTCCAAAGATTTATAAATTTCCGAGTGTAATAATGCTGAAATTATCACGAAGCTATTGAATTGGTCTGTAAGATCGGCCATTTTTCATACTTAACTTTATTTTTGTTTTATTTTTATATAAATAAAATCCAGTCGCTTCTGTCACATAAGGCACAAGCTTATTGCATTTTCGTTTTATTATTTCAATTACAAAAGAAAAAATTATAATATATTAACAGCTTTAAAAGTTTAATAATAAAATCGAAAAAAATATTTAAATAAAGTGTATATCCATTTAATAATTATAAAGTAAATACATAGAAACAAACAAATGGTTAATAAAATTAACTTTAAAAAATACAACACTTCATACAGCATTTTTATGATAAAAGGTTCCAAACATTTTTTTGGACTTGTGTTTCCATATACATACATATGTACATAATATGCAATAATTTGTTAAAAATGTGATTTCGAAATAATTTGCGACGTTTTGCTTTTCAGCTAACCAAATGGTGTAGGAAGAAATGCAAGGTTTTTTTGTTGTACTGCACTCGGAAATCCTTACCCGTGTGGAATCTGCCGTGTTTCTTAATAATAAAAGAAAAATTTATTTATTTAAACAAAAAATATTAATAGATAAAACGTGTTTATTTATACACTGAAAAAATGCCTAAAATAGCGATAAAAATAAATAAATTTTTTATTGATAAAAAGTTAAAATAAAAGGAAAATTTATCTCCAAAAATATTAAACAAAGAATCAAGGCAAATTCATAATAGGTAGAATCGGCTCAATACGCTTTAAAAAACCTTCACTTTGTCAAAAAATTTACCGAAAAATGTGTCAACAAAGCATTTCACAAAGTAACTGGTGCACATTTACAAGGGGCAAAACAAGGCGCAAATAATCACCCAGTCTGTTGAGACTACCTGGTATGAAATTGCTTTGCAAGCAATTATTTTCTTCTGTATGCTTGCTTACTCCGTATGAACTAAATTATAATTTTATTAAAATTCGATTGGATATAAATAATAATATTTTTCAACATAAAAAAACTCTTAGTAATTTTGAATTTTCATTAATTCAATTAAACTGAACTTGAGCCTGATAATATCACTTTTCATATGTACATCAATATAAGTTCGAATAGTAATTACGAATAATAATTCGTAATAATAATAATATAAAAATATTAAAATTCGATATATTTTAATTATTCACCCATTTTTGTTCGTTAATTTAGTTTTTAAATAAATTATTCTATTTAGAAAAGAATACTCTAAACATGTAACAATTGAAAAGTCAAACACAATTTTATGACGAAACCAGAGCCCAAATCGTTACATCCGTGAACGTATAATATCGTTACCTAAAACGCAAACACCCTAACTAATAAAAATTTGGAACTCGATTTCTTTTATGAATTCCAATGAATATCACTGTAAAAAATCAGACTTCACGGAACAAATGTAGCTGTTTTATTAATATTATTTGTGGATACATTATTTAGTCTTTAACTTTCTGTAATTATATCAAAGCAGTCATAATAGTACACATCATTTAAGAACTTAAAATGTCGTAAGTATTACGGTTCACAAGATTATCGCAAATTAAAAATTATCTTTAGTATGAAATTTATTTCTCCTATCAAATAATGAAAATGGAAGTTAAGGCGTTTTGAATGAATGAAATAAAATATAATATTTAATAAGTAAAGAAATATCGAGAAAACATAATAAATAAAAACAATATTCATTAAAAACGAAGCCCTCAAGGTTGATAATTTATTAAATTCGATAATTAAAATAAAAAGTTCGAATAAAAACCAAATTATAAAAAAAAAACATTTTCCCATTCTTAATTGAACATTTTGCTTTGAGTGTAAAAAAAAATTGTAAAGCGGAGTCTTACTCAAACAAGTGCTGATCAGCGACTGGTTTGATTTACTTTGACGAAATGATAATAAAGCAACAACCGAAGATGCTTATAGTATACGTGTGTCGACGTCGCGCAAACAGAATTTTCTTGCTATACACGCGTGTATAGCATTTCAAAAAACGCCCTTCACTAATTTAGACACTCTTATACTATGTTCACACGAAGAACTGAAACACTAGGTTCGCTCCAATTGTTTTTCTTTGTTAAAATGTTTTTGGACAACTAGTTCAGATAAACTAGCGATAATTTGTTATCAAAATTAGAGATGATAGTAAATTATACGGGTTCGCAACAAGGTTCAAAATGAAACATGTAGGTTCGCTCTCAAAATTTTATATGGCGAAACATGTAGGTTCAATCAAGGTTCGCCCGCGAACCAAGAATAAGAGCGCGAACCTCTATAATTTCTGTCCGTGTGAACATAGTATTATACTTTCGATCGAGCCTTCGATATGTGTTACATCGTTCGATAGCGAGCGATTGCCACAATGTGAAACTAAAAACTTTAGTTCGAATAACTTAACCTTATCGAAAGCGACTATCAATTAAACCACCGTGCTCGATGGGGTTGTGTGATGTCATATTTTAACTGCTTTTTTTTGTTATAAATCTTCACAAAATGATAATACATATATAATTCAGCACAGCTTTAATAGAAAAAGATGATTTTATTTAAAAGAAATACCCAAAATTTCTATATAAATTTTATAGTTCATAGGACTAATAATAAAAGTATAAAAAACGTATGTATATAAATTTAATACTTAATCAAATGCTATAACAATTTTATATAATTTTCTACTTTTTGGCTAATAACGGTGTTATAGGCTTATTTTTACGTTCTCTCTCCTCTAAACGTCGAGCTTCTCTCTCGCCATACAAATCCAAATGGCGGCCATAATACCAAACGAGTATATCGAAAGCTACACCAATTGCTGTAAAAGCTGTAAAAAAACAAATTAATTTATAAAGAAAATTTTCGTGATTCACTGTGATTAATTAAAAAAATTTTTCACTTACAAATTGCCGTTATATTTACTAAATACCGCAAGGCTGTTTGATCATAAATCTGGCAATTTCCATTGCCATTACAAGTTTGAGTCCACTTCAAACAAGTTGAATCGATAATACGACCAAAAATTATAGGACCCGGTATAAGAGCCAACAAACTGACCATCATTAGAGACAAACCTTGAGCAAAAGATTTATCCTCCGTTGAAACTGATCTGTAATTAACCAATAGATTGCCAATGCGACCCGAAGAACCAAACCAATTGACTATCATTGATGCCATTGAAAATGTCCAAAATGCAATATTGCAACCTTTAAGACAAACACCAGGCTTAAGAACATTTGTTACTTCATCTACGGAACGTCGGGTTCTCGAAATGAGACCCTCTGCCGTGACTATGTTGTAGCGGATAGTGGTATCATCACTTGCCAGAGTTGATGAATATTTTACCACTACTTCAGTTGTACTATCTTCACGGACACTAGTACTATATGATCTAAATGTATTTAAAGGACTTCGAGTTGTAATCCCTAATAGTGGGTCTAACAATTTCGGAAGGATGGAACTTTGTACTGTAGAATATGTTGCTGAAATAGTATTACTTGTTGTAAAATCCCGTTCTATATTGGCTGGTATCAGATCTCTATTCAAACAGGAACAATTTGTGTAGAACTAAAAAACAGATATTGGCTTAATTAAATTGAAAGGAAATTTAAGGAAATCAAAAGATTTTTTTATAGGAAATTAATATCCATCTCACAAAAATCAACAACAATTTGTAAAAACTGATAAAAATTTATATCGGTATTATTATTTTTAAAATTGGCCTCATTGTGTAAATTTTGGACTCGTATTTCTGAAAAAAAAATTGTAATGTTTTTCCAAATGCATTCGTGGATGTTTAAATGATTTAACAACTGAAATATTTCTAGCCTATAGAATATCTATATCTAAGACAGAAACGATACTTTTTGCTAACAATCTCAAGAATTTCAAGAGTCATAACAAATATTAAGTGTCATCTTATCAATTTCAAGGAACGCTCTAGTGTTCAATAATGCACTTGTAAAATGATTAATACAAACTCAAATGACTGTTAAATAACACGCGTGTTGTTGCGATGGAAAAAATACAGTTAAGAAATTTACAATTCAAATGAGAAGTTTCTCATGAAAATCTTTGTGGGTCTTAATTTGCAGGAGTCTGGAAAATATTGGACACTCCTTAGATGCTAAAACTACACTATTTTAAAAATGCAATAATTTTTTTTTATATTTTTGCGGATTCATTTAATTGTGTGATAAACTTTAAATTATTTATTTTCTATTAGTCTATTTGTTACCTTTAAATCCGCATTCCATTTGTGACAACCTGCATGACAGGGTGAAAAATATGTTGTCTCTGTGGCCTCGTGACAAATTGGAGAATATGGGACATCATCGCAAGCACAATTTGCATTACAGGTAGCACTCAAATTTAATCTGTTATCAATAAAATTCGTGGTAAAATAATTAAATCCCATCAAATTCAAATCAACTTACTTGCCGCCAATTTGATCTAATGAAACTGTATCTTTGCAATACATAAACATATAAGATATTTGTCCCAGGATATAGACGAAACCCACTATAACATTCCACATTAGTACTTTACTGGGTGACGGTTTCGTTTTCGATATAATCAAACCGGAACCAATCAAACCAATTACCATGCCAATTATTGATACTGGACCGACAATAATTGTGGCACTCTGAGCGGTTTTATGAAACTGAACTTCCATGTATTTCGTTAGAAATGTCATGTAACCGGCAGCACCCAGAATATAGAAAACAGCAGAAATTATGTTGTAAATTAAAAGTTTGTTGCGCAACAAACGCATGAGAGCCTTAGGGAAGTCTTAAAAAAAGTAGTTTAAATTAAATAATGAGTTTATGATTTTGCAACAAAGCGGTAGTTATGCATACCTTTAAGCGTAGGAAAATCAGAAGTTCCTCCGACTGGGGTATCTAGTGTAGCATTGGAGGAGAAACTTCTGCCCAATGGTAGACCCTCATCCATTTGTAATTCATCATGTCTCAAAACTTGCGGCATATGTGAATTATACAAATGTCTTGTCTTCTTTGGCAATTCCTTGGGAAATAGACCAATTAAACCCGAAAATAAAACCATTAAAGTGCCCAATATCATCCAACCAAACCACCAAGCACCCAACCATCTTGGATCCTTATTATCAATTAAAGGTGTCTTGGTGGGATCAATAAACATATTTAGCGATAAATAACCTAAATTTGAAAAATAATTAAAATAATTTTTATATGCATACATAATCCTAAAGTTATAAGAGTTTACCAACAAAAAATCCCACTATGGGTCCAATCATTCTCAGTGACATGGCCATTGCCAGCATTAAAGGTGTATTGGTTTTCTTTGTATTATCATCTAAATAGGTTTGACCCAACGAATAGTATAGAGTATTGCCCACACCAAGTACAAATTGAGAGAGAAATATTAAAATTAGAGGCACCACCGATAATAATGATTCACACTCCTGGTTAAGCTTCAAAGCACCACACAATTGTTGAGAATTTTTAATAGTAGAATTCTGCATGACGTAAATAAAAACAAATATTATGGTTTTCGTTAATTTTACAGCAAAATGTAATACTAGTTTTTTTGTTTCTGAATATAAACATTGTCATTTGTCGTGATAAGAATATATCTGGTATAGACAACATCCGAAGAAAAAAGTTGCAATCGACGGTAATGTGGAGAACGCTATCACTGAAAATGCACCGCGACAGTACCATTGTGTCCCTTGCTGTGAGTCTTTGTTCAGTAATGCATTTTTCCATTTACAAAGTTTTCGTACGTCTCTCCGATCGTTTATTTGGACTCAGGAAGAAACCAAAGTCATTATGCCCAAAATGAGCTTCAATTAAAATTCAATTAGAATTCGTTGCGTAGAATATTTGATTAAATTTCTGAAAGAATATAGTTTCTTGAACTAGACATGGGGACTGATAAGATGGGAATCATCACTGATAAAAAAGTGTCTTAAGTAGCTTTTTTCTTCTATCACCTGAACTTGTTTGAGCATGAAAATTCACTGCAAGTGAAAAAAGTTATTAAGAGCACCGAGTAAAAGCTCACCAATCTTTTTTGATCATTTATTTGATATAAAAAAATTGCAACTGCCTATAGAATATCTAGCTACAATGTATTGTCCAAAAATATGTTTGCGTCTCTCCAACAATTTCTGTTTTCTTTATTTTATTACTAACATTTCTGTAATAAGTATAACTGTGTACTGAATGTTAGTGATGATGCTGATTTTGATTATGACACTCTGTGTGTCATTAACAAACAATGTCACTGTTACATCGTTTTGCATTCGTACAATGTGTACAAATGAATCTAAGAAAAAAAAAAAAAAAAACATGCACTAGCAATAAATTAGATTTGATTGCATTGTAATCAAAAAGTTAAAATTTGCATTGTTTGGAATTATATGTATATGAATTTTGTTGTCATGAAAGGAATATATAACAAAACAATATATGTTCACCTACAACCAATGATATGGTCACATTGTCTCCAGACGCATTTTCATAATATTCCTTAGTTAATTCTAAAGCATCCTGACCAGGTCCATAGATAAAGTGTGGCAGAGCCAATATGAAACAGGATAAACCACAAAATACAATGCCCCAAGCAATCCAACGTGGACGATTTCTTTGACCACCGATATACGAGAGTATAAGAGATAATAAAATCTGTGATATTTCATTACCACTGAGGATTATGCCTGGAATGAAACAGAATAGTTATATGAAATAATTGTTTTCTCATCAAATCTAAAGAATTGCGCAGAGACACACAAGAAAATGAGTTTTCAATAGCAAATTTAACAAAAATTAAATTACTAAAGTTCTCAATTAATCAATGATGCATGTGATCTTCGTTGGCTTAATAAAGCATTAAACTTTATAAACATTTGCATATAGAGGGTTTTTCAACAAGAACTTAACTTCTTAAACAAAATAAAACAAAAAATTTAGATGCAGATGATTCAAATTTTTATTGTATTACGAAGAGAAATGTTCGGCAATTATGAATGAAAAATGATATCTGGCAAATGTCCACGACTAGCACGATGACAGATGTCGATTCTTTCAAAGTTTTTAATTATTTTTTTTTAAATGGCAGGTCTATTTCGTTAATCACATCACGGATTTTGAGTTTTAAGGCTGCAATAGATTCGATTGGCTCCGTATAGACTCTGTCCTTTCCTCTGTCAATTCCTGCATCAGTTGAACCTTGCAAGGCCTAAAAGTCGAATCCTTACGCGAAATTCGCCTTGTGGTGGTTTTGGATAAGGCCAATTGTTGAGAACGTCGAGAAATTGACAAATTTGGATCTGCTTCAACACTGTGGCGCACGGCTGAGATGTTTTCAGTTAAACGACCCGGTCGAACACGAGTTGGTGTTGGCACATTTTGAATCGGGCCTGTCGACTCAAATTTAACGACCAAATTCTTAATAGCGGTCGCAGAAGGACGATTATGTTGTCCGAAAATATCACGAATTTTACGAAATGTAACTTTAACAGAACCACCATTTTCATATTGGATTTTAATTATTTTAATGTATTTTCGAGCGAAATTGAATTCAATGTATCAATTGCCAATGCATCAACTACGAATACGTCAAAAAACTAAATGTCAAAACTATCATGTTGTTGGTGTTGCCATAATTGAAAAACAAAGTTCTTGTTGAAAAACCCGTTACATATTTACCAACCTGTTGTTTGACTGGGTATTTTAAATCTTTTCTCTATGGTTGTTAACGTCACTATAAAATACATGTATGACATGGCCTGTATGGTGCCCAGCAAACCGTATACAGCCATAAACATTTTTGTGTTGGCATAACGTTGCATCCAGGTTGGATGCCAATTCGCTAAACCGCACAAATAGTGGCCAGGACGTTGACGTAATTTAGTCGCAGGCATTTTGTATCTAATGTCATCAACAACAATTGATGATGTTCATGAACGCTGCAAAATAAAGAAAATTATATTAAACATACATATGTATTTGAAACGTTTTACGTTTCTGCTAGTAACATTAGTTGTTATTATTGTCGTACGCATGCTACGTATTACATATTTCCGCGACGATTGATGAAATTAGAAATTCTGTTGCTACGGTATGAAGTAAACTCGAATGCAATTTCTATTTATTTTTTTTTAATCATTATCCAAATACTGTAAAAAATTATCTAACCAACTAAACTTTTTTATCTTGACCTTGTGTTGTTAAAAAAACTTTACCTTGAATTAGTTTGGAGACATCAGGGCGTATGACTATTAAATTATATTAAGATTTTTCTATATCAATCATACGTAATGCCAGCGCAAAATATCCAAAGTGAAATCAAAACTACGATCAGAACTGGTTTTAGTTTTCGAAATATACGCGTATGTTAAAAAGGAAGCAAATGGACGAGAAAGGTGTGTTACATTAGCTGGCGAACGGTTTGACTTATTCAGTTAAATAAAAAAATAACTTGACAAAAATTGCAATTTTCATAAAAGACATACAGACACACATACTGAAAACAACAATAAAGTAACGTATGTGTTTATGTATGTCTGAGGGTGGTTGACTACTAAAGGCCGTGCCGCACTATCCTACACAATCGTACGATTCATTCACAGGAAAATCTTGCAAAAATCTGACCGACTTTAAAAAATCTTTTCAAAATGGTGTTGTAGGTGCCACACTATCATACAAATCTGATGCCAAAACATCTGGTTGACAATAAATACTCCTCTGATCGCATGAAAACTATCATTTTATGAAAATTTTCATAAAATTTTACAAATCGCACGACTTGCCAAAAAATCTGTCACACAGTTGCATTTTTAGTCCACACTACCATACATTTTTAGCACACATGTCATATTTTGCAAATCGCGCGACTGTGTAGGATAGTGCGGCACGGCCTTAAGCAAACAATGACTTGGGGTCTGGGTCCAAACCCTGCCAGAGCAAGTCAATCAACATCATTAATTTCTCTAATGTGCATTAGTGTGGCATTGTATTTATTGTTGTCGGACTATTTAAGTAATGAAGGTATTGAAACTGGTCACTAAAAAACTGTTCCGACAGGGATTGATGCTGTTCCAAGCTAATGTACACAACAGCGCGCTCCTTCGTCGGTTAGCAGAAACATCGGCGAAGTAAAACAATAAATAAAATGCCTGCTAACAGCTTAACAAAGTTAGTGCGTCTACTTAACACCGGAGGCGCCTCAACAATGCTATAAACAAATTAACATAACGCGCAAAGCAGAGTTGTAAAAGAGTTAAGTCTTCTAAATTTTCAACATCTATCTTCTCTACCCTATCCCTCTCCCTGACTTCCGGCACAATGCATTGCATACGTAGGAGTGAGTCATCCCCTGAGTGCTGGTCATAATTAAAAAAAATAAAATGTTGCTGTTGTATGAAAATCTATATGTATGTGAATAAAATCAAAAAATGTAGATCGATTTCATTAAAATTTTTTTTTTATAGTACCAGCACTCAGGAGATTACTCTTACTTATGCAAATTCTTACGCATGGTCCGCCGCCCATGCCTAAATACCTTGCTGAAGTGGTTGTAATCTCTTTTATCTGTTGTATCGCAACAGCACATAGAGGCTTTTTTATTAGTAGACCGAAGTCCAACCAGCCACTAGCATTGGTCGAGCATCAGTCCTTAAACCAATACGTCTCTCCAGCTTCACCAATAACCGGCCACGGAATCATGCCACCAACGAGGGTACGGCGATGACGCCAGTATCTCCATTCTCAAGGAGAAGGAATATCCCAATGCATATCCATACCCAAGAGAACATATATACTCGTACATTTCGCAACATCACATCGCAAATGTGTATCCTTACGTGCTCTTTCACCTTCTACCATACTAACATAGATTACCTACTTCCTTTATCTACCTTATATGCACATCCGTTGATCTGCTAACGGTAATTGACAAAAGGTATTTTCTGAAAAAGACAATTATCCTTTTCCCCAGCAGGCACAGCACCAAGGTGTGGATATCACCAAGATGGCAAAACGTACCCCCCAGAGGTGAATTTTTAGAGCATTGTTGCAGCGCCTCTGGTGTTAATTAGACGCATTAACTTTCTTAAAATGTATGATCAGGCATTTATTTTAATTGTTTATCTTCGCCAATGTTTCTGCTAACCGACGAAGGAGAGTGGTGTTATTTATACGAGTATGTAATAGATTGGACAGTATCAATCGCTGAATGGAATTTTCATTGATTTTTTTTATATGTATATTAAAAACAAAATTTTTTGATAATTTTTTTTTTTTTTAACAAGTTTTATGGTGTGTCTGGAGTTAGCGAATAGATTAAAACATGATGTTAGCATGGTTTCACAATAACATTGTTGCGGAATTTAATATCAATTTTCATGTAAATTAATAAATCAAACAGTTGTAAATGTTACACTAAATACATGTCATGAAAGTGTGCACCATTTTTGACAAAACGGTATATCTCGAAAACTACTTTAAAGGAGTTTCTTTGACTGCTGTTTATTGTAGAAGAACATTGAGCCATCAAAATACATCAGAGAGTAAGAAGCAATCAGAACGGTTGGTTTCTTCGAATGAACGCGTAGCTAAGAAGGCAGGCTGTGGTGCGATTGTTGAGAAATAGAAAAGCGTTTTTGCCGAAAACATATTATTTCATTCACAAGCTGCCCTTGTTATATGTAAATTTTTCAGTGTGTGTGAGTTTTTTTTATTACTTGAAATATAAATAAATTTATCTAATCTCAAAACCGATTAATGGTCAACAAATTTTTCCTATTTATAAATATTAATTGTAAATAGATTAAATTGTATTTGTCGACTAATATTAAACAATTCCGCCTTAATTAATTAACTAATTACAGAAAACTTTTAAATTAAGTGAATAAATAGAACTCATAATTCTCTGTATAATTCTGTGGAAAAAACGTAAAAGTGCTTAAGTCGACATAAGAGAATTTGGACTTAATATCATTATTGTATTCAAATGGAATAACTGCTTAATTTAACTTATAACTTTATATTACATTTTGAATTGAATATATTTTTTAAAGTGGTCAGAATTATGTGTTAGTAAATCAAAATCGAATAATAAAACGAATGATCAACATTTAGTGCGAAGGGAATGACCTTTTATCAACCCACTTACAAACCACTTTAAAAGTGCTTTTCTACAAAACTATAAAATATGACTTAAGCACTTTTTCCTTATTGCCACAGAATTCAAAGTGCGTACTTCGGTACTGATAATTTTCAAGATATTCAATCAATTGGTTATCTTTTCCTTATGTTAGAAATCCAGACAAAAAATCTGAAGTGAACTTGTTTTTTCACAAAGTTTGTAAAAGTTTCCACTTAAAAGGGAAACAAGGGCAATATCATATTTGTGGTTGTAAATTGTAAGCCACGTATTCATGTACGATTATTAAAGTTAATACTGGTTTAAAGTACGATTATTGTATGGGAAAGCCATTTTTATTGTGTTCTTTAACTTTTATTATTCGCGTATTAACAATTCTGTAACAGTTTAGTTCATTAACCCATTAACAATATGGTAACACAACAATATGTATAAAAAGCGAGTTATCAAAATATTATAAACAAAACAAAATATAAGAACATAAATAACAGATTTTTTTTGGGTGTACCACATAATCCCCCAAATCAAAATCCCCGAGCACAAAATCCCCAAAAACAAAATCCCCAAATTCAAAATCCCCAAATTCAAAATCCCCAAGCACAAAATCCAAATGTACAAAATCCCCAAGCACAAAATCCCCATTTTCTTTGGATTTTAAACCTAATTTAAATGTATTTCACACAGAAAATGGGGATTTTGTGTTTGTAATTCTTTCTGACATTAAAACTCAAAATAAATTTTATTAAATTTACTATGCAATTAGAATGTTTACAAAATTTCAAGATACATACATATGTATCTAAAATATATTCAAAAAGAATTTTAAAAAAATGTCAAAATAGAATTAGAACTTTTATTAAATGGCTAAATACCAAAAATGAACTTTATATATAATATTTTTAGTTTTCAATAATAGTTTCATGAATTAACTTTTTGTGCCATTTACTCGTACCTATTAAATATTTTTTTAATTTATCATAAAATATTTTTTGAGTTTTAATTTCAGTTTGGGGATTTTTTGGCACTTTCGCTAAAGTTGGATTATTTGTGATTTTGAGCTTGGGGATTTTGAATTTGGGGATTTTGAATTTGGGGATTTTGTTTTTAGGGTTTTTGTGCTGGAGATTTTTTTAGGTTGGGGATTTTGTTTTTTGGGGATTTTGTGGAACTCCCATTTTTTTTAATTTTATACCGTTTTTTAATCTTTTCTATGCACTCAATTTTCTTTTTAACTTAACTTAACTTTCTTTCTTAAACTTAATAAAATTCAAAATTTCTTCTTCTTTTGCATAAAATGCAGTGTTGCTTGGAAAAAAACTTTGCCATTTGATGTATAGTGCTGCCAATTTTTAGTCTTCATTATGGCCATTTTGCACGGTTTAAGCTATCACTTAAAAACAGCAAACACAATTAAACTCGATTAAATTCAAATTAATTCTATTCATACAATAATTATTCTTTTTTATATTAACACACTTTTAAGAATAAAGTACTTTTTTGCTTTTATTAAACAATCAAATTAAGAGCACATTACACTGGAAGCAGTCTCTTTAAACATTTTATATGAGTAATTTTAACAATTTCAATAAATTAATTAAAATTTTTACACACAGGCATATTCTGAAAATCACAAGTATGTAATTGTGATTTTAAAATCACATTTAGAGCTGTACGTTTTCAAATCACAAAATTATGTGCACAGAACAACTGTCTTGAGATTTGAAATTAATTTCACAAAAAGTGAATTTCAGAGCATGACTGATATTTTATTTTTCACGTTTACCTTTGAATTTATGAAAAATATTATTATTGTTGTTGCAATATTAATAATAAAGAAAAGAACAACAATTTTTTTATGTTATAACACGTGAATTGCACACCAGCAACTTGTTGCAACTGAACAAAATTTTATATATTTATAATTTTACACTAAAAGAAATCAATTCCTGTTTATTTTATCAATTATTTATTTATTAATACTCTATTGTTTTTCGAAAATAATCTTATCACAAATTAGCGATAATAAAATTTTTTTGTTCTAAATTTCTTTTGTTTTCAAAATCATTCGTCTGGTTGAATATTTTCTTGTTAAGGTTTTTTTCGTTATGTCATCATACGAATTATTTCGCGTACTTTTAGTCTAAATATGTACTAAATTTAAGGTAACTAATAGTTTTTTCCAAACGTTAATTTAAATCATAAATTGATTAATTTATTTCTTAAATAATCATTAGTTGCACACTTTTTTGTAAACGAAATTTCTTTATGTTCTTCTTCTAAACTTGAAATATTCTCACGCGCCGCATTGTCGTGTTTGCCGTTTTAACTACTCAAACTAAATGTGCGGACAAGTTCAATCAATTGGATCCATTTGAGAACTTTAAAGTTTGTTTTCTGTATGATTATATTTAATTAATTTTTTTTTACTTTTACTTTTTTCTCGCAGTGAGAGAACTATAGTTAGTGAGTGACCACCATTCAGCAAATAAAATCAAGCAGGGGCCGTATCTGTTCATGAATCTTGTTTTAATTGCAAGTCAGAAAAAGTAAAAGATTTCAAGAAAATTCACCAAAACCATCATGCATCATGGTGTTGGCTAAAGTGGTTAGCGCGTTGACTACTAAGCAAACAATAACTTGGGGCCTGGGTTCAAACCCTGGCCAGAGCAAGTCAATCAACATCATTAATTTCTCTAATGTACATTACTGAGACATTGTTGTCGGACTATTTAAGTAATGAAGGCATAGCACTGGTCACTAAAAAACTGTTCCGACAGCGATTGATGCTATCCAAGCTAATGTACACAACCTCCCCCTCCTTCACGGTTAGCAGAAACATCGACGAAGTAAAACAGTTAATGCCTGCTAATTAAAAAAAAAAACGCTGATTTCGATAAAAAAAAATTCCTATTAAATATTTATATTTTTTCGGTTCAAAGTAACAGTGATCACATCAGTGATATTTTTTCTAAAGTTAATTCGTTTCATATTTTTAATAATGGAATACCAAACCAAAATATCGACGATGACGTTAAGCTTCGTAAATTGAAATTAAATTATGTATGAAAAATTACAGCCTAATAAGATTTTTGTTTGAAATACAAAGTAGTCTCAAGTTTTGAGGAGAGACTTCGAACTTCTTTTGAAGAATTGCTGATTCAAATGGAAATGTAGTCATCTTTCCCTGATTCTCTAATAGTGTTGAGTGATTAGTATATGTTGGATCAGTATATGTATGTTAGAAATCTTACGACTGACAACTTTTGTAATAGTTTAAGAATATTACAGTAAGTTCAATTAATTCATTACTTCAGTGCCCTGCAGTTTCAAAAGTAGAAATTGACTTGAAATCGTTATGTATTTCGCTAATGAAAAATGAATTAACTACTTCACTGGCTACAAGTAATGTATGAGTTCGCCTTTTGACTCTCTCACTCATGTCCATGTACACGCACTCAATACATGCATAAATGTTAATGCCTTCAATTTCAATTTTTTTTACGAGTTGAAAAAAATTGTGCCCTTATTCCAAAGAAAATCAACAAAAAAAAATTAAAAGATTTTATGAAAGTGTTATGATTTTGTGTTGGCGTACAATTGGAAGTTCGTGGTCAGTGAATGAATGTTAAAGTTTTATTAAAAAAGTGTTTTTTTTAGAAAGGTAAAATGAGCTGCAGAAGTCAACTAAAACGTTGCATAAAAAAAGGAAAAGAACAATTAGTTGAAAATTTTTCAAATATTGAAAAAGAAATTTGATAAATAAACAAAAATCCAAAAAATTTAAATTTCTGTAGTATTTTTATTAAGAAAATATCATTACTGTTCTAACTGGTACATTATGACTAGCGAAATAGTTGGGTTTTGCTGACCAGTGATCTCAATTGACTACCGTCAATGTCATCCCCATGTTAAAATCGCCAGTCGAGTGCATTGCTAGTATTTACTGCCGATTTCACGATGTCGAAAGAATTTTGAATTTTATTTTCATTCGTACAAATACATTTGATACAAAAACAAAATTTTAGAATTTGTTTTTGTATCAAATGTATTTGTACGAATGAAAACATATGGAAATTTTCTTTCGACATAGTGAAATAGGCCGTTAGTCTGGTAGTTAGTGGTAACGACTGGTAGTTATACGGAACACACGGAACATGATTCGCTCTCTATTCGTACTTCACACCCCAATCATGAGCGAAGCAACAGATTTTCCATTTCCTTGAAGAGTTCCCAATCTGAGGGAGAACCACCGGTTGAACCAATTTTTTGTTTTTCTTTCCTGTAAAGTGAAAGTAATACATACATATGAATGTACGTACATATATATGTACGTAAATATCTATATACGTACATACCTACATATGTATTTATATGAACATCTAAAATAGTACGCCAATAGATGCCAAATAAATAAATGTGCACCACTTGCGTTTAGCAAGTCGGCATATACCATATTTGACATGCTTACCGATATCTACAAGTCATGTTGTGCATTTTTGTTTTCAATTCTTCCGGGCTATATTTAAAGCCCTTTATAGATAACTCCGAAGCCATTTCCATGTGAATGTGGCTGTTTTTCCGACAGGCACGCAACTGGGGCATCTTGTCTGCCCAAATATCTAGCAAAGCTCTCTCAGCACCCTAATCCCATTTGCTTGCACTTTTTCTTATTGCTGAAAGTAAAGATAATAAATATTTATGAATATGTTTTCGCATTTTTTAAAAAGCATAATAATTTTTACATACTTTTTTTGTCCATTTTATATTTTTTTCACGAAGTTTCTTTACTAAAAAATTATTTGTATTTAAAAAGAGAACTGTCAAATTGAAGCATGTAGATGAGTCTTATGAATAGCATGATTCATAAAAATGCTTCAGAAAGCGAATCAAGTGCTTCATCTTGTCGTGTAAACATAGTATTAGCGAATTCGCTAGCTACGCCGACTGCAGGGTGTTTACACCTGACAATACTGTCTTGACAATAACGATTTTCCACTAATACATTTTTTAGCAATAAAAATATGGCCGATACTTATAAATAAATATGTTCTGTATAACACGATGGTTGAAATTATTATATCGAAATTTTTCTCTTTTTATTTCAGAAATGTATTAACTAAAGAATTAAGGAAAAGGTAGAATATGAGGATTACCATAAGAATCTGTGTATATCCTTGAAGAAAACCCAATTTAAAAAATTTAAATTTGAAGTAAGTAAATATATATTTTTACAATATGATCAAATATTGTCAATAATATTTTCCAGCAGAAAATAAAAGATAACATTATTTCGTTAAAAACAAAAATGTTAAAATAGGACCGATAATTTTTGGTGTAAAATTGCATTTGAAATTTGAAATCAAAAAGCCATAAAACATCATACAGCTCTATAATCAAATTTGGCAAAAACCAGTTCTTTAATTGTGACCTTGTGAAATGAAAATAAAAAACTACCTGCTGAAAAGTAAAAAATACCTGTTATTTTCGATCCCTGAAAATAACTATGAAATGATAAAAATCATCACAAAGTCATAAAGATAATTTTTATTCAACACAATTCACGGTTGTTTGTAGATGTGATAATTTTGTAGTCATGCAGAGAGAAACAAAGGGTATACAATTTAATCATGAAGATGATAAGAGCCAATTTTTCATCGTAATCTTTTTGTAGTACAAAACAAATAAATATATTTATGTTTGTATGTACATATGTATGTATTGTATGTATGTATGTATGTATGTATGTATGTGTATATATAAATGTCAAATTGATTATTAAAAGTACATTGTACGAATGTTTGCAAAACTTATATGAATTAAGAGCTTTATGTTGACTTTTTTGATATGTTTGAATATTAGAATGGTTCGTGTATTTGTTATCAATACAGAGCTGGGGAACACAAATCAACTGTTTCTTAATATTTATGAGCCATTTATAAAGCTATTTATTAAGATATTAATTGTAAACTATATTTTTCTATACAATAATACACGAAATTAAGAACAAAAAAATATTTATATAATTCCATTAAAAATGGCAAAAATTTTAATATTTTTTAAACTTTTTAATTTTTCTGTGTTGTCAATCGATGTCCCATAGAAAAAGTTTAGTTCTTGCGAATATCAAAGCTCTGTCTTTATTTAGAGCTGGTGCACAAAAAATAATTAAAATTTTTGAAGTTAAGTTATAAATTCCGAATTAACGAAACATCTCATTATACATTTCGATTTTTCGAAATAACTTATGCAATTGAAATTTACTTCTCACGCAGCGCACCGGCTGTTAAAAAAAGTCGAAAAGCTTTCATAATTGGTTTGAACTAAGTTTTTATAAAGGGAAAGGGTGCCGCCGTGGCTGATAGGTAGCAATGCTAGCCTAGTAGTTCGGAGGTTGTCGGTTCGATTCCGGCCATAGATCCTGGGTGTTTTCTGCAGACAAGCTAATCGCTTTACACGAGATTTAAACAATTCTTTTTTGCAATTTTTAGCTTTTTGAAAAAGGCGAAAAATTTAAGAATTGTTTTTGGTAAAAAATTTTCAAGGTTTCCTGTGTTGTCGATTAATGTTCCGATAGAAAAAAACTTATTTCTTTGAAGAATATCAAAGTTCTTTGTCGTTATTTAAAGCTGGCTCACGAAAGAATAACTTTCAAAATTTTAAGATTATGTTAAAAATTTTTAATATTTTAAATTTTCTTCAAAATTTTCTATAACAAATATGGAATACAATTAAACTTGTGGGTCATCCCATGAACTTTTCGCTTAACGCCAGTCTTAAATATAATAGCTGAGTCTTGAAAGTAATTTTGAGATATGACTACGTTGTAATAAAGGAGCGATATATATATGTTTTGATTGATTGATTGATTGATTTGATTTATTTAGCATTTCTTGTTGCTATTATATATAGATGTACAATTTAATGTGATTATAAATTATAATTTTTTTACATAGAATTATAGTTATAATTATAATTAATTTAAATTTAGAAATTTCTTTTAATATAATCAATAACACTGTGATAGTTTTTGACCCGAAAAAAAATGAACTTCGATGAATCCTTTTCGAACTATTAGGGGGGAGTCCCCTCAGTGCGAACGTGCATTTGGAAGTGTCAGATTGGCTCCAGTTTTTGAGAAATCGGTATATATCCAATTTTCATGGTTATATACCGATTTCTCAAAAACTGGAGCCAATCTGACACTTCCAAATGTACTTTCGAACTCAGGGGACTCCCCCCTAATAGTTCGAAAAGGATTCATCCAAGTTCTTTTTTCGACTATCACAGTGTTATTTATGAAAGTTGTCTGTAAAGTGTTATAAAATTTTAAGGAATACACATAAGTTTTTCTTTTTTAGTTTTATGACATACAAAAGTTAATTACACTGTGATAGTTTTTGACCCGAAAAAAAATTAACTTCGATTAACACTTCCAAATGTACTTTCGAACTCAGGGGACTCCCCCCTAATAGTTCGAAAAGGATTCATCGAAGTTCATTTTCGACTATAACAGTGTAATTTTATGCTTGAATAAATAAAAATTGCTTTCTTATTTCAGTTCTAGAGGCAATTCATTAAAAATCTTTAGGCCTTTATAAAATATAACATTTTGGCTAAAACTTGTTGATGCAAAAGGCAGTATGTAATTATTGGCGTTTCTTAAGTTGTATGGCTGGACTTCGGCCACGTTGACCAAGTATCGACGCATGTAGCAGGGCAGGTTCCCCGTTTTAATCATATATATGAATAATAGTGTTCATCACCAGACTTTGATGGATTGAAAGCCACTGCAGTGTATTTAGCATATCCCTTGTGTGTTACTCTATTGCATCTGAGAATACATCGCTTACCTTTATTTTGTAACTTTTGAAGTCTATCCTTCATTTGCTGATTGCCCAAGAACAGTACAGTGGAACAGTACTAAAAATGCGGTTTTATAATTGTGTTGTATATATTAATGGCTGTTACTGTTGGAATCTTATATCGAATTCTTCTCAAAAACGCAATTTTCTTTGATATTTTTTTGCAAACGTATTCAAACTGTGGTACGAAGTTTAATTTGTCATCCCAAATATTATATTTCTTTAACTTTCTCAATATTTATATTTTCCATACAAATATTAAAGGTTTAATCTCCGTTTATTAACATTGATTTTGTTTTATTTGTATTTAGTTTTATTTTATTAATTTTAAGACAGTTCTCAATTTTAGCTAAATCTTCATATAAATTAAGGACACATTGATCCGGATTCTCTCCATATGTATATACGCACTTGTAAATATTTATGCGCTGTCAGAGGATAAAAAAAATTTAATGCTGACATTTCCGTTCAGTTCGAAAATCTTAACAAAATTATGTAGAGTACCAGGAAATTCGATCATAAGGTGAAATGAAAACATGTTCACTTAAAAGCTTTTTCAGGCATGTTGCTGCAACATTTTACTGAGGTTTTCTATTTGTTTTATTACCCTCTTTCAATTTAGAATAACTTTAGAGAGTTGTTATTGTCAAAAGCACACCAGCTACACCTGATATCAAAACACTGCTAAGCGGAATGTTTATCTTGCAATCGAGCGTAAAAAGAGTTGAATTGACAAAAATGATAAGAAAAACAAAATATCGTGCGTATCGGGCTGGGTTAGTGAGCAAATAGAAATCGATTTGAGAAATTAGTCACTGGCCTTAATTCGAAACTGGAGCAACAAAAATAAACGAAGCGAAAAAATATTTTCTTAAAAAAGATATTCTTAATAAATCTTAAATAAAACAAAAAATAAAATCCTAAACAACATGTTTTAAAAGAAGATTTAAATATTGAAAGAAATAATTTTAAAGTAGACAAAGTAAAACGAAAAACCGAAAATTGGAGACATGGTGGCTGGCGAACGGTATTCTGATTTGCCCACTATTTCTGCAAACGCAAATATACCAGACGGTGTGTTGATTGTTGATGTGAAGATCAATATTCAATTCAGTTGTTTAGTTAATCAATTTATTTTAATTAATTAATATCATTAATTGTATCTTTGGGAATTGCAGATAGTGTTGATTGTGGCATACGTGTTTTGGGCTGGTGTCGTGGTCCAAGTTGTCTTAAATATGCTCGCCTACGCACATTTGTAACTGTTTTGGTTTGTGCTGGTATTCTACAAGGCGCCTGTGAAACATATTTTCGTGTCTCCGCCAAACAGGCAGCTATTGAAAATGGTTGGAATTCTATAATTGTCGGTAAGTTGTTTTCCTCTTTTTTTTAACTCGATTTGGAAATTGGAAAAAAATTAAACATCATGAAATAAAACTAAATTTTGTAACTGTTGATTATAACTTTTCTTATCTTTGAATATCACATAAAGAACAAAGTAAATTTTAATGTTTATGTAGACGTAAAAGCAAAAAACTAACAATTACAAAATTAAAAGTTTTTTTTTTTTTTAACTTTTCAAATATTACCACTTACTACCACCTCTTTTTCTTATCAACCGATAGATAAAATTATTTTTTAAAAAAATAGTCATAGCTTTAAAATGTTTTTTAATGAATAATGCTGAATGTTGCATTAGAACATTTTCAAATAGTTGAAGCGGAAGTAATGAACTTCATTAAAAGTGAAACAATTCGCAGAATTATTGCTCAGTATTACGGTGCAACATTTCATGTGGAATAATTTCAAAATCCATGTGAAAATAAATACAACATATTAATGAAATAATTGATGAGCTCACAAACTTTTGTATTATTTGTAGGTTGATTAAATGTTATTGATAGTTTCCAAATAAACATGTTTCTAAACAAATGTTTCTCTACACTCAACTTATCTCTTAGTTTGTAACGGATGCTGAGACATTTGAATAAATTTGGCATATTCAAAAATATTTTTAAGTGTTGTAGATGGTATAAATGTTGTTGGTAATTTCCATATAAATTGTTTCTAATTAAATGTGTATATGGAAATTGCCACTAAAATATTTACGATCTACAACAAAATGACTAGAATTTATGCTAGAAAATTGTCCTCATAAAGGGTGAGCAAACTTGAAGTTAGACAGTAAATGGGCTCTAAAACTCGTTTTTTTTGACAAGTTCAGTTTTGTTGATACCAATGTAAAGCATAAATATGGGAATTAATAATGGAATATGATGTCGGGCAAATTGCCACCTCTAGCACTTCGGCAGACGTTCTCTCTTTTCACAAAATTTTGAACCACATTTTGCAACAAAGCTTCGCTTATCTCGTCAATGCAGGACCGAATTTCATCTTTCAAAGCGTCAGTTGTTTATGGTTTGTTCATGTAAGTCCGGTCTTTCAAATGGCCCCATAGATAATAATCCAGCGGCGTTAAAGCACAAGATCGAGGCTGCCAGTTGACATCGCCAAATCGAGAAATTATGCGACCGGGAAATTTCTCATGATAATAAATTTTCAAAATTAAAATTTTTCTTTAAGGGTGTAACGTTCCATCGTTAAAATTTCCTAACATTTTGTTAAATAAATGAAAAAGGATGACAGCTCAATTCTTGACATTTCATCATTTGACAGCCAATTTACTTCCTAACCTCAAATTTGCCCACCCTTTATAACTTTAGAACGTCGGAATCCATGGGATCAAAGTTTGCTAGTTATATTTACATACGATTTGCGATTGCCGAGAATTTGGATAATATCTACTGATTTGTTCGAAAAATATTTCTATTGGGTTAAAAAGTCTGCCGTTTTTAAAATATTTCTATTTGTTCGTTACTTTCGTTAATAACCATCATTTTAAATTTCAGAATGGCTTCTTGTTAGCAGTGGAATTTTTCAAGCGATTTTTGCATTGGCCTTTACATACTGGGCACACCGATTTAATCCGATAAGCTGGCTAAGTGGAACTATTATTTTACAATCCCTTACATGTCTTATTGCAATGATACCTTCTATTATGAATTTGTAAGTTATACCAAATTATATTTAATTCTTACAGTTTAAAGAAGTTAATTAATTTTTGTTTCCACAGTGCGGATAATATTAAACCAGCTACAGTGACCATGAAAGAAGAAATTTGCTCATCAAATTGGCCAACATTGTCAGCCTTGACGTTATCGGAGGAGAGTAACAAATTGTTAATATTGATAATGATGTTTGTGCTACAATTTGCTTTGGGCTTGGGCGCTTTGGCATTTTTCACTATCGGTCTAACGTATCTGGACGATAATTCAACTTCAATCGATAGTGCAGCTGCAATTGCCACTGTTTTCGGAGCAAAAATATTTGGTTTACAATTTGGTTCTGTTCTCATATTAGGCGTTGGTGCCACAAGCATAGGCTGGTGGTTAGGATGGGTGATCATAGCGCCAGCTATTTTAATAAGTGGCATTGTGTTGGGTTTATTTCCCCAAAAATTACCAAAAACTGCTATACATCAAGCAGCCCAAAGGATTATAGAAGAATCCCATATTCGACAGTTTGACAGCCAATTGTCCACATATTTAGATGACACAGCTTTTGGAGCATCAGTGAAACGACTTTTCAGCAATAAATTATTAATGTTCAACATTGCCAGCATCATGTTTATACAGGGAGCATCTATAAATTTCTCGTTGCAAGAGGAAAGTTATTTGCAGTCGAGATTCTTTTTGCCATACAGTGAAGAGGATGGTCTAATGCAGGAATGGAGGGCTAGATTTATATCATTTTTCTTGAAACCGCCAGCAGCAGCAATAAGTATGTTTTTAGGTGGTCTGGTAATTTCCAAACTTAAGTTGACGGGCAGGTAAGTTAGAGTTTCCACTATGGAATTGAAATTTTCGATTTATCTGCGAATTTCTTTTCTGTTTTTTTTTTTAGAAAAATTGCAGCTATTAATATTGGCATGACTGTGAAAGTGTTAGCTATTTATATCGCCTTCATATTTATTCGTTGTGATGTAGGCCCTTTGGGAGGCACTTTTAATGGTAAAGTTGAACAGCCCTATTGCTCCAGACAGTGTATTTGCAATCCCACTTCGTTTCTACCAGTTTGTCCCGAAAACTCAACTGTAACTTATTTTTCGCCATGTTATGCAGGATGTTCGAAGAAAATAAACATCAATAGTGTAGAGGTTTGTAAATTTCATGGCTTTAGTTAAAAAAAAAATATGTTTGGTTTATTAATCGAATTTCCACAGAAAATGAGTTTCATAGAAATTTAAAAAGCCAAAAATATTTTTTTTATTAAAATAAGACAGTAAGCCTTTTTGTCGCCCAGATGCTAAAAGAATTAACGAAAATGGGGAAGTTAGGGAAATCAACCCCGAGCTTCCAACATATCTCGATAATTAGCGCTTTTGGGAAACTATTATGACGACCAAATATCGATGATGAATGAACACGCCTTATAGCTTAAATGTAGAGTATGCTGGGAACTTTACTTCCCCCTAAAGCAGTGGAGGGCATTTTTTGAAATACTAAACACGCGTTTATACCAAGAAAATTCTGTTTGCGCGAAGTTGACACAAGCTTCTTCGTGTAGCTTATGGCAATTAACGTTCGGATGTTGCTTGGTTATCATTTCGTCAAAGTAAATCAAACCAGTCGCTGATCAGCACTTGTTAGAGTAAGACCTTGCTGTTCATTTTTTTATTTACACTCAAAGCAAAATGTTTAATGAAGAATGGGAAAATGATTTTTTTATAGAGAACATGGATGGCGATGCACAATGCTTGCTTGTTTTGTTTAAAAAGACATTACTACTGTTGTCATGGTGTTTACCATAACCATTGTAGGGGTGATCGAACACTAAAACTATTTCAATTAAAAGCAGAATTTTTCTTAAGCTAAGATCCCACTATCGGCGCAAACAGCCCAATCTGCGACAATTTTTATCGTGCTATATCGGCACACATGTAAAAACATTGCACAATTAATTTCTAGGCGGTCCCATTATCGTCGCATATTGCGACAATTTTTTTCGGCTCATATCGGCCAAATCTCAATTGCGACAATAATTGGTACAATGCGATCCCACTATCGTGCATTATTGGGCAAATTAAATCATGTATGTACGAGTAAGTAAGTATGTGTTTGTTTATTTGCTTGTTGGCAGATACAGTTTAATTTTCGGCATTTATTACAATGAAAAAGAGAAAACTGCTTTGGCCGTATAGTATATTGTGTACAAATTAATGTACGAGTATTAATATATAATAATAAAAAATTAATGAATTTTCATTGAATTTACTACGCAGCACGTATTTTTATTCTTGTTATTTTGTAAACAGATGTTTTCAGGGATGGTGAAATCGTTTTTTTTTTTGTTCAACAGTACAAATGTTATATTAAATGTTTTAATATATATATATATACATATATATATTAATTTATATATATAATATAACATTTTATTCGCACAAATACTTAGGAATATATGTTTTTAAAATATTATAACTTGTTATGGGTTAGCTAATTTATATGTGTGCATATCGTTGGTAGTTAAATATCAACTGTTGATAAAATTAATATTCACCATCATAATAATTTTAATGAAACCAATATTCATCATAATAGTGATGATGAATCTAGTGTTTCATTGCCTTTAAAAAAAGGCATCGTATGCGGTTGCTTTGGGTTTGGCGAAGCAATGTCGCCCATTTGATGATGGTATTTTTTTTTTTAAATTTAACGTCAGATGTTTTGAATTGAAAATGAATATTGTTTTCGTTATTATTATATTAACATAAAAAGTTTTATAGAAAAAAACTTCAAATCAAATAAAAATACTAAAAGGCAAGAAATGTATTTTACTTTTGGCAACAGACAAATTTTTTACATGTATTATTAATGACCGTTGTTCGTTTTTTGCTGCTTCCCACACCACGACATATGAGAGAGTATGTGTGTGCCCACCACTGCCCTAAAGTCATAAACTGCATATAACATAAGCTTTAAAAGCGTTGATACACGTGAGCGAGGTTATCAATTCATTTGCTCGCGCACAACGCTGCCATTTATGTACCGTTTTGATAATTTTTTATTGTATATGTAAGAATTTATTTTTACATCAGTCCTGCTGCTTAATATTGGACTCAATATCAATTTGTTCGCTTCAGGCGGGATAATACTTCATTCAGCTTAACTGGTTTATTAAAAACTTTATGACTACAGTGGCGGCAGTGACATGCCCACAAAAATAAATGTATTTATTTAGTCGCAAAGAACTTCTGGGTTAATGAAAAATTGTCTGGTCACCGTAATTATATCTTAAGTACAGTCCGTCCTGGTGGGTTTCAAGTCTGTTGTGGTGTCACTTTTTCACATTAGGTAACTGTACCGAATTAAACGGAGCTTTTTTAATTAACGCCATTTCACTAGATTTTAAGGAGAATTTAATGACACGTTGGCAGAATACTGAAGAGACAAGGTTTAAATTAGTGGCGATCATAAATCTTGAAAGCGGATATTACGAATTAATTCTCGTATTCGAATTCTGTTGAAAACTTGGTTAAATAGTTGATATTCTTCCCAATTGGTATCCACTTTACATAAGTTGTAAAAAATGGACGAATGAACCCTGATGAGAGGTGTAGCGTCATTGAAATCGGTATACTAATACGTTCTGCTAGTCTGATTAAATATGCTAGATAATGATTTCAAAATAAAACTCATAGTAATTTGAATTTTCATTAATTCAATAAAACTGAACTTTAGCCTAATAACAATAATTTCTCATTTATACGAATTAATTCTTTCAGACAAAAGCTCCCTTTAAGTATAACTTCGCAGTTTGTGAAAAATATTCTCCACGAAAATTATTTTAAAATTAAAAAATACTTGTTTCCTTGCAATTTTTTTAAATAAATATTTGAAATTTTAAAATATATTTCAGCTTTATGAGGGCTGCAGCTGTGGCGGCAACAACAATTATGAAATGAACACCGCTTTCAATGTGAAAGCCACTGAAGGAGCCTGCAGCGCTAAAACATGCGAAAAAATGCTGATTGTCTTTCAAGTTTTAAGCGTAACAACTGCTTGCATTTATGGCATGACGACGATTGGAAAGATTATAATTTCTCTTAGAAGTGTGCTGCCACAAGATAAAGGTTTGGGCTTGGCCATGGAAGTTATGTGTTTGGGACTATTTGCTTATATACCGGTGCATTTGGCTTTTGATGTGGTCACACGTGAGTAGAACCCAATAAGTTACCTATAAATTCTTTAATTAATTTCTAATTTTTGCACAACAGGCGTTACATGCATCTATTGGGCACCTGAATATGCTCGCTGTTTGCTTAGAGACAATCCCAAACATGGCAATATATTAAATATACTAACCGCCAGTTTGATACTAGTCGGCTTAATTTTCGATATTTTAGTATTTATATTCATAAAAGGCTTGAACATCTACAATTGCAAAGTTACAGATATAAATTACACACCTTCGCTGTATGCTCTTGTGCCACAGGGTGATGCAACGCAAACAACGGCTTTAGGTGGTGGTACTATTGTAACAACAAGACCTGCAGCTTCTCATGAGCAGACACTAGATAATCATGCCCTCAGAACAGCACCAAAACCGAACATTGTTTTTCGTCAATCGAGTTCCGTAACAAATTCCTCTAATGGTGGTAGTAGCATTGTAGAACAGTCTACATCCGGCGTCACTTATGCACAAGTAGTGTTCCCGCCGGACAAGCGCAAAACCAATGATGGCAGCACAAGTCCTAAACGTTTAGTGCCACGTGCTGATGTACCACTACATCATTTATCTGAAGAAGATGTAAGAGTTCAATTGGGAAGTTTAAAATCTTTTAAAACAAAACCTCCAAGTGAAAATAACAATTCGGATGTGATCACTGAAAAACCCATTGAAACAGATATTGATAGTGTAGACACCACAACATCTACGTTGAATACGAAACAACCCACTACGCCAAACAACAAGGAAACAGATGTAGATGCCATAAGACCACAAAGTCCGGAAACAGACTTTTAATTTTACAATTATTTGATAGTTTTAAAAATTTTAAATTTAAAAGCAAAAAGATTTTTTCAAATAATTATGTAGTTTCTAAAATTAATTGATTTTTCTAATTAATTGATGAAAATAAGAAATTAATTGAAATGTTTTAAGTGTTTGATAAAAGCATTCATTGAAAATTCGTAATATTTTCTGCATAACCAATTTATTATTAAAATGTTTATACAGCGTTTCTTTTTTCTTTTTGTATTATGTTTTTTATAAATTTATAACGTTTTTTTTTATCAAAAATTGTCTTCAATGCTCGATCAATATTAAACGTTTTATATTGTATTCTAAATAAACGTTAAGAAAATCGAATAACTTTCTTATTTTTGAGAAAAATACTTGACGAAATTTTTCTGGTTTTATAGAGAAGACAACGGAGAAAAATATTCTGCTAAAATTTTTTTATGCCACGCCCAATTTTTAATTATAAAAGTAGGCGTTAAATATGAATATTAATTTTCATTAACTTATCTTGTAATTTTTGATGTTGAACGCTGATGAGAGGTGTAGCGGCCTTGAAATCAGTACTGATACGTTCTGCTAAAAACTGATTGGATATAAATAATAATATTTTCCAACACAAAAAAACTCTTAGTAATTTTGAATTTTCATTAATTCAATAAAACTGAACTTGAGCCTGATAATATTACTTTCCATATGTTAAATATTTATGCACTGCATAGACAAGATTCCAATCTATCTTCTGTCGAAAATTTCATAAAAATATACCCAAAACTTCCAGAGATATATCGGATTGAAATTGATCATAAACAAGCAATTACTTGTTCATTTACTTAGCAAACGCTTTTAGTACTTTCGCTATAACTCAAAGAAAGTTTTGTGAAGCGAAAGAAGTGAAACTTTCCCAGTGTGTGGAGTACGAACTTTCCCAGTGTATGGAGTACGAATTAGAGTTGTCAACCGATTAAGAATAATTCGATTAATCGATCAAACAAAACGAAACTCTTGTTCAAATAATTTTAAAATGCCGATTTTCGAATAACGAATAAATCGATTAATTAATGTCAATTAATCGAACAACTTTTTTTAGTTTAAAATGCATACGTCAAAAATGTTTAAATTTGTTTGTATGATATGAAACAAAGCGAGTACTTTATGTCAACCAAATACATATTATTTCGGATGTTTGCGGTTGTTGTCGAACTGTGCATTACCTACATAGTAGTCGTTTTATGTTTTGAATGAAACGTTAAATAATTTTCAAGAATGGGGTTTTTTCACTCTCAGGTGAATAAATTAGAAATACACTAAAGCCAAAAAATTGAGCTCGTTTTGGAAGTATTTTACCAAGCACAAAAATGAAAAAAAAACGAAGTCACATGTAACAAGTGCCCTAAATTTTAAAAAATTGTTGGATCAACAACAAAAAAATTAATAATTTTTTTGCAACATATTTACGAAAACGTATTAAAATAAGAATAAATGAGGGACGTATAAAATTGTTAAATACGTTAATAATATTTTTTTAAATTCTGGAAATTTTCCGAGCAATGAAAGTTTTTTAAAATATTCTTAAAAAAGTGAAACTAAAGAATAAATTATACTCCAGATTATTTTATGTTGAAAGTAACCACAATAATTCAGATGAAAGTTATGATAAAGAAGATGTTACTAGTAATGAAATTAACAATCTTTTATACGAATTACATAATTATATTAAAAGTATTAAAAATTCAAAATATAAAAAAGACTTCAGCGGTATATTAGACGATATGGTATATTTGAAAAAATATGTAAAAAAAGAACAGAAAAATTAGATTAAAATTATTTTATGCCCTTCTCACAATATCACCTACCTCGACAATTAGCGAAAGATTTATTTCAAAAACCAAAACCAAAAATCGTTTGAAAGCTAAAAAATTTAGTCAACTTTTATTTGTAAAAGATTATTTCTTAAGAACAACCCAAATTGTCTGATTTCACAAAAAAAAAAAAAAAAAAAATTTGATATTTTTTGACAGAATGAAGCATGTTTATTTGAATTAATAGTTTTATGTATTTTTTTGTTAATAAAAATATTAACTATTTTATTTTTAAGTTTTTTGTATGAAATGTTTATTTTTGTCAATAAATTTTTTAAATCATTTTTATTCGTTGTTCTCATCGATTAATCGCAAAATTTTTCAGCTTTAATCGTTTGATCGAACGAACAAAATGAATTATTCGAATTATTCGAACAAACTTGAAAGGCGAATAATTGACAACTCTAGTACGAATATATCTTTCGTGGTTTTGGTTGTTATAAATTTCTAGAAAGATATAGGGCCTGTTCGTAAATGCATCACTGCGCTGCATAATATGATTATTTTGCACTGCCACTGCTAATCAGCTGTTGCTTATGCTTCTTTTTGCGCATTTTTATGTTTGCATTTATGAACGAAAAAATATAACAAAAATGGAAAAGTTAATGATAAATTAAATTTTTGGGCTGGACGATAAAACTAATGATGTAAAATTATCTAGTCTACAAGAGAGAAAAAGGTTAAGAAATAAATAATAAACAAAACAAATAATAAAATAAAAAATTTAACACATACCCATCCGTTGCATCAGCCATTTTTATGATTAGTGTTTTGTGTTTATTTGCGCATAATATACTTCAGCGATGCATTTTTGAACGCATCCTTTTGCAGAGTTGCCACTGTTTGCATATATGAATGTACTGCGCTTGATATGCAGCGCAGTTTTGCTTTAAGACAGTAAAGGGAATTGTATTTAACTGAAGCAAATCGAACTGGAAGAACTTTATCTATTTTTATTTATCGCATATCCATAGTTTCGATTCTTATCTGTAACCTTCAAAAGAATTCAACAAAAATACCAACCTTCGCATTTAAAAATACGTTCATTGACAAAGAAAAACTTATATATTTTGTTGTTGTTTTTTTTTTATAATTTTATTAATATTTATTTAAAAATATTATTGTTGATACAATACTTTGCGAAGTTATTTTTGAACAGAAATAAGAAAATCTTCGTCTTTATATACGTAAATTAAAAAATTTATCAAAATTGTTGAAACTTATAATAGAAAAAAGGTTTTAAAATAATATCAACATAATCATACAATAATAAACTTATAATAAATATTAAACTTAAAATTATCGAAATAAACTCATTTTTACACTAATAAATCATATGAACGAATGTATGTACTTGCGATCATTAACAATAAAATATAAATAATTACAAAAAAAAAAAAAAAAACCTGATTTAAAAACATTTCTCAAAAGGACTAGTAAATTTATTTCACCAAATAATTGCTTAAAGAGACAAAAACACACTCGCGCGTGAAAATATGCAACAGGAATTTTGAAACAGAGTTGCTCACGACCCGGGGGAGAATAAAAACTCCACAATAATATAAATAAAACATGTTTGATTTTGTTTAGCTTTCTTTAATCTTTATTAATCTGTTAAATACTTTCATTATTTTTTTGTTGTTACAATTATGTAATTATATTTTTCATTTTGTTTGTTTTAGGTATTTTATTTAACTCTTTTAATTCTTCTTTTAATTTTACAGGTGTAATAAGTATTTATAGAAATTACAAGAAGTTTTGTTTTGTTGCTGTTGTTGATGTTGCTGTCAATTGCTGCTGTCTTTAAGATTTTTGTTTTTCAATGTTTTTTATTTATGGTTTAAAAAAAGGAAATTTTTTTTTGTAAACTTCTTTTTGTTGGCTAAATATTTTGCTTTTAATTAAATTATTTTATAGTTAATTATACATTTTATATACAATTTGTTTACAAATTAGTTTTTTTTTCTGCAGCTATTGCGTGTAATTTCTTTCGTTTGGATATGAATGAATGTTTGAGTTAATTTATTTTCAAAATTTTTTACAACTATTTAATAAAGAAATAAAAATATGTAGCTTATAAAAATTATCATCATCATCAATACAGAAATAAAATTTTAAGCAGTTTCATTCATTCTTTCTTTTTTGTATTGTTTGCTTTAAAAACTTAATTTAAAATTACTTCAACTAAACTTATAAAACTAATAATGGAACTTTATTTTTTATAGCAACAGACGTTATATTTTATTTATGTATGTATTTATGTTTGTATGTGCAAAAATAAACGCCATATTTTATTACGTTTAATTCTTCACTTTAATTTATTAATATTTTTTTTTTTTTATAAATTTCTAGATTTTGTTTGATTTAAATTTTTCCTGTTTAATGTGAAGATAATTTTCAAGTGCTGTCGGAATTATATTTGACCAGTTTTGTAAATTAAATTAGCATGCTGTTATTTTGTTAATAAATTGAGACAGTTTAAGGAAAAAAAATAAACACAAAATTTTTTGTAAACTCTCTTAAAATTAAAGAAAAGTGTTTATATACTTGTTTCAAATTTTACGAATTATTAATTTTTGTCATATTTTGTTGTTCTTCATGCAAAATTACAAATGTTGCAAAAGTTTAAAAGTTTTGTTAAAAATTTCAGGAAGTTTTGTAGCAAACGTCATTAATGCTACAAAATTAGATAGAAAATTTGTATTACAAAAAATCGTTGGTTTCTATACCTAAAAATATGCTACACTATTTCAATTACAAGAGTTTAAAAAAAAGTCTTAAATCGAATTGCCCAATTCGCCAAACAACCATATTTAAATTTTGTTGTTAATTTCCTTATAAAGTATTTGTTTAGAAACATGGTTCTATGGAAATTAGCATAAGCATAAAAATATGTATACATAAACATTTCACAAATTTTAAACCTCAAAGTATGCTTCGATATTAAAATTTTCCAGCCCATACCTTTCCTTTTACCGTAGATGTGATGATGGCAATCGTTTGCGAAAACGTTATAGAAAAATGGAATTCTTTATTTTTAATTAAAATCCAAATTTTTTTATTTTATGCCTTCTTTCGAAAGTCAGAAGTGTTCGACATTGATCGCGCACTGTACAAATACATCGGTTTAGAATTGTTTGTTTTTGATAAAATATCTGTGTGTTAAAAAAAAGGAAATAAAGGCCGAGGAACGTGCATACGAGTACATACGTTATACGTCGTCTTTTCAACGTAAAAGACGGAAGATTTAGTCACTTTGTTAAATCAGTGTTTTTGTCTAACGATTTTTTTTTTAAACAAAATTTCATCCTACATTTAATAATAAAATTAATAAATTTAGTTCACAGTCCTCATAATAGACTAAAAGCGGACCAACTTTTGTATTTTGCGTTAACGAATTTTTATGAAGAAGTCGACGTATAACTAATGACAGACTCTTTGCGCCGCGGCTGATTCATGGAAATCCATGAAAATATCAATAAGTACAGCATATTGTTTTAGGATAAAAATATAAGGATACTTTCAGGCTTATCGAATTTATTTTCAGAACATTTTCAAACACCCTAAGGTATGCTAAGGTTTAATGAACAAATATTTTTATACAATATAAACATTTTGCTACACTACATGATTCTAAAATTAGTGTTTTATAAAAATCTATGACTACAAAATTTGCGTGGAAAGTTCGTGAACACATTTTGCAAGAGAAGGGGGCTTCATTTCATACAGAATTGTTCAGAATTGCCTTAGAATTGTTCATAAAAATGTTGCTTAAATAATGCAAAGACTTCTGGTTTAAATCTAGCAACATTTTTTTTTTTTTTTTTTTTTTGTAATTGTAATTTCACAAACTTTTGAGTAAAAAGCCTGTCTAAATCAAAAGTTGTTAATGCTTGCGGAATTTCTAAAAATTTGCGGTAACAATTTTTTTCTTCTTCAAAATATGACAAATATTATAGTTAATAAATTTGAAATTATGTATTTTATAGCTGTACCCAACATAACTTGTACATCAGCGGCCTGCACAAGACATCTTGAAAGCATATTTTGCAAAAATTATTTATCTTCAATATTTTTCGCCTCACTAATGTTGTGCGAATGATGTACTAGAAACACACAAATTGGAAAATTGAACAACTGCAGTGTGCAAAAATTGCCTTTGCAACCTATAAACAAATTATAAAATAAAAATATGGGCCAGTTCGGAAATGCATCGCTGCGCCGCATCTGATGTGATTAATTTGCTCAGTTGATATAAAACAGCTTTTGCAGTGTTACCAGCCGTTGACTTTCAGAACGTACAACGCGCATCAGATGCGGCGCAGTGATGCATTTCCGAAGAGGCCTTATGTTGCTGCTTTACAAATAAATGGTCATTGCAACATTAATGTTGCGAGTTGTTTGCAACAAAACAAATATCTTAAACACACACCCTTTTTTGTTTCAGACATTTGAGTTGCTTCAAATTTTCATTCACAGCATAAATGTTGCGATGGAAGTTGTTTTGGTTGGCAGTATTTACCGAGTATCTATATGAAACATTATTGTAGCAACAAAAATGTTGCAAAATGTTGTGCGAATTCTTAAACAACTTAAAAACGAAAATAGAAAAAAGAAGCAGCACTATACACTTTACGAATTAAAATAAAAATTCTATTTGCAAATGTGCTTTCAAGTATAAACACATGTTTCTAGCAACATCATTAATAAAATACGTTGTGCAGGCCATCGCGGATTTTTGGTTTTTTATAGAAATTCTAAAGATTTATGTATGTTGTGAATATTATTTTTAAGATATTCTTTTTATCATTTATAGAAATGTCATTAATTATTAATTAACTAAAATATAAAAAATAAAACATACTTTTCCTAAGTGGCCTTTAAGGGCCATCATCAAGAAAATGTTCTTATAGTTCTTTGCCTTTTTCCGAATCCTTAGACAATTAGAGTCTCTGCAGGATTTTGTGAGTTTGTAACAACTCCCGGTTGTAAACAAGCTTAAAGTTTTTTGTTTTTGTTTTGTTCAATAACATTTTGTATAAATTTTATTAGATGAATATTTTCAAGCTTAGCAACTATAATAAAAATTATTAACTATAATACAAAACTAAATCAAATTATAAGTTCAAATTTAATTAATAACATTAAAAATAAGTAAAAAAAAAATCTTACAACAGATCTTTTTTTTTTTCAAATAAAATTAGTTTCTCAATTTACAAACTTTTGTATAGCGAGTTGTAGATTGAATATACCTCATGGGCAATTTGCAAGTAAACATGTTACTAAACAAATTTTTATGTAGAAATCAAATTAAACATTTGTAGCAACTTACAATAAGTCTTGCAAAAAGATTGTAAATTGAGCATTTTTTTTTTTTAAATAAAAAGAAAAATAAGAAAAAAAAAAGATTAAATCTAAAACTAAGAAAGTAATGTAGAATATATTAGCTAGAATTTGATAGAACAATAAAGTGAACTTATTATTGGTAATATGCAGCAGAGTTTCACTTTATTAGCCTAAGAAATTTTATCTAACTTCAGTTTTTCTTTTTCAGAAGACCATCATGTGATGAAAAATTAATTTGTACTTAAAGAAAAATATATAAAAAAAAGTGTCGAGTAAAAAAAAAAAGTTTTTTAAAATAGGTGTGTTGAAATTTTCAATCGCAGGAGAGAAAGTTTTTTTTCCTCTCTCTCTTTCTTATAATTATTTTGAATTCATTGTGTATAGAAAGAAAAAATCAAGTTTGTTTGTTGTTTTTGGTAATGCACAAAAACAATTTCTTTTTGGCCAATTTAAGATCTCGGTCCACTTGTGGCCTGTTGTATCGATCCCTGGCTATCATCTGTAACCGCAGCATTAGTTGTTTGAGTTGCTTCTACGTTTTGTTGTTCTACTGTTGTAACCGCTGCTGTTGGCTGTTGTGTAGTGGTTGGTGTTGCTGTACCACTTCCCACATTCGATTGTGGTGTTGCCGCTGCTGTGCTGCTTGCACTAACGGCGGCTGCTTGTGTAGGAGCCGCTGATGTGGGCGCTGCTGTAATGGCTGCTGGTGTGGGTGCGCCCGTTATCATATTACTGCCACTGGGTGGGTTTGCACCGGCTATTTGCAATTGTACTTGCATTTGAACTTGTTGTAGTGTCTCTGGTGAACTATTGGACCTCAAAATGCTATTCTCTAATTCCAATTGATTGATTCTGCCCATAAGTTCGGCGATTTTTACCTTAAGAACTTCAACTTCCTCACGGACTGCAATCATTAAATGGGATTTTACGAGGTCCTAAAATGAAAAAATAAACAAAAACAGAGAAAATATTAATATTAAGTTAAAACAAAAGTGTTACATTTAATTTTGGTATAAAATGTGGTACCGATCCAAATAATTATAAAAAAAAAAACAAATGCCATGAATTGGTCTTGAAAATATGTTGCCGAAGTAGTACCCTGCTCAGTTTGTGAAAAATAATATGAAATGCCTTTGCAACATTTTAAGTCCGCGAAATAATATGAACAGCACTTGTTTTCAAAAACAGCTGACTGAAATTAATTAAACGTCTTAAGTGCTTGAAGATGTCTAGGTCAGGTATTATAATTTTTTTTTAAATACTTTCATTTAACTTGTAGGGCAAAACAAAAAGTTTGATAAATAGTTTACGCAACATATGAAAATGTTGCTAAGCTAGCTGAAACCAAAATCTTAGAAACGTCTGCAAAATATCGTAAGCATGATGTTAGCAGGGCAGGGCAGTATTTGAAATACAAATACGTATTTTGTATTTTAAATACATACATGACGTGGAAGTATTTTGTATTTTTTAAATAAATGATCAGCAAGTATTTTGTATTTTGTATTTTAAATACCGCAAACCATGTATTTTGCCCAACTCTGGATGTTAGTTTGAGCACAAGAAATATTGATGTTGTTAAAACATGAAGTAAAATAAATCAATAATAAAATCAAGTTAAAATTTGGTTGCAGTTAACCAACCACCCGCCACCTACTTCCCGCCCTTTATACTTTCATCACAATTCGTAGCAATTACAAAGCAAACCAACAATAATTTATTCAAACGAGTTCTTCTTGTGTTTTGTTTGAAAGATTCGATTTTCACATGTGCAACAACAGCTGTTTACAGACATTTGGAGTGTCTCTAAGGTCTGTGTTAAACATGTGCATTCAAAAAGTTGTTAAATAGTATTCGAATTAAAAATAAATAAATATGTGCACATACTATGTGTGTGTTTACACATGCAAATGTATTTAAAAAGCCCACATAAGGCTTTCGTAAAAAGTATTTCTTTGTATTCAATGTTAAGCCGATCAATGTTTTTTTTTTTTATTTTATATATAAAAAAACTCATGGTCGTTACAAAATCTTTTTAAACAAATAAAATGGCTTGACATAAAACAAACTATGTATGTATGTAAATATGTATTTCCAAATCATGCAACTTTTTTTTATGAGCTCAAGTTTAGTCACATCACATTTTTTTCGGACCTATTCAATACATTCTTTTGAGTTTTTCTAAATAATTTTAATAACCATGACGTACATGATTTAAACAAAAATATTAAACGATTTATGGCATGTTTATTTCTCTTTTGCGGTTTATTTTTTTCTGGATAAGTTGCAGCACGCAAGTTTTGTTTTGGTTGGAACCTTTTAAGTGTGTGTCTGTGTGTGTGTTTGTGGGGGGGTTCTTTCTAGTGAATTATTGCATGAGTCACCATATATGGTGGCATTTCGATGTTGTATACCACAAAAAGCTTAAGCAAAATTACCAAATCAATAGTTGCTCATTTTAAGGTTCAAAGTCAAGAAAACTTTTATTGTTCGCTACACAATAGTTGTAATTTTATTTTATGTGAATTAAAAGTAGATTTTTAATGTAGAACTATTTGCCAGCATTGCAAGAAAACAAAATTTTTTTAATTGCAAAAAAGAAATAAAATATTTTCTTTAATTTAATAAGAAGAAATTCAAGACAGCAAGCATTTTGGCAACGTTTTCATTACACTGAAAAAAAATATGTTACAAAAGCTACTTAATTCGATAAACAGATACTGGTGCTTGCAACATTATTGCTTCAGAAATTTTGTTTGAAACTAAAGCCTAGTACTCTGTTCGAATTTGTGGAAAAAGTAGAGCAACATTGATTATTTCACTTGGAAAATATGACATTTACAATGTGGTGTATGTTCAGGGGGCAAATTACGGCATTCGATATCGATCGAAATTTACATATAAATTGTATTGAAATTTCGATCGATATCGAGTGACGCAATTTCGGCCCAGCTGTCAAAATTACGTATGAAATAAAGCCATCATGCTTTATTTTGCAGGTTTTTTTTAAAATGTTGCCAAGAACATTTCATATGTTTATTCACGAAAAAACAAACAAAACTACTATCGCAACATTTTTTCACGAATTTTCCACGCAAGTTTTTTATACATGCATTTTGACAGCATTCTGCGTGGAATACTGAACAGAATACTGGGCTTAAAATAAATTTCATAGAAATCTTTATAAAAAATTTAGGAAGTTTATTGAATCCTTGTTTAAAATGCACAAAAATTAATTAGGAAATATTTATGAGTTGGCGCATAATACTTTCTGATAAAACTTTTAGACGACACATGGTCTAGAAAACAGTATGGCTGACTTCCAAAACGTTCGTATACAAAGTTTGTATACAGTATTGCTACTGTATTTAAATCACATACGTATGCAAAGTTACGAAGCAATGCAACAACTATAAAACCGATGCCGTGTTTGCTTTCTTACTGCGTTAAAAATAATTGGCGGCGGCGTTTTGAAATGGTATACATTGTACAATTATTGCACTGCGGCGTTATGAAATGTGATGCTTTGTTCAATCACAAAGCAATTGACGTTTTGGAAGTCAGCCTATCTTGAAAAATTTGACATGATATCGCAGCATGACATGTTTGACATGTTTCACAAGTGTTGCTCTCGAATGTTTGGAAAATAAAAAGAGTTCAACGTGAGCAACATTATAATACTATACCAAAAATAGCACATAAAGATCGTTTTCCTTTTTAAAAAATCTCTTGTATTGTTAATTGATGGTCTTATTGAAAAGCTTACTTAGCTAACACTGAATATGAAAGCTTTTCGACATCTTTTTTAGAAATGTTGCCGAGAAATACATTTTTGCAAATAAAAACTAATTAATTTTTTTTGTATAACGTATTTCGTATTAATTGTTTTCATTTGAAATATGATATAATTTCGGATGAACACATTACCTGAATGCATTTTGTATTTTTCACGCTTTCATTGAATGTTCCTTCATTCATGTCATATACATTTCACGAATGCAACATTTATAATTTTTTCTTTGTCGTTTATATTGCTGGAAAATTCTACTCTAATCGAGTGTCGCTCATATTATTTTGCATGTTGACTTTAAATGATGCACATACATTTAATATGTTTATCACAAAACGGACAGAGTACCAGTATCTGCAACATTTTTTCATAAACAATCTATGTAAAATTTTTTTATATATATTTTTGGAAGCATTACGCATGAAATGTTGAATAGAGTATCATCATTAATTAATTTACTTTTCTGTTGTAAATGCTTGCAACACAAAAATGTTGCGAGGGGCATTCATCAAGGAATACAAATGAAATATGTATTACGTTTTGAACTTGCAAAATGTGTAGAAAGGAGCCTTTTCAATATCCCGATAATTAAAAATAAATATATTTTTCTTATACTACTTGTCAGTGTATATTACCTGCAACATTAAATGTTGCGATAATAACTTACACAAAACAAACATCTTGAATATAACAACAAGAGAATTGTAAGTTTTCTAATATAATTTATGTATTTTTGTGTTTGTTTTCTATTGCGTTTGCGTCATAAGCAAAAATACTAAACAACTCAATTAATTATTTTAAATATTGTTAGTTTATTATCAAGTGTGTGTGTAAATTAAGTTAATAAAGGAGAGGCATGTTGCTGGCAAGCTTTCAAATAATTTATGTACATTGAATGACAATCGGCATCATGCAATATTTTAATAGTTTTTTAAACTGTTGTAAATATTTCTAATTTGTTATTGTTATTTCTGTATTTAAATTTCTGCAATCAAAACTTTATATGTTTGAGTAACAATTTTTTTAAATAAATGACAATTTAAAGAAAATCATTAGAAAAGTACTTTTGTTTCTTTGATTAAGTTCTTGTATTTAATAAGAAGCACACAAATAAAAACAACAACATAAAATTTCATCAATTCTATGCAAATAGTTCATGCAACATGTTGCAAACAGCTGTAGAGCTTGGCTGACTTCCAAAACGTTCGTATACAAAGTTTATATACAGAATTGCTACTGTATTTAAATCACATACATATGCAAAGATCCGAAACAATGCAACAACTATAAAACCGATGCCTTGTTTGCTTTCTTACTGCGTTAAAAATACTTGGCGGCGGCGTTTTGAAATGGTATACATTGTATAATTATTGTACTGCGGCGTTATGAAACCTGATGCTTTGTTCAAACACAAAGCAATTGACGTTTTGGAAGTCAGCCCTTATATACATGTATATAATTTTGGTGAACTCAGTAACACTACCATTGCAACATTCTTTCATAGGCAATACATGATAATTTCCGTGTAAGGCCTAGTACTCTTTTTGAATTTGTGGAAAATGTTAAGCAGTATTGAATATATCATTTGGAAAATGTGATATTTAAAATGTGATGTATATCTATGTAGCTATTTGTAGAAATTGTATGTATACAATATTGTGATCAGCTGTCAAAATTCCGTATGCAATAATGCCCATTTGCTTTATTTCGCATTTTTGCGAACATGTTGCTAGAAACATTTCATATGTTTTTCCGCAAGAAACCAGTTTTTTCACAAACTTTCTACTCAAATTTCTTAAGGTACGTTCACATCTGTCAAATATTTGCCCAAAAAAGCGTAACCACTAAATACCAATGAAAAACTTTTTGATTTATGCATTTATTTATTAAGTTAAACAGCAACTAATAAGATAAGATTCTATTACATTTTCTATAAACTGTTTAACGTAATAAACAGGTATTTAAATCAAAAGTTTTGTCATTAGTATGTAGTGGTTACGCTTTTTTGCATTTTGGCAAAATTCCGCATGACATTCTGAACACAAAACCGGGCTTAAGATGTTAAATAGACTAAACATTCTACACAAAAAAAAGAAAGAAAGAAAGACCTTACAAAGTAGCTGATTATAAAACCAGCATGAACACAATAACGAGTCTTTTTGTCAAGTCCTAGAAAACAATGACAGCTGAAAGAAAAATTTTATCTAAATACGTCAAGTGTTGAAAAATTCTCAATAATACATTTTTTTGTATTGCGAATAAAACATTTTGTTGTATTTATGTAAGTATGTATGCATGTAAGTAGGTAAGTATGTACATGCATAAATATAGATTTGCGCCAAGCATATTGTTTCAAGTGGCATACTTTTGGTTTTTTTTTGTTGTAATTTATCAAATGTTTTTGCATGTTGAAGAGGTAATTTGAGTATTTAAGGATCATTGTGATTTTCTTTTTAAGCAGAATTGCAAAAATCTGTTTTTGACTAGGAAAATATATGTATGTATGTATGTAGATTCACTTACACAAACAGCTAAAGAATTTTTTTTTCAACTAAAAACATAAAGAATAATCATAAATGTGTCACGTCAACATCGTCATCATCATGCTGTTAATGATATTTTCTTTATAAATCAAAATAGATTGTGAATTGTTTTTAATAATTTTTTTCATTGGTTTTGTTTTAAATTCTATTTATAGATTTTGTTGGTTTGTTTAAAAAGTGACGACAGATATTTAAAAAAGAAATTGTTTTCTTTGTTAATAAGACGACTGTTATTTAAAATTTCAAAAGACTGAATATAAATTTATACCGTTCATTATGAATTAAATTTACAAAGAAAAAAAAAACTAGCATAAAAGGCACGCCTGTTGGTCTTTGAAGATCGAAAAATTAGGAAATACAATTTTAGATTTGAAAAAAACTAAACGGGAATTTTTTTCTTCATTGACATTTTCTTTTCATATTGAAAAAAAGAAAATATATAAAAGTGGCTTTAATACAAAAATATATGATAAACAAAATTTATGACTAATTATGAATTCTTCATTTAGTGTGTTTTTTTTTTTGTTTTGAATACTCAAACAGAACCATACCAAGTCATTTTGGTGTTTATTCAAAATAAATATTCGTGGATTTAAGCCAAATTAATTAAAGAATTTCGAATATTATTCATAGCAAATAATCATTTTAAGTTGTTTAGCTTTTTTAGGTTCTGACTGACATTCGATTTAAAATTTATTTAAAAAATTTTAGTTTCTTTTCAAAATACCGTTTCTATGTCGGCTGTTTTCCCGTAAAAAAATCGAACCACGTGTCTGAAAAACATTTGCTATGACAAGAACATTTTAAAAATAATAAATCAAACCAAATGTTGCAAGGTTATTTTGCAAGACTAAACAAAATCGATTAGACAAGAGGGTTTATTTTTATTTATTGCCTTTTCCTTTTCCTTTTTTTTGCATGAACTAGGAAACGTGATAAATAATTAATAAACATTATTTTGAAACTTAATACGAGTATACATAAATAAGTATATATGTACATATATGTATATGTATGAGAACAGCTACTTATACATACATATGTATATCTATCTATATGTACATATGTATATGTTTTATTTAATAAATATGTTAATTTTTAATTCAATTAAATCAAATTGTAGAACCAACTTTAACAAACAAACAAACCCAAAAATAAGTTTTAAAATCAGAATCATATTAAAACAAAGTTTAAAATAACAGCCACACCTTCGTCTGACACTAAAACTGGTTTTGATAGGCAAAGTCGACTTGTAAAAACACTACACAATTAATAAGCACGAAAATTTTGTGTTATTTTGAATAAATATTGTAAATAATTAAACATCTTTATAAGCACATGTTTATATACATTTACGAACGTCATAACTAAAAAAAATCCATTTCGATATAATCGCAGTTGATGTTTTTTATTTGTTCGCACCATCTAGAAAAATGTCTGAATTATTCTCTTAAAACGTGTAAAGTAGAAAAGACATAAAGATCAAACTTAATCAAACAAAAATTTGAAATTTTGAGTTATGACGTTGTATTAGTAAATGAGCGAAATATATATATATATAAATATATTTATGTATTTAAACAACCATGGGTCAAATGTTGTCAAAAGATCATATAAAAATAAATACTTTCATGAATAGTTGATGCAAAAAATGTTGATCTGTTCATTTTGCCAGAAATACATGACACATAAATGCAACATTTTACGTCAACATGCTTAACAACATGAACAGGACTTGTTTTCAAGAACAACTGAGTTATTTTGTTTATACATACATATGTAAAACGAGAAAAAAACAACAAAGTATGAAAATTCGGAGTATAATAATAGTTCGTGAATTCGAAATGTGTACAAATATATTTTTTGAAACCGAACTGTCCTTTAATAAATGACAATAATGGTGATATCTGATCAAAACCAGTTGTAATTAACATGGCATCTTTGCCACATAATCCGATATTAAATGCCTGAATAAAATTTTTAAAGGTGTTTTTAAAGCCTTTCATTTGCTTCAAAATCGTTTGGCACACTAATGTTGCTAGCAACATGTGTCCGAAAATTTAATAGAAGGCAGGTAATATTTTTTTTTTTGTAATTTTTTCAATCAATGAAAATATTTTCCCAAGCTAAATGTAACAAAAAACACGGTTTCCAAAACTGTTAGTCCGTATATGTTGCGCGAAACATTTTTAATATAGCGAAAGTATTTGTAACAAAACAAATGCCTTAAAAACACCTTCAAGATGTCTTGTATGGGAATGGATCATCTCTGTCAAAATAATGAAGGCGTTAATTTAATTTTTTTTTTTAAATTTTTGGTTTAATAAACTGCAAGTCTTTGAGAATAGAAAGTTCAGACTGGATCGATTTTGCAACAACATTATCTAGAAGTATTTTATAAGAATTCTATTTCTTTGATGCTCTATTTGGTTTACATAAAAAAAATTAATTATTTGCAGTATCAAATATCTTCTTGGTGTATTGCAGTACTCCATGTGAAGAAGTGTACTGCAAAGAAGTACACAACGACCCGCGTAAGCTTTCAAAATCGTCTCTTTTGTAAGATTATGGCAAAAAGTTTATAAATATAAAAATTAGTGTACAAATTAATTATTTTAAAGCGATTTTATGAAGCAAATCTCTCTAAATAAAATTTAATTGAGATTAATTTTATGGCTGATAAATTGAAAGGAAGTTTAAAAAAAGGTTTTATAAAAACAGATTAACTTTTTAGCGATAAAATTTTAAGTTTCAAAACAACTTAAGTTTGTTTTTTTTATCAATTTTTTTTTTTAATTTGTATTATTAAAAATGTAGATTATTATCGAAATATAGACTCATACATACATGCATGTACTAGTGATGTTGCGAATACTCGTATTCGTATTCGATTATTCGACTATTCGCTATTTTAAGATATTCGTATTCGCCAAATTCAAGCGAATATTTCTCGAATAATTTGCACATACAAAAAAAAATATCATACAAAAAGTTTAAAAAAGTACATAAATTTGACAAAAATATATTAATTTATAAAAACTTTTATTTAAAGAAAGAAAGCCCTTTATCATTGACGCAAGACAATAATCTTCAAAAAAAAAAAAAAACAAACGAAAATTATATATCGTAATTATCATTTAAAAGTTAAAGTCTTATATGTAAATTCATATCATTTTAAGTCAGTAATAAATACTCAGTAGAGAAATGTTGAACTTCAAAAATGGAAGAACATGTGAAAGTCCACCGAGACATGTGACTGCACTATCTGCGAAAATATGTTCTCCTAAACAACACTGAGAGTAAGAAAAACGAAATCTCAAAGTATGTATGTATATAGGTAAAATAATTTAAAAATGTTCAGTATTGGTCTTCTAATTCGGCACCTCAATGTCATAATAATGTTAAATATTTAAATTAGTGTGACTGTTTTTTGTCAATTTATTGTTCTTGACACAAAGGGAGCGATTTTTTCCAATTAAATTTGAAATATTATGTGGCTCTAAACTTTAAAAGTAATATTCGTAAACGTATTCGCGAATACTAAAAATTAATATTCGTAACATCACTAGTATGTACGTAAACATGTATGCGTGCTAAACAACAACAAATAACCATGAAAATGAACACCTTCATAAAATAACCACTACGAACTGGATTTTTAATAAAAAAAATATCAGCATAAAAACAGAAGAAATACAAAACAACTCTTTAATAATTTATGTCAAAATAAGTAAAATGAAAAAATAAATATACAATAAATAAATTATAATAATAAAAGACAAACAATACAAAAAAGAACGATAAATAGCATTTTCTTAAAATGCCACCAATTATGGAAGCAGCAGCAGACTTGTTTTTTTCCGCAAATAGGCTTGTTTTTGCCGACGTTTTTTTTTTTAATATTTGTTTGCTTATTTTGTTAAATGTTACAAATAATAACAACTGTTTATATAAAAAATTATTTAAATTTTTTTTATTTTTTACAAAGTTTGGATTCGTTGGAAAATTTTCAAATTAAAAACAACACATTTATTTCTCAAGTATGGCAAATTTTTTTATGTTTGTCTCGATACACATTTCTTTTATAGGGAAATAAAATTGCTCAAACTTAAATAATTGTCGCAATAGAAATCATTAAGGCATCAATCGCATACTGGTGGTTATATACATACTCGTCAATTAAAGACCTTTTAATAGGGACGGATGAAATGGTTTATTTGTGAAAATTTTTTCAGAAATTCTTATATGTATATAAAGCCCGGTTTTGTGTTCAGTATTTCATGTGGAGTTCTTTCAAAATTCATTTTGCAAGAGTAGTACGCTGTTCTCTTTATGAAATATATATGAAATGTTTCTAGCAACATTTTACAAAAGCCGCTAAATATAGTAAATGGGCATTATTTGACAGCTGATCAACAATGTCGTATACTTACAACTTCTACAAATCGCTCATATTTACCATGTGTAACAATCAATGTTGCTCAACATTTTCAACAATTTCGAACAGAGTACTAAGTTTTCTTCGAAAACTTTATGGTTGCATTTAAATAAATATTTTAAAACGATTCATACAAACATCCTAATTTTGTGAAGTGAAGTGAAAAACTTAACCAGCAACATGTTGCTAGCAAGTAGTAAACAATCATTCCTTTCGTGAATAAAATATGGTAATTTTCTTTCACTTGAACTAACATGGAATATAGATATAAATGTTGTAAAGAATATAGCAGAAGTCATCAAAGGCTGAAAATAACCTCCACTGCCTGTCATGATTCTCTTTCGGATTTAGTTAAAAGACTTTTGTTGAGTGACATAAAGATACACATGAGCAGTGGTTGTGGGGTGGTGCAGTTTAGGTTGGAATTAATTCAAATTTCCAATTAGTTTTGAATAAATTGCTACGAAATCTCCTTAAAGTAAATAATTTTTTAGCTCCACTTTACAAATCATTTTTGTAAAAAATTATTTTTTGCACATCTAATAAAATTCTATTTTCTTTATTGTTGTATACTAATGAATCACTTATATTTCAAAATGTATCTATTCATAGCGTTTTAACGCTACAACACAGTTTAAAACAAATAATAGAGAAAAAAAAGGCTTTATAATCTTTTGATATGACAGACAGCAACTAAAGAAACAATTCGATGCAAGTAAATTGATGTAAGAAAGCAATCAAATGGCGTCTAAGATCTTCAATAATACACAAGCAAAATCATTACATTTTTAACAAAATTGACCTCAAACAGGGAGGGACACAAGCAGGTACTTTTTTCTTCGACTTTTCATCATTATTACTTTTGAACAAGTACTCGTAAGTGTTTGTTTTTTCTTTTCATCTAAATAAAATTCAACTCATAGTTTTGAAGGTATTAGATAACAAAAATTAATTCAAGTACATTTTGATCGATTTCTAAATTTGTCCTCAAGTACTGCTAGACCTGCATACACACATAAAAAGTTTTATTTGTTGAAAAATGCATGTGGGTGGGTGCTGCAAAATATTTAAATACTATGACGTGTAAGAGATTCAACAAACTGATATCGCCTCAATGTTAGATATTAAGTTTGTGATACACGAAAAATTAAGTGCAAAATCGAAAAAAAAATTTGTAAAAAAAAAATTAGAAAAAAAAAAATCCTTTATATTCACAATTTATGTGGTTTTCATTGAAAATTTTATGCTTAACATTGAGTAGATTATATTTAATTCATAGTAAAATGTATGTTTTAAGAGAATATTACATTAATTTTATAAAATATTTTAATTAAAATATATGTTCTATATTGAATATGAAAGTTGATAATAAGAAATTCAATTCTGATTTGAAACAGACGAGAAAGTATATTTTCTGGTAATAAAGATTTTTGTAGGTGTATTTTTATCGAAAAAAAAATATTCAAACGAAGTAGAACTAGTCTGTATAACTGCTGTTGGTAAGTTTAAATGATTTTTAGTAATAGAAAAATATTTTCTGAAGAAGAAAAGTTTGAAAGTTTGTGCAAAATTTTATTCACTAACACTTAAGAGTTTAAAGAATTTTCAAACAATTAATTTTTGTTGACATAAATTTTGTTTGAAATTGTCTTTTCATATACAACAATAAGCGATACAACTAGACTTGTGAATTGGGCAATTGATTTGAAGTGAATTTTTACAATAAAATTAATATCTTCACATGCCCTTTTTTTACTATCCTTATGAAACATGTTTTTAAGCAAATGGTTTATAAATAAAATATCAACATGTACATAGTGACTAGCGACTGTCAGTAGTCTGTTCAATATTTCGCGGGAAGTGATGTAAAAACATTAAAAAAAAATTGCCATGAATTCTTTATTCATAAAGAAATGTTGCAGTTGTAGTATATCGAGAAAAACATAAGTATGTATGTAATGTCTCTGCAACATTTTTACCCAACATGAGAAATAATATGGTTTGATCCTTGTTTAAGGCCGTGCTTCACTATCCTACACAGTCGTACGATTCATTCACAGGAAAATCTTGCAAAAATCTGACCGACTTTAAAAAATCGTTTCAAAATGGAGTTGTAGGTGCCACACTATCATACAAATCTGATGCTAAAACATCTGATTGACAATAAATACTCCTCTGATCGCATGAAAACTATCATTTTATGAAAATTTTCATAAAATTTTACAAATCGCACGACTTGCCAAAAAATCTATCACACAGTTGCATTTTTAGTCCACACTACCATACATCTTTAGCACACATTTCATATTTTGCAAATCGCGCAACTGTGTAGGATAGTGCGGCACGGCCGTTAGCGTGGAAAATTTAATAGCAGCCAGCTGTCCGCTTAACACATTTCGTCGACAACTTAAAATAATGTAGCATACCTTAAAGTTATGTAAACATGGAAAGGATACAGAACACAATAGGGGAAATCACTCTTAGTATTGTAATCATTGCAGATCTTGCAAGTCTAGCTTATTTTCATCAGTTTGCAGCAATGCAATAACAAAATATGTAAATAAGCTAAACATGCAAGATCTGCAACGAATGCAAGGGCAGTTTTCAACCGTTAATGTTGGTGAAAGTTTTGCATTTTAATTTAAATGTTTACTAAGTTGTAGCATGATTCTATATAAAATTTAATTACAAATTAAATACGAATTGAACATATAATTCCGGTATTTGAAAATAATTGAAACATATTTTTTATAAAACATACATACATACATATTTATGAAGAGTTTCTTGAAATTATAACGAATTTGTGATAAAAATATTAGCGAAACAATTACGATAACGTTATCTATCATAAACATTTATTTAATTAATATCTTCATAAATATGAAGATCTAATATAATTATTAAATATTTGAGTTTGTGCAAATTTGTATAAAAATTTGTACAAATTTAATGTTAAATTTCCTTTAAAAACTTTAATTTAACAATTTTTGTGATTTACTCTAAATTAAATAAATTGAGCAGCTCATACATAATAGGAGATCTTTGAACTTTGAAACAGTGATACCCAGAGCATCCATGTAGAACTCGTCGCAAAACTTAAAGACATACCAAGTTTTACGGGAAATGATCAGCCACAGCTGACATCTTCAGCTTCCATGACTTAGCCTCATTCGGCAATTGAAGCAACAGAATATACATGCACACGTAGATAGCTCATTTCGAAACTCTTATGTAACTATGTATGTAAGTTGCGACAAAATTTAAAGTAAATGAGTTAAAAAAAATTTTTATTAAAATAAAGCGAACATTTTTTTAAGTCGCAGATTTTTAAGGATTCGGCTTTTTGACATTTTGCGTTGTAAGTTTGCGCAAACCATAAGTAATAATAATACACAATTGCAATAAATAGTTTTATATGTACATAAAATGTTGCTAAGAAACTGATCAATATTTTTAAAAGCTTTTTTTTTAAATTAAAAGCTTTACATTTTCCCTTGTGTATGTGATTGTATGTTACTGAGTTTGCGCAAATCTTAGAGCAAAATTGTAAAAAGCTTTATTTTACGCTTTTATTTGTATCTACTTATGTATGTACATTTTTTTTATTTTTTTAAAGAAAATTGTTCAGCTTTCAAATTGATATTGTTATCATTTCTTTTTTTATTTATTAGTTTTGTAAACATAATTCACATTTTATTTCCCATTAGAAAAAGTTAGTATTTATGAAAAATTTTAGTGAAGAAGTAGTATTTTTTAAAGTTTATAATTTATCCGGATAACTTTAAAACAATTTTTTTTCAAGAACATGTCTAAAATTACTGATGGCTCTAGTTTTTATTAAAGACGTGCTTGAACTACATATATAGTTTTAGTAACTAGTTTTTTGCTACAATTTGTTCGCTTTGATTGTTAAATTTTTACACAACGCTGCCTTTAAATAAATTATGAATTTTGGCTACTTTGAAGGAATTGAATGAATCTATCAATAATTAAAAAATACATTTAAAATTCGAATAAATATTCGATTCCGATTACAACTGGGCATATTTTAATTTAATTATTTCTCTCTTTTTAAGCAAAAATTTTAACAAAAACAAAACCTAGGAACAAATATTAATATTTTGACGACTAATTATGAACAAATATTATGGTTGTAACGACTATTTTGTAACAGTTTGATATACATACATACATATATTTAATTTATTTAAAGGTTTATTTAATGTAGTTTGTATAGAAATTAATTTTAAAAGATTTTAATAAGTCAAAAAAATCATAAATCTTTTCATTTAAATGAGCAAGAAAAACTAAAATATTTTAAAGTGCAGTTTTTCTAAGCCTGATGAGCAATTCGTCTACCAACTTTTTATTCAAGTGAAAAGCTATCAGTTTCTTTCTAAACGAGTTGCTCTGCTCTTTATTTGGTATAGCAAAATTGCTCTTTAGTTTAATTTTCAAATTTTGTTATTCCACTAAAATATTTCTGTTTTATAAAAAAAAAATTTCAGATTTATTTGGCATTTAAAAAATTTTGCTAATTAACTCTCATCTCTAAAAATCATTTTGAATTTTTTTCCCATTCAATTTTATGAAAAAAAAAATCATTTAAAATTTCGTCCTTGTTTTTAGCTTACATTATTTACTCTTGCACATTTTAGAAAATTTTCAAATTTTTTAATAGCTTTTTTTTTTTTTTTTTATTTTTCTTTCATGGCTACAATTACTTGATAGCTTGCATTTTATACTACGCAGTGCATTTTTTTCTCATTTAAATTACTTTCTTTTGTTTTTTTTTGTCATTTTAGATGTTGGCAGGCATTTTTCTATTTTACACTTTTCCATTAATCATTTAACAAAGCAGCGAAATTGTATAAAATCAATAAAATTTTATGAGTGATTCGCAAAAAATTAGAAAAAAAAAACAAAATATAGACAAATATGTACATATGTATGTATGCATTTTTGTATATTATACGTACTTTAGCATTTGGCACCATCACATAGCAGGGGCTGTCCTGGCCCTTTTGCCAAATTTCATATAACCAATTTTCTGGTTGACACATAGACATGGTACCCAACATTTTATTGCTGTATACGAGTTTTTTCAAAATAAATTGTTTAAATTGAATTTTTACAAAATTTTATCTCCACCACTGTATAATATACAGTGTATATGAGAGATTTTTATTTCGTATTTTAAAGTTCTTTTAATTGCACTGTCTTTTTTTTTTTTTTTTTTTGCTTAAGAAAATTCTTTAGTTTTTAATTTTTGTAATAAAACACTTTTTAAAAGCGATATGTGTTGTATTTTATAAAATTATTAAAAATTTTCTTTTTTACAGGTTTTGAAATTGATTAATTTTTCCTTATTAATCACAGATTTTTTCCAGTAAGTTTTCTTTTTTTAGTAAATCGCCTTTGTTGTAGGGATTTTGATATAGTATTTGTTGTATAATTAGTTTTTTTTTTTTATTTAAATTATTAGTTATTATTTAATAATTTCTTGTTCTTTTTATTTTCTTCTTCTGTGAAAATTAATTAATTTGCTTTTATTTGTGGTTGGTTTGCTGGTATATAAAATGATTTTTTTTTTCTTTTCTGAGCTGAGCATAGGCACCAAATCTATATGGTGTATGAAATGATTTCTTTTTTTTTAATTTTAAATTATTATTTTTTTTTTCTTGATTATTTTATATTTGTTGTTACTTTTCTTTAGTTAGTGTTTTTTAAGCAAAAGTTTAGCAATAACTGATTTTCTGTATAAGAAAACAATACAATATACAGGGATTTTTGTAACTCGTTATTGAGTTAAAGAGACCGGTGGAGAAAAGCTTTAAAATTGAGCTATTTTTTTTTTATAGAGTTTTTATTGAAAGTACTCAAAAGCGGAGAGCAATAATTTAAAAATGTCTCTTTTATTTTAAGATATGTAAGTGCCTTAAAAATAAATAAAGCACATTTATTTGCTTAAAAACTTTAATAAAAATATTATAAAATATCTATACATTGAGTATAATGTTCTCTGTATAAACTTTTAGTGGCGACTGAAAGTCTGCTGGTATTTTATGCAACTTTTATATGGTTGTACAACAATCTACAAGATACTGAAAATTTGTTAATTGGAAAAGACAAATAAAGTGTTCTACTCTCTCTCTGTCTTTCTCTAGTTCTAAAAGGAAAGCAACTCGCGTGCATTTCCACTCATTCTAAAAGATAGTAAAAAAACTTATGCATACATACTAGTGATGTTACAAATATCAATTTTTAGTATTGGCGAATACGAATATTTGTAACAATATTCGCCGAATACGAATATTTATTTTTAAATTTTATGACAAAATTTCAAAGTTTCAAATTTAATTGGAAAAAATCTCTCTGTTTGTGTCAGTAACAATAACTTGAAATAAACTGACACACTACTTTGGGTATTTAACATTATTATGACATTGCGATGCCGAATTTGAAGACCTCTACTAAATATTTTTCACTTATTTTAAATACATTTCTTTCAGATTTTCTTTGTCTCAAATTGGTTAAAATTTTTTAAAATTAAATTTATTGTATCAGTAATCAAGTGTTAACTGCACATATATGACTTATAAATATGTACACACACATACATACAAACATTTGGATAGATGAAATTGAGTTCGAAAACGAAAAACGTGAATGACACGCACTAAGTATGAAACACAATGTTCTATCATAAGCTGGTAGTTTATAAGGACTTTTGAAAAGCGCATAGAAGACACTAATGCAAATGCTGCATTAAAATGTGTTATTTAAGGTCACGTGAAATGCAAAATACTACATATTTGATATCATTGGAGAGGTTATTAAATCTAATTTCTATATAACTGCAAATAATGTGAATATTTAAAATATTAACGTAACATTTTTGCTGATAACGCAATTAAAATTACATTTTTTTTCCACCTTACATTTTAGTTCATTTAAGTTTTTGAAGTTCAACATTCCTCTACTGAGGTTTGATTACTAACTTAACAAGATATGAACAAACATCTAAGACTTCAATTTTTAAATGCTAGTAGCAAAATATATATTTTTGTTTGTTTTTTAAAAAGGTTAGTATTAATTTGCGTCAAAGAATTTTAGTACATTTATATACTTTTTAAATTTTATTTATTTGTTGTGGGTTAGCAATATCTAAACATATATTTCGTTGGTTGCCAAACCAACTCATCAGCAGACGTTTACCCTTTAAAAGGTTTAAAAATTTTCAAAGCTATTTCAAATATATTTATACATAAACTTTTCATTATTACTAAGAGTTTGTGTTGATTATTAGTAATTTCCAACCAGTGATGGGGAATTTCGTACTAACCAAAATAATTCTTGTATTCTATTTCTGGTTAAACTTGGTTAAATAGTTGATATTCTTCCCAATTAGTGTCCACTTTACGAAAATTGTAAAGATGAACAATTGAACGCTTATGAGAGGTGTAGCGGCCTTGAAATCGGTATACTGATACGTACTGCTAAAACTGATTGGATATAATAATAATATTTTTCAAACATAAAATAAGTCTTAGTAATTTGAATTTTCATTAATTCAATAAAAACTGAAACTGAACCTGATAATATTACTTTTCATATGTACATCAATATAAGTTCGAGTAATAATTACGTTTATTCGTAATATATAAATATATAAATGTAAAATTTTATAAATTTTATATATATATTTTTTTTTTGACAGTATGTGCAAAATATTCGCTTGAGTCGAATACAAATACGAGTATTCGTAACATCACTAATTCGTTCTATAAAATTAAAATCATTAATTAAAACCACTCAAAAAATATTGCCATATTTGACGATTTTTAGAGCCTAATATATACATACATACATACATATATGCATGTCGGCTATCATAAGCAATGCGCAATGCAAGTCGAAAATATGTATATAATTTCGAAAAAATTATTTTTTATATTCGGAAGAGTTTTTGAAAAAAAGCAAATAACTAGAAAGTATATTTTTCTTTCATCTTCAAAGACTACTAACTACACTATATTAAGATCAATAATGGTTGCAAAATTTACATTATTTTGAGATAAAACATAGAATTACAGTGAAATTTAATTTGGGAAAACCTAATACTTTTCTCATCTGCTTGATCATAATTTACAGATTTTTTTAAGAGCACATCGGTCTGTAAGAACAATATTTGAAATTTAATAAAGATTTTGACGTTACATATTAGTTTTTGGAAAACCCCAACATAATTTCTGTTTTCAATAAATTTTAATTTTTTTTTTTGTTATGGGTTAGCTAAGCCATATGCTGAACTTCGTTGATTGCTAATGCCAACTCATCTTTAATCTTTAATCAGGTTTAAAAAGTTTTCAAACTCATATGCTCATAAACAAAACTATCAAGCCAGAATGACGATGGGACTTCCTGCCCATCATACAAAAAAACTTTTTTTTACAAAAATATAGGAAAGATGAAAAATAAACTATTGAATCGTTCATGTGAGTGCTAATATAATTTTGACGATATTTGACGATTTTTTCACTTTTTCTGGCAACCATGCACTCCCCTTAGGGGCTCGAAATCATTGAGAGTTTTTCAACTAAATTGAGTGTTTCACTTTGAGTTCTTTTGTAAACACACTCGTTATATTACTTTATATGGTAAAAAATAGTATCTGGATAAAACATGCGCTGTAAAGAAAAAAAATAAACTGACGACTGACTACCTGCGACAAATGTTTTCCCATTAATCTCTGAGATACTCTTTCTGTCTCGCAAAATGAGCGTAAAACAGACAAAAGTGGATAGATACATACCTGAAATTTATTTTACAATAAAATTTCAAAAGACCAGAAATCAAATAAAATGTAAAAATAAGAAGAAAATATTACAAATAAAACGTTTAAAGCGATGATCGTCAGTCAATAAGAAAGCAAAAATAAAAAAAGTACATACATACACATACATACCTACATGATTATTTACATACGTTTATGTAAATAAATATAGGTGTGTATATGTACATATGTATGTATGTATCCATTTGTTTTTGTTTGTCATTTGATTGTGAATGTTTGTCTGTCACAATTTCTATACCAACTGATAACGTCATCAAATATTTATGGTTTTATAATCGAATTTCATACACTAGAATTATTTATTTGGTTATTTTTTTTTTTCTTGATTAAAAATTAGCATCTCAAATACATACATACATTTAAATATACAGTACCGGACAATACAATTGAAACTTTTCTTAAAAATTTTTTACTTTATTTTTAGAAGACGAAAAATCTAAAATATTTCTTGAACAAAGCAATCGATAAAAGAACATCCTAAACAATTTGTTAGAAGTTTTGTCTTCTAAATATGAAGAAATAATTTTTAAGAAAAGTATTCATTGAATTCTCCCGTACTGTATGTATGTACATACATACATATGTATGTATAATATATGTATGTATGTACATTGTATACATATGTATGCAGAACTGAGCAGATAAAAGAATTATTTTTCTTTTTTCACAACAAAGGTGGTTGTGATGTTATAAAATTTATACAAATGAATATAAGTTTTATAATAGCGTATTGTTATACAATTGCTTAGATAAATTAACAGTATTTAAATTTTAGTTGCTTGCTTCTTCCTATGAGCTTTTAATTTTAATTTTTTTGTTTTAGGACCAGCACTCAGGGGATGATCCCTACTTATGCAATGCATTGTGCCACAACTCAGAGATAGGGTAGAGAAGATGGATGATGAAAATTTAGAAGGCTTAACTCTTTTAAAACTCTGCTTTTGTGCGTTATGTTAGTTTTTGTAGCAGTTTTGAGGCACCTCTGGAGTTAAGTAGACGCACTAACTTTGTTAAGCTTTATTAGCAGGCATTTTATGAATTGTTTTACTTCGCCGATATTTCGGCTAACCGACGAAGGAGGGCGATGTTGTGCATTAGGGGCTGTGCACATATTACGTAACGCTACGTGGGGGGGTATAAAATCTCTGAAAAGAGCGTTACGTAATATGTGCAAAGCCCCTTAGCTTGGAAGAGCATCAATCGCTGAGGGAACAGTTTTTAGTGATCAGCGCTATGGCTTCATCACTTAAATAATCCGAAAGCACATAATACAATACCACACCAATGTACATCAGAGCAATTATTGATGTTGAATGACTTGCTTATTTAATTGGCTAAAGTGCTGTTTTATAAAATTTTCTTCATATTTTAACCATTTTGAAATTTCAAAATGAAATTTATACTCATCACGCCACAAAAAGTCATCACTATGAAATCGAAGTAGTTTAGTAAATATGTAAAATATTTGCATATTTTTAGGAGTGAAAAAAACTCTAGCTAGGAAGTGCAATATAAACTTTAGTTGTTAAAAAAGTAAAGTCAAAATACAAATGTATAGAAATGAAATGTGAAAAATTTTAAACAAGAGCTTTCAAACCCATTCTGATCGTAATGAAATGTGAGGCTTGTTAATTTTTTTGAAGCTGTATTTCAGAGATAAAAAGTAATTTCTTTTGGAAATGTTAAATAGTTACGGAATTCTTTACTTGCTGTGCGTTTCTCAGTGATAATGTTTTCCCATTTCAAGGCGTGACTTTTTTAAGCTTTTTATTAAAATGCAAAGCTCAAGAACAACTGTTTATTTTTTACAACTAAAAGTATGCAAATTTTTTATTGAAAATAACACTCGCAGAAAAATTGGTTCGATTACCAAGACAATTTTCGTTTCGCATGACACAGTATTCGCTCGAAAAGGTGCATATTTCAAGAATTTTTAATTTTTTTAATCTATCAGACATGTCACAGAAATCAAATTTGCGATATTTTGAATTATATGAACATTATTAAAGAATATACATATAAGAATTAAAAATTATTTGGTGCATATTTTCAGGACAGACACATAAAAATGTATGTATGTACGTTTACATGTTTGCTTTAATTCGATTTATTTGAGCTTTAAATTATTAAAATTTCGCCTTAGAGTATGTAAAGATTTTGTGACAAAATTATTTTATGAACACACTAGATAAACCCGGTGCGCTTCGTTAACCCCTCGTTATAAAATAATATTCCTATTGTGAAAATTTAATGACGATCGGTCCAGTAGTTAAGACTAATATTAGTATAGAAGTATAGATGAAACCGATTGTAAATTATCTGTGTTCGATTATCACCAAAGCCTCTTTTCTTTTTCAATAGCTTTGATATACGATCTTCGTGTCTAATTCTTTCTGAATATAACTTTATAAACTTTAAACTAATACGAGTATAATCAGAATAACTTGAGTTAAATATGTTGACATTTTCTTCTCTAATTAATTCATAGAGCAACGTGTTCATGGAAGTACTGCCTTCCAATTAAAATAAAAATTTTATAAAATGAAAGAAAAACAGAAGACCTTTATTTTTTCCAAACGATTTGTGTATGAATGTACATGTACTTAAAACACACATAACTGAGTCTAACACGCGTCACTTAAGGTATGGTCACATCTGGCACACATTTGCCCAAAATAGCGTAACCACTAAATACTAATGAAAACACTTTTGATTTTGATACCTGTTTATAACGTTAAACAGTTTCCTACATAATTTATAGAAAATGTAATAGAATCTTATCTTATTAAATGCTGTTTAACTTAATAAATAAATGCATAAATCAAAATGATTTAGTGGTTACGCTTTTTTGGGCAAATGTTTGCCAGATGTGACCGTAGCTTTACTCTTATTCACGATTTTCAATAACAAAAATTTGCACATAAATGCGTAAAGAAAACGTCGCACCATAAAATTGATTAGATTTATTTGCTAATTTTTTCAGTATTATTTTTCCTTAATATAGTTTTTTATTTTATCAAAAAATTTAACAAAAATATTAATGACTACACGCATATAAAAATTATAAAAAACAAAATAACATATAATACATAATAATAATAATAATACACACATCCAAACATACAAAAGATATGAATGTCTGAATAAAATATGGCATATTAAAAAAGCAAACATCTTATGAATTAATTAGAATTAGACATTCTACGTACGTACGTATATACATACAGACATATTTCGTATTTTTTGCGACGCAGTTGATTTAGTTTCTATTTTTTATATCTTTCACTTTATATGTAAATATTTATATGATGATTTGGACGTACTTAACAACCTCTGGTGGTGTTGGTGGCGTGGTTCTGCTTTAATATTTGTGGTACCTATAAATTAATAAAAAGAAAAAATCACCCAAACATACAACTAATTAGTGCACTTAAAAAACTTGGTGGGTTGTTTGAAAAATCTAGGCGCCAGGCCAAGTTCAGCCACACAGTGTGTATATTTACACGAAACCATTCGAGCTGTTTTTACCCCCCAGATAACTTTCCTCATCCTGATCATAATAGAATGAAACTTGAAACATAAGGTCTGCCCACAGAGGTGACCTCACAGGTTAAATTTGAAAGCTCTACCGAAAAAAAGTTTCCCGAGATATTAAGGTGTGAAAAGTTCATATTTTAGTACATATTCACTGACTCACTGACTGCCTCATCAATATTATTGTGCACTTCCAGTAAAGCTAGAGAGCTGAAACTTGGTACACAGGTAGTAGGTCCCGGTGAGAAATTAACCAGAAAAATCTGAAAACGCGCACTTTCCACCCGGGAGGACTAGGGTGCCCCTTCTTTGTATGGGGCACTTCCAGTATAGCTAGAAATTTAGTACGCAGGTAGGTCCTGATGAGAAATTAACGAAAATGATTTTTAAACGGGCAGTTTTCATCTGGGGCGACTATGGTGCATATAAATATTTATAAAAAACAACTTAGAAAAAAGAAGTGAGATCCGCACAAAAACACAAATGTGAAAATAAGCACAAGTTCCTATCCAAAATATTTCGGCCGTAAAAAGTACTGAGATCAAAATAAGGACCAAGTTCTTGATGGCTACAATTCCATCTCATTTCTAGGCAACCTGTAAAGAATTCTTGGAAAAATATTGTTAAGCTTATAGGTTCATGAATTTTCAGTAGATGCCAAAAACTTTTTTTAATACTACTCTTCAATCACAAAGAGAGATACAACTGTATTTTTTTTGTGAAAGAGTGGAGAAAATGGTGTAAAATTTTTACAGTGGGTAGATACGACCACTGTGGTTTGGTTTTTTGCAAAAAGCGAAAATTTGCAAATTTTGAGTTGTTACGCTTTTGAGGAACAAGTGCGATATGTACGCTGCTATCCATAGAGATAAATGGTTCAAACAAATTTTAAAGGCTTTTTTGACGCAACAATTTCAAAAGTGACGAAAACGTTTGTTTTCTAATCGCACCAAAAAATTTCATATATAAATACTAATGTATTTGCAAATGGTTTTTATCAAAATTATTTGAATACAAATTATTCGAATAAAATTTCCATGTATAAAAATTATTCGAATAAAATATATTCGAATAACAATTTAACTAATGAAAATTTTCATATAAAATATGATCGAAATTCATAGATAGCAAAACTATTTATTTAAGTATTTTTTTTTTTTTTGTTTACCACCAATTCAGAATGTTTCATGTCCTAAAACTTATCGCTCATACTTTCTAAACATTTCAGCACGAATAGAAATTATTTTTCAATGTCTTTTGACAATCAGCAGCCAAGTTTTCTTTATTGAAATAGATATGTATGTACGTTCATATGTATATGTACATACCTATGATTACCTTAATATATAAAGGTCCTAACTCATGTCTTTTCAATTCGCGTTTTGTTTTGGGGGTTAATTTCGATAACTTAGAGGCTAAACTATCAATATATTATATATAAGCGATTTGAAAAAAAAGAGTTAGGGCCTTTCTATATCAAGGTAACGATGTAGTATATACATAGATATGTACGTTTGTTTTTATGGTTAGATTTGTTTTGTTAACTAGAGTATTTTATTTTGTCTTTTTTTGTTGCTTTTCATTATTCTTTTGCGTATTAAATAAATATTTGAACTTTAAAAAATTTCTTTATGCGAATTCCAACGAAATTGTCTTAGTATCGGTAAAAGAAGAATAAACAAATAGAATTTTTAATAAAATTTCATTTCATTTATTTCATAATGAATAACATACAAATTCGAACAGTTTTCTTTTCGAATCAAATTACGAATTACTTGAAGTTTTAATCAGCGTTGTCAACTTGGTGCGTTTCGCACCTTTTTTGGTGCTTTTCTAAATGTTTTGTGCGAAAAATATCTGAGTTGGTGCGTGGTGCGCTTTTTTTTTAATTTTGGGTGGCTCCAAAACATATTAAACACAATTTTTTGTTTCAGTATGAGAAAAAAGAATTTTGTACAAAAAAATACAACTGTTTCAATACCATTTCATTCAATTGTATACAATTTTTACATTCAATTTTACAGACCATAATAAGAACAACCATTAATGATGTTTAAGAGATACCAAAACACATTCACGAAAAGCTTAGCAAAAACAAAGTATTCCCGAGACTAGCGATCATTGTTTGATTTTTATAAAATGCATAAAAAATGAGTTTATATAAAGTGTTGTAACACTAAAATTAATAAAATTTCTATTTACTAAAAGAAATATTTTTTTTTTTTTTTTTTTTTTTTGATAATTTTATTATTTATTGAATCTTTAATTATTTATATTAAATTATCAATAAGTTTTTCAAATCTTAAATCTAAAAAATATTAAATGTAAGTTTAGCCAATGCTAAACAAAATTTTTTAATTTCAACGGTTAATTTTGGTTGTTTTACATCTCTCGTGAACGGCTGAGAAAAAGAGTATCCCTTCTTTTCAGCCGGGTGTGGCCTCTATAATGAAGAATATTGCGCGCAAGTGGATTTGGGTGCAACTCAAGTTTTTTTATATATTTTTTCGCGTGTTTTGAAAATACTGTCTTCACCAACGGAACGTCTAGGTCTTTATGAATTCGATGGTTTCTGACATACCAGGGGGCTGCTGTTATTGTACGTAGAATTTTATTCTGTCGCCTTTGAATTCTTTCGACATTCGATGCTGAGGCAGTGCCCCATAAAAGAAATATTTAAAGTTAGTGTCAATAATGGAGTCTAAAAGAGGAGATCATAAGCGAAATACAAATGGATTCGGCCTTGACCAAATAATAACACAAAAGCAAGATGTTTTTATTGCAAATGCGATATCACGCCTAAATATCCAACCTTGTTCGGAATGCTGGAACACGGAAACACATTGCAGCTTTAAGCCCATTTAGCTACAAACGACATCAAGAACCAACATTGTACAAAATGTTTTATCCCATTACAAATATGATGTCATGCCATTAGAAGTACAATTTGAATCCGATGTCGAAACATTATCTAGTATTGAAAAAGGGTGGAGAATGATTCACTTCATGCAATGGCACAATATTGTATTAACATTAGAATTTTGGACTAAAGTTAAATGTTGTAAAGACGCAAAATTAATTCAATAAAAATTTTCAATAAAAATAAAAATTCTGAACTTGGTACGTTTTTTGTTAAATGGCGTGTTATTTTCTCCATTTTTGTGCCTTTTGAAATTTTGAAGTTGACAACGCTGGTTTTAATCGATTTTCTCAAAATTTTCGTTCTATTACCACAGCGGTATTTGCAAGTGTACAACTGATATGTATGTATGTATTACAACGCAAAGTGAGTCGCGGATGGATTGCTCTTGGTTTTTTGTATCTAATGGATATACATAACTTTTTCTAGAGAATATATCGCACCCTAAATACAAAAGTGTCACAACTCAAAATTTTCCAAAACTGACTTTTTTCCATAAATTAATTCAGAGTACACATCTCTAACTACTGCGAAAATTTCTTTCACATCACTATCTTCTTTAACTGGAAAAATACAGTTACATATGTATATTTTTATGTTAAGTGTGTTGCTTCTGCACGAAAACAGTATTTTGCCTCTCCTGAAAATTTTAGTATTTTGAGTTGTGACCTTTTTGTATTTAGGGTGCGATATGTATAAGTATTTTCTAATGCGAAGTTTAACTGAGATAATAATAAATTATAAAGTTGTTGTATTTGTCTTCTGCAAAAAGATACTACTTACATACATACATACGTATTTTCTCAATAGTACACACTACTGATACATACCCTGTAGGACTTCTTGATGAGAAGTCATCAAACTAGTCGACAAAATTGTGACTTGTCATTAATAAGTCATCAAACTAGTCGACAAAATTGTGACTTGGATACAATCAGCCCCAGGCTTCCTACAGGGTATGCACATACATAAATATTTAGTTTAATAATAACTTTTAAATAGTCCTTGCACTATGTTAAATTTTTGAATTGTTTACAAAAGCTTTAAATAAAATATTTATTTAGGTCATTTAGTTACATGATTTTGTTATATTTGCAGTATACATCTTCTTTATGCCGTTTGTTAGCTTAAAGTATTAAAAATTTCAGATTATTAATACGATTTGTATGCAAATAAATAAAACAAATATTTTTTTTTTCATTTCAAATTTTTTCATACATAATTTGTTCATGGGAATCGAACTTGTAGCCTTTAAATTGTTGTGTGTTTTAAACATGAATGTTTAAATTTAAAACTCAATTCAAAGAAATATATGAAGTCTATATGAGAAAATCTGAATGAAGTGAAAAAAGCACTACAAAAATATTTTTGTTGTGTTAACTAAATATAATAATAAATAAATAAACACCACTAAATAAATACAAATATGTAAGTGTGTATGTACTACATACATACATACATAGATATGTATGTATGTATGAATGAAATTATGTAATTTTTGTTTTTAATTAGAATTGAATAACAGTGAAAGTAGACTTACGTTAAGCAAAATTTTAAATGCTCTTTCACTGGTAATTTTAGCTTTTGGAATATCATGGTCTTAATCGACCTCCCTGCTTGTCCTTTTAAACCAGTCCCATGACTTGTGACTAGTTTCCTTTCATCAGCGGTAGTGTTTAACACACTATTTTACATAAATTTCCCATCAATTTATCAACTTATTTACACATATAATAAAAAGACTACTACTAAAAAAACTAAAATTAAATTTTATGACGAGATAAATTAAAAAACCAAATGACTGATTGCAAATTATGATCGATACGACATATATTTGTATTCATAATTTTCAACTCTTTTTTGCTTCAATAATAATAAAAACAAACAAGAGATGATATTTTGAGTAACTCTTCTCACTTTTAGTCCTTTAAATAATATTAAAAAAAACATTTAAAATATATTATAAATCATTAAAAACTATTGCCCTTTTTTATTTTTTAGAAATACAGAATTCTTTTATAAATAAAATACGGTGATTGATGACATCTTGTCATTAAAATTATGACATCAATGTTCTTTAAAATTGTCTTCAATGAATGAAAAATACTTCAATAAAAAAAAAAACAAAAGATGGCATATTGAGTAACTTCTCACTTTTAGTTTTGGTAATTGATGACATCTTGTCATTAAAATTATGACTTCAAGGTTCTTTAAACGTCATTAATTAAGGGAAAAGACATCTATGTTATAAAAAAAATTGTGTGAAAGTGAAAAGGGGGGCAACAATTTAATGACAAATGTCTTCATATTATTGTCATATTTTAAGTGTCAGTTGATATGGTTGCACTCAAGTTGATGACAAATTTTATACATATGTATATTATTTTAAAATAATTCATGTTTGCACAGTTTGCAGAACATTTGCAGTTTTTATTAAAAAACCTATTAACGATTTTTTTTTTGAATTTTAAACGAATTATTAAAAAGATGACAAAATATCATGTTATTTATGTACATTTATATGTACATGATTTATTATTACTACAAACAAAACATGTAAGTATATAAACGAATGAGAAAAAAACTCCCTGTATTTATATAAATGACACTTAGTCATCATCATAGCTAATGATATTGAGTAGTCCGAGATAAAATAAAAAATATTTATGAAAATCAGAATACTTGGGACAGTTTTGTATTAGCTTAGACTCTACGCCGTAGAGCTTCAACTCACTTCATATATTTATACTGAGAGGAGGCACATATTATTATTCGCACTCACGCCCAATCACAATTACTTAGATATCTTTCTAGCAACAATATATACATTCACATATACATAAAACACATACTGTCAAAGTAAAGAAAAATAAATATGTGTTTAAAAACAAAACAATTATCAACAAAGAAATTCGAAAAAAAAAATGGAAATTTACCATAAAGTATTCACAAATTTAAGTACCAAATAAAAGAGCAAAATGTTTTGCGCCTTCTCCCTACTTGATAGGGGGAAAATTTTTGGTGTAAAAATAATTGTTTATTAAACCCAAAGACCCAATTAAACCATTCATTCATATTATTTAAATTTAATTACATATAAAATTATTTGAAAATAAAATTGTTATTTACTCATAATGTTGTGCATTCATGACTAAATAAAAATATTTATTTATATTTTATGGTTTTGTTTTTTTTTTTTTGGCAAAAGAAAACTCACTTTGTGTTTTCGAAAAGATGTCACAAAACAATTTCTAAATATTACAACACTTTTACAGAGGCTCGTACGACCATATTTATAAAGAAGCATCATGCATACCAATAAGGCAGGAGCGCACTAAAATTTGTTTTCAACATTATTGAGAAGATAATTGAGGAATAAGATACTGTTAAACGTTTTTTTTGTTGGTATCTTGCCCTTTTCTTATTCGGTTTTTTTTATTTTTGGTTAATTGGATTTCTTCTACTAAAGCTTGTTCGATGGAAGGAATATGAATAAATAATAACCGGGAAAAATTGGTACTTTTATGTTTTTTTCTTTTATTATTTTCTTACAAAATTACGGTGTAAAAGTTGAGACCAATATCTTAAGGGCCCATTCACGTACTTATTATGTAACGCTGTTTTTAATTAGAGAGCGGCTCCTCCCCGGCTGGAGCGTTACGCCACCAATTGCTTTTTTCCGGCATTGCTAGTACTTATCGGCGACGTTTGGAAAATGTATTCATTGTCAATACTTTGCACTGTGTCGTTATAAAAATATATACTTTGTTCGAAAACAAAGCAACTGATTTTCGGAAATCACGCATTATAATGCAATTCATCCGAATTCAACACAATGAGCTAATCGATTAGATTACGAAAACTTTGCAGTCAGATGCAAATGTTTAAAATCCGATTAATTCATTTATTGTTTAAATTTTTGTCTTTTCTATTTTCGAAACACAAAATGAAAGACACCAAAACGTGTGCAATCCATTTCGCGAGAAAAAAAATTATATCGGTTCACAAATGTTCATAAGAGTTATGCCGTGTAAGAACATAAAAACACACGATTTGATAACTTCCGCCTCTTTTAAAGTCCTATTTCATCGTTTCTCGCAATACTAATGCGCCATTCCACATTTTTCTATTCACAAACTTTTAAGCTGCTTTCAATATGAGGATATTTGAAGCCATTTTATTTACGTGTCGTCGATTGATCCCCCCCTTTCCTATAATTGAAAGCACTCCACTGTTTTTACAGAGGAAAATTACAAGTGTTTATTGAACGGCCAATTCAAATACCATACGACGACAGCAAGAAACCAGAAGTAAATGGATACGCAAGGAATTGATGAGTGAGTGAGTGAGTGGTAAATTGTGAAGGTGTCTAACTATTGTTGTTGTTTTTGCTTATGCCGTTGTTTGGCGCGTTGGAAATTTTATTTACAGGAATCATTAAACTTATAAGTCTACTAATACTTTTCTTTTGCTTTCAATCATTTGCATGCAATTCCATTTATTCAATTTATTACATACGAGGGCGGTAACAGAAATGAGCACGAGAAAATCTAACTACATATATTTGATAAAACATTTTGAAAGAGAATCTAACGTTCCATAGTATAGTTGTAAGTAACTAGAAATGTTTATAAAACAATCTCAGAAATTAAAAATATTAAACAACAACTACTTTGTATATACATATTTTAATTTAACAGCTCTTATCACAATAATTCTCGTATTCTTTCTCTAAAATGATTCGTACATAACACAGCAGTTTCGTCGGTTATCAGAATCGTCGGCGAAGTAAAACAATTAATAAAAGTCGCCAGCTATAAATGGATTATGTAATCACATTCAACAGTGCTACCTAACAAGTAGTGAAAGCATTTTATCTATTTAATATTTCTCTGATTATTAACATTTACGAACTTTAGCCTGTATAAATATTAATAAAATGACTGCTCACACAGCTTAAGAAATTTAATGCGTCTACTTTACTTAACACCAAATGCGCTGCAGCACTGCTCTAAAAGTAAACAAATCGCGCAATAGCAGAGTTGTAAAAGAATTAAGTCTTTTTCTATATTTCCATAAGTAGAGGTAGGTCATCCCCTCAGTATTGGTCTTATAAAAAGAAAATATGAGATTGTATGTAATTTCACAACCGTCCTTGTATATACTTTTATACAACTGAGCAAAAAAAAAACATAAAATAAAAAAAAAAGTGACTCTTACGTGTAAAAAACAAGGAAAACAATTTCCTACGCAAAAAGACAAAACACACCCACAATAGAATTAAAAAAATGCTAAGTTAGTAGGCAGAGGGGGTGATCGACATCATTTGTTATAAACTAAGAAATGTTACATAGTTTTCGTAACACTAGAATAACAAAAGAAATATTCGTATTCAGTAGTAGTTTTCCGTAGAAAAATATGTAAAAAACAAAACAAAACAAACAAACAGCAGACGACTAACAGTCTAATGAAATTTAATATTATTTAACGCAACTACCACAAGAATTCTATTTTGATAAATTGTAAATAAATTACTCAAGAGGTGAATTTAAATAAATTTTTATAAGATTCCTTTTAAATAGCAAAATAAAATCTGAGTGTTTTTTCATAAACTTGCCTAGAAAAATTGCTTGTTAATTTTTAATTAAAAAAAATTAAAAACTGATTATGCAAAGAAACAATATTTACACTTTTTATACTTACAAACGTTTGTATGTGTGTACGTAAATACATACATATAACAAAAGATTATTTGCTCTATTAACATTAACTTATCACGTTGTTTACTGATGATTCTACTAGACAGAACATAGTTGACTTGTCTTGTCTTGTTGTTAATTGTTTTTTACATTTTTTTTATTGCAAAATCAAAATCTATATTTACACTCTGGCTGTTTGGTTAAAACTTAGACAAGATCAATTTTTTTCCATCAAGCTACACGTTTTCTTTTATAAGAAACAAAACAATGATAATAATATTAGTATGTATGTATATACTAACGACTGTAATAGGGATATTCAAAGTTTGGTGCAAATGCGAAATCATATGTTTTTTTATAGAGTTGACCATTAGATTACATGAAAAATTTGTGATATTTTTTGCACTTGCTTTTTCGAAAAAGCATTTGCAAAAAAACTCTGAATGAATACCGCTTATATGTTACAAGTATATTAAGGAAAGTTAATTTATATTTCCTGGATTTTAAATATGAAATATTGTACATACTATAGTATAGTAATAATTCTGTCAAGAAATAAAAAAAAGAGCAAATCACACAGATTGTTGGCACAATTATGATTGTGACACTAAGAATTGATTGATTTTTATGACGCAGATTCAATTAAAATAGCGACTAAAAATTAATTACAAAATAATTGAGAGTTTTAAACTGTGTCATTTTATCATAATGGGCTTAACACTATTTTTATTTTCTTTTAGAAAGGTGTAATAAATAGGAAAAAGGTATCACAACGCTGATCGCCTAACCAATAACTTGATCAATTTCAAGAAATTTAAAGTATCCCAAACAGAGAGTTAACAAAATTGGCGAAAATTAGCGAAACATTTTATATTTCTAAAACCAATCCTTAAAATATATTAAAAATCTAAACTCGCTAATCGTGACTGACAGTGGGGGGCAACTTTTTTTGGAAATTACCATCATTTTTTTTTTTTGTAGGACCAGCATTCAGGGGATAACCCCAACTTTAGAGAAGACAGATGGTAAAAATGTTGAGGCTTAATTATTCTAATGTATTTCGCGTTTTGTTAATTTTAGAACACTGTTGCACTGCCTCTGATGTTTTATTTCGCCTTCTATATACATATGTTTGAATGGGAGTATAATACAATTCGCCGTGAGGGAAACTGAGGAGATTTTTGTCCTGATTGTGTAGTGATTAGAAAGTTGTAAAAAATTTTTGGAAATTAAAAAAAAAAACACAAAACAAAAATTCTGAATATGAGCATTTAGTGCATCCATTAGGTATTGGGTGTCTTATGACGTCAAGCTCTTTTGAAACAAAAAAATCAAGGTAAGGATTTAAAGTGGAAACCTGCAGTTATTCTTTTCCCTTACAAGGAGTGAACCAAAAAAATGTCTTAATAAATTTTATACACTAGATGAAGAACGATACCACGGAGTAATTGTAGATTCTCGTAGTAAATGAGTGAATAGAGAAATAGGAAGTAATAAAATAGATTTTTGTATCTGCAATTAAAGGTCATTTAGGAGATCACCATTTCAATGTTAAATAAAGCAAAAAAAAAAAATCAATTAAGAAAATAGAAAACAAACAAATTTTATTGGATTTAAATACAGCAGGTGGTTAACAATACTGTACAGTGTACACCACTAAATGAACACAAATAATTGCGTTTTTTTTTCATCTGTTCGTTAGCAACCTTTAAATCCAACAAAATTTCCCACAATTTTAAGATTTTAAGTTTTTATTTATTTTTCGGTTTTTGGGTGAAGGTTGCAATTGTTTTGTATTTAGTTTTAATAGTTTTAGGTCAGTTTTCAAATAGATCGAAATAATTGAATAGCAAGACACTTAAAAATAAATTCGAAAAAAAACCCACAAAAATTATTTATAAAGACTTGAAGTGAGTGAGTGACCTTAAGAAAAGTTATAAATAAAATGGGGCACATACTCGTACATGGGAATGTAAGCAAATCAAATTTTGAAAGAAATATGTTTTGTAATTTTGTTATTAAATTAAACGATTTGTACATGTCTTAACATGTTTATTTATTATTCAAATTTTATGGTTAAGAGGCAGAGTTTATATGCAAAGAAACATAAAACATAAAAGCTGAAACCTCTAATATGGCGATCTTCCAGAATTACCTCATGGCTTGTGAAAATTCGAGAACAACAACTGATCTACAGGGTTAAAACAAATTCATACAAACTCATTCAAATTTAGCTGTGGCACCACCCTCGTATTCTCTATAATCTATTTGTTATTTGGCTGTAAGCTAACAGATTTCTTAGTTGTTTTTTTTTTTGTTTTATTTCAAGTTCTTTTAAAAAATATATGTATACAAACGAACACAAAACATTTGGAAAAAATGATAACAACAACAACAACACCAACATCAATACTAGACGAAATCAAATCGATCAGATTATGTTGAAAACAATATTTGAATTGATAATTGAATAAATACATACACATACATACTATGCGTACACACATATATAATTAGGAGGTAAACAAATGAAGAGAAATAACAAAAAAATATTTCTAAAAAAAAGCGGCCGTCTCTCCCTGGTGTACAAAATTGAAATATAAACTGACAGACCAACAGACATGTGGACACACCAAAACTCGCAAACAAAGCACTTAAACACACATTAAAGTTGATTATTATTAGTGATAATGACATGTTGCTTTTTTATATATAATGCGCGAGGAATAGTAAATTTGAGTTGCTTGTTTTAAAACTCAAAAAATACAGTGCGGTAAAAAAGTTGCCATTTGCATTATTTACATTATGCAACTTTGTTGCATGAAATTTGAAAGAGTGTTCAAATAGAAATGTGTATATTTTATATTTATTATCTGTATTTCTCAGTGAAAAAAAGGGAGTTGCATGCAACAAAGTTGCGTAGTGTAATGGCGGTCAAAATTTAGATTTTTCGAAAATTAAAAAATTATTTTCACTTTCTATTGAGCCTTTCTTCTAGATTATTTAAAATTTTTTTTTTGTTTTTTGATAAAATTCTGCTTGTTGCGCTACAATTTACTTCAGTATCATCCATCTCCCTGAGGTCGTTATTTATTTATTCCAATTATTCGTACTTTCTTTTATTAAAAAAAAAGAGAAAAAAAAAAAAAACACATCTTGAATATGTTGGCCTCACTTGACCCTTAAGCAAAATACTGAAGACTTTTCTATTTCTATAAATCGTTCATGGTTGGTGCCCAGTCCGTCAGTTGCATTACAATAATTTGATTTGTATGGTTTCAACTGGTTTTTGTATGTTTTTCTTTTTCTCTACACATTATTGATTTTTCTTAATTAATTTTTATTCTTGCCATTTAATTTTAGTGTTTTTAAAAAAATTACAAATACTGCGTTGATATTCATTTCATTTATTAGATATTTTTCCAACTTCCATATGTATATTTACAGGAGCATCATTATCATTTCATATCGTTAATAATATTTGAACTTTCTTCCATTATTTTGTATTTAGTTCAATTAAAAATCTTAAAGGGATTTATTTGAAATAATATATTTGTCGATATTATTAATAGACATCCATTTAATAGATGAAAGAAATTTTAATAAATCCAATTAAAAATCATAAAAAAAAACTTAATAAAGAGAAATGTTACTTATGTTTGTACAGACATAAATTTCTAAATGTTTGAGACAAATTATGTGCTTTTCATGAAGCAGAAAATATTAAGGGCATTCACTAACAAAGAAAAATCAATTTTCTTTTTGATTTAAAAGGCGGTTTGTCAATGCCCCAAACAATTGTTGCCTAGTGTTATTTAATAGAAGAATTGTGTATAAAATTGTTACATTTTCATGTTTTTAATTTTACCCAAATTTTTATTTCGCAATATTCTTTTTTTTATTTACTTAAGTAACAACAAACAAATCTCTAATAAAGTTTTCTTATTTCAACAGAAAAGAAAACATAAAATTTTAACATAAATAAGCATTAACAGATAATTAACTTTTCAAGTAAAATATCGTAAATGCTGCCATTAAAACCATTTAACGGCCGTAACCGTGAATATCAATACAAATACAGTACATTTATAAAGTAGTCTACAGGTAAAGTGAAAATTAATGAGCAGCCAATAAACGAGACGACGACGACTCATGATGATAAGCCAGAGACCGCCCGCCCGGGCGTCTAAACAACAAATTGTAAAGTGGTAAAAGTGTTATAATTTATTTATTGTAAAATTGTTGCAATAGATTTAACATTTTATGACTCAAATGGCATAAATGTTAAGCTGTCTGTTAGGAGTAAATAAATAACCGGCTGACTTGGTTGCAAGAGAGAGAGAGAAAGATTAATGACAGTCAGAGTAGTAGTCCGTTAAACATAATCTGCCATCTTGCAATTTAAAACCATTATGAACTCCTTAGCAAGATCATTTGATCGTGTTGTCAAACAGATGTTGGCAGCAGGGACAATTTATACATGTGCCGATAAAATATTATTTTACGATTAAATTATCATAAAAATAAAATAAGTCCAAACATAAATCTTTGTGGCCATCATTAACAAAAGCGGGTTTTCTTTAAATTTTTTTTATTACGCAATAAAGTTTTTGGGAGGTCTCTGAAAATTGCACCTGAGCATCATTAAATCTTCAAAGTTGCTAAATTAGTTATACAAGCACCTGGGAATAAGACCACCATTGAACGTTGCATATACATAATTGTTTAGAACTTTAAATTAAGGAAAAACCTTTTTCAGGTCTTATAACTTTTGTCATAATAAAAATAATATTTTGTTAGTCTTTTACAGAATCTAAAGAATTTGTAAAGATCCCTCTTAGAATTTTTAGGAACGGAAAACTATTATCTTCCAAGTTTTGATGCTGCTTCTTCGGCTTTCGGATTTTTAGAAAAACCATTTGACACGAAAACTTCACATATCTTAAGGCGCTAGCTGAAAAGTTGTTAATTCACAAAACTAATGCAGCAAAAGTTTATTTGTATCGCACCTGAAAGTAGGCACAACAATTTCTTATCTGTTCTGTATTTAGTTGGGTGCAAAAATGGTGGTTCCATCAGGTTTGGGGAGCCTTTCGCAAATTAAAAAAATACTGCAAAATTAACTGGCAAATTAAAAGTTCGCCCAATATCAAAATTTTTTTAATTTTACTATAAATTGTTAAATTTATGGTCCGCATAAAATTTCATTTAAATAAAAATTTTAAATTCAAATATAAGAAACATATAAAATAATTGCGTTTGATTTTCAAGGTTAATTAATTTAATACGTTTGCAAAATTTTGCCAACCAAAAAAAAAATATTTAACGAAAATTCTGCAAATCTATTAAAAACAATCACGAAAATAGATAGGATTTTAAATTTATATGTTTAGGAACACGTACAATGATTTTATTTTTAAATTTGTTAAATATTTCGTCTAAAAAAACAAACAAATAAATTAAAATATTTTAGATGATAAAAAAAAATTCAGTAAAATTTTGATTAACTTTTCAAATTAAATGCCACCACTTCGGAGAATTGATATGTTTTGAAAACATGCAGTCTAGCTTTTTAAGAAGAAAACAATTCTAGTTAATTCTTAAAATTTTAGGAAAGAAAAGAAAATTTGCCAATTTAAAATATTCCAACACATTCTTGTTATAAATAAATTAATTTCACTCAAATCTAACTTCTTTTTATTAGTTCCATCATCAGATTTAGGCCTTTTAGAGATCCGTGGAAGCTGTTTTGACTATTTTTATCCCATGCCCGAATTTACGGAGATTTAAAAGAAAATTTAAGCAGAATTTTAAAAGGATATTCTGAATTTTCCCTATTTTCAATTCTGCTAAAATTGAAGATATTTTGCAAAATTATCTGATCACTTTTCTCTATAGTATGAAAAATTTTCACAAAACTTATAAACTATTTTAAAAGCTTACTCATGACCTCCTCATGCTCCTTCATAACTAAATAATTTTGCTTACCTGTAAAGAAAGAAAAATAGAAATATAATAATTTAGAAAAACATCATCCACAAAATAAAAAGGAAAAATTTCAAAGAATAATATTTCTTATTTGTGTGTATGCATGTATGTATGTACATATGTATGCATGTATTTATATACGAATGCATGTACAATAAATGCAAAATTTTCCTCTGTTTATACGGAAGTCATTATCGCGGCCATAAATTTAATTTGAAATTCTATTGTGACTAAAAGCTAAAAAAAGAAAATTTTCCACTTCCCATCTTTCGCCCACAATGACAAATAACACTGAGCAACAAAGAAAATCTTACTAATTTTATAACTTTCCACATTATTGCATAAGAAAACGTACAAAACATTCTGAAGATTGTGTGGAAATATTTTCCAATTGGTCTAGTGTAAATAAAAGATGCATTAAAAGTCATTTTTTTCTATTTTCTCATTAATATTTTATTATTGTACTATTTTTATTATTTCATATTTCGAAATAAACAAAACAAATTTATTTCTGCTATTTTAAAATTTAAACAAATATTATATGAAATATTGTGATAATTTAACAAAAATTGGCGTCAAAAATGTCATTAAATGTTTGTCATTCATTATTTTGAATTGTACAAAAAGGTAAAAATACTTTCAATTCATTAGATAATTAGCACATTTTAAATGCATGTAGTCCAAAAGATAATGTTTACAATGGTGATTATATTTTCATCAAACTTCCAGCTACAGAAATACAAGAAACTCGTAATAAATTTTAAACCAAAAAAGCATTTAATCAATTAATGTACGAATTTTGCATGATAAAACCGGTTTAAAGTATACTTTAACTGTAGCAATTGTTTATGAATAAGGCTGTTAAAATATTCTTCTATTAGGAGTACAAAAATAAAAAAATGGAAACGATAAAAATTTAAAATTTGTTTAATTTAGAAATATGGGAATTTTTTTTATTAATTTTTTAGTTGCAGCAATATTGAATAAAGAGAAGTTAATTTATCAAAATTAATTTGAGAGTTAATTAATCAATTTGATCTGCAGTGGAAACAGTATAGCATCATTGTCATGCTTAAATTTAAGCCAACTAAAAAAAAAACTGATTTTTACTAAATTTTATAACTATTTTTTTGTTTTAGTTTTCGCTGTTTTTTTAATCAACAAACAAGTTTTCAAATGAAATGAAATAAAAGTTAAATAAAGTAGATAAGAAGAAACAAAAGCTCGAAGTTTTTTTTTTTTTGTAAATATTTCTAATTTCACCTTGAACACATGATTAATGATTGCATTGACGTATGCGTGGTCAACGCGCAATTATTTTAGGCTTAAATTTGTGTAAATTTACATATTAATTATTGATTTAAAAATTAATATAATAACATTAGTTTTGATAATAAGCCATTGTTTAAAGGACAACCAGTATACAAACAAATATATACCATGTCAATATTATAAAGATATTTTATAAAAAAAAGCTTTATTTAAAAAGAAGAACTTCCAAAAACTAGAAATTCCAAATTAGGAACCTCGTGAGACTATTTGTATTTCTTTTAACGAAAATAGTTAAAATATACAAATTTTAGTACTGTTGGGTAAAAAAAAGTCCATTTTTAAAAGCTCGTTGGTACGAAATAAATTTTCTCATTTATCATCCCTGATTGTAAACGCTACGATTCAAGAAAGCAGGAAGTTTTTTTTTTTTGCAGGACGAGCACTCAGGGTAACACCTCTATTTATGGCATACATTGTGCCCGAACAATGGAGAGAGAGATGGGGTAGAGATGGTGATGATGAGTTAGATGGTGAAAATGTAGAAGGCAGTTGTTGCAGCGCCTCAGGTGTTAAATTTCTTAAGCTGTGCGAGCAGTCATTTTATTAATTGTTTTACTTCGCCGTCAGTTCTGCTAACCGACATAGGAGAGGGCGCTGTTGTGTACATTAGCTGGGGACTGTATTAATCGCATTCGGAACAGTTTTTAGTGACCGGTGCTATGGATCCATCAATTAAAAAGTTGAATTACAATAATTAGAGCACATTAGAGATATTTATAATATTGATTGACTTGATCTGATCAGGATTTGAACCAAAGTCCTAAGTAATAGTTTGCTTAGTAGTCAATGCGCTAACCACTTCAGTCGACACCACCAGATTTGATTTAAGACGAAAATGGTAGAGCGATAATTTTTAGAATAGTCCCCCATCAACCTTAATCATTTTCAGCAAATTTCAGCAATTTATTGTTTTTGAAAAATATATTTCTTTTAAAAATTGTTAAATTTACGAAATAAAAAAAAATACATTAAAAAACGAAACAAAAGATTTCATGGAAATAACTAACAGCTGTTTTGAAATTTCATAAAAAAAAACGCTTTTGTTTTAAATTTTCTTGTAAACAAACTAAAAAAAAAATTAGAACAGTTTTGAAATAAAATTTGTGTTTGTGTTTTGTTTATTTGTTTTTGTTTAGTTGAGAAATAGTCGAATTAATTAATTATCTTTATTTTTAAGTGGTTTTGAATGTTTCAAAATTAAGTTTGTGTTGTTTGAACATCATGTTTGTTTTTCACTTGTCAAATCAGCAATTATTCTTTTATTAAAATAAAACTAAGAACAAAAATGTTTCTTTAAGGAAAAGAGCTTTTGTTCACATATAAATTATTTTATTTTTTAGAAAATGTTCATAAGTTTTTTTTATATTTCTGTATCGGTTGTTAATTGGGTCATCATGTTGTTTACGTTTGTTGTCTATCTGTCTCTTGCTCTGTCGGTTTCGGTTGTAATTTTTTAATTGAATTTTATATTTATTTCATTAGTTTATTTTGCATTTCAGAAAGCTCTAAACATAAAATTTTTCTAATTTTTTTTCGAACAAATTTTTTATTATAAAAATCTCCTAAATATGACATATCTGTCTTAAGTTGTGTTCACGAATACGTGTGTTTAGTTTTGTTTGGTTTGTTTTTACCACAAATAATTTTTATTTTTACTAAATACTTTTGTTTTCGTTTCTAAAAAATTAAAAAAAAAATCCTCAATTATTTATAATGTTAAGACATTTTATTCGCCTTGATTTCTTGCAAACAAACAAATAAGTTTTGTATCACAGACATACATATATTTCTTTTTTTTTTTAATTTTAATGTGCTATAAAAGTACAGTGGAATCATTGAACTTAATAGAATTAAAAAAAGTATTCCGGAAAAAAATAACATTTGCGACTTATCACTAGAAATCTAACAAGGTCGCAAATTTTTATCAACATAAACTTAAGTTTTGGAAATACATGTTTATGATAGTCTTTAATATTTTTTTTTTAAGTCTGCAAAAGTCTAAAAAATATTTGTTAAAAACATATTTAGCATTATAATTTTGAATATAAACATTTTTTTATTCAAGTGTTTTTTATATAAATTCTATTAATGATCGCTGCAATTATTTTATGATACAAAATCAACCAGAAGTAGTTTTCTTAGCCTTGATATGAGGAGTTTGTTGTTTGGCATAAATCATATGAAATTTAAATTTTTAAATAAATCAAAAGTTGAAATGTTTGTTTTTTGATCAAACGAAATGCGGACACTTGGCGATTTTATTTAATTCAAATACATATAAAAGTAATATTTAGTAAATTATTTATATAATAAGATCTGCTGCCTATAAATGTGACAAACACTGGAAGATTTTTTGAGATTTTCATTTGTAAAACCGTGCACAACGCAAACATTTGCTAAAGAAATAATTGAATTAATTATTAAAATTATAACTATGGCATAATTTTAGATTAAGGGAGAATTCAAGCATTGATCTCAAGTCGAAATGATAACTTTCATCTAGAAGGTACGTATATAAATAAAAACTGATTACATACTAATATTATTTAAATATTTTAATTAATATTTAATACTATTTGTTCTAAAAAAAATTGGATTGCATCATTTCCCTAACAGCTTTTTAAAAAGTTTTCAAATAAATTCTCCTACTAACTTATTAAAACTAGTTTTCCTTAGTAACTGTTTAAAATTATGCACTTGGTAACATACAGATTTAGTTTTTGCTTCGTTAAAATATTTAACTAAAAGTATTGGGTAGCAGCAATAATTTCTAACTTCCAAAAGCAAATTTTTATAAAATAAAATTTCCAGTTTCGTTTTAAACTTATTGCGCCCATCTTCAAAGCAATAAGATTTAAGATATCTTATATTAGCGTTAAATAAAAGTATACTTTAGTGACATTTTAAAAGTTGTTTTTTATTAAAATCGGTATCTTTAAACCCCAGCTTCATACTGTGGAGGGTGGCTTTTAGCGGTAACTGTAACAAAAGTGATATACTCGTACATTATTGCAACAAAAATTAACTACTAACTTCAGGAATCGCTAAAAATAATTTTAATTTATATATACGAGTACATACACAGCAAAGAAAAAGTTCTGTTTAGCTCCTATAGAGTCATGCTTTAAAATTGTGATTCTGTGTATCTTTCAACCGACATAAAAATAGAGAAGGGGGTGATTAATTTAAGTGTATTTTGTAAACTTTATAAGTCCTTAACTTACGTACCGCCTTTAAAACTAAATTGTTTTGGTGTTTTTTCGCTGTTTACCCTGAAGTATTGATTGATATGAATATTGATATATTGAAATATTGATCACATAAATAATCTATTTATCGACTTATTTAAACCTTTTTAAGTTGCCTGAAAGGATTTGCTAGTAGTTTGTTTTCAAGAAAAATCGGAGAGGCTAGTTTCCAACCCCATCCCACCCGAAATACTCGTAATCGCATGAATAATCCATTATTCGACTTATTTAAAATTTTTTTGTTGTCTTAATGGGTTTGGTTGGTACTATGTAGAAAACGTATAAGTACATATCGCTCCTTTATTGCAACATAGTCATATATCATTTGAGATATGACTATGTTGCAATCAAGGAGCGATATGTACATTTTTTTTTTCTGGTTAAAAAAACGGAAGAGCAAGTTGTCCCTTGATACTCACTCGTACATTGATTTTTGCTACATTTGTGGACCGATTTTGAAGAAATTTCTTTGAAGTTTGAATAGATTTTCTTGGGGTTTTGTGCCATATTTTTTCGAAAGGCCCGATCAAAATAACGATTATCACGTAGCTCGACTTTCAAAAACTTTGGCGGCTTACACTATTCTTCTTCTATTCTTATTTTTATTAAGCTTAAAATAACTTTCTTTGTAAAATATTATTAAATGTGTTAATTCCAATATTTCGCTACCAACAATAGGCAGTTTCTTCAGAGATTTATAATGTTTGAAAAATTGTTACGAATTATCACAATAAAACTCATTGATTTACCGTAAAGTTACACTTGTGAAATGTTTCAATTTGAAGCTAATGAGAATTTCGAAAACTAATGGCTCGATTATGGATAGCAAACGAACTACAGTTGCGTTGCCAGCCGGCAACTAAAAATTTGTGGCCAGTTGCCATCCGTAATACAATTGTCAGCAACTGACAACTCAACTGGAGTTCGGTTTCTATACATAATCGACCCATAAATTTAAATATCGTTTGAAAAAGTTCATCAAACTTTTTCATCTCCCCAATAATTCGAATGGTTTGCACATGTAAATATATAGTATCTGCAATAGCTACCAAAAACAACAACAGCACTCATAACAACATCTTTTATAAATATATTATAAAAGCCGTATAGTTAGCGATATAGAAAAAATATAAAAAAAAAGAAAAACAGCAATCAGCATTCTGTGACCCGCTTTTAATGGTTCTGGTGTTGAAAATCGTACAACAATGTTTGTTTGTTCAAGAGTATTTAGTAGGCTTTTTATATTTGTTTTTTTATTTGCAAAATTTTTTATGAAAATGCACAACTCATCGAATGCTCTAAAGAACAAAATAAATTGTTTTTTTTTTTTGTTTTTTGGTTTTAAAAATGAATGCTTAAAATATTTATCTATGTACGCGTAAAACAACAACAATACAGAGAGCAAAACAAGTAAATAAATGCATCTAAACAAAAATTCAAACAATACATACATACATACTTATGTATGCAGGAAAAATTAAATATTGCAATAATTAAAAACAATATTCATATACATACATATCTGTGGAATTTTGACAAAACAACTTAACTCGATATCGGACAATTTTCCACTTTTACAACCATATGTATAAATTTTGAAAGCGCATATTTCTGCCTTATCAGCATGTTTCTAGATAGTATAGATCGGGAGATATAGAAGCCCCCAAATCAACCTATCTCCTGATTTTTACAGTCTGCTTTTGACAAAAGAGTCCATATCGAAATATGCTGCATGGCACATAAAAAATATTATAACTTTATTTTGAAAAAATAATTTATTTGAATATAGGTTGTCAATAATTTTCTAAAATTATTTTGAGAAAACAATCTAATGTCATTTCTGTTCTTTTATCAAATGAAAAAACGAAAATCAGGCACACCTTTCTCAAGTTAAGTTCTTTTAATAGCCATTTAATTAGTAGAATTCATTGTGATAAGACAACCTACAGCAAGATAAGTGCTTTAGTGCAGTGATATTCAAAGAAATAAAAGGAACTTTAATCAAATTAAGTGTTTTTGTCGTGTGCAAGTACAAGAAATTAAGACTTTTATAACGAAAATAAGTTGTTTCGTATTACAAAAAACCATAAACAATACGGCTATGGCCCAAACAGCACATACAACAGAAAAAAGGCCTTTAAGTGTTGAAAGTATCAGTGAAAAAAAAACAAAGGTTCCAAAGCATTTGGGTGCGTATTCTGATATTGGCGCAACTGTCCAAAGTGAGACTGATATTGATGAGGACCCTTTCCATGAAAGTGATTTTGATGACTCTGATTTTGTCCCAGAGACAGATTCCGATCATAACAACACTACAGAGAGCACTCGGGAATTGAATGCAGCTACTGACTCCAATGTAACTAATTCGGATTTCGCTGATATTGATGAAAGCCAACTATTCGAACTTCCAACCACTTCAGCAGTTAAAAGAAGCAACATGATTAACAAAAACTTGGGAAAAGAGTACGTAACTAATAAAAACCAAGTCGTCCCTGCTAAAAAAATGAAAGCACTAACAAAATGTAGAAGGTTATGTAATACTCACGTAAATTTGGAGGAGCAAAATATGATTTTTAAACTGTACTGGAGCTTGGGTGACTACAACAAACGACGGCAATACCTGTCAGGCTTAATTGATGTTGAACTAAAGAAAACGCATACAATAAATAGCGTTGGAAATCGTCAATATAACTATCTATATAATTGTGAAATTAACGGTCAAAGGAGAAGAGTATGTAAGCAATGTTTCATGAATATATATGCCGAAACTGCTCAAAGCATTAAAACTGTTACTAATTGTAAAGTTAAAGAAAGCTCCATTGAAATTGTTCAGTGCGATAAAAGAGGAAAACATTTTCCAGAACACAAATTGTCAACGGAAAAGTACAAGGAAGTTTTAGATCACAGTAATAGTTTTCCGAAATATGTGAGCCATTACAGTCGTAGTCATACAAAACAACTTTATCTTCAGTGTAGTCTAAGCATGGCAGAATTATACAGATTATACACGAACAAGTTTTCTCAACCTGTTTCGCTGTCAACATATCGGGAAATATTTAAGAAGCTGGACATAAAGTTTAAAAAGCCGCATATTGATGTATGCAACAAGTGCGAGACTTTAAGAATAGAGATTAAAAATGCATTAACTGAGGATGAAATAGCAATGCATAAAATACAACAAAAAAAGCACCACAAAGAGGCAGACATGGCCTATGAGTCTAAAAAACATGATAAATATCTGTCTTTGAACGACAAATCGATCAAAATGTATACTTTTGATCTGCAGCAATGTTTGCCAACACCACATTTGAATGCGGCAATGTTTTTCTACAAAAGACCATTGTGGACATTTAATTTTACGATGCATGATGGTGCAACAAACAAAGCAAATTGTTATATATGGAATGAGACCATAGCAAAGCGTGGAGCAAACGAGATTTGTTCCTGTATCTTTAGATGTCTAATGGAATTACCGAAACATGTGAAGCATGTTATTTTGTACAGCGACTCGTGTCCAGGCCAAAACCGAAATTCGTATATTTGCGCCATGTTTGAAAAGGTGTTAGAAGATCATGAAACTATAGTAATAATTGATCACAAGTTTCTGGTTGTTGGACACACGCATATGGAATGTGACACGGTTCATTCCCAAATAGAAAAAAAGAAGAAACAATGTGTAAATTCCATACATCACCCACATGACTGGACTACTTTAATAGCAACTACAAATCAAAAATATAATGCAATTGAAATGCTTCAAGATCAATACTTTGACTTTGGTGGCCTATTAAAGAACAAATACACTTGGAGAAATACTAATACATTAGGTGAGTACAACGATACTTATGTTTATGTATTTTAAATCAAATATTTGATTATTTCTTTAAGGTGACAAATTTGAATGGAAGGTAATACGGTGGATAAGATATGAGAAAAATAAGCCTGGAATTTTACAGTACAAGCTGTCTTTGGAGCCGGAAGAGGAATTCAAGGAACTAGACATTACAAAGCGGCGACAGAAAACAACAAATGTGGAATTAAAGGAGTGTTATTCGGGGCCTTTGCCAGTATCTGCTAATAAAAAACGTGATTTACAGTCGGTTCTGCAGTTTATAAATGCAGAGTTCCATAATTTTTACAATAACTTGCACGTTGAAGGTGAAGAACAGGTGGAAGTCGATTGGGACATTAGCAACGATTATGATTAGCTGTAGACTGAATTGCCCTTATTTATGTGAAACATTGTTTTATTTTATTTTTAATTTAATTTGCTCTTAGTTTTCTTTTTCATACATAAAAATACATGTATACATACAAATACATTTAATCTAATAACAACATAACTTTTCATAATATTCGTTCAAAATAAACTGAATTTTGTTTAAAAAAGTAACATATTTCACAAATTTTTTTCTTTTTTTTTTTATAAAAGCAATTGTCTCGACAAAGGTTGCGAAGTATTTATTACTTTTCAGTATGACAAAAGACGTTATCTAGAGAAGAGTTTATTTTTCGATGAAAAATATTTTTGACAAAACAACACATCTCGGTTTTTGGACATTATCTTGGCAACAGTTGTATCTGGGAGAAAAATGCATATTGTAAAATAAAGGTATTAAAATTCTACACAATAAAAAAAAATTTAATTTGTTTAAATATGTTCTGAGGCGATTCAATGACCCTATAAAAGTGTTTTTTGGGCCTCCTGTAAAATTCACTTTTTCGACATTGGTTGTTTTGTCAAAATTCCACAGATATGTATATGCAACTGCTATATGCAAATATGAATATTAAGAGAGCTTTTATGTGTTTGTAATTTAAATACAATTGTGTAACAACATTTAAATTAATAATTGAATAAATATAAATACGAAAAGAGAAAGATAGAGAGACAGACAGACAAACAGACGGAGCTATAAAATTAAATTTTTTTTTTATTTTGTTTCTCTCTTAGCCCCCGGCTAAACCATATTTGTGGAGCATATACACAGTTTTACTATTCGTTATTGTTTTCTGGTGTCTTTATTACTAAAAAAAAAAACACATTGTAAAGCTGTAAAACACATTGCGACAATTATAATTTTGTGGTTGTTTGTTGAAGTGGCACGTGTCGTATATTAAACATTTTTCCGTTGTTTTTATTTTTTCGAAGAATCCCACATCGCATATGGGGAGACTTGAATAGAGTGAAATTGATAGTTGGACATATTTTGGAAGTAAAAACATAGAAACATACTTTATTTTGTAATTTGATGCGCGCTGACTCAAAGGTTTACACATGTCTAGTGAACCACTGCCAATAAAATAATTTCCGCTAAGGAACACACCTCGGATATATTATATGTACAATATGTATGTATGTAAAAATGTATCAGCGACTTTCGTCTGCTGTGTTACCAAAATTGATCAAAAGTATGTGACACATTTTACGAGAATACGGCCGACGGTCTTTTTTTTTTTTATTTAGGACCAGCACTCAGCGGATGATCCCTACGTATGCAGTGACTGTGCCGAAACTCAGGGAGAGGGATAGGGTAGAGAAATAGATGTTGAAAATTTAGAACACTTAACTCTTTCACAACTCTGCTTTGCGCGTTATGTTAATTTTTAAGGCAGTGTTGATGCGCATCCGGTGTTAAGTAGACGCATTAACTTTGTTAAGCTGTATTAGCAGGCATTTTATTAATTGTTTTACTTCGCCGATGTTTCTGCTAACCGAGGAAGGATGGCGATGTTGTGCATTAGCTTGGAAGAGCATCAATCGCTGTCGGAACAGTTTTTAGTGACCTGCGCTAAGCCTTAATCACTTTAAATAATCCGACAACAATTAATACAATGTCTTATTAATGTACACTAGAGAAATTAATGATGTTGATTGACTTGCTCTGGGCAGGGTTTGAACCCAGGCCCCAAGTCATTGTTAGCTTAGTAGTCAACGCGCTAACCACTTCGGCCAACACCACCCTTGTCGTTGATATCAAAATTTGGAAAGATTTAAATATCCATAAAATAATTGTACAACAGGATGGCAAGGCAATAAAAATTTATGTGAACCACCCTAATATAGTGTTATATAACAGTAGGTTAAATTGCAAAGTAGACTAGTTTGAAAATAACGGTGTTTGATGGAATATTATCAGGTTGGACCAATCAAAAGTCGGGGAATTTATTAAAACTAACCAAAATCTGTTTCAACATGTCACAATAGAATAAAAAGAAATTACAAAAGAATTTCAAATTTTATTTTTGTTGAAAAATTGGTTATTAGCATCCACCTTCTTAAGTTGTAAAAACGAACGCTGATGAAAGGTGTAGCGGGCATGGATATCAGTATACAGTCCGATTAGAAAACTAGAGATAGTTAAGCTCAGTATTATCAAAAGCTTCATTAATGCCTAACAAAATGCCGCTGTAAAGAACACAAACTGAACCAAAATGACACAAGTACATACTTTAATGTATGTATGTAAACAATTACTTTATTGGTGAATATGATTAGAGGCCACTTTCTTTACAAATGTATGCAGCAATTCTCATTTACTTTATAACTATTTGTATACTCTTCAACCAAAAATGGTATGATTAGTAATATAAGTTTATTTAATTTAATACAAGTACATATTTCACATTTACTCAAATTTGAATAACGATTTATGCAAAGCAACGAATAAAATTCGACTAGATCGAGGATGAAATAAATTTTTTATATCAGTTGTTTGTAATTTATCCTCTAAAAAATTACTATTATTTATGAAAGCAAGTGTTTCCATGTAACACATTAGCGCACAACTGTTGGCAACGCAGTAAAACTGTTAGTCACCCTGTCTCTTCTTGACACATTCACATATTCACAACAAATTAACGCGAATGGCTGCTTAGTATTTAATATTATAATTTTTTATTTTTATTAAAAAAAAATTTACGACGTTTTTCATTTTTACTTTTGGAAGGTCATTTGCACCAAACACTGAATACCGTCATTATATGTAGTACAGTACAACCTTCCAAATTCGGACACTCGATAATTCGGAATATCCAGTAATCCGGACATTTAAATTTTTCGGACAGTTCTATAAAATTGTCTTAAATTATGTTTTTGAAAGCATTTAAAAAATACACACATAAAATTTATCAATTAATCAAAACAACTTTAAGCAATTTTGAAATTCATAGAAACATTTTTGGAAACGAATGTAACAACAAAAAGGTGCTTCCAGTATCATTTATATAAATAACATTGCGTATTTTCGCTTCGAAATAAGATAAGTTATCGCGAGTAAAATTGGTCTATTAGTATAGAGTAATAATAAGGTTCATCAACACCAGATTTGATCAAAAGGTTACCAGTAGACTTTGCGATATGTGTGTTCAGACCGACAGACAGAAATACAATATTACATACTTACTAATTGAGGGCGCATTGTATTCTCGATTATTATTTACTATTTACAACACCAATAAAAATTTTTAGCTGGATTATATAATTTACCTCTTACAACTGCAATTTGTTTTAGTTTAATTAAACTAAACTAATATATACGAGTAAATGTAGTCTAAGCAAATTAAAAAAAAAAGACATGTCATGTGGCACTCGGGGACTGCCGCGGTAAAGCTATTGCATAGCATTTTTTTATCAACTTATGCAATTATATTATTACGTTTTGTTTAATAACTCCGTTGTTTTTCTGGCAATACAGTATGTTAATGAAATCAAAATCAATAGCATACTTTAGGGGTTAACATACATTGGGCGATTTAAATACTCAAAAAAAAACAAAAGACTTAAGAAACAAACTTAGTGTCAAGTTTTTTCGTTTCAAAAACAAAAGACTTAAGAAACAAACGTTTCTAAATTTCTTGATTCGGTCGCCTCAAAGCCCGCGATAGAAGCTATGCCATATCTTAAAAAGTTTAACTTAAGTTTTAGTTTGTGAATAGAAATTTAATATACTATCTCAAGATTTTTTAAAGAGATTTTTGCGCTAATGATGTGCATTATTATATATTCTGAATGTATTACAATTATTTCAAAGATTTTTGAAACTGAAGAACGTGAATTGATTTTTTCCCCCAGAACATTTACGATGTATTTAAAAGCTAGACCCAACTTGCATGATTCCAAATCGTTTGAAAATTTTAACAGTCTTCAATTAAAAATTTCGACTGGTATCGAATGCCACATCTTGCTCTCTACTCTTTATATATTTTACTATCTGCTTGCGTGCAAAATTAAATAGTTTGGGGTGCAGCCATCAGAACTGCAGGGTAAACTATGTTGCCCTGTATAAATTGTAGTGGTTGCCATTATGTGACGTTTGGCGCGCATAATAGGGTTTTTTTTTCTTTTCTTCTTGTTTTGCATTTTTTGAAAATACATAAGTGTAACAAAACACGAGTATCTCCCTACCTACAATATGTATCTGCAAATGCTAGTGGCGCAAATTAACACACATACGAGTATGTACAACTACTTATGCATGATGTATGCATATAAATTGCATACTTTTTGCAAAAGCTAAAAAACTATGCATATACAAACTAGTCTGACAGGCACATGACATGTTGGTTTAGTGTGATTTGCTATGTTGTGTTATAATTTTTTTAAGAATTAGTTCTTTTTTTTTTGCATTTAAAGAGGGTTGGTATTTAGTTTAGAGGTTTTTATGCCAAGTCTAAAAAAAATATTATATAAATTGCACTATAAATTTGCAAAATAGAAAGAACTAGGTTCTCGTTTGTTCATAATGTTTGTGTGTGTAGGCGCACGTACATATGTATGTGCATAATTCAGCTTTTATTCGTAGTAAAGGTAATTAAAGCGCCCAACGAAAAAAGGAATTTAACATTTAAATAATTGCAGGTAATCACTATAATCACTACTTTACATTTGAATTTCTCTATCTCTCTCGCTCTCTAGGAGAATTTGACATAGATTTTAACATTCAAGAGTTTATACACATGGTTAATTAATTAGGATACTTGTTGGCTGACAGTCGGCACACAATTTGGGATAAATAAATATGGAATGTGTTACAAGATAGCTTTTCACGTATAACGGAAATATAAGTACTTTTAAAATAAACTGTTTGACTATCATAGAAATGTTCGCTATCTTTTTCACAGCCAATGCAATAAAATAATATGAAAAATTTTTTATAAAATATTTTTTGAGGGCACCTTCTTTGAAAAGCAGTTTTCCGAAAGCTATTTTTCTTAAGATTAAACTTTTTTCTCGGTACTTTTTGTAAGGTAAGTTTGTCAGAAACTTTTTTTTTTAATATTACGTACTTTTAGTTTTTTAAGCACTTAACTCATATCTCTTGAAATTTTATTTTGCTAAACTGAACAAATAGAAATTAATTAACTCGTTCACTATTTTATTATCAAACCGATAATTTATAGGCTTAATATTTTGCAAACAAATTGAATTTGTTTTTAAAGTGTTGATGATGTCTGGGTTTTTTCTGTTTTTTAAATCAAACTAGTTTCTTCTGTTTTTTTTTTAATATAATTTAATTTGTTGGCCGGAGAAATCGCTTGCCTGGTGCCTGTTGCTTCTTTGTTTTTGAAAAACAAATAAACTCAATAAATTAAAATTGAAATTTGCATAAAATTAATATAAGCTAAATTGTATGTGAGAGAGTAGAGTGGTATAAAGATTTTAGGCGCCATTGACTTAAAAATAATATGTACATACGTACATACAAGTATGTATCGTTAACCGAAAGGTTTGAAGTAAACAAAATTGTATTATGTACTGCAGATATATAATTGGTAAAAAAAAATAGCAATTTGATTTATGAACGGCATGAATCAATTAACCTAAAAGTACAAGAAGCAAGCAAACTTTCCAAAAAGACCACCAAACGTTGTGTGAATATTTCAAACAAATTTGATAAAAAAACTTTGGCTTGAGTAGAACAAAAATCGGAAAAATGAGCACAAGAAAAATTAAACCAACGGTAACAGTGGCAAATGTTTTCCTAAACAACAGATAAAGATGAATTGAGCCGTTTATTTAGAAAGTGGCATAAGTCACTTTCTTTTTATGTCAAGATCAGCAAAAATTTTTATTTTTCTGTACATTATCTTGGTTTTCAAAATATATCCCATAACTTAACTTTTAAGTAATAGCAAAAAACTGATCATGTGTTGCCTATTGTAAATGAGCCGTTTATTTTGAAAGTGGCATAAGTCACTTTTTTTAAGTCGAGATATTTAAGGGTTTGCGTTTCAACACGTTTAAAAATATGGATGCTAACTTTCGAGAAGATTTTCTTATATTTGTTATCGCATGATACGGACATTTTTCTCAGTATTTCTCCATATTTTTAAACGTGTTTAAATGCAAACCCTTAAATATCTCGACTTAAAAACAATGTGACTTATGCCACTGTCAAAATAAACGGCTTAATTTAGTAGTGATTTAGTTCTCGTATTAAAAATTTCTTAAAAAACTTTATACATACATACAAAAAAAAAACAACGTTTTTGTGTTCCGCTGTGTAGTTTGATACTAAATTGCTGTTGAGTTTCAACTTGTTCTTTTGAAAAGGGAATTTCTAGCAGCTGCACATTAATGAGCAATGCACAAGGACAATTGTCAGACTCTCTAAGTTTGATGTTGACTCCACAGAGAACCAACCAAGTGTGCTTTCAAGCAAAAGCCTTGTTTTTTTGGGTGAGAGGCGGGGAAAGGCGTACGCCTTTCATATAAAGCATATATGTACATAATACACTTTACGTTACTTCTACATCCTTTTTCGTTTGTATTTTTTCTACGGATCGTTTTTATGGCAAATCACTTTTATAAAAGATGCGCAAAATTGTTGATCAAGTGAACGTTATATTCAGAAATAATTGGAAATAATCAATAATTTATGGAACATAGCAAAATTAGAATACGAGAATTATATATATATTGCTATTAACTTAATGTTAAACCTTTGGCTTACATTTTTGGAATTTCTTAATTTTTCTGCTTTTAAATGCGTGTTTTTTCAACATGTACTTTTTTCAAAAGTACTTTTTTTCAAAGGTACTTTTTTTAAAAAGATAAAGTTTTTAACAATTACTTTTCGCAAAAAGAACTACAGAGATAACATACTTTTATAAAATGTATCCTAATTTAATTCTTTTTGAAAACGAACTTTTTTGATTTGGCATTTTTTAAAAAGTACTTGAAAGAGTTACTTTTTTAAAACACTCATTTTTAAAATTATTTTTTTAATGATTTATTTTTTATCTCTAGGTACTTTATTTTAAAATATTTAAATTCTTAAAAGTTACTGTTTACAAAGTTTCATTTTAAAAAAGAGAACTTTTAGCAATACTTTTTTAAAATTAATAGCTTTTATTTTTTGTAAGATTCTTTTTCAATGGGTTCTTTTCTTAAAAGGTGATTTCTTAAATGGCTTACTTTTCCAGAGCGTATTATTATGAAAGATACTTTTTTAAAGGTACATACATTATTTACAAACTATGATTAGAAAATGAGCAAGTTAAGTAGTCTTTAAATGTTTTTCTTAAGCTTTTCAGGAATATTTATTTTTCTGAACTGTCTGTTCTAACTTGAAATTATTAGTTTTTTTTTTTTTGCTAATTTTGTAGCCATTTATGTTAGTATTATATATAATTCTCGTATTCTTTTTCGTGTAATGATTTGTAAAAATTAAATTAAATTAAAAAAAATCCTCACGAAATTTTAAATAAACAAAACTGGGGTGCCATCTATAATGAATGCTGTTTTCTTAAATATGTAAACGAAAAAAATTTTACAACTTACTTTGGAATTTATGAATAATCTTGACAAGATATTGATTAAAATTACTTACCTAAAACGAGAAAGAGAATAAAAAAATATATTAAAATCAAATAAATTTCATTTTAAATATTTTTAACATATAAAAGATTTAATACAAAAATTCAAACACAATCATAAATACGAAAAAAAAGTTTGTTTGTTGAACAAAAAAAAAAAATAGTTAAGAGGCCTTTAAGTTAAAAATTACACGATAACATTAGATTAGATAATGACAAACAACCATGATAACCTTCTGGCACATTTACCTTTTTAAAAACAAGCAAATTGCAAAATAAAATGTCATAATAATGAACTAAATTTAATAATACTCGGTACAATGTTAATTGAAATAAGCTCAATTTTGCTTTACAAAGTGTAGAAAAATTGCAAAGAAAACCAAAAAGAAACAATGAAAATTCAAACCTTAAAACTGCATGAAAAAAAAGGATGATTAGGAAAAACTTGTCCCAAAACTTTTAAGTGTAACTAATTTAAGGATTTAAGAGAAAATGCTTATTTAAAAATTTTTCAATTAACAAAAAATTGTCTCAAAACATCTAGATAAAGAAACAGCTCTTAAAAACAGCACACAGTTGAATCTCGATTATGCATGCTTTGCATGTCTAACTATTCTATTCTATTTCTATGATAATGCTGAAATTCTCTTAATATTAATTTTAAATATTACCTCATATTTCAATACGCTATCAATGACTCAATATAGGAAAATAAACTAGAATCACCAGTTTGAAAGTTCTTTACTCATTGTTTAGTATTAAACTGATAATTAGCGAATTGAATCTAAGAGACAAAAAAAAAAAAAAAACTAACGATCAAATAGTAATTTAACAAAGCTAAAGTTTATTGTTTAATTTTACATTTTGAAACTCAATATATCAAGATAATGAACATAAATTATGAATTTCTGAAAATGAAAACATTTTTCGCAGTCGGTGTTAGTGGTGATCACGTAGTTTGACGTCAAACCGTTTAAAAAATAATACTAATTCAAACCTGTTTGAACTTTTGCCGATAATTGAGGAGGTTTATTATTTTTATTTAACCAGAAATAATAGCAGACTAAGCACAAAAAAAAAAACACAAAGCAATAAGCCCTCGTACACATGACATTTAGGAACAAATAATTATTGCAACAACATGATATGTATCATATTATGACGTTTGTTGTTCATTAAACAAGTAATTAAGCGTCATTATTATAATTATATTTGTCATATTAAATAATACTTATTGATTAAAATAAATAGATAAAAAATGCAAGTTTTAAATATCCCACAAATCAAGAAATTGTTAAGATTATTTGTTACTTTCTTCACACAACAACGAAACCCTAAATTTCAAAATCAATTTTAGCCGAATATGAAATTCAGTTATTACCTTTAAAAAGCGGTTTCGTTTAGACTGAAGCAATCAACAATAATTTAACAGCAATTAAAAGTGTCTTTGCATCTTTTTAACAAAAACTATTTATATTCGCCACAGTCAGGTCTTTTAAAACTAATTTGAAAATATTTACACATTTAAATATAAACTCGAAAAATTTATGTAAATTTCAATTTAAAACAATTTTTCAAATGGCCATAAATAATAAAATCTAGTTTATTCTAATTTTTTGTGGAAAATACAAACAGAAAATAAAAAATCATTACAAAATCTTTACAATTTAAAATAAGAAAAAAAAATTTTTAAATATAAATAAGAAAAAATTAATTTAAAACTTGTAAAAACTCGTATTTAAAATTATTTATGAATATCTATTTATTAAAAAAAATGGTTTTTAAATGCAAATATATACAACAGAGTTGGATATTAGTGCAATCACTGAAACCACAAATTAGCGATTAAAGAAAGGCAAGCGATTGATTCGTAAGCACAATAATTTAGGTTTAAAGTACAAATTACATACATATTTATTAAACTCTTAAAGCTTAAAAGGATATTCATAAACAACACACCAAAGCCACCCATACACGACATATTTTTTCATCTGACTTGTCACCTTTGTAACAAAAGACTAAATTGGTGTAAAATATGTTTATATGGATTTATATCTTCAGGCGGCTAATGCTACTGCCAATAGCCAACCGCAGTTGACATTTTTCTCAAGACATATATTTTTGGCAGTAGTTTTTTCATACTAAGCAGCTGGTGTCAGAAGGCTTGTCAGATCAAAGTAGAACACACTCTAATTGAAAATTAAGCTAATAAACACTTTAACACAATATAATTTTTTTTTGCATACTTTTAGGAGTGATAATATACATACATTCATACATATTTACATTATTTTGCATTTCCTAATATTGTTCTCCAGTATTACTACTAAAACTCATCAAATCACTTTTTAAATGACTCTGTATAACAAAAACCAATTTTTTTAAGCTATTTCATAGATTTTATCGCGGGCTTTGATGGTGACCGAATCAAGAAATTCCGTAACGAAAAAAACCTCACGAAAAAAAACCTAACACTAAGTTTGTTTCTACGTCTTTTGTTTTTTAAGCTATTGCATAGATTTTTAAGTATTTAAATCGACCAATTGTCTTCACTAATCAGCCTAGACAACAACTCACCAGCAAATGTGCTGCCAAGTTCTTGTTTACTCCTGCTGCCACCTGGTTTAATTATCACCGAGTTATTAAACAATAACAACGGAGTTATTAAACAAAACGTAGTAATATAATTGCATAAGTTGATAAAAAAATGATATGCAATAGCTTTACCGCGGCAGTCCCCGAGTGCCACGCATACTTTTTTGTCTCTAAATAGCAAAATTCTGGTAGCAAAAAAAAAACATAGAACGACTTTTGTGAAAGACTACGTGTAGAATTCATTTCAGGTCTATATTTTAATATTCATTATAAGTGCGATATTAAGCCTGAATCCCATTCCACTATTTAAATATCTTGCTTTAAAACTATGTTGGTAGCTTTAGTGTATTTATTGCCTCGAAAGCGAAGAAAAGTCGCATATAGCGAAGATTTAAAGTAGTAACACCTTACTCAAAAATGTTTCTTCTTGTGTTAAACACAAAAATGCTGAAAAGAGCTTATCAGCCATGTCACAAAACTCAATTACGATCGAAAGTGACCTCAATTTCAAAAGTTGAATCTTTTGAAAACAACAATTTAACAACTTTATAAATATGAAAATTGCAAACCAAAATGTTCGGAAAACAATTTTGGAATTGAAAACATTTCAATAGGAATGTGTGACTTGCGCGTTCAATTTATACACAGAGTTACAGGATTTTCTATGCCGTTTAGCAATGTGCAAAAGAGCAGGAAGGACGTACCTTATCTCCCCCTACAATGCCTCTAATGCGAAAAGTTACGAAACATCAAGACTTGTATACTAGTAAAATTTCATTCAATCATGTTCACTTACAGTAAAATTTTCAGTGCCCACTATCATACAGACAAGCAAATTTAAAACCAAAAATTTTCCACGATAACACATGATCATGCATTCCTAAATAAAATATTACTAATAATATATTTTTGCATTTAAATAAATATTTTTATTAGCAAAGTTTGTTTCATTTGCAGACAGAAAAAAAAGTTAAGGTTTTTGGAATATTCACTCGAATCATTTGAAACTTTAAGGCGACGCGAATCACAAAATATATAATATGCAGTGGGCCTTCTCAAATAGCAAGTTGGTCAGTTCAGTGTTCAGTTTTTAAGTTGTAAAAATTAATTAGCATTTAATTTGTATTCACAAGTTTCTCAGCCCGATTTGATCCACATCAAAATGTTTTAATTCCTTTACAAAAAGCTAATTTGAAATGAGTGTTAGTTGAAGGGAAAAAAATTAAATATATATCTAATATATAAGCGATAGAAAATGTTGCCTATAAATATATACCGCTTTATATAATTGACGTCATTTTACTATAAATATCTTAACAAGCCATGATTATGCAAATTGTTTTTCCATCTCAAGGTTAGTTACTGCAACAATTGTTAGTAGCAATCGGTGTCTTTAGTTACTTTGTTTCAAGTAAGCGTTGGCATAGTTTAAAATTTGATCAGGAATTGCTACTCCATTTTAAGCTCGTCTACAGACGTCATAAATATTATTCTACAAGTTGTACGCGGGTTGTATGTAAATAATAAATTAGATAATAATTAATTTATACAAAACGTCAAAATGAAACCAGAACTTATCCTTTCATTACAACTAGAAATTTCTTATAATTAATTGTATTTTGTAAATAAATTGTACGAACATAATTTTTAATGCTGTTGCTAAAGCCCACCCACTTGCAATATATGAAGTCATTTAGCAAATATGTTTCTTATCATTAATTAATTCATTTTAATGACTCATTATAAGGAAATGAAATGTGAAGACTTTGTATTACAATAATTAAAATGTTGTCACAAAACAATACATAATAGATTAGAATTATTTACGATTTTATTGATGTTGCAATATGAAAGCAATCAGAAAAAAAAATCTTTCTGTCAAATTACATAAAATAAAAACATTGCCGTGTTATCTACGAAATTTAGACTGAAAATCCTATTAAATCAAATTGAACGATAGTTATATTTTGCAACAGACAAAGTATTTTTAATTTTGAAGTTTTGATTTCAGTCTCGTGTTGAAAACTTAGTTCCTGTAAAACTTGATAAAATACGTGAAATGAAAATTTAAGTCCTCCAAAATAAATATCTACTTTTTTCCGATTTGAAAACAACTTTCCACAGCCAATTATTTGAGCTAGTCCAAAAAGTGACCGTGTCGAGAAAATCGATTTGAACATAGAAAATTTAAAAACAACTTTCCACAGCCAATTATTTGAGCTAGTCCAAAAAAGTGATCGTGTCGAGAAAATCAATTTGAACATACAGATAATATTACCTTGTAATATTTTCGACATGAATTAATCGATTTTGATTACCGCGGTTTTGAATTGCAGAAAACAAACCGCCAGCAAATATGTAAATATCAATCCAAAGACAATAAGGGTAATCACGATGGTGATTGTGCAAATATGCATTTTGCAAATTTGCTGTGCATATTAGTGTACTTCGTGAGCGTACTTTTAAATTTATTGCATTTTAGTGAAGAGCATGTAATTTTGTTCAGAAAAATGTGGCAGCCCATCAAAAATTCTGGCAACACTGACTTCAGATGTCAAGTTACAAATGCATAAATTTATTATTTACTAATAAATTAAAAAAAGAAGACTAAAACTTTTAAAATTAAATTAAAATTAGTTACAAAATTAAATTTTCTTTTTCTAAACATAAAAATATGATAGTCTGTATGTCACAAGTTATTGTTTATTTTTTTTTGCAATTGATAAAATATGCACTACTATCATTGCTCATGGTTTTTTTAGTGCAAACGAAGCAAAATTAAGCAAATTGCAAATACATACATTTTGTTGTTATGTTGTGCAAATGTGTGTATATTTGCACACATTTGCATCGTTTGCACACTTTGCACTACCCATCGTGATTACCCTTAATAACAAAAAAATCGATCGATCAGTGTATGTGTTCAAAATTAACGTCAGTATTTGCCTTGTGCAGTAACAGGAACACCACCATCACCGAGTCTCCCCGAAGACACACCAGTGTGACATGCAAGAAACCCAAAATGTGGTAAATTCTTATGCATCATTCGCTAACATCTCCCACCGATTTTGATAGCAATCGTAGCCACCACGTGACTACGGAAGTAAATATCACCAATAACCGTTTACAGCATCTCGACACCATTAACGGTAACACAATGACAACCAGCATGTTCATCCCCAAGGGAGTATGCATCTCGTAGCAGAGCTTGAAAATAAGCTTCAAGGATAATTAGCCAAATGCGATGACCGGAAAAATTCAATTAACCTTTTCCCCATAAAGCACAGCACTAAGTCGTAGTTAATCATAAGATAAATAACCGTGATCCGTCGGGGAAATCGATCGGTACAGTAGTTCCATCGTGAATTACTGCCAAACTCCTTTATTTGTGGTGGGGTGATTTAAAAAGTTAAACATTTTATAAAATTGGTAAATGGTTTTTATTGTCTTCAGTTTTTTTTTTTTTTATAAAACTTTTTTTATTTTTCTTTGCCCAGATATATGAACAAAAAACCTCACTTTCCTTTTATTATCGCTTTATATGTTTTATTATAATAAAAAAAAAAGAAATTAAATTTTCTGTCATCATTCACATTAAGTAAACGATAATTAAAAACTCATTTTTTTTTCTTCCTACAAAAGCAAACAATGAGAAATTATATTTTTGCTAAGCAGATTACTAAGAAAATAAACACAATCAAGCAACAGGAGCAATACAAGAGGGTAAAAATATTGCAATCCGGAAATGCTACATTTAAGTCATAATATTTGCATAAAAGGGCAAACATAATCATCAGATTTCCTGAAATTCTCAATAATTCTGTTTGTTAATCGAATATTTGAATTGAGTTAATTGTTTACCAACAAATTGGCCTTTTTCGAGACCCCAATTATGAAGGTCTCCAGTAGATAATTGTGCTTCCCCCCAACCCCTCCTTCACGCGGTCACGCTCACTCTTTCTGTATGTGTTTGTATAATTTATTTTGCTTATCTTGACTATACCCCAGACATGTTAAACGTACATAAAGCTCACAAAGACTTTGTTTAATTTTTGATTTTTTAATTTAGTATTTTCTTTGTTGTAATATTGATTTTAGAAATAACAACTAGAAGAATATTAAATAATATTTATAAAAGTTATCAAAACAATAACAACAAGGCGCCAATTGTTTATTAAGAAAAAGCAGGTTAAGATTCGTTTTAAATCTAAATAAAATGAGTACAAGCGATGGACTCTTTAATAGACAAAAAAAAAAATTGAAATAAAACACTTCACAGCAAATTATCTAAACTGAAAAATAAAATATTTTATAATAATAACTTGAGATTAGATAAGTAAAGATGATTTCCTTTTTTTTTACTTAATAACATTTTATGTTTTCTTAGAAATGTGAAAAATACAATAAAGCAATTTAAGCTTTTTATTAATTATTATTTTTGTTTTATGCATAACCAAAAACTTTGTAGACTTTGTGGATTTTGTTAAATATTTTTTGTTGTTGTTGCTGTGATATTCCAATATAATGAATTTTATAATTTTATAACTGTTCAATAAATACATATGTACATCACATGTTGTTAAAAATATAAAAAGGTATCTTTTGATCTTTGAACATTGACCAACACCTTAATTACAAGAGTTAATGACAAAAAAAAAAAAAAATAAATAATAACGGACAGGATCGCTAAATTTACACAATAACTTCATGTTTTTCAAACTCAATATTTTTTCTTTATCGATTTTAATCGTGTGATCGTGTCGTTATAATTTTTTCGATTATACGATTTAAAGGTTTTCTTTCATTTTAATAATACATTACAAGAAATTATAAAAGGAAGTGGGCAAATAAGTATTATCAGGTAATGACAACAATATACAAGTACTTACTCGTATAAACCTTCTTTCATTCATTACCAAGAAGTAATTTTTATATCAAGCAAAACAAATGAGTAGAACTCATAAATTTGCAGAGTTTTACCCTACACGGAGCATTGAACTCCGCACCATTTTCAGAAAAAATTCCACAACTACAAGATAGAAAACAAAACACAAGAGTTATAAAAACTTGAGAGCTCCTCAACCAAAATTACAAAAAAAAAAAAAAAAAAAAAAACAAACAAATATTCTAATTAACAATAGAAAAGCTTTCATTAAATAAAAAACATTAGAAGTAAATAAATAATATAAAAAACAAAAATAATAGAAAAAGGAAAACCCGCAGTACGATCAACTTTTCATTCCAGCTCCATATAAGTCAAATTGATTTATTATGGCAAATAAAATCTGTTTTTTTCTATGAGAAGATATTGTTAAGCCAACAACAACAACTACTTTAGAAATGCAGAAAAGCAATAAAGAAAAATAAAATAAAAATTGTGGTAAAAATTCTGTAAACAACAACTTTCGCAAAGTTTTCCAAACTTTTTTTTTGTTCTTCATTTATGGCCATTTAAGAAAGTAAAACTGTTTTTGTACAGACAAAGACATCCTATTAGAAATCATTTTGAAATAATAGTTGAAACATGACGATGAGCCGGACTAGCCCAGGCTCAATTTCACTTCCAACACTCACATCATAGAATTGACCTAAATCGGCATATTTGGAAGCAAAAAAAAAAAAAAAAAACTGAACATGCACCACGTTATTTATGAAAGAAACCAAAACGTAAAACCACATTTGAAATGAAAACTTTGCAGACAATAGAAAGTTTCAAATAATTCTGTTTTTTTTTTCATTTGCTATTTGATGAAAATGTCATCCTGTTGCTGGAGAAGTTTTCGCTTGCATTTTATTTTTTTTTTGGGCGCACATTAAGGCTAGGAAATTTCACCATATGAATTTAAAACCTTGATTTCTTCGATTTTCTTTTTTTTAAACCTTGGATTAGGATAATTCGATTCTGATTTGCGGTTTTCGTCACTGTGTTGCCTTAAATTTTTTGCTAATCTTGAAATCGTTACATTAAAAGAGCTGATTGGGCACCATCCCTCGCTAAAGGACCTTTAAATTGTATATGATAATTTAATAATTACAACAGAGTACTAGGCGTGGGATCATGTCTCTCAGTGTCTTCTTCAACTTTACCCTTCAATGGTCAGCTTTTAGAAAGACATGAAAGTGTGTAAACATTCAGCGCCAGAAACGTTACTTTAAAGTTTAAACATTAAAATTGCGAGTTATTTGTTTATTTATAATTTACAATAGACAACACATGATCAGTTTTTGGCTATTACTTAAAAGTTAAGTTATGGGATATATTTTGAAAACCAAGATAATGTACAGAAAAATAAAAATTTTTGCTGATTTTCACAAATTGTAAGTTCTGAACTTATTATTCATCTATTAGCTTTTACCAGTTACTTCGTTCATGCTTTATTTTAATGAAGTTATACACTAAATTTATCGAAGAAAAACAAAAAGTATCAGCTCTTCCTTATTGTATATTTTACTCTGGGACATATACTATCCGTCTACAAAATTTCATCCAAATCCATTTCGGAGTTTTTGTGTTATAGTGGAACAAACTTCCAAACATTTAAACATAAAAGCTTTCACATTTATAATATTAGTACGATCATTCACAATAGACTTAATATAATCATATTTGACAGATTTTTGTTAACTTTCGAAATATAAAAATAATTTGCAGAAAGGAAATGAAAAAGTATAAATTAAAATAAAACTGTTGGCATTGATTGCTACTGAAAATCATCACTTTCCGAAGCAATGTGATTGATCTCACCGCTCATAACTCAGCAACATACATTTTGTATCTGTATCATTATCGGCAGTCGTAGGACGAGTACATTGAGAGACAATTGGAACCATTGGGTGCAATAGAATGGATATACATAAGGGATTTCCTGCTTCCAAGCACAAATTTCCAAAAAAAAAAAAAAATTAATCATGTTTTTTATAACCTGATCGGAATGATCCTCTGAAAAAGCTCCATTTTTTAAAATTATTTGAAATGTAAACAGTAGACAGCTTCTGAAGCATGAATCTAATGCTACAATTCTAGTTAATTATTTGAGCCGCCAGCAGTTTTATTACATTAGTTCTCTTTCGTATTTTCTATTTACACAAAATTTTCTAGAAATGTTTCACGACATTTTTCCATGCTTTATTTATGTAATTAAAAATCATTAAAATTTTCGATATACAACATAAATTTTCTGTTCATAAATGGAAAAAACGAAAACTTCAATAGATTTTACTGCAAACAAATCTTTAATGCCTTTTAATTAACAATGAGTGACATTATTAAAAAAAAAACAGGGTGTGGCAAACAAAGTGTTGTTGTAAGTAAAATTATCCAAATTTCAACGTAAGTACTCGTACATAAAAAAAGTACTTCCAAAGAATCAAAAATTAAGTGCTGAACAAGAAAAGCTTTTAACGGCGACTTTAGATTCTATTTAAAGTGTTCTTAGAACTTGTGATAAAAAAAAATTCTATTTTAAGATATTAAATTAAAAATCATTTTTGTCCCAAAAATCCATGATTCTTTTCTACAAAAACACACGTTTTTCTCTCTCCTAAAATCCATGATATTTTTTAGTATTTCAAATTAAACCATTTTCTTTTTTAAAAAACTGGAATTATAATTACTCTTATTGCTTTTTTAACACTTTTTTTTCACTAAATTAAATTCAATTGAAGACAAATCAATTAAATTTAAATCAACATGAGTTATTTTTAGATCTCAAAGTACTTGAAGTTTGTGTTTCATAAAAATAGATCTTTACAAAGGCGACGACGTTTGTTTTGTTCTTTAGTTATTCTTTTTTTTTTTCATCATAAAGTCATGACAAACATAAATTGTAGGCAATTTTAAATTGAATTTAAATTGAAGTGTGTAATGCAAACCGTTTAAGAGAATTATGCAATGGATGGAAGATTGTCGTAAAGAATTAAAAAGTTGTAGTGGAATTTATTAAAGCAGACGATACGAGTTAAAAAAAAAAACATTTATTATGAAAATAATGACTAGATCAATTGTAAGAATTAATAAATGGGATATTCCAATATTTTCTGGAAAATTTATTAAATTGGTTAGTTGTAAAGGTTCTTTTTATCGAAAATTGCGCTACGACGACGTTACAAGGAAGTAATTCTTACGACAGAAATCTATCCACCAACCTGTTCACTGATACAAAGTGTACGCCTTAAATATGGCGCTTTATTTGATTTTAAATTTAAAAATTCCCTATTTTACTTTCTATTTTATATAAAAACGTATTTTTTTAATTATCATTTTCTTTATTAAAATTGAAATTTATAACCAGAAAATGATAACAATCATTTGCAAATTAAATCGTCAAACATGATTGCAATACGTGATAATGATGACGCGTTTGTCACCACAATACATACACTGAATGAATTATTGCAACGCTTTATATTTTCTTTTAACTGCAATCAACCATATTTACTACGGTATGTAATGAATGTTGTGGTTTCATATAAGAAACATTTTAAATAAAATTCTTTGCGGAAAAGAAAATAAATTTAAAAGCGAAAAATATGTTCATATTCCAACATTTATATAGAAAAATTAATATTTGGATTAATGACGCTGCATTACGTGCATTGTGACAAATGTCATCAAAAAAGTGACAAGTTGTTTTAATCTGTTGACAACCATAATCAATAAAATTTTGTGATAATTTCAGTGTCATCTAACAAATAAGGTGTGAGAGCAGGCTACGTGCAAAGACAAAACAACAAAGTTAAATACGTTGATGACATTTGGTCATCATGTCGTTTATTTGATGGCACATATCCATATCCATTAAAAAACAATTAAATGCCGTAAGTTGCAAATGTGTTCGTAATTACACAAAAATTCAGAATTATATCTCATACATAACCAATATTTCACACTGGCCAGATAATATCATCCATATATCGTATCCAACATGTATGTACAGATGTATGAAGGCAGTCGAATAGAATGAAACTTACTGAAGTTGCATTTTTTTAATTGAAGAACCTCAGATAATAGAACACAATGAATATGGATTAATGACAAAATTGTCATCATTTTTATTGATGACAATATGACGAACTGATGCAAATGTTTACATTGCAATGATGACAAATGTCCAATGGAATCCAAACCGTAGGCTTTGATGACATTTGAGAATTAGTAATATAGAATCTGTCTAGAAATAGACCTTTCGGTGCTATTTACAAAAATTTTATGTACTACATACATACATATTTTTTATGAATTTAATAAAATCATTGGTGATAACTACTGGAATGTGGAATAAGTATCGAAAAACTACATATGTACATAGTTTAAATATTTTATTTGATATGCTCATTCTCAGTTTTATTTTATATTAAAATTTTTTTTTTCTTTTGACACAAAAAACAAAGAACGCCAAAATAATTTATCAATAACAATGTGACAGACAACATGTAATTACACAAAAATACTATAATCCTTTTGTTAATCGGAAATAATGACGGCTGGCTGAATTATTTAAATTTTTATTTTTAATATTTTCGACATTTAAAAAGAAATAAGAAACAAATTGAAATTACAGATTACTTATTGGTTGCAACAATCTAAGTGACCTTTAAAATTACATACATATATACATACATACATATGTATTTATTATCACTTGATAATAATAATTATTTTTAATTTATTTCAGTCTTGCACATATTTTTTTTCGTATTTAAATTAAATTTATAAAACAAATGAAAAATAATCTGTTGAAGATGTTGAATAATTCCAAAAAAATTTCCTAAATGAAATTAATTTCAATCTTATTTCTCATAAATTGCTAAAAATCAAATTTGATAATAAAAGTTTAATAAAGAAATTCAGAAATAAATGAAACTTTTTATATATTTATACATGTATCGTCACCTTAATACAGAAAGGCCCTAACTCATTATTTTTTTCAAATCGCGAATCGACATAAGCAAAAAAAAAAAAAAGAGATGAGAATTAATAAAAAATGAGTTGAGGCGTATCTATATTTAGGTAACGACATGTGTTTGGTAAACCTTTAACAACAGTATTGCAATGAACCGCAATTGGTCAACTGAGTGTAGAAAAGCGAGCGCCTAAAATTTTTTTTACTTTTGCAAAATAGATTTTTTACTCTGTTAGACGGCCTTTACACTACGCAGCTTTGTTGCATACAACTCTCGTTTTTCAGTGAGAAAGAAAGCGAAGAAATATAAAATTTATACATTTCTATTTAAACTCTCTCGCAGATAAAATTAAAATTACATGAAACAAAGTTGCTTAATGTAAATGCCGTCTTAATAGCAGAAGGTGAAAGGGCTAACTCCACTTTTCGAAAATTTCTCAATTTTGTTATATTACTATCTAATTAGTTGTAATAGATAATTAGATGGTAATATCGCAAAATTGAGAAAATTTCGAAAAGTGAAGTTAGGCCTTTTAGCTTCTGACACATCCATATATTAAATAGTGTGGATATAATTACTTGTACTGTTTCCCCTTTTCTTTTGTAAAATACATTGTGACATTATTTCTTGTTTTATATAACGAACTTTTAAGACATTGCCAGAACAAAAAAATTAGTTAAAGAACGCAACTGGAGTTCGGTTGCAATCCATAATCGAACCATAAGTTTTTTAATTAAATTTAAATCTTAAACACAAATATATAATATAATATTCGTACTCACCATTGCTTGTTCTATTTTATTGTCGATCGCTACTGCACTTGTTCCAGATGCACTAAAAAGAAAAGAAATATAAAAGTTAATAATGGCCAATAATTCACCTAATATCTATTAATTTGAATAAAATTTAAAATAAACAAAAATTTTACTACAAACAACTTTAAACAAAATAAAAATAATATTCTCAAATCGTTTTTAACTTTAAACATTTTCCGCTAAATTAAAGCACAAAATTGCCAATAAATTCAATGTCAATTTTATAATTATAAATAATTTGTTGTCTTGAAACACAACATTGTTTAAGTAGTTTCATTTCAACAGTTTATTTTTAATGGCATTGACAGGAAATGGGCAAAATTAAAAAATAAACATGCATATAAAAATTTAATTGAGCGGGTGTTTAAAGTTATAAAAATATAGCATATAGCACTTTTAGCTTACTTAACGATCTAGTAGAGAATTTAGATTCTCTGTACCAGAATTATCCGCATATTTAATAAGTCTACATAAAAACTAGATAAATATTTATCCGATAAGAAATACATTTACAGCTTTAACAAACCTATTTTATATATACGAACTACGTAATATTTTACGTAGCATAGAAATTACATATGCATCTGCATAGTAATATTTTCCATTACAAAGAAGAAATTAAAATTCTCCTTAAATTTTTTAGTTTCTAATTTTTTCAATATATTTTCTTGAAATAAATACATACTAAAAAAAATATGTAAATATGGAATATATGTAATACATAGTTCTATGTATCGACCACTCCAAACACATACAATACAATACACATACTAACATACATATTATGGGCTTTGTTTCAACAACTCTGAAAAATATGGACAAATTAAAAATACGTAAATTTAAATTTTAGTGAAAAATATGTGTACATACTCGTTGCAAGAAATTTTGGCATGTTTGAAATATTAACAGGAAATATTTATAACAAATATGCATATCTACATATTTAACAATTGCCAAGTTGCCGATGTTGATTTTGAATAAAACACAAATTGTTTTGGAAATTATTTTAATTTCTTTTTATTATGATAATATGGTATGGTTCAATTATGTATGGAACAAAATATCGGCCAAATGCACACCTCCGATGATCCAAATTTTCGATGACGCTGAGGCATAATTAAGGTTCTATGCCGTTAATGTGCCGAATTATCTCAGCTCTTGAATTGTTGCTGACTTATCGACCTACACCTTTTCTTTCAAATAACTCCAAAGAAAGAAGTCCAACGATGTCAAATCACATGATCTTGGCGGCCGATGGACATCGCCACCACGTGAGATAACACGGCCATTGAATTTGTCGCGCAAAAGAGCTTTTGTTTCGTTAGCTGTGTGGCAATTGGCACCTTCCTGTTGAAACCACATATCGTCCACATCCATATTTTCCAATTCGGGCCATAAGAAGTTCGTTATCATCTCACGATAGCGAACACCATTCACAGTAACTGCCTGACCGGCCTCATTTTCGAAAAAAATCGGCCCCATTATGTCGCCAGCCCATAAACCGCACCAAACAGTCATTCTTTGTGGTTGCATTGGTTTTTCGACAATCACTCTTGTATTATCATTCGCCCAAATGCGGCAATTCTGCTTATTGACGAATCCACTGAGGTGAAAATGTGCCTCATCACTGAAGATGATTTTCTTCGAATATTGATCATCCACTGTTGCCATTTCTTGCCACCATTCTGACCATTGACGATGTTTGGAATGTTGAAGAAGCTTTAGTTCCTGAGTAAATTGCACCTTGTAAGCGTGTAAATGCAAGTCTTTATGCATAATGTTCATCAACGACGAGCGTGAGATGTGCAATTGTTCGGCACGACGACGAGTAGAGGTGGACGGCTCTTCAGCCACACTATCGCGAACAGAAGCAATATTTTCTGCGGTACTAGCTATACGAGCATGCACTGGCGTTTTCACATCTTCTAAAGACCCGGTTTGCTCAACTTTTTGCACGATTTTTCCGATTGTACGCACATTTGGACGATTAAATTGACCAAAAAAATCAATGATTTGAACGCCCACTCTCATAATAAGCCTGAATAACTGTAACGCGTTGCTCGATTATGTATCTTTCCATGGTTGAAATTGAGTTAGGGGCTGTGCACATAATACGTAACGATGTTTTCAGAGATTTTATACCCCCCCCCCCCCCCCCCCACGGACTCGAATATAGAAGCAACACTTTTCTAACTCCCAGTAGTTGGCCATCTGTGGGGCTTTTCGGGTGCATCGCATAAGATAATTTTCATTTTCTATCGACTTTGTTCTTGGGCATAAATCTTAGATGCCTCTTAACCTTCTGCCACACTAACATAAGTTACCTCCCTACTTCATTTTATATCTAATATGTACATCTATTGCTCTATTGTTTCAAAGATTGGGTAGTCTTTAGGTGGTTGGGGGTGGGTAATTTCTCGGGAAAATAACATACATTATTTCATTCCAAAAATTTTTTGGAAAATACTTGCTGCAACGTTTCTATCATATCGTACATTGGTATGAGCCATTAACTTCTCGTGTTGCTTTAAATCCTAAAAATTAAAGTTAATATTTTTTTTTAATATTGTAGCACAACAACGAAATAAAATTTAAGTGTCATTTAAATAAAACAAAAAGTTAGCTGATCAAATTGTATACGTTCGAACGAATATTTAACAGAAAAAATAAATAGAACAATAAAAAAATATATACTCTGAAATTGTATATCACAGCCCATATTGCGGCGGCACCTCCTTTAATTACAAATTTGGTTTTTTTTTCCAAACCATGTCTATTTTAATATTCCTTTAATAAAAAAATAATACGTACAAGTAAATTGAAGACAAAAAAAATCATTATTAAATTATAGAAACACTTAATTTTACAACATGTTTGCTGATAATCATAATCAAATGCCGTCTTTGCAAATTATGGAACATACATCTGTACATATTAACGGTTTGTATGTTGTGTAATCTAACACTTTTTGTTCATATATTAGAAACCATTTTGTTGCCATTATTTTTGTTGTTGTTGCTGGTTTTGCTTTTTTTAAGTGTAATTTGTTTTTATTTTTATTACAATTGTTGCTGCTGCAGCCATTATTGTTGTTGTTGCCTAAGTACACCAGTCAGTATTCAATATATCTGTTCAATTGACCTGAAAAACTTGTTCAATCAATTGTATAAATAATTTTGTTCATACACTTGTATCGCCTATTGTTGTTTAGTTTTTTTTTGTTTTTGTTCACCATGTTTTCTGCTTGTTGTATTTTTTTTTTCTTTTGCCTTATCGTGCTTATAATTATGTATCTCATATTACACCATTAAATAAAAACAAAAACACAAAAACTAAAATCAAAACCAAAACTACCGACATGCAGTTAAAATCATGAAAAACCTAAAAATTTACTCACTCACACACATATTTCTATTTTTTTTTTTTTTTTTTTTTTTGCTAATAAACAAAATTAATTTTCATTATTTATTATTATGTATACAAACATACATATATACATATATATATTTTTTTCTTTTTGTCTAGTTGTGTTTTTCTCTTCATCATATATTATATAATGTCAAAAATTAATATGAACAATTTGTTTCTAAACATAGTTTTTCGTAATTGAAACTAATAACAAATGGTATTACAGTCTCTTACATAAAATTTCGTTCATACGCTAAACAGACTTCAGCATCTTCGATATAACATTGTAGGCTTACAGCTGCTTTTGGTTGTACAGAAGTAAATATTATGAAAAAAATTGAGTCCCATAAAAGTTGCATTTACTTTGATTAATAATTATTATTTTTCAGAAAGTGGTTACAAAGCTCAGAAAATATGGTTTAATCAAATATCGGAACCAATATTTTGTTTTTGCTGATTTTTAATACGAATCACCTTAAGACAAATCCATACACATCACTCCAAAACCCAACTCTCAAACTCTTCTGGTAGCTTCGGAAAGATGATTTCATGTACAGACGGACAGACAGACTAACAGATAGATATGGCTCATTCAACTTCCCTACATATAAGGATACTGAATATAGTTTACCATTTTTGGTGTAGAATATACAAATTAATACTCGATTTCCAGAAATACACACCATCTTAATAACTGCTAATAATTATATATTTAAACCAAATTTAAGTAGAAAACTTATATGAATCACTGTCTGATTGTTTTATTTTGCAACTTAACAAAAAGAAAAAAATATTACATAATACGTGTTTCAAACAAAAATATTATAATAGTGTGCAAGTAATAGTAGCATAATAAAATTTAATGAAAATGTTTAATAATTTACCCGAAAACAAGCTTCAAAATCTTTAACATTATGAACACATTAAAATTTGTAGCATAATTAAATACGAAAGTGTAACAAAAAAAAAACCAAAACAAATCAAAACAAAATATAACAATAATTAAGGAAATCTAAAGTTTTATGGGAATAATTCAGCTGCTTTTGTCGGGTGAAAAACTATCACAGTGTTATTTAATAAAAGATGATCTCGAAACCTTTTAAATGAAAATAGTTTTATTAAAATCATTTAAAGCGCTTTAAAGTTGTTACATCTTAAATATTAACCCTCCAAAGTTAAATGGTACAATTTACATTTCAATTGATTTGATACAAGTTGGCATAACTTTGGAGACTGAGACTGTGATCTGATTTTATAGAGCATTTTCTAGTTAGAAGTATAGTGGAAAATGGAGCTGGGACAGGATGAACAGTTTATCCGCCTTTATCATCTAATATTGCTCATGGAGTTCTTCTGTAGATTTAGCTATTTTTGCATTACATTTAGCTGGAATTTCATATATTCTTGGAGCTGTAAATTTTATCACTACTGTAATTAATATACGATCTGTTGGTATTAAAACTGATGCGATTGGAAAGGCTAAAATTTTGTTCTTTTGAAACATAGTTTTAAACAAAAAGTTATTTCACTGAATGTTTTTCATGCTGGTGGCCAAATAAAATTTATGAATAAAACATACAACTTTTCTCAACACCCGAAAGGTGGTTAAATTAATAGAAAAATGAATTTCAGTCTCGATGACGCCGTGTCATCAATGTTATGACAACTATATTTATAAAAACAAACACAATCCGCTAAGCAATTATCTTGTTTGCAGAAAATACCGATGGAGTTTGGCCGGAATTGAAACTGAAACATTCGAAATAATAGCCGAGAATTGCGATCTATCAGCTACGGAGGGACCCCAATGTCATACATATATAAATTAAAAGGTATGATAGAGCAAATAAAGGGTGATGAAAGTAGAGGTACTTTTTTCAATAGCCTTTTTTTGACAGATCACGTGTGAGTCGTGTCATGCTGTCATGTTATTTTTGTTTAGTATTGTTTGGTATTTCATAACGGAAAGACTTACGCCTGAACAACGTTTACAAATCGTTCAACTTTATTCCGAAAATTCACGTTCTGTGAGGAATATGTTTCGATGCAAATTTTGTTTAGCGATGAGGCCCATTTCTGCCTCAATGGGTATGTAAACAAACAAAATTGCCGCATTTGGGACGAAGAGCAACCTGAAGAGATTCAAGAACTGCCACTTCATCCAGAAAAAACAACGGTTTGGTGTGGTTTGTGGGCCGGTGGAATCATCGGTGCATATTTCTTTAAAAATGATGCCGGTGCGAACGTAACCGTCAATGGCGACCGTTATCGTGCCATGATAACCGACTATTTGATGCCTGAAATTGAAGCTCGTGATCTCGGCGACATTTGGTTTCAGCAAGACGGCGCCCCACATCGCATCAATCAATGGATTTATTGAGAGAACATTTCGGTGAGCACACAATTTCACGTTTTGGGCCGGTCGATTGGCCACCAAGATTATGTGATATCACACCGTTAGACTTTTTCCTGTGGGGATATGTAAAGTCTAAAGTTTATGCGGACAAACCCGCTTCGATTCAGGCCTTGGAGGAAAACATCACGCAACGAGTCATCGAAAATTGGACTCAACGGATGGACCATCTGCGACGTAGCAACGGCCAGCATTTGATAGACATAATCTTCAAAAAATAAATGCCAAAGAATGTGCTTTCAAATGATAATAAACATTCTCCATTAAATTTGAATTGTCTGCGTTTTTTTCTTTAAAAAAGTAGGGAACCTCGAAATGGATCACCCCTTACTCAAACGATAATATTCCAAATTTTACTCTAAGTTTTTTTGGAAGTGGATTAATATAATTAATAAGTTAAGTTTAATTAATAAGTTTAGTTTTTAAATAGCAAGTTAAAAAATTTTCATCCAGCCGTCAGATATGTACAATCTTAGAACAATAAATTTCCTTATCGATGGCGCCGTGTAACAAATGTCATCAATTAGATATCGATAAGATAAGAACGGCCCGACCCATGATGTAGATTTCTCAATATTTTTTTAAATGGATTTTGAGAGATAAAGAAATTTTTATCGCATCTTTATTATTATAAAAAAAGTATATAATACCGACCAAATAAGCAAACGAATAAATATATTTGACATCTTGTCTTTATATTTATGGGTCTCTAATACAAACATCTGCCGGCCGTAATCACTCTTGAAATGTATGCCAAGTCTAAAATAAAATATGATTATTTTTTATTTATTTTCTTTTTTGTTTAAATTCTATTCAATACAATTTGTTTGTTTAACTTTTTTGATTTAAGTATTTAACTTGGTATGTCCTTGAGTTCAATATTTTTTTCACATACTATAATTGTTTGTTTCTAGGAGTGTTTGAAAAATCACTGAATATTAAATAGAATATTTTGTGTTTCTTTTTGTGGGTACGACGTTGGTTTACAGTTTTGTTCAAGTGTCATGTAATTTCTGTGAATGTTCATTCTTTCCTTTCATCTTTGCTGTTTGGTGCAGAGATTTCACTCACAACAATCTATTGGAAGGTGTGTATCTATCTTTTCATTTTAGTTACAATTTTTTTATTGCTATTTTCCCGTAGTTTAAGTCGAATGGTAGATAATATGGTGTTTGGGGTTTTATCTGTAGAAATTGATCTTGTTTGATAACTAATTCTTAGCTAACGCTCAAAGTATTTTCAAGAATATTTATGTATATACAACTTGTTACGTTTTTTTTTTTTTGGTTTCTATGAAATTAATTATTGTATCTAAGTATTTTGAAAAGCTTTGCAATGAACACCATCAGGTGAATGCAATACTTTTGATAATATTAAAAACAATTGTTTTTTTGGGATACAAATGCTTCACAAGAACAGATGGTCTTCTACAACGAAGTATGTTAGAAAAAGTCTTTTAATTGTCAATCACAATCACTACTTTGGGTCATAAACTCTATTATATTAAGCAGGAAACATTCCAGGACTATGTTGTGTATAGAATAAAAATTTAATATGTCGAGCTGCATTACAATTAGTTGCACAGTAGATAAAATAATGTATGGGCGTGGTATTGCTTACTTTTCTCATAAATCAATTGTGTTGCAGGGCAGCTCAATTTGAATCGCCACAGTGGCAGTAAACGCATTCGCAAAGTTCCATAAGTAAGTACAAATAGTTAAAAGAGAATATATACATTTTATGGGCGTGGCGCTATTTACTTACTTTTCATATCCTTAAATGGGATTGTCAGGATAACACCATGTCTGTTCTAAATTTGTTATATAAATATTTAATAGAAACTCAATGACAGCATTTCGGAAAGTTAGAAGTAGTTCAAAATTAACACTGGACAACAAAAATATTATTTTTGAATTTAATTTATGTGATGATTTAAACTAAAATTTTATGTGATGCATATTTTTTTATATAAATTGAAATGATTAGCAATAATATTCAAGATATATGAAATTTTCAACTCGAGCTTTTGTGACATTTCAGCCCACTGTAATGCTTCTTAGTGTACTTTTACCGAATATGTAAATCCAAGATATATTTTGGAGATACACTAAAATAAAAACGACGAAACATACTACATATATAATTTTTCTGTTGCGCCCTAATGTAATATTTGATTAAGAGGCGTGGCAGTGTCGACTTTTCTAACCATAAAATTGTAGTTACATATATAGATATAAAGCGAGTGTGAAGGAAAAAGGATGTAACTGTTCGGTAAGTACAAGTACTTTAATTAGTATGGGCGTAACACTGCCCACTTTCGGAAATTTTATCGCACCCTTAAGCTAATATGTGTACTTAATGTTTAGATAAGTTAAACAAATAAGAAATTATGTTAAACGATTTCACTGCACCCAAAGGGACGAGTGCAGCTAATTTTTTGTACATGGTTTTTTTCCATTTCATCTTAAGTCAATAAACTGAAAAAGACATTATGTACAGTGTTTAAGATCAATAAAATTTTGATATTTCTTCTCAAAAAAAAAAACAAAAAAGAGAAACCCAAATTTGGTACAAAACAATTCAATTTAGCATGAAACAAAAATGTTTTATTAAAACCAAGAAAAGAGTGGGCGTTAGGCCAGGCAGGGCATTTATAAAAAATAAAATAAAAATTTATTATTTATTATAAATGCATTTCGTCATTTTTCTAGACTTTATAAGACAAACAAATTGCTGAAAAGTGAATGACCCGTTGAAACAAACACGCTTAAATTAAAAATTAAATAAACGAATTAGGTTTTTAAACAATTTTTTTTTTGTAATTTGCTCATTTCAAAAATAATGAGCTTATATTGTGCGTTGGTATGTATGCATGTGCTTTTCTCAAGGCTAATAAACTTTGTCACGAGCGTAAGAATTACAGGCAGGGCTGTTTGGTCGCACTCCCGCAAAGAATAATTGCGGCTGATTAAAATTTCTGTTCGTGACAAATAAAACATTTTTCTTTCTTTAAAAGCTATTTTGCTGTTTGTCACTGCAAATGAAAATTTGAAAATTTTGCATTTTTCATACAAAATAAAAAACCGCTCAACGAGTCATGTGTCATCCATAAACATTAAAAACAGAAATAATCATTACAAAATATATTTAAAAAAAATTTTGCATTAATATTTTTTATTGGTTTTAAAGCTTGATATGAAATGCACGCACACATTCACACACACACTATTTATACAGTCACATTGACATCATGTTGAGCCTTAAAATAATAATAGTAAATGCAAATATGTATGAATTTCTACAGAAACAGAGGGACATGGCAATTAATACAGTTGTAGCAAGAAATATATATTTTATAGCTTTTTCCCATATTTAAAGGGTTAAAAAACTCTACAAACTTTCAGCACAATGAAACGAGGACATTTTTAATGGGAGTGCTTTAAATGTTGCGTACCAAAAAGTCTGAAGAAATTATCTTTGAAGGCTAGAGTTTATTAACAGTACCTGGTTGCATTATTACAACAACATAAAAGACACCAAAAATTTTAAATGTTTCAAAAAATTATTTTATATTGAAGTTGAAAATTTGCTACCTGAAAACTGTTTTGTTGATTTTAAATTATTCAGTTGCTACAAAATAAACAAGACCTGCGTAAGAACAGACAGAATAAACATAAATACTCCGGAAGTATATATGTACACCCAACTCTATTTTTACACGGTATATGCGGAACTCAAAACACCGTGCTAAAAACCAGGTGTAACATATACATGCAACATATGAACAATTTTGGAAAGTGTTTAGTACACTGAACTCGCAGAAACGTGAACTAATTTTTACCAAGGGTGTTCACGTTTTAGTTTGCATTTTTTATCACTTTTTCAGTCTCTTTTGTCGTTTGTTTTATATTAATATAAAGTACGTGGTTTTTTACCTATGAAACATTTTTCGATTCTACTTTTTGGAAGAAAAATAAATATTTTTTTTTAAATAAAGAAGATCTGTTAAAATTATTTCATTCAAATGCTTTATATAACATATTAAAAATGACTTTAGTGGATGGATATTCACTTCCGAAATTCTTTAGTGGGGAAACCCAAAATTTTTAAATGGGCTTATAATATTAAATTTAAACGCTTGGAAAAAATGTTCACGTTTTAGAGCCTTTATTTAACCTTTGTCCACGTTTTAGACTAGTCAATGAAAAAAAAAATAAGTTCATGTTTTTGGGTACTTCATGTTACTGGATGTTCACGTTTCTGCGAGTTCACTGTATCTTCAAAAAAAAAGAAGAATCAATTTAAAAAAATTAAAATATTCATTGAGTAAACTTTGCAAAAAAATGGTTATTATTGCGTATTTTCTTAATAAAACTGTTTAATAAACAAATCTAATTTATTTGCATATGAATGAAATATTAATATTTGTTCCATATTTGGAAGATTTAAATCAGCTGTTAAAAAAGGTCCTTCATCTACTTTATTCTCATAATATTTTACAAAACAAATACCGATTATTTCGAATTGAATAGGATGTGGAATATAAATCGTGGAAAAAAATATTTCTTGTTATTTGTGAATCGTGTAAAAAAAGACCGCGTAAAAAAAGAACTGAGTAGTACACAGCAGCAAAAATTCCATTAAAAAAACTTGGCTTTTATGTAAAGTACTTTCTTTTTAAAAGTAGATTTTAAAAAATGTTTCTCAAAAAGTATTTTTTATAACAGTATGTACCTTTTATAAAAAGTACTTTTTTTAAAAATCAGCTTTTGAAAAAAATAATTGTGAAAAACAAATACCTTTGATAAAACGTACCTTTTATAAATTATTTTTTATAAATATTACCCTTCAAAAAAGTACCATTTATTAAGAGCACATTTTATTAAAAGTACTTTCAAAAAACTTACCTTTATAAAAGTAGCTTTTAAAAATGTATATTTAATAAATAATAAGTACCTTAAAAGTATGTTTATAAAATCAGTATATATTTTAAAAAGTACCTTTTATAAAAAGTACTTGATAAAATCTTTCAGCAGAATTAATTATAGATGATATTCAACTAGTTGATTGCAACTGTCGTGATTGGCATTGAGGCCTAAGCGGTAAACAATTCTAATGATGAGACTAACGTTAGTCTGGCAACATCATGATGTCAAGATTTCAACCTTCCGCGTGTGCAGCTTAAATTTTATTCGATTTTATATTTATTTGATTAAAAACAATATAAAGTACCTCAATAAAATTATGTTTTTTAATTTATTTTATGTACCTTAGGTTAAGACAACCTTTTATAAAATGTACCTTTAGCAAAAATTTATATTTTAAAAGAGTACATTTTACTAAAAGTACCTTTTAAAAGAGTACGTTCTTTAAGTATTTAATAGAAAGTAACTTAAAAAACGTATTTTCTATAAAAGGTACCTTTTACAAAAGTATACCTTCCATGACTAATTCTTACGAACAACTTTAAAAGTATGTATTTTCTTTGTAACAAAGAAGAAAAAGAAAATTATAATATAAAATCAAGTGTCAGAAATGTAAAATAAAACACAATTAAGAGAATTATTAAAGCAAATAATTACACACAATACAAACACACAACATGCAACAGAGTTGCAAATTATGATCGCAACAAAATATGGACATACACGCGAGTCATAAATAAAATAGCATTAATTATAAATTCATACAATTTTTGTTTAATTATAAACCTGTAAAAGAGAACAACAAAAACAATGAAACATATACAATAAACAAATAAAATACATAAAATTAAATAAAAACAACAATGAGATCATCAGTTGAATTAATTAAAAAAAAACATATATTAACAATTTTCGCCATGTTTATTGACTACAACAACAAAATAATGATAATTATTGCCAAAAGGCGAAAAAGTAATCAATCAAACCACAAGGGAATTACAAAGAAACATTATTTTGTAAAAGATCTTAAAAGAATTTTAGAAAATAACAAAAAAAAAAAATTAAGTAAATTTTGCCAATGGGCATGTCATGATGGATCATGCCAGTAATGATGGAGAACACGTATTGCAAAGGTGATTTAAGTGCATAAAGAGTGTAATTGTCACATTAATTGCACAAAAAAAATCAAGTAAATATTTTTAATTGTTAAAAAAAAAACTGAAAGTGTTTGAGTATAAATAACGAGACGATCAGACGATCGCATTGATCTTTATTTAGTTGAGGTTTTGTATACAGAATCAATATAATGCGCATAATTGGTAAACTTGTTATAGTAATTTATTTTTTTTTTAATTTTGTTGGGGAGTCCATATTCATAGTTTTTATTTCATTTCCTGCACAACTAAAAGATAATCTCATGTCAAATTTATCATATTAAAATGGCAAAATTTCTGAACAAAACTTAAAATAACACAAAATGATTACCAAAGATTTAGTTGCTACGATCAAACAGTGAACAAACTAAAACGTGCAATCAAATTTATAAGGTTCATTGCAACATAATAGAATTTCATTCACCTAAAAAAAAAAGAATTAAAGAATTTTTTTTTTTTATTTTCTCTTCGAGGTGCATAGTTGGCATTTAAATTTTATCTGCTTTCTTTTTTTTTTTTGCAAATTTCCCAATAGATTTTTACAAAGAATTTCGTAAGAAAAATTTCGAAAGAAAACATACAATCATTTTTGTTCGCTTCTCTCAAAGTACTTTTATATTTTTGGGTTAAACTATTTGGCATTAATTATCTGTGTGCGGTGTGGTGTGGTGGTGTGTAGCCAATGATGTTGGCAAATATTTATGTTGGATTTACAAAAAAAAGGAATGTTCTTAAATATTGATGTCATTTGAGAAGTGCCAAAAGGCTTTAAATGGTCAGAATAATTTTACAATAAGAAAAGAAAGGAGACAAGAAAAGCAAAGAAAAGAAGTATAATTCTAACCATTTCCGGTACCAGCCAAGATAGTAACGAAGCACAATAATAGATGGATCATATAAAACATATATGTAGGTGTAAAAGAGCGTGTGGGAAAAAACAAGGCCTTAGACTATGTAGAAGGTACGCGACAGAATTTTGGCTCATTATCTGCTATGGATCGGTTATAGTAAACATTACAAAAGTTTTTAGCTGTGTGAGTTTGAAAAAAATTATCTGTGTTGTTGACAAGACAAACGCCAGATTTTTCTTTAATCTAGTACTTGGCGTAGTCGAAAAACGCCAAACATGACGCCAAGGCTGATTATCTGTATAGCTCAGACGCAGATCGTAGGAAGAAAATAGGCGACCAATATATATGTTATATTTACTACGTTAGGTTAGGTTAGCAGGCTGCTGATAAGAGGAAGATTAGATTCCAGCCCACTTGGGTCCTGATGTGGACCCATTGTGTTGCATGTAGGGAAAAATAGTGGTAGAGACAAGGAGATTAGAAGAGTCTAGAGAAGAGTAGGCAAAAGAGGGACAGAGAAAAAAGAGAAACAGGTGGGAAAAAAGCGAAGCAAGGGGTGAGGCTTGCAGCGAAACGGGAATAGGGGAACCATCCACTGCTCCTGATAAAGGAGTTAAGGCTGCCGAGTTCCGCTACTGAGAGCTCGAAGAGGATGCTGAAGTATTTTCTGCCTAGAAAGCGAAGTCGGTGATACTCCATATTCCCATATTTAATACTAGTTGCTTTAAATATATTTTTTTTTCCTGAAAAAAGCTCCTAAGAGATAATGAAGATGCTGTAGCATTCTCCGATAACAGCCTGTTATTATGTTCTGCTGTCAATGTCGGAATTAATTAACTGTTCCGTATTTCTTATAAATTTTTATTTTTCATAAAATTGCTAATTTTAATCTAATATAATTTCATGCGTTGTTATTCGCTTTGTTTAGAGAAATCTTAAGTATGTACATATATTGATGCAATATAGAAATCGTGAAGATCAATGAAATCTTCACCCCTGTGCAACAGGCAAACTTTTTGCAATATCGCTTATACAATACTCTCCTCCTAGGGAAAACTGTTTCTAGGGATTGAATAACAGAAATTAATGCTAAAATATTTTGCACACATTTGTATGTTGAAGTTGAGGCCTCTGTCATCTGATCAAATCCAGATCTTGTTGTTCTTAATGATTTTTGCCAACCTTGGTCATTTGGATATATTTAATCGAAATAGATTTATCTTTATTTTCTTTTTTCTTTTGTTGTATACTGAGGTCAAACTACACAAGCTCGTATCTTTTCAAACCATATCATAAATCAAGCTTGATTTATATGATCATCAGTCAATATAGATTTTATTTAAGGGGGGAAAAAACAAATCAGCTTCAATTTGTGTAAACAGGAAATAAAAAAAAAAAATCATTAAGCAGTGGCTGTTGTTTTTTTGTTTGTTTAAGTTTGTGCTTTTTCTTTTCTTTTATTTTTTTTGTTTTACTTTGGTATGTAGAAATCAAAACAAAATTCCTGCAAAGTCAGCGAAATTAAAATATATAGGTACAACCCAAAAAAATAAAAAGGGAAAAAAACAAGAAATTGAGCACAATTATTTTCGTTATTGTTGGCAATTTTCACCAAAAATAAGTATTTTGTGGCCGTAGTACTATTGAGTATATGTACTTCTTAAGTTGTTTTTAAAATCTTTTGTGATCGCTTAGTTTGTTGAATGATTACATGGCAAATTCCAGAATTCAAAAGAATGTTTTGTCATCGAAATGGCATGGCAACAAAACAACAACTAAATAACAAATAAATAAATAGCATGACAAAAGAATTCAAATAAGTAGTAAAAAAAGTTCAGAGCAATAAGATCCATCTACATCAGTTAAAAAAATTATGTTGATATTTAAAACAAAAAGAAATTTTTTTTTATAGAAACAAAAGAAGCGCACAACAAAAGTGTAATCAAATTTGTAAAATGCAACAAAGTAAATATTTTGCGGTATCGTCTTCTTTTAAAATATTGGAATATAAATTTTGCTACAATTACAAATTTAAGTGACTTTTTACGTCATTTATTGTACATTCGCCTCGTAAAATTTCTAAATGTAGCAAAACACGCTGCCATTTGCGTGAGTATTCACAGAATAAATTCTATTCTTGATCTTTTTCTTTATTGGCACTTTTTTTTTCTTCATCTTCTATTGGCCTCATCGTAATCGGTTTTTCCTCTAGCGTATTTTTATGCATACACCAGAGAGCAGGCGGTTATATCTCGTCTTCCAATTAGATAGACAAGATGTGTCTGGTTTTTTCTATTAATTTCTAATAAAGAAAAAAATAAAACAAGTCTGTACAGCAATATGCGAGTTTCTTCTTTGTGTTTACTTTTATATTTTGGCTTTTAAAATATGTATTCTTTAGCAATTTCATTTAGTTGTTTATACATTTCCTAGACGTTGTTAAAGTTTTCTCGATCAAATGTTTATTCACACTTTCCACATCATGCGTCGTATTCCGCCACTTGTATCTTGCCACCGATATTTATGTATGTATGTATGCATCTGTAAATCTTATTTTATGTTAATTGTTACTATAAATATGTACAATTTATTAAAACAACATTTTACAGATCGCTGTTGTTAACGTTTAAATGCGTGCGTACATATTGAAGAAGGTGCCAGAAATATTCAACATAATTGTTTCATTTCAGTTAAAAAAATCTTGATGATAATTAACATAAATATGTTTGTACCAAGTTTTTAATAAAATATTACAAAAATAAACATTCTTCGAAAATATATTTTCATAATTATGGTTGTATATGTGTCCGATCTGTATATTATGAAATAAATGAACGATAGGTAAAGAGTGCTTCGAAACGAACAACTGAATATGAAATAAAAAAAAAATTAAATTGAATTATAAATTATGGTGTTCTGAGAAAACGAAAGCTGAGACGAACCAGTCGAAAGACAACGTAGCCCATCTATCGTAAAACCCTTTATGCAAGGCAGAAGTATTCCAAATCGGATTGTAAATGGGCAAAAGTTATGAGCTAAAAGATCACATAAAGTACAAAGAAATTGATAGGAGTTTCTTCCTTTCGGCGTTCGGGTTTTGGGTTAAATCTTTAAATCCAAACAACGAGTGATCAGCTTATAAACTAAAGAGATTAAAAATTATCTTAACCTGAAGAATTTCAAGACGTTCACAAACGAAATATGAATAATTTTTGTTTACAAACGGCCTCTGAAAGAAATTAAAAAAAAAATTATTAGACAATGTTTCTTTTAAGGCATTGTGATGAACTGTATTATCCTCGGATAATATCAATCAACAGTGTATCACATAAGTGCGACATTCTTCAGTGCGAACTCCCTAATCTTGAATCGCAGGATTTGTCAGAGATCGATTGAATGTAGGCTCTCAATTCAATTTAAGCACCTTTGGAGATAGAAGTTTGGTGAATTTTATTTGTAAACGAATTACGTACAGATACTAAAAAAAGGTTGCCTACTTTTAGGAGCATCAGGTAAATAAGTTTTGCATGTTAGAAACAAAAAAGCTTAATATAAGCTTAACAATTAAAAGCGATTTAAGCAAACGCTTATAGGTATAAAAAGAACTTAATCACTGTAAAATCGAAATTATAAATAAACCTGATTCTGAAGACTGTAAATGAAAAACGATTGGAATGAAACCAATTTCAAAAAGAAATGGAAACCAATGCGATCGGAATGTGTCAAATGCCCGACTATAACACAATTGATATTTCCCGAATAAATGACTTATCCCACTTTCAGAATAAGCGGTACACTTTAACTAAGCAAATTTTTTTCCTACGTTTGATTTCAATTTATAATCGCCCCTGGGTATTGCCACACTTACTTCAAAAATCATGGGCGATGATCTCAACTAGAGCATAACAAAGATTATGTTTTTATAAAAAAAAGACACTTAAAAGTTGCCAAACCAATAAGAATTATAAAATATAGATTTCTATTTGTCAAATGAGTAATGATTGCATATAGGAAATTAAAAAAAAAAATATTTTCAAACACGTTTTGTGCATCTACATACGTTGGCCCTGACACATATTTTAACAAAACTCGTACATTTAAGACTTTCAAATTAAAATCATAAATTTGAAATTTAAACAAACAGTTGTTTACTACGAGTATGTTGTATAAATAAAGACATCATGAAAAAATCAAAATAAATTGCTGGGCAGTATGTAAAATATCTTTCATCGGTCGATCGTACATTATTGGTAAATTTAAAAATAAGTTTTCTTTTCTTTCCCTGATTTGTAATCGAAATGAAAATCAAGTTTCATTTTGCCAACAACAACTTTTCACATTTATTTGTTAATTTGGCCATTAGGAGTTTTACAAATAAAGAGACGAGAAAAAAACACGTTGGCAGAAATGGAAATAAAAGGGAAGTAAAATGGAACAACTACGTAATTTATGTTTCTATTTATTTCTGCATTTTCTGAAATAGATGGTCAAAACTGACAAGACACACAGAGTTTGTGGTTGGAACACTTACTTAAACACCAACATCATACAGTGGAATGGTTTAGCTACTGTGTGTAACAGAAATATAAACAGGTTTAACGTGGCACGTTAGTTAACTGCTGTTAAGCGACCAGCAAGACACAGAAGAAATTCTGTTTTTTCTGTCAAATACAAAACAAATGAAAAAAATTAACTATTCGTTTTTTTTTTATTTGTAACTCAAATGTGTGTAAATTTCTGTCACTAACGGAATTGTTGTATTTTTTTTTTTGCTTTCATAAACAATTCATTGCCCCCATCTCGTATGTTTAGGCCTACTTTTCAATCCGCAATACGCACTCACACGTTTAAACTTTAATAGCCGCCAATTTTTCTATTAAACTTTTTCTTTTACAATGAGACTCAAAAACATGTATATTTATGAACTAAATTGATTGGACAAATTCAACCATATTTTTTTTTCTTTTGGGACGAAAAAGGAAAATTCAGGTCATCTTAAATCATTTAACAAAGTATAAATAAATATGTGCGCTTAAAATTTAAAATTACCGGATTTTCAGTCTGGATAGTCTGACAGACACTCTGCTAACATCGATTTCTACTATTTACCCAATTCGTTGTTGTCATGACAACTTCATGATGTAATAGATTCATTTCAGGATACTTGTGGCTTGTATGCCAACGCCAATATAATTATTATTAATTATTTATTTGCATTTTTATTTTTAACACAAAGATTTGAAAAACCTGCGCTGAGATGTCTCAAAATATAGTTTCTGCTGTGGTACAGTGGGTACATTAAAAAAGAATGAAAGCTGGTTATGAATTTTTTTCCTTAAAAAAAAAAAGAAGGCCAAACTCAGCTGCTCTGCTCGCTTTTTTAATTATTTTTACAGTAATATTACAGCGCCTCTGGTGTTAAGTAGGCGCATTACATTTCCTAAGCTGCATTTGTAGCCATTTTATTTATTGTTTTACATTACAATGCAAAAATAAAACTGATAATTGATTTCCAAGCATCAGTTACTGATGGGATCACTAGTTGCCCAACAAAAATTTGGTAATGTGTTGCAATTACTGAACACCATACTTTTTAACCAAAAACTATAAACCGTCCGAATTACTTTACAGTAATTACACCAACTACATAATTACTTGTAAGCAAACAACCCATTTATACTGTAATTAGTAGTCTCCGATGTTCAGAAGTTCAATACATGGCAAAACAAATTGAATTTATCGTTTAACTTTTGTGAAAATTTGTAAAAACAATTTTGAAACCAACATCAAATTAATTGTAAAGTAGATCAATGAGTAAAACTCTTGGCACGTGTTCGATGCTCAGCAGGGTCTTTTAACATTTTTTTATTCACCCCTATCGTGAACAAAATGTGAAATATTTGTTCAAATGAAATTTTCATTCCCCATGAATAGAAATTCGGTATCGTGAATTTCATGTGAACGCTTGTTCCCGCTATCAATTCGTAGTGAATGTAAAATAAGGAAGAAGATTAAAAAATAAAATAAATTTTTGTTTAAAAATATGCTCGGGTATACATAGATATTTTAAAGAAAACTTAAAAAAATAAGAGCTAAATATTCAGTGTTGGAGCGCTTGTTTATTGCATTCTTACATTTATGTCGTAAAATAATTCGGCTACTTTTTGGAAAGCCAACAAAACGGAATAATTCCAACAAATTAAAGCTTCTCAAATCCGCAGGCATTGAACCTGTTGTTTTGCATTTTTTAGAGCAATACATCAGCTTGTGCATTATTATCAGACATTTTTCTTAAAATAAACTTTTTAAGCTTTAATATTCAAGAGGTATGAAGAATTACATGCTTTGTTCTATTCCCTATCAAAAATAAAGTGAATAAATTGAAGGTAAAAGTGAAAAAACTTGTGGGAAAAAAATTATTCACGATAAGGGGAATTTTTTCATGGGAGTTGTGTTGTTCACGATTGCAATTACAGGAAAAGGAAAAAAATTACGAGGGAAAAATTTTTCCCGATAGGGGTGATTATGTTTCGAATATTTAATAACTTTGGTAAAATATTGAAATTTTCAATTTGACATCGCCATGTTAAAGTTATTTCTTAAAATGCCAAAGTAAAAGAGTAGTGCAGGGATTTTTTACATATAAAGCATTTTTTCCCATTAGTTTTCCATAAAAATTTTTGGTGGGTATGCTAAGTATCACTTCCTCACAATAAAATTGCAGGTTCTATATTCGCGATCTGTATCTGTTTTTTATTTATAAGCAAAAAAAGTTAAATTCCCGTCTTTTGGTATATTAACCTCTTTAGATGTAAATATGTACATCTCTTAATTTAAGAAAAGTTCAACTTATTTTACAGCCAACGATTTCTCAAAAATTAGAGATTTAAAAACGTTGCACTTTGAAAAGAAAGGTGAGTACCCCAGAATGAAAAAATATGCAATTCAGCTGTTATTTTAAGAAATTAGTTGCCAAAATAGCAACTAAAAATCTACAATTTCTTTTAAAATATTTAAAATGAAAATATATCAATAAAAGCAATTGTAATTTTATAAGTTACATACAATTATCTATATAATGATCTTTCTATATATATGATCTTTCACAAGACCATTTGCTCCACACTGTGAATACCACCATTTTGTATACTCGTTTAATATTTAACGAAATTTGAATTGATAATGAAGTGTTAATTTTTTTCTTCTTCATAAACTCTCTAATGGAATTAATCATTGATTTTCATGAACACTATTTTTAGTTATTGATAATTTATTTTTAGCGGTTTTAACAAGAAACTGTTAATTGAATCATGTAAATTTTTTTTTCTTGGTTGACAGTGTCAGTGTATATCGACGGTTTAGAATACAAAAGGTACAACTCATTTCTTTTGTAAATAGGGATTTTTTTTTTGCTTATTTTGTTAAGACAAATATCAAATTCATCTTGTTTTCAAAATAATATTAATTGAAGCATAAGATTTGCTGTCTCTTTTTATTAAAAATTGCATTCACCCATATTGGAACACACGTAAAATGTGTTCCCTCGTTTCCCAGAAATTGTAAACGCCAAGTTTTGCGTTGTTGCTGTTGTGTCAGTGTAGTATTCTTTCACGTGATCAAAATGATCGCCAATTATTTCTGATAAAGGGTGGTTACAACTTTTTTATACCTAAAATTTTACGTTTTTTTCTTTCTCTTTACATTAAGAACAATATCGAATTACGCCTTTTTTATATTAAGCCGTCGATATGTAATATTTATTTTGCGTTCAATTTACTGCATCGAAATTTTATTGAATTTAAAAATAAAAATTTGAAACAAAATATACGAAGGTACTGTATCAGGGGGGATATTCTCACTCAGTTACCAGCCAGTAGTGATAAGTAATTCATTTCTATTAAGGTGGATATGTTACATTGCATTCAAAAGTTCCCCTTCCCCATCAAAAGCTTAAGCTCAAAACGCGTATATTTACAACCATATATCGCGAAAGAAAAACCGCCGCTGTACTTAATTTCCCAAACACTAATTTCATTATTATGAATATAAAAAACAAAAATGGAAAAATTAGCAAATTTTACTTACTCTGGCAGAAAATAATCAATATATTTCATAACAACTTCTCGCACTGGATCCTGTTGTTTACCCGAAGAAATGCTCGGATACATATCAAAGGCCATTTTGACCGGTGAACTATTTGGTGGCTGCGTTGTTGTTTCAGTTTTCATGCTCAATGTGAACAGCAAAATTTTGCTAATTTTATTTTCAAACAATTTGGCTCAAGATTTATTAAACACAAAAATAGAGTTGTGAACTCTATTTACTAAATAACAAACAATTGGACAATTACACAAACAAGACAAATACACACAATTAAGCGTAGAGAAGGCGGCTTGATAAGAGGTGTCAAATATAAAGAGACACTTGAAAGTTAAATTTAAAATTAACGTTTTTTATTTACCTTTTCGTTTTTTTTTTTTTTGGGTTTTATTTTATTGCACTCGTGTACACTTACACAAACACACACTATTGGAAAAGCTTTGGGGAGGTCGGTTTGTTTATTTTGTTTGTAGTTGTAGTTTTTCTTGTTGTGTTTTTGTTTGACTTTTTTTTTAATATTTCTTGTTTAGCTTCATTTCTCTATTGTTTTTGTAGCAATAGATATTTTTTTTATTTTAATTGATGTGTTTATTTGATATTTAAACACATCAATTAAAATGAAAAAAAAAAAAAAATTCTGTTTATTTTGGTGATAAATTAAGCAAGTGTTTTGCAAGTTTTCGTCTTTAAACACTTTGGAAATTATTCTACAAATAAATTTTTTTCGATATTTTTCTTCTTTGAAAAACAAACACAATTTATTTGTAATATAATTTCCGAAGTGTGACAAGTGAAATGAAATTTTAATTAAAATTAATTGAATTTTGTTGGTTTTAAACGCATTTTTTTATGATTTTAACTTGAACGCAACGAAATTATGTTCGTTATTTATTTATGTATGTATGAATGTATTTCTTTTTTATAATGTCTATTAAAAACTTTAGGTACTCTTTATCTCTTGAAATGTGATAGATATCAGACAGGTAAGGTATTATACATAGGTATTTATTATCTTTAGCTTTATTCAACAAGTTGAATTTTATAATTCTCAAGAAACCGTAAAATATGTATATTTTCTTTTTTTTTGGATTATCAAAACTTTTTATAATTTTTATGTACGTAAGTATATTGGTTCTTGTATTTTTGCAAGTTGAGAACTAGTGAGAACTTACACGGTTTTCCTAAAATTCCAACATTTTTTAAAAGAAACTACGGGTGGAGTTTATTAAGCAACAGCTAAACTTTTGTCCTAAATAAGCGTAAAATAATTTATCCAACATTGCATGATTTGAGTTGGCAAATCGTCTCAGCACCTTTTTTAGAACAAAATCCTTGGCATGACTACAAGATCACAGTTAAATTTATTATTTATGATTTTCTTCATATCTCAAACGAATTATTTGGTATAGAATGCCCTCTACAGAATCCTTTCAACCCAATAACACAACTTGAACTTAAATAAGGAAATAACTTTTTAAAGAGAAATTTTAGATTAATTTAAGTTATTAATGTTTGCTATTCTATTGCAAATTATAAAAGTACCGAAAGGATTTTTGAAGGTAAAAGCCAATGAGATATTTTGAGAAAATAACGGTAATCGATTTACAATTGTCACCCTGCATTACGGTATTCCATTTTTTTGTCATCCGCTCCCTTCGGAAATTTGAAAAGAAAAAACCATTTTTAATTGAACAATTAAAAAAAACCTGTGTTTTATTTTTCCAGAATCCGACCGAGATTTCGGTTTCGAATTGAGTTGATATTTCGGTTTTGGGCAGTTAGAAAGAAGGTGTATGTCAAACTTTGACTCAAGACCGAAAACTTAAAATTTTTTTTTTTCAGTGTCTTAAATTTACGTTTACAGTGGGTCTGGAAACACTTCCAATAACGGCGGTTATTTCTTATTATTTTAGCACTCAAGTACAATAAATACATATGTATGTACATATGTATGTACATATAATGGAAATTTTAAAGACAGTATTTTGAACAAATATGTAATAGGTATTTGTGGTATCTACGGATTTTTAGAACACTATTAATAATAATTAATTTGAAAAAAGTTTCGGGACTAAACCGAACTGAATCCTGTAAAATAAGGAAAGTTCAAGGCAATTCAGCGATGACAATTAAGCGATAACAAATTAAGAAAATATTTAAAAATTTCTTAATTTTGAAGACAAATTCCCAACACACACTGGTGGCATCCCTGAAAGCAACTCAGGTCATGATGTTTCGATTTATCGCATGCCTGTGTGGATCCTAGCTTTATTTTACTTAAAAAAACACTTTTTTACTTATGAGGTGTGGCAAAAATATATATGTATGTATGTATGTATGTATATGTTCAATTTTATTAAAAAAAATTTAAAATTTTAATTACTTTTATTTATTTACCCACTTCGTTTAACTACATACATACATATATTTACTGACAAATACATTGTTATCGATAACATTGCTAAATACCTCAAAAACTGTATTCTGAAATGTGAGACATAATCGATAACGATATCCCAAATCCAAGATACATACACAATATATTTTTCTGACAAACATGATTATTTCAATTGCGAAATAAACTTGATAGGTATCACAATCTGAAGAGAAAACAACACATCAAATTAAATCAGTTAAAAAAAACTTGTAAAGTTTTAATGTATCTTTTTAGCAATAAATTTAATTTTGCAATAGAAAAGTTCATGATATCGATAATTTTTATTATTTGTTAAATATGTATGTATGTATATATGTACTTGAGAAAGTTTTTGCTTTTTACTTTACTAAATAATTGAGTATGTATATACACACATATGCACGTAACTGTAAATTTGTTATTTTTTAAATAAAATTTATTAACCGTTCTGTATTTGTTTTTGTATTAAAACATAAACTGTTATTAAAACGTTGCAAAATGTTTGCTGTATATGCTTGTTCTTAACAAAACTTAATGCACTCTTTGTTAATGTTGTTTGTGCAAAAATGCACAAAATGCACTTTAAAGTAACAGAGATTGAGAAAATAAAATCTTTTTTTTTTTATTTTAATTCAGCCATAACATTTTTATTAAGCTGTTGAAAATAAAACACGACAAAAATAAGTTCTATGTTATTTTTATAACATATCTAGCAGTATACTGTTAAATTGCAGCTGCTAGAAATTTTAATGCAATAATATCATGTTATTAAGAAAATACACGTATATAATGCACTTTAGTATTATGTTATTAACATTAGCATTAAGAGAGCAGAGTTTCGTGTTAAAAGCAGAGCGTATAAAAGATTTTGATAATATACAGCAATGGCTGCTGGCGAATATACATTTTTTTCGTGAAAAATTTATTATTTATTAATTATTAAGGATTTATAATGTATTTTTATGTTACTTAACAATTTTATACCCGTAAGCTTTGCGAATATAATTTTAATTATCAAATATATTTTATTAAAAAATTATATCGGAAAATTTTGCTATTTAATAATTTATACTGGTACGAATACAAAAATATTCGATCCTGCACAGAAACAGTAATTAAAATTTTATTCGCAAAGCTTAAGAGTTTAAAATTGTTAAGTAACAGAAAAATACATTATAAATCATTAATAATTAATAAATTTTTTACGAAAAAAATGTATATTCGCAATTTAATAATTGATACCTATTGGTACTTTTATTTTGTTACACGTTGGTTTAGTTTATTAATTATATTTTATATTTTTTACAAAGCAACTTAAATCGCGTTTTAATAGCAAGAGCTCTTCAGCATAACTAAAACTTTAGTTTCATCCAAGATTTTTCGTTTTTATGATAAAACCAAAAACTTCAACATTTATGTATGTGTGCATATATGTATGTATGTAAATATGTACATTATACACTCAGTGCAACTGTACATACATACAAACAACAGCAGCAGCAACATAAAACTACGAACAGCACAAACAATATTACTGGTTTTCATTGGCACACAGTCCCAGAGTACTTGGTCAGAGAGAGACGACATACATACATACATACATACATACATACATACATACATACATACATACATATGTAAATATAAAAATATGTTAGGTATTAACAACAATTATTATAATATTAAAAAGTTAGGTAGTACTCTTAAATAAATTCATTTAAGGTATTTTTTTGTAATTCTTCAGCATTTTTATTTAGTTTTGTTACATTTTATATGGTTGGTTGTTTCTTTCTGTCACAAAATTAATTTAAACGAAAATTTTTCGTAATCAGCGACAAACTAAAAAGATTATTAAAATAAAAATTATAGGTACCTACGAAATTTTGTTGCAGGTAATACATACATATGTAAGTATGTACATACTTAAGTGCATACTTAAATGATATGTTTGTATGTAATTAATTACATACTAGGTATGTACATACATATATATGTATGATGTACATATACATACATACATACATACATATGTATGTATGTACATATCATAGCTTGGGAATTTCGATTAGAATTTGAAATCATTACTATTAGAGAAATAAAATAATCTAATCATTAGAATTGAATTTTGATAAAAATTTCAGATTACTAATTGATTAGATTAGAAATAATCATAAATCTAATCACAATTAGTGACGATTAGCATTTCTAATCAAATCTAATCAAAAAAATAATTGATTAGATTTCTTGATTATTTTTGATTAGATTTGATTAGATTGGATTACAAATGCTAATCGTCACTAATTGTGATTAGATTTTTTTGAATTATATATGTATGTATAAGCAGAATCAGCACACATGCACCGTATGCAATTTTATGCAATATTCAAAAAATGTTACATTATGTAAATATAGCAACAAATGTGATAAATAAATATTTTCTTTTCACAAAAATAGTTAAAAATAGTGGATCTAATCAAATCTAATCAAAAATAATCAAGAAATCTAATCAATTATTTTTTTGATTAGTTTTGATTAGATTTGATTAGAAATGCTAATCGTCACTAATTGTGATTAGATTTTTGATTATTTCTAATCTAATCAATTAGTAATCGTCTAAAATGGCTAACTAATTAAAATTAATCAATTTTTCAGCACAATTAAAATTTCTAATCCAATTGCTAATCAAAAGGGTTACCCCACAAAGTATTAAATTTAAGTATTAAAGTTTTTTAAAATACGTTATTTGGCACAAGTAAATGAAAACCGAATATTATTGACGCGTAATATATTGTGTTACTTGAATTAATTTAATTTTTTTTATTGAATTATTGTTTTTTTATAAATAAAAATGTAAAATCCCAAACGACTAAATAAATTCTTAATTAAGGCAAAAATAGTTTAAAAATAAACAAATATGTCTTAAAAAGATGCGCTTGAATATATGTAGGTATGTATGTAGGTACATACATATGTACATACATACATATGTATGTACATAATATGTTGGTACCTGTTCTGTTCGAAAAAGAAACTATGCAATTGTCAAAGAGTTGAGTGACACGCTTATTACAGAGCTGCACATCGATATGGATTTAGTAAATAATTAGTACGAAACTACAGTAGCGATGTACATACATACATACTTATGTACATAACTACTATATTTACATACATTGTATGTATGTACATATATACATACATATGTTTGTATGAATGTATGTACATAAATAATTTCTGTATGCAGGGCATTTCCTCTTATAAAACCAAAGTCTGGTTATTCAGCAACATTTTTTGTCTGTTTATTAAGTTTAATTTTAAAAACACCCCAAAAGTTTTAGGGTTGATTTTAAATAAAATTCTCACACAATCAATCTAGTAACAAACTTATGTATGTAAATAAAAGGTCACATAACTTTATGGTTTTAAAGCAGACATACATACATATGTATGTACTTACATATGTACATACATACATATGTATGTACGTACTTACCTAATATGAATAAAACTAGTTGCTCTAAATAAAAAATCTGAAGGAATTGGCCCAGAAAAAGGTAATAAAAATGCCAAATTACATTAGGTATACCTATATGTAAATAAACATACTTGTATGAATGTATGTATGTGTGTGTAATCTAAATAACAAACAAAACAAGAAATAAAATTTTATTAAAAAGTAGGGTTAGAATTAATGACATGTTAATAGCATAAGACTGCAAATCCCATCAAAATAATATGTCTGAATGTATGTAAGTATATACATATGTATGTATGTATGTACATATATATGTATATACTTATGTACATATGGATATTAAAATCTGTCTGATATCTATAGATTTTTTTTTATCAAAAAAATTGTATGTAGGTACCTACCTATTTGAAAAAGTTTCTGTTCTTTTAGTATGATTAAGAACAACGTGCAACAATTTTTTTTACCTTTTTTTAAAAAAGATAAAAAAAGCATGCGAACAGCCATGTTTTTATGTCTGCATGTATTTATCTACATGCATACATACATACATATTTAATTCACTACTAAAATCTTTGAAGGCCTGCTGTTATTAAAAGAACCTTTGTTCAGCTTAAAGTGCTGAATATACTATAGCTGAATATAAAATTTTGTATGTACATATTGCATTATAGTGTCTGCTTGCCAGTCAAATTGAAACCATATAAAAACGTCTTAAATATTTGCAGAAGGTTTAATAAAACAAGACGATATAAAAAAGAGAAACCAGGCATGGTAAATCATGATTTTAAAATAATGAACATACTAGTTATGTTACGAATATCAATTTTTAGTATTCGCAAATACGAATAGGTACGAATATATGAAATAATATTCGCCGAATACTAGTACGAATATTAGTTTTAAGGTTTAGAGAAACTTAATATTTCAAATTTAGTTGAAATAAACGTCATTATGAATACTAAACAATGCACAAACATTCAGATCACATATCAAATTTACTGAATCCGAATTATTTAACACAAAAAAATCACATCTTTTGTCACTTGTAAATATTTCGATCTGATTGTCATTGAAACCGAAAGTGGTTGTATCTATCATAAGAACATTAATGGCCAATAAATGAGTGGATATTTAATTATAGTTAATTTTCATAAAAATTTAAAATTCGTTTAAACACACTTTCATTTTTTCAGTCAAACTTAAAATTCTTATTTAATTACGATGAAAATATGGTAGCACTACGTAATATAAAAAATTTCCCAAAAAAAAAACAGCTGACTAGAGCAAATAAAGAAAAATCTAAAATAAATATATTATTATTTTAGCTATAAATAAAAATAATTAAAAACTGTTCAAATGTTCTAAGAGAATAAGAGTAACTTTCAGAACGATTAAAAGGGTAATAGCGAAAAAAGATGCCAAAATTTTATGCAACTTGTCAGCAGCCACAATTATTTTATTTGCTTTTTTTCAAACAAGAACAACAAGCAGTTATGTTCAATTTGCATAACTTAAACCAAGTTTAAATACACAACATTGGCTATTTAATGTTGATTTAATATTGCAATGAAAAACAAAATTTTTCATTTAAACGAGTTTTAAAAATAAATGAAACATTATCATCCACTCATTTATTGGCCATAAGAATATAATTCTTTGTAGTTCAATAACATTTTCTTATGAACAACCATTAACATAAAATTAATTTAAGATGGTGGCGTCTTATAAAAACTTTTCTGCAGTTTCAATATCGCTAACTAATTGAAGCATTCAGGATCTGGTTTAACATTATCAATTCAATATGATGTATAACGCTCGTATATTTTTTTAAACCAAAAACAGTACATTTCACTGAAATTTTTTAAAAAAGCAGTAAATCGATTTGGAAAAACAGTACTTTTCGCAGTATATATTTTATTCAATATATAAAAAAATTAACAATCATTTCCATCATCTGAATCATTTCCATCAAAATCAGCTTTGGTTGTTTTGTATTTGTCGTTTGAAGCAATTTGAATATGCAATGCCGGCTTCGTTTTGAGGTAATTGTAGAAATCAAAGCATTTGTACTTCAAATTACATTTGACGGTCAGAATCGCCTTCAATGTTTGCACATCTAATCGGGTTTTGTCTGACATCCAAGTTTTGTTCACTGCAGAGAAGATTCGTTCCACTGATGCTGAAGTTCCTGGCAAACATAAAATATATTCAACGATCGTGGCCATTTCTTCGAATTCGCAATCGGCGTTATTGAGATGAAAAAATATCTCCACCCACCGATCCACAATCGAAACATTTTCGAGGAGAATGCTTATTTTTGAAGTAAACAATATTATTGCATGAATTCGCTGTTCGCCGTTTTTATTTCTATTATGTATCGAAAAACAGTATTTTGAGGGAGAAAAGCAGTACACAGTTTTTGATGTAGAAAAACAGTATAATAGTGCGAAAAACAGTACAGATAAGAGCCTTAAGCGCCATGGCTTGACAAACCAAGGGTTTTTTGATTGTGTTAGTGAAAAAAAAAAATCTCACGTATATGTCCATGTGAGTTTGACGAAAATCAAAACAATTTAGATATTCACTGCCGTCGATACTGTAATTTGAAGCCAATTTGATGTGTTTCTGCGTAATTACATCAAATCTTATTTTTATTTAGTTTGTGCAGCGCCAATATCGTACGCGGAAAATTTGATAGCGCAATAAATAAAAAATGGATGAAAAAAATTTCATACTGGAGTTAATTAAATTTTATCGCTGTTTGCCTGCTTTATGGAGAGCAATTAAAAATAAACCAAATGTTGAAAAAAATGTAAATGTTATGAAAATTTTTATATTTATTGAATTAAAATTAACAAAATATATTTAATTATTTTCATAATAATTTAATATAAAGGCTCTGTAAGTCAACCGCATATAAAAATATAAGGTAATTGATATTATAAATATTAATAAATAAAATTAAGAAAATTTTGTTAGCAAAAAATATTTTGCGACCAAAAACATCTCACGTTCTTATCATTCAAAAATAACTTTCAAACGAAATTTGACGGCATGAATTTGACACGTTGCTGTGTTAAGCAAAATAATATTTACCAACACATACATACATGTTATTTGTCAAGCCAATTTTATACGTGGCCATGGCGCTTTATGTATGTAGCATAGGCTGCCTTCCTAAACGTCTTTATGCCACGTCAAAGCAGTGTTTCAATCAAGCAATTTTACGAGGGCGGTTCGGAAACTTCTTAGCCTAGCACAAAAAGCGCGGTATAAGCAGAAAAAAGTTAAGCGTTTTGGAAACTTCCATCTCTGCTATGAACACATGTTAAATTTTGTTTCGATCTGGCAACTCCTTCATATAGAAACAGGTGTTCACAAAAGACGCATCCGCGATTTTTTTACAATGGAAAAATTAGAAATGCGTGGTGTCATTAAATATTTACATAAAAAAGGTTTATCGGGACAAGAAATTCATAATGATATGGTGAATGTGTTAGGTGAAAGTACTCCTTCATATGCAACAGTAAAAAATTGGGGCTGAATTTAAACGTGGTCGTACAAGCATTGAAGATGAACCACGTAGTGGACGTCCAAAAACAGCAACAACAACAGAAATTGTAGCCAAAGTGCATGATATGGTATTAAATGATCGACTAATAAAGGTGCGTGAAATAGCTAATATCATGGGCATCTCAAATGCTCGAGTCCATTTAATTTTGCATGAAGAACCATCTTGCTTTCTGCAAGATGGGTGCCGCATTTGTTAACAGTCGACCAAAAACGCATAAGAATGAACATTTCTCAAGCTTGTTTGGATCGTTTTAAGCGAAATAAAATGGATTTTAAGCGTCGTTTCATAACTGTTGATGAGACATGGATCCACCACTATACTCCAGAGACAAAAGAACAATCCAAACAATGGACTGAAGCTGGAGGAAGTGCCCCAAAGAAGGCAAAAACAATTCAATCGCCTGGTAAGGTTTATGGCAACGGTTTTTTGGAACTTCAAAGGTATTTTATTGATTGACTATCTGCAAAAGGGTAAAACAATAAATTCAGAGTACTATTGCAACCTTTTGGATCAATTAAATGTACAAATTCGAGAAAAACGTCCTGGCTTACAACACAAAAAAATTATTTTTCATTAAGACAACACACCAGCGCACAAGAGAGTTTTAACAATGGCTAAAATCAACGAATTAAAGTACGAATTGCTTGACCACCCACATTATTCTCCTGATTTAGCTCCCAGTGAATTTTACCTGTTCCCAAATCTAAAAAAATTCCTTTTTAGCTCAAATGAAGATGGAATTACAGTTGTAAACCACTATTTTGAAGACCTTGAGGAAAACTATTTTAATCAAGGGATGGAATTGCTAGAAAAGCGTTGGACTAAGTGTATTGAAGTTTCGGGAGATTATATTGAAAAATAAAAATATTTTTGAAAAACTAAATATTCTCTTTTATTGATAGGCTTAGAAGTTTCCGAACCGCCCTCGTATTTTACAGCTCTGCAAATCAAATGCATTATCAGTGTAAAATTTGCAACTCTGTTGACGTTTAGAAACACTTCTTTGCTTTGCATAATTAAAATTACAATGGCACCGAGACAAATTATTTGTAAACCTTTTTTGGATTTATGCAATGAGAAATATTTCAGGAGCAATATAATTAACAGCTTTTTTGTATTAAAATGAAATCAGGTGCATTGTTGTTTATAAAAAGCATACACAATTTTTATAGTGCGCTAATTACGATTATTTGCATATCAGATGCGAAACAGATGAGTTTAGGAATGCCATACTTTGTCAGAGTTTACGCAGTTGCGATTGGGAATACGTGACTTTGTTGCACAGCAAAGCAACATGCGTTTAGGAAGGCAGCCATACAGATAGAAGTACAATAAAAAGTAAGGGTTATCCATCCCCGATACAGAGTAAACTTTATGTATGCATAATATTGGGAGAGAACACAGAAATTTTACAAAAGTTTCTGAGAGTATTAATTAACAGATATGCGCTTGCTTTACATTAATGTTAAGGAAATTGCACAAAATAAGCAGACTGTTTAATAAATAACATGCTACGTCATTTTCGTGTTCAAATGCCGCTTACCGCACATTCGCCGTATAAATAAAATACTAACAATAACAGAGAAGTTAATAAACTGGTTTTTCTATCGTTTGTTGGTCATAGCATCACTGTGATAACAGCACAAAGCAATAAGACCAGAGTTGTTTTGACTGATGTATTGCTCTTCCTCTTTCTCATAAGAAACTTGTTTAGTATATATTTTTATTTGTTAAATGGTGGGGGCGAAATTTTGTGTTTGTGTATATACATAGGTATGCATGTATGTGGTTGTTTTTGCTGTATTTGTTAATGGCGTGCGCTTAATCATTTACGTATAAACACATGTTTTACTTCTGGCATCCCGTCACGGTAAAATCAAAAACTTATGCACACACACGCGTACATACATATGCCATCATATATGTACATAAATTGGTCTGGCAATTTTTAAAGGTTTTAATTTTAGAGACGTTCATCAGCTGTTTCAATGAATGATGTGTAGAAATCTCAGAGTTGCTATTAAAATACCTCTAACCCGTTTGAAAGGATATTGATACAGCTATGTAGCTGCAAACATGGTTTTGTTTGAAAATAAAACCCTGTCGGAAACAAAACTAACTTTAAACTAACTTGAATGTTTGAAAAAAAAACTAACTTTTTTAACATGGCGATGTCCTAGGGAAAAGTCAGTTTTTCTTTCCACTACTTGTAGCTAACTTTAAGTTAGTTTTAAAAAGTCAAAATGTAGTTAGTTGGTATACATAAAAAAAATATATTTCATTTTTATTTTATTTTCTCAATTCTATATTCAGTAGTTTTATAGTAATATTGTAATAATAAATTTTTCTTCAAATTTTTTTTCACCGGTGCTGTGCAGAGATTTGAACCACAGGTCATTTGATTAACAGTCAATGCGCATACTACTCAGCTAAGGTACCACTTAAATATTGGCAGCAAGAAGTTATGAAATACTTGAAATAATTTTAAGAGTTCCTAAATGAGTAAATTTGTTGGCGCTCACCATATTCAATTATAAATGAGAGTATAATATAAATACATATATGTACATATATACTCAACCTACTAATTGATTTTGGTTACATTCTGCATTGTATTGTAGTTAGCTTTAAGTTAGTCTAGAAAAATCAATTTAAAAGTTAGCTTTTCTTGTAGCTAGCTACACATTTGACGACAGGGTATATACGAGAGCATATGTATGTACATACATGTATGTATGTATGAGTGCACAATCATGATACATAAGTCTACACATTTGCATGTACATATGTATGTATGCAATTATAAGCCGCCATTTTTTCTCTAACCTTATTAAAACATCACTCTTCGTAGGCCAGAAATTTCACAAACTATCAAATCTTACAAAATTTTACATAATAAAAATTAATTATTAAACTTATACATACATACATATGTATATAAGTATGTATATTTAGTTTAATGTGGATTATAAAATTGTTGCATTAAGCATTATTTGAAGTCGTAAATGTCCTCATTCAAAATTATTCTAAAACTAGACCTGATTCACTATTCATTGTTGTTTCCCTATTCTACACGATCTTATTACGATTTATTCACATAAAAATCTAATGGAATTCTTTTCGATTTTCTAGTGAATGAAACAGAGTTAGCTGTTGGTGCCACACTAGGGAGTGCCACAAAATCCCCAAACCCTAAATCCCCAACCTAAAAAATGCCCAAGCTCAAAATCCCTAAAAATGAAATCCCCAAATTCAAAAATCCCTAAAATCCAACTTTAGCGAAAGTGCCAAAAAATCCCCAAACAGAAAATCCCCAAACTGATATTAAAACTCAAAAAAAATATTTATGATAAATTAACAAATATTTATTAGTTACGAGTACTCGTATGTATGTATGTACAAGAATCTTTTATGGTACCATCATGAGTAGTTTTTGATATCCTTACAAAAAGCATTAATATGGCAACACTATTTTTATATAAATATAAGTTGACTTATTTGCTCAAAATTTATTGGTTTGTTTTGATTTACTTATTCCTACTGTAAAAGTTAAAAAATGAAAACAAACCATGCCAACAACAGCCCAATGATAGCTGGAATGAGTTTGAGGCAAAAACTGAATCCAATACGGATTTTTTTTGTCATAATTGCCTTCTATGCTGCAAATACACATTAACACTAATCTTTTTTTTTTTAATGCTCTTGCATAAGTTGGAATTCCCCATGGTATTTTGTAAACACCTTTTCGTTTCTTAAAAGATTCATTCATTCATTATTGTGGGATATACATATTTCCTGTCTTTTTAATTTATTTGAAGATTTTGATTCAAAGTTTTTAGTTTTTATTTTATTTGACCGATTTATTTATTAAAGACTGTTAATGCGACCGGATTTATTGGGTTAAATTCTAGGGATTTCTGTCGGATTAAGATGTATAAAAATTCAAATGTAGGTACCTACATAAATATGTTAAAATAATGTCTGCAAGTTTGATAAAAAAGATTTGTTAACGTAACATTAGTTAGTTAGTTAGTTAAATTACACAGTAAAACCCTGATACCCATAAAAAAAATCTTACATTAAATCCACAGTAACTTTAATAATCGTTTAGGAATTTTGGAGCTTAGAGTTGGTATGTTTTAACAAATGTAAGCTTTAAGCTTTTTCTATGAATGTGAAAAAGCCTATTTCGTGTCTCATTCGATTTCGTTAAATATTTTCGACAACTTACCCAACATTGCAGTACATACATATACATAAATCAATTTTGTGAATTTTTCAGAAAACTTACCTAAAACGATATAAAAAAGAAAGATATATGTATAAATTTACTTTTCATAAAAATATGATTTAAAAATCTAAAAGAAATGATGCAATTCTGATGACACTGTGATGCCATAGCTTACTTAGATAATTTTCATTAAAACAATAATAATTATAATTTAAAAGACATTAACAAATAAATTAATAGCGAAATTATTAAATAAATAAGAATAAAAAAGAATTTACTTAAAGAAGTGTTATTGAACTGCGTACGAGTACAAAATCTATTGCTATTTATTTCCACACAATGATCAAGAGTGTCTTGATCATTTGGCGTAATATTAGGATTAGTTCGATTTTGGCCTTGGCAAACCGGTTTCGTACGGTCTCTATTAATTTGTCAAATTCAGTCTCAATTATCAACAAACTTTTGGCATGTTTACTTTTATGATTCTTTTTTTTTTTAATAAGTCTGTCGATAAGTATAATTTTTGGATTTCTACAATTAATTGGTTTGTTTTTCAACTTTGTTATTTATTTTTATTAATTTTCTTTTTTTTTTTCTTCTTTAATTTTTATACGCCAGAGATTATGTGAATTGAATTGAATGGCTGACTGGTCAGCCAGTGGAAGAGTGAACAAAATATTGTTTGTGTGTTTTCATATAGAGTGATTTTTTTAAAATGTAATTTTGGGACAAAAAATATATACAAAAAGTAGGCCGTAGTACAATAATTAAAAATTTTTATTCATATAGAAAGTGGGTAGAAGGAGGTTATTTTCGCACAATTTCCTATCCTTAAGCGTACGATAATTTTCTTTCCGAGCTGTCTCTCCATAGTGTACTCATGTTTACATTTTCTATGTCATTGGGTAGCAAGCAATATTTCTTATCTGTTCCTCCAGATTTTTAATATGTATTCCATTCGATATACATATTTTTCGTTGGGGAGTTTAACATCAATGCAGGAAAAGGAATACACAAACCAGCAAAAAAAAAATCACCCTATAATATTTCATAGTATAATTATTTATAATAAAAGTGCGTGTCCTCAATACATTGCTTGTGTCTCATTGTTGTTAGTTTTCTTGTCTTCATTTTGTTGTGGCACAAAAATAAAATTATTTTTAGTATTTTTATGTGTTGTGTTTTTTACTTTTTGCAAAAAACCATACAAATAAATTGTTATTGCGGCTGTTTTTCTGTTTAAATTTTGCCGATAATAATTTTTTAATTATACATACATACATATACATATTTATGTACTACATACATTTGTTTTCATCATTTCTGACGTTGTTAAGGTGTTGGCGTTTTTCTAACGTTTTTCGAATTTGTACAACATTTTACAAATATTTACGAAACGAAAATTAAATTGAAATTATGCGTGCTTGACATAATAAATTACATATATTTTATTAGAAATTTTGTAAACCGCCCGTTACTTTCAAAGACAAAATTTTTAATTTAATTTTAATTTGTGTTCATGATGATTGATGTACAAATTTTTAAGAATTCATATTTAGAAATATCCAAAAAATACTATTTGCTTAATATGGGCGTGGCACTGCTAACTTTTATTACCATTATATCTTTTATCAATATAAAAAATCAAATACTGACACAAGGCGAATTTATACCAGGTAGTCTTGTCCCTACAACAATAGCGTTCGCCTCTAAATTTTCCTCCAACTGTCAAAACAAATGCAACAATGTTTCTATAGAAATTTATATAGAAAACTAACTTAACTTCTAAACAAAAGCAATTTTTTACTGTTCAGGGTTGCACAGCTGATGATGACGTACTATGTAGACTAATAAGGCCACCTGGTAATGAATTCGCCTTGTACTGACATGCGGTAGCATGATGTGGTGGCCGAAAAGTTAGCAGCTCACAGCTAGGGCCCCATTCTACAATTCTGCTTCCACTTCAACATAGAATTTTAAATATCATAATTTTCTGCATACTAATAAAAAATGATATTTCTTATTCTTAATAATCATAAGAAACTAGTAAAGTCAACGGACGACACAATCGTCCGTATTCTAGATGTAAATCATTTCTTTTTAGGGTGCATAACAGTCACACAATCACCCCTATCGTGAATAACTTTTTTCCCACAAGTTTGTTCAGTTTTCCCTTCAATTTATTCACTTTATTTTTGATGGGGGAATAGAACAAAACATGTATGTAATTTAATTCTTCATACAACTTGAATATTAAAGCTTAAAAAGTTTATTTTAAGAAAAATTTCTGATAATAATACACAAGCTGGTGTATTGCTCTACAAAATGCAAAGCAACGGCTTCAATGCCTGCGGATTTCAGAAGCTTTAATTTGTTGGAATTATTCCGTTCTGTTGTCTTTCCACAAAGAAGCCGAATTATTTTACGACATAAATGTAAGAATGCAATAAACAAACGCTGCAACTAAACTATCGCTCCAACACTGAATATTTAGATCTTATTTTTTTAAATTTTCTTTAAAATATGTATATATACCGGGTATATTATACCCGAGTATATTTTTGAACAAAAATTTATTTATTTTTTTTTTTATTTTTTAATCTTCTTATTTATTTTACATTCACTACGAATTGATAGCGGGAACAAACGTTCACATGAAATTCACGATACCAAATTTCCATTCATGGCGAATGAAAATCTCATGGGAACAAATATTTCACATTTTGTTCACGATACGGGTGAATATATAACGCAGCAACAGTTAGTTAATGGCACTTTTACATGAATTCACATTATTTGAAAATAAAAAAAAAATAAAAACATTTAAATGCAATAACCAGATACCTTCTAATGACACAAATAAATTTATTGAGGTCTTTTAGCTTCCCACTAGCAAAATTTCCTATTTTTGTCACAATTATTAGACAAAAACCCATATATGTATACATGTGACATGCTACATGAGCATTTTTATATTAGTAGTGCGTCCATAAAGTCTGTAACAAAAAATTGTCTTGTCTACTAATTAGATACTAGATGATAAATAAGATAAGGAGCTTAGCCCCAAGAGTCATCTTGTGTTTTCTTTTTTTTTTTTTTTTTTTTTTGGTTACAGGAATAATGCAGACATTTTCTCACCCACTCTCTGACTTTTTCAATATAAACTCAAGTTCTATAACATCTAGTCCTCAGATAAACTCTAAAATTTAGAGTCTAAATACCCTAAGATTTTTTTTTTTTGCAGAGTACATTTATACTGTCACTAAGGGGCTGTGCACATATTGCGTAACGCTGGTTTCAGAGGTTTTATACACCCCGCCCCCCTCCGTAACGCTTTTTAATAATTTAGTGCAAAATTTACAATCCGTAACAAATCTTTAACCCCCCTTGGAGCGTTACGTAATAATAAGTATCTACATGATTTGGCAATTAAAAAAAAAAAAACAAAAAAAAAATAGTTTTGTTCTTTTCTGCAATATGCCATGGCCTCGAGAAACAGCCTTTAGTAAACACGTACTTATTTACGTCAGAAATTTCCACAAACGTGTAGAATGTACAAACCAAAACAACAACTTGAAGGAAAGGAAAAATAAATAAGCAACTGTCAATTTGCCTTGGAAAAATTAAAAAATGTCATACAAACGAAAACAAAAGTTAAATGGAAAAATAAACAAATTTATGACAGCTACACACATTTCTCATAAATTTTTTTTAATCAATTGTTTTTATTTTTCATTTGGGTTAAACATAAATATGCCTGCTTATTGTGGCGGCTCATTTTAAGGAAAGTTAAGGGGAAACATGTGTAAACAAATAAAAAACAGTGTAGGCGAAGAAACGAGCACATTTTTAACAAAAATATACAAATTTCTTTTAATTTTTAGGGCCTTATTTTATTTATTTTATTTATGTATATCTCATATTTTGATCCACAGATTTTTATAATTTAAAATTTTTGTTAACATTTTTATTAAATACAATTTTTCACATGTCAAAATGAGAAAATCTTATAATTTATCTTAAAGTTTGTTGTTCATATTACTGAGGATTTTAATTTTGGTAAAATACCATTTGCGTCTTTCAATTTAGCGGACAGTTGTGAAAACTGTTTTTTTTTTTTTTTTGGTTTTTGGACATTAATTATTATCAAAATATTATTTTTTTTGTGACAGTAGTAAAGTTAATCACTTTAACCTAAGTATGTATGTATCAATAACAACATAATTTTTTTATTAGAACAAAAAATTCGTGCAATCAACAATAAGAGTTTTTGTGTTATACATTTGTCCAATTCACAGCCTCTGGTAGGAATTGTATGTTGTACAGGTTTTAAGAAAAATCAATGGCTTCCAATCGATCATAACCAAGTTGTTTTTTTCTTGTTTTTTTTTTCAGTGTTTTTGCTTCTTTTATTTACTAAATTCTCATTTGTTGTTTTAAACATCATGATTAAAACCTGTTGATAAATTGGCATTAGCGCCACCAAATGCAGAAATATAGATAGGGCAGAACCCATAATATATAAAAATTTGCCCGCTTAAATGTTTATAAACATGTAAAAATAAAATAAAAGTATATTTGTTTCTATTGAAAACTAATACAACTGTATTTGTACAACCTACAACTAATACAACACAGGTGTCTTAAGCAATTGTATCGAAATAAAATTCCATTTTTTTTTGGTATTTCAAAAACTTGACTTTGATTGGCTTAAAAATCGTTTTTCTCTCTTTGCAGCTTGTTTTTATGGCCCATTGTTTGTGTTGGTTAAAATAAACATATTTTTTTTTTGCATGACAAAAATGTTGTATTTTATTTCATTAAAGTTTTTAGCATTTTAAAGTTACGATTACAAAAAAAAAAAAAATGATACGTTGACTTTTTGCCTTGGTGGTGTGTGTTCCAGCTGTGTTTTGGTTTTGAAAACAAAATAAATTTTTATGTTATATTCAACGTCATAAAATTTGCACATAAAAGTCATCGAGAAAACGTGAATAGTTTTAAATAGATGGTTTTTGAGAAGCGATAAAAATTAAACATAATTTGGCAAATCACGTTTTTTTTTGTATGAAGCAGGCAAATATTTTTCAAAATTCAAATTTTTTTGTACAATAGTCCTATTGCAACTGGTGTTACATCGTAGCACTTGCAATTGCATTTAAAGGACTTTATTTCAAATTTTCTTAAGCAAGACCCATTAGAATAGTGTTAATATGTATTAACGATGTTACGAATATAACCTTTTAGTATTAACGAATACGAATACGAATATTTTAAACAATATTCGCCGAATACGAATATTAATTTTTAAATCTAGTACCAGTTAATATTTCAACATTAAATTGAAAAAATCTCTCTGTTTGTGTCATTAACAATAAATTGAAATAAACTGTTACACTATTATGGGTATTTAAATTTATTATGCCATTGCGATGTCCAATTTGAAGACCACTACTGAACACATTTCACTTATTTTAAATATATTTCTTTTACATTTTCTTTGTCACAAATTGGTTCAAATTATATCAGTGATCAAGTGTCCACAGCACATATATGACTTGTAAATATGTACACACACATACATTTGGATAGATCAAATTCAGTTTAAAAACGAAAAACGTGAATGACACGCACTAAATATGAAACACAATGTTCTATCATAAGCTGGCAGCTTATAAGGACTTTTGAAAAGCGCATAGAAGGCACTAATGCAAATATTGTATTAAAAATTCATTATTTAAGGTCACATACTACATATTATATATCAGTGGAAAGGTTATTAAATCTAGTTTCTATATAACTGCAAATAATGTGAATATTTAAAATATTAACGTAAAATGTTTGTGTGATTAAATAATTAAAATTATATTTTTTTCCAATTTTTGATATTGTCGGTGGACATTTACATATTAAATTTTAGTTCATTTAAGTTTTTGAAGTTCATCAAACCTCTAATGAGGTTGTGACCTTCTCCGAGAAAAGAGACCTAGTGTGTCAAAAAACGGGTTTGGACTTAAGAGTGGACTTAAGAGTGGATTCTGGTACCTAAAAGGGTGCAGAATAAGATGAAATGAGTTAGATTTCTGATAAAAATTTATTAACCCCATAAAATTGTACAAAACATTTCCCAACTGAAGGTGTGTTCACAATGATAATGCGTTTAAATGCGTTTTTCTCAAAACTTCATTTTTACACACTAGGTCCCTTTTCTCGGAGAAGGTCACATATATATTGTTGATTGTTTTTTAAGAAGATTATTATCTTGTGTCAAACACAAAGTGGATTTTTTTTATTAAAAATTAATTTCCCAATTCACAAGCCTAGTTGTATCGCTTATTGTTGCATAAGGTTTTCCAAAAGAGATGATATGATTTTGTAGTGACGTTTCGGCCATTTGTAATATGTCATGATCTGTCATTTGTTTTCCATTGTATTCAGTAGTGTTTACAATTTCATCATGGAGAGAATATACGCAAGAATAACGTTTACAAATTATTCAGTTTTATTATCAATTTAATCGTTCTCCAATTGCAACTTTTCGTTCGCTTGTGCCATTTTATGGTCGTAATAATCGTCAAATTGTTGAAAACTTTGAGCTTAAATTTCCTTTAAATATTCTTCAAGTGTCAATAAGACAAAGAACCGCTCGAAGTAATGCAAATATTGCTGCCGTTCAGGCAAGTGTTCCTGAAGACCGCAATTTGTCGATTCCAAGACGTCTCAACAATTGGGACGGTATAGAGCGGTATAGATCGATGATAACCAACTTTTTATGGCCGAAATTGGAAAAAGTTGATCTTGACAACATTTGGTCCCAAAAAGACGGGGCTGCGTGCCACACAGCAAATGCCAACAATTGAATTATTGCGAGAAAAGTTTGGGGATTGAATTATTTCAAGAAATTGTGATATTGAATGGCCTCCAAGAAGTTGAGAGTTAACACTATTAGATTTTTTTTTGTGGGGTTATTTGAAGTCATTGGTCTTTCGAAAAAAACCAGACTCTCTTCAAGCTTTACAAGACAATATTGAACGTGCCATTCATGACATACGAATAGATTTAGTGGAAAAAGTGCTCGAAAATTGGGTTCATCGAATTCGTTCCTGCAGAAGAAGCCGTGGAGGCCATTTGAATGAAGTTTTATTTAGAACTTAATTGTATCGATTCAATTCACATTGGTCTTTCGAAAAAAACCAGACTCTCTTCAAGCTTTACAAGTCAATATTGAACGTGCCATTCATGACATACGACTAGATTTAGTGGAAAAAGTGCTCGAAAATTGGGTTCATCGAATTCGTTCGTGCAGAAGAAGCCGTGGAGGCCATTTGAATGAAGTTTTATTTAGAACTTAATTGTATCGATTGCACTTCACATTAAATAAAAAACTTTTGAATTTCCTTAACAATAAATAAGTGTGTTTTTTTTTTTAAGAAATCTTATCACTCTTATTAGAAAACCTTATATATGAAAAGACAATTTTAAACAAAAGTTCTATCAACAAAAATAAATTGTTTTAAAATTGTTTTTGTTTTGAGAAATTTTGTTTGAAATTGTGTTTTCATATACAACAATAAGCGATACAAGTAGGCTTGTGAATTGGGCAAATATATTTTTGTACATTTTCGGCCTGCCCCACGATATCGAACAATGTCGATCGCTGGATTTCTAGACGTAAAAAAACTAACTTGCGTTCCACTAATAACAGATTTTATTTAACTTTTTATTTGTTTAGAGGCAGGCACATAAGTTAAACAAATAAATAAAATGGTTGTTTAGAAGGACGTAAATCAGCTGCTTTTCGTCTACAATTTCAGCATTATCGATCGATCGACATCGTGGGGCGGGTCGTTTATGTATTTTTTTTAAGTTTATGTATTATTATTTTATTAGAAAGTATGTGTGTGCAAAATATTCGTGAAATATTCGCTTGAATTTGGCGAATACGAATATCTTGAAATAGGCGAATAGTCGAGTAATCGAATACGAATACGAGTATTCATAGCATCACTAGTATTATGTATGTATGACTATTCTTTGGCTAGAAAAATAATTTTTAAATGATTTTTGAGTTTAAATTTAAAGTTTAAAAAACTTTCTAATGAATTTAAACTTTTAAGTTTAGTTGTGGCTCAAACACTGTGTAACACTAATTGTGGCTAAATACTAAATTAATCCTTAAATACCGTTTAAATTTTGTGGCTTTAAAATTTTTCGAAAAACCATATCTCTCGAACAAAATACCAGTTTCTTTAGAATGTCGCGAAATTCGTTCCGATTGAGAAGTTACATACTTACATACACATTCATACATTTAAACGAAATAGAGGCTTCCCTGTAGTAAGCTCGGGGCCAATTGTCTCCAAGTCACCCCTTTTGTCTACTTGTTTGGTGACTTCTTACTGGGTTTATTGCTGGCAGGCTGACTTTTTAGTTTGTTTTAACAGCTGGACTAAAATTATATAAATGTACTAGTAACATTCTGGTTTGAATGTCTCCACTTGTTTCCATTAGAACCACGTAATCACTACCTAGTCAACACTCTTAATGTTACTAGTATATTTTCAATGACAATTACATGCTAAATATCTATAGCACAAAGCATTGTATGGGGGTAATAGAGAGTAGTACTGGTGACAAATTCAAAAGCGAGTCAGTATAATTTCACTAACGACATTTCCTGCAGGGTTATGAAAACTAAAAATAGTATTACATACATACATAATTAGTAAAGCTTTATAATATTAGTACTTAAACAATGGGAAAATAATGTTTAAGAAAATTCCATATTGCAGTTACTTTTTGTCTGTAAAATAATTCCTTTCGCTTGAAATGAAATTTACATATTTCTATCTGATTTTATATATTCCCTTGAACTATTGTATAAACAATTAAAAATACATTTATTTGTTTAAAATATTCAAATTGCTTCTTGGATTTCTTTCCAACCCAAATTGGGCATTAAACGTGACTATTAGCAATTTATAAAATAGTCACGTACAATATTTGTTTCTCTAATATCATTTATAAACCAAAACAAATAATTATACTCGTACATACATACACATACATTTTTTTCGAATAAAAAATATTTAACAAATTAATGTTAATGTTTTATAACAGCTTGAAAATATTAAATAGTTAATTTATTAAAATAAAACAAGTGCAAAGTGCCAAATTAATTGATTCAAAATAAATTAAGGAAGACACAATTAAAAAAAAAAGTAAAATTATAAGTAATTTTTGTTCAGATGGGGATAACACTTGTTTATTGCAACAACGTCATAACAAGAAAAAAAAATAGTTGTACAGAAAACGAGTTTAAAGTTCATATTAGCTCGAGAATAACAATTTCTATAGTTATGACGTTGTTAAAGCACATGAGCGATATGTTTATCAAAATTGACAACACTGCTCTGTAACGTATGGCATACCATCAACATTGCCACATGCTTGAAATGCCAGCATTACAGTGTTGTTTCATGTCTTTATTATAATTTCCCTCGATTAGTTTTATAAAAGATTTATATAATTGTTCCGTTTTTCTTATTTCAAAGATAAAACAGATAAAGCAAATATAAATTACATTATTTAAAGTATTTAAATACTCAACCATAAAGATAATAAACATTTGATTATATAAATAAATTAATAAAAAAATGGTTAATGTTTATATAGTATGTTAAAAAATATCAACAAAGCTACAAAAGAATTCATTGTAAAGCTTTGAATATAATTTCAAGGTTGATTTTTTATATAAGCAAAAAAAAATATAATAATAAAATATACTTTTTATTACTGGAAAGCAAAAATGTACAATAAAATGAAAAATGCTAATCTTAATTAAAAATCATGACAACGTTGAAACAGCACAAACAATTTTTTTTTGTAATTTTTATTAAATCTTGCAAAAATACGAAAAAAATAAACAAACAATAGAAAGTGAATTGAGTATTGCTTTCCAGTGTTCCAGTTTACAACTATTTAACGGCTAAATTGTGAAAGAGAAAAAGTAGTTAAATTACAGAGGATAGGAAGTATAATTATTACGGAGCTGTGGGTGTTAAATGGGGATTTTAAGTGGGGAACAATTAATTCATGTAAAATAGAAATTCAACAAGAGACTAAATGACCTGCATAGTCCTTCACACTATCGTACGATTCATTCACAAGAAATTCGTACAAAAATCTGACCGACTTTCAAAAATCGTTTCAATGTGGTGTTGCAAAAACTCATTTATTACTTTTAATTTCTTTGCATTCATTTTAAGAGCCAAAAAAATTCTCAGCTAGTTGATAAAAAATACTCCTCTAATCGCATAAAAACTATAATTTTGATGAAAATGTTCATAGACTTTTGCAAAATTGCACGATTTGCCAAAAAAAAATCTTCACAGTTGCGTTTTTAGTCCACACGGCATACTTTTTCAGCACACAAGTCATATTTGGCAGATCGCGCGATTGTTTAGGATAGTGAATCATGGCCTTAAAGAAACGTATTGCTGCTATAATTCTCTACGTTGGCCTTCGCCATTAGAAAGTACCCAGTGACAAACAAAAATGTGCCCACAAATGGCAAAATTCTCTCAGAGATCATCAAAAATTTAAACAATTTTAATTTTCAAAATTTTATAGAAAAATTCTCAAATACAATTGAGAAAGCGAACATACGTAGTCTATAAGTATAGATATTTGGCTTTAATTTTCCAGATCATACAAAGTTATCTTAGTTAAGATACATTTATATCAACTAGCAAAGACGTAAACCAAAAAGTTCCATCGAGCTATGTTGGCAATGTCCCGACTAAACATATTTAACTTTTGAGTTATATTTAACTCGGCATATTTATCTTCACACACATGCCAAAATGTACAACTTCAGGTCTGCTTTTTTACTATAATGAAAAAAAGGATAATGTAGACGACATCGACGATATAAGAAGGTCGTTAAAGTTATTCCAGTATGACAAACGTGTTTTGCGATAGAGAGCCGGCTTGTGGTCATCCTCCATTTGCCTTTATAAACTCCGATATACAACAACGTTTGAACTCAATTAGTCACAGTAATAATGTGCAAAATAGTGAATGAATGGGACTCCTTTAACCCTCCCCTATAATAAAGGCCACAAGTAAGTTAAAAAAACCTAGACACATTTTTATTTGTTGGTCTCATCTACCAGAATCAGACGTTGTTGGAACCTTGTTACCTCTCAAAAAAAAGTATGTTCTATAGTATTTAGAATACTCATCAAGAGAACGAATAGCTCTTTCATTAACTTTTAGTTATTTGAAATTACAGTACAACCTCCCTAATCCGATATACATATATAGTTTCAGCTATTGTCCGGATTAGTGGATTGTCCGGACTACAGTTAAAATAAATTTTTAAATGTTTTTATTACCGAACAGATATAGTAGTACACATAAGAATTCACTAGCGTTCAATTAATTTACAGAAAACATAAAGAAAAATACTAAGTGACCAAAAATGTTAATTTTCGAAAATGATAATTTATTTGTTTCGAAAAATTTGTCTGTGAATTCAAAAATTATTCAATTGTGGTTTTTATTAATTGATAAATTTTATTTGTATATTTTTTAAAAACTGTCAAAAATATAATTTAAGACAATTTTATAGATTCCATAAAGTGTCCGAAAAATTTAAATGTCCGGATTACTGGATAGTCCGAATTAGCGAGTGTCCGGATTAGGGAGGTTGTACTGTACTTTATAAAATACAAAAAACTAAGGAAGCTTTTCCATCCTTTCTCATTTCATGAAAATTACTCTTGTAGGTCAAGGTTACTTAAGCCCACATTTGCTTTCTTTTAACCCATATTATTGTGAGATTAGAAAAAATGCATGCACGACTGACAGGAAATTTATATATAAAAATAAAGAAATGCAAAGGAAGCATGTAATAAATAAGGTATTTAACAAAACGTGGTGACACAGGACTTGTAATCAAATACATAGGAAAAATTCTATTAAAGAAATACAATTGCTATTGTTTTTAAGAATTGATGTAATTTCCGTGATAGATGTCACAGGTAATACGGTCGATTATATATCTATGGCTTTAATGAATAACAACTTAAGTCTACTTACGTTGATTTTGAGTTATTTGTGACGAATAGCATTTATCCAAACAATCTTTCTATACATTCCACGAATTTCCTAATATAATGTCCCATTTTCGATTTTATTCCACAAATTTTAGGCAACACAGACCTGAGATTCGTCGATATTTGTTATAATTATCTGAGAACGTATTGAAAATTATGATCTTTTCAAGGATTGAGAAGTGTAAGAAAAACATAATTCAAACGTAATAAAAGTAATTGGTCGATTAGTAATTTAAAATAGAAAGAAAATTTAATTACAAAAAGGTTTTATTTTTCATTAAAATTTAATAATTTATTTTTAAGACTTTTTGTGAAAAAAAAAATAACTTCTCTCCTCATCAGATAATAATAAGATATTAAACTTTGTTTTCTGTTTTTCAGTTATGAAAAAAAAATATTCAAAAGTTAAAACATTAAAAAAATCATTTCATTTTCGTCATCACCTCATGTGCATTTAACCTTTGGCGGCCTGAAATGCCGCGTAAAAATTCCCAAAATCAACACATCATCATTTATGCCATCCATGATTCATAAAATATTTGCACAGATGACGCTTTCAAATTGACGTTTCATGGTTTTTTTTCTTCAACCAAAAAAGAAGACAAAAAACACTCATGAATAAATATTTGTAGAGTTGAAAATTTTAAACCGAAATTAAATACTGACTTTTAAAGTTCAATATAACAAATAGCAAATACATATTAAAAAATTTTCAAAATATGGAAAGTTTAAGTTTTAGTTTGCTGTGTTGCACAGTGTAATTAAACGAACAAATCTTTGCTTATTGTTTCAGTTCAATAAAACAGCCAAGAGATTTTATTACCGAAAATATGTAAAATATCACAAACTAATGTCAAGTAAATCAGTTAACGTTTAAACGGTAGTTTAGTCTCATTAAACTGACATTTTAGTTTAAACTCAACAGCAGTGAACTAATTTGCTTGCTTTGAACTCTAATAACATGGCAACACTATGAAAAATGCAGCTGCTTTTTTGGCAGGATATTGTTAAAAAAGCATATGGCCAGTATTGATAGTTTAAACGCCCAATTTTATGGTCTGAAAGTCGTTCAATCCAAAAATGATTTAACTTGCTCTGAATTATTAACCCTAAATCGCCTTTAAATTGAATTGAATAATCGGACTTATTACGAGTATTGTTGTCGTAATGAAATTTGTAAAATGTAGCAACGTTCCTTATATATTTGCATTGGAGTCGTTAAATTTCGACTACGACTACAACCGTGGTAAGGGCTAATAAGTTATGATGCACAGTAGTACGATGCCAAATAAAATGCTGATTATTCTTTAATATGTTGCTGTATGGAATTCTCACCACTGTCTCTATATATATAAGTTTTCTGGATATATTTAAAGGACTTTAACCAGTGCGTCACATAATATGTGAAACGCAGTAAAGACGTTTAAATTGAAACATTTTTTTTTGGCAACTAAAATTTTAATGATTCAGAAAATAAATTTTGTTATTCCGATTTTTTTTTTAAATATTTAAACATAGAAAAAAACAAAATTTCGCTTAAATCGATTGACATGTGGTTTGAGTCATAACAGATGTATGTTGAAAGATTTTTTCTTAAAATAAACAAGAAAAACAAAACTTCAAAGGCGAACATGATAAACATTTAAAATTCTGCGCCAGACAAAAGTAAAACGTATATAAACAAATCATACATACATAAATACAAAAGAATTTTCTTCATTAAATAAATAAATTGATAAATAATGCCATAAATACTTCAATACTACAACAACAACAACAAAAACATCATAATTAATTTCAGTAAGTCACCTGTGTTAAAAGTCTGTCCGCCAGCCACGTCTTTTGGACAATAATTTACCCATAAATCCCTTAAAACACAACACACACGCAGCCTTTAGTTAGTCATTATCTTGCTTTATCGCAAATACTTTCCATTAACCTTTAAATTATTATGGAAAAATAAGAATAATGATAATGACGACTTTCAGAAGGAAAAGAGCTAAACATGAAATGATAAAAAGTATTCATTGAAAAAGAATCGAAAGAAAAACTCATCATTTATCATACAATTTTATGGCCACTCACGAGCGGGCATAAAAATAGACATAAAAGAAACAACATATTTACAATTGTAAGGCAAGATACGCGATATATAGAAGAATATTAAATAATTGCACAACCCAAAAGATTATTATAATAATTGTTGGAAGCACAACGTCTTGCAGAGTCGTACGTTGTACGACAGCAATCGAGAGGTTTATCTATAATTCGAATTGAAAGCAAAGGATTTCCAAACAAACTGGCCTTACAGAGTAATCGCTAGTTTAAAGTTTAAGAATCTTAAAAAAAAATAACCAAATAAGAAGATGAAAAACGGTTCACAATATCTTTCTTAAGGCCTCTTTACATGGTAATACATGTATATCGGTATGCCAAAAATTTAAAAAAATCTTATCATGTAAAAGCATATTGTTATGAGTAAAAGAGAATACGGATAAAAAAATAGACGTGTGGCACTCGGGGACTGCCGCGGTAAAGCTATTGCATAGCATTTTTTATCAACATTTTTTTAGCAATTTCAATTTCAGCTTTTTAGCTATACTGGAAGTGCCCCATACAAAGAAGGGGCACCCTAGTCCCCCCAGGTAAAAAGTGGCTTACCTTAGTATCCTATGTCCTTCTCCTGGTTCTAAGCTACCTGCCCACCAATTTTCAGCCAAATCAGTTCAGCCGTTCTTGAGTTATAAATAGTGCAACTAACACGACTTTCTTTTTTATACATACATATATAGATACTCGTATGTACATATATCTGCTTATTCGACGACACTTGCTAGTTTGGAAACACTGTCTTGGCTAACACACTTGTGTCCCAAAAACTTGGAAAAAAATCACGGAAAATTTTCCGGGAAAAGTGGCAACACTGGACGGGAATTCCCAAAAACTTGGTCAAAAATCCACTCAAAATCCTAGAAATCCCGGAAAATGTGGAACACTGGACGAGAATTCACAAAAACTTGAACAAAAATCCCCTCAAAATCCCAGAAAATTTCGCGGGAAAAGTGCCAACACTGGAAATTTAAAAAATTTCCAAAGCGGCTATATAGTCATCATACATAGACTATACAAAAAAGAAGTTTTCACTTCAAAAAACGAAAGACTTAAGAAACAAACTTATGGTGTTTTCTTTTCTACAAAAAAATGGTACATCTCCATTCAGAAAATGTACTTTGGTGTTCGTTTCTTAAAAATGTTTTGCTCTCTAAAAGGGATGTGTTTGATTCTAAAAAAATTGCCCCCATTAAGGGTGGAAGGCATTGCAATTTCTGCCCCGTAAAAATCGACAGTGTTGATAGTGCCCTGTAAAACTTAGCAGTCAGCTGTTGAAAACAGGGCGTTCCACTTTTTCATAAGTTGTGTTCAGTTCTAGTGAAATAACAAGCTGCATTATTACAAGGTTGGCAAGACATTTTATATATGTACCTTTCAATAAGGTGTCATTTTATGTGTAGAAAGGAAAACACCTTTAGTGTCAGGTTTTTTTTTGTTTCAAAAACAAAAGACTTAAAAAACAAACGTTTCAAAATTTCTTGATTCGGTCGCCTCAAATCCCGTGATAAAAGCTATGCAGAAGCTATTTGGTAGCGCAGACTTTTGATTTTATTAATATTATCCATGTAAACATAACAAATACCTGCAACCGACTTTTGTTCTCTCTTCTTATACACAAAGAGAATTTCATAATATTTTTATTCTACAAAGTGTTAATACTTTGTATTACCATGTAAACTCACCTTTACTAGGGTGTACAGAAGCTCGTTTTTTAGGGGAATGCAAATAACACAAAACATAAATTATTCACGCAGCCGGTCGGTCGGCATGATGGTACACTTAAAAAAAACCTCATAACAAATTTAAGTATTTTAGGATTACTTTGAGTTCGAGTTGTGATCAAAAGTTTTAATCCGAAATGTACTTCAATCAATCCCAAAAGGGATTAAACCATTTTTTCAGCTGCCTGTGTTCAATACCAGAAATGTACCAAAGTGTACTACTAATAAACATCTTTTTTCTTGGCTTCTATTTGTCGATTTTAATATTTTAAAGTGGCTAAGTAGTCTTAGGAGATGTTTTACAAATATGTGACTCTATGTTCGATACCAACAATGGACCAAAATAAACTTTAAGCGAGTAAGTAAAAATATTAATTCAATTGCGTTACAAGATAAAAATGGGCATAAATAATCCCAATAAGGGATTTATTCAAGTATGATGGTAATCTTGGACCTGGATCCGAACCAAAGAAGTTAATTTTCCAAGCAGTAGCTTTTTTAAACAATTTCTTTTTTATTTTAATAGAAGTAAGTATTTTAGTTATAAATAATCAATACTTAAATCCATATAATTATACAGTGCACTCGCTACTCTAAAATATGAACTTAGTGCGAAGGGCTTTAAAATGTGAACAATTTATTTTTGCAATTTTTAACGGATTTTTATCGAAACAGTGATGAAATCTTTGTAAACAGGGTTGTAGATAAATTCTGCTTCAACTGCATAATAATTTTGGGATTTCCCTATTTATTTTTCAATTGCTTTCAGCTCTCAATCATAATTTTCATACATACACTTTTAGTTAGTGCTCATATTCAGCTTTTTAATAAAAATAAATTTAACATTAAAAGTATTTAAATATGCATAAAAAAGCAAAAGTTTTTAACTTTAAAAGAAAAATCGGAAGCTTTAGAGCATTTAATTTAGCCAATAATTTGGGGTGAACAAGTCTTCAATATGTGGAATAAAAAAATATAAAAATGCTATAATTATATGTGTCAGCAATACTTGTATTGTACCTGGAAAAAGAAAAACTGTGCGGCCTTCCGATTAGCCAAAAATGGAGTATGCATTATAGCGATGGTTTCTGGATATGACAGACAAAAAATTCCCTATTAGTGGAATTTTTTTTTATTTATCTATTTCGGTCTATAGATTACAAATCCTTACAGACTAAAGATATAATTCAAGGAGAGGATATTAACTATTTAAATACAAAATAACTTATCTTTTTATAATATCATTGCTCTCAGAAATATCTATAATATTATACATTATATTGAAATTTTCACAAATGCGACGAAAGGAGTCATTGTTAGCATAAACAGATTTGTAGTAATTAAGACTGATGAACTAAAAGTTACGAATTGGCCTACTTGGAACACAAAAGTTAATTGTACCAAGCAGGAACGCAGAATCAACTTCACCACGAATTAATCCAAGTAGAAAAGAGATACTCAGCATTAATAAGGGCAAGTCTATTAACATATGACGGTAGAACATATGAGTTCCATCCAAGGCCTCGTAAACAAAAATTCAAAAATTGCTTTTGCACCCATTCAATACTGTTTATATGAATAGAATAGTGAGGATCCCATACAATAGATCCATATTCCAGCATAGGCTGAACTAAAGCTGTATACAGTTGTTTTGTGACGTAGAGGTCAGAAAATTCTTTAGACCATCGTTCAATAAAACCAAGAACACCGTTAGCTTTGTTGACAGTTAACACAATGTGATCACGGAAATCAAGCCTGTGATCTAACAAAAAACCCAGATCGGTAATATTGTCCACATTTTCAAGAGTTGTTCCATTAACATAATACCGCGAATCTAATTTGTTTATTCGATAGAATGTCATTTGTTTACATCATTTTTTAATATTTAAGTGCATTAAATTAATTGTGCACCATTGTGAAAGTTTGTCAATATCAGCCTGTAGTAAAAGTTCTTGATTAGAGACATTAAAACTTTTAAATATTTTGACATCATCTGCATACATGAGTACTTTAGAATGCAAAATAACGGAAGGGAGGTCATTTATAAATAACGTGAACAATGTAGGACCAAGATGACCTCCCTGGGGAACACCAGAAGGAACGTCAATGTCTTTTGAGGTAACAATTTTTGAACTTTACTTGTTGACTTCTATTAGATAGATAAGAACGCAGCCACTTTAGGGCTGAAATACTAGATCCCATAAGTGATAATTTGTAAAGTAACAATTCATGGTTTACTTTATCGAAGGCTTTACTAAAATCCGTGTAGATTACATCCGTCTGGATGTTTTTTTAAAAATCCATCATATTAGAATATCAGTTGTTGTGGAACGCGACTTACAAAAGCCATGTTGATAAGGTGGTAACAGCGAAGAAATTTGGTGTGATATGTTAAAAGAGAAGGCCAAATATCTCTCATAATAATATTAAAGAAAATGGTTTGGAGTTCAATGCCAACGACAATAAAAAATTTAGCATAAAAAACTTTTATTTTTATGAGAAAAATGTTTTTAGGGGAAAACTAGATGCCAAAATTTGCCCAAACTTGCATTTTTCTGTTTTTTAATGAAATTTTTAATTACAATTTCAGATGATATATATATATATATATATATAAAATTAACCTACCAACCAACTGCCAAATACTTCACGTACTAGAAAAAGATACTAATTTTGGTCTGATCAGACCACAGAGTGGCAGCCCTGGTCCGTATTAAAAATATCCCTTAAGACAAATAGCGAAAAGATGAAAGTGAATTTGGGAATTTCAGAAATTATTTATTTATTGCATTTTTCTTTTCAATATTTAAAGTTCTATAATTATAATCAAGCTTTACAAAGCTGTTTTTCTCTCTCACTGCCAGCATCGGCCATTAAAAATTTGCTATTTTGAAAATATGCAGTTGGGTTCACATGGGTGCAAATTTATTTTTGAACTGAGGTCAAGAATGAAGAGGTTAGTATATTAAATCCTTAATAAACTCATTGAATATTGAAAGTAGATTCACCACAAAATGGGTTAAAATATAACGATCAGTATGATTTATTCTTTATTTAGCACTCCCCTTTTTCTCGAGTCTAAAAAAAAACAAATAAATATTGATAACATATTTTTTGCCAACTACAGGGTATTTATTTGTATGCAGAGTATCAGAGATTCGGTATATTCTTCTTACACATTAAATAAAATTAAAAATATTTATATGTACATATGTATATACACATAAATTTGTATAAAAAAGAAAGAAATGGCTGGAATCATCTACAACATTTGCAAACACAGAAATTAAAATAAACGCTGAGACTTTTCAATTTGTTTATGGCAAAATATTTGCAATTATTGCCACCTTTACTTTTTACTTGAATTGTTGGTTGCAGCAAAAAAGGCTTTAAAAGATTAATGCATTTTTTTGCACTCGGTTTTAATTGATTTGTAATCATCATCATTAACGTTTCACGTGATGAAACTTGTTTGTTGCTTTGTGCTGATGGTAGATGTTTTAAAAAAAAATATATATAAAGTGATTATAAACAGCAAATTAATATTTTGCTATTAAAGACGAATGTAATTTATTTATTGCAATATTTTATGATTCAATAAGGTTATAAATTAGTTTTACATACTGCAAACATCTACATACAAGCAAGTACATAATAGATAAGACCAACAATGGCAGGCAGCTTTTCAAGCGGCCAGCAAAGCAATAATAAAAGCAAAATGCTAAAACTAAAGGTCACTGCAAGGCAGGCATGAAGAGAAGAAATATTTTTGCAGCATTTTATTGTACATAGTTAATATTTTATTTCAAATTACTAATTATATGCAAATTAGCAGCAATTTAATTACCATTTTGCATTATTTTGTAGTTAAAGGCACAACTCAACAATAATCCTGACGATCTCTGTAAATAAATCTCCTAAAAATTTTATAGCTGAAATAAATACTCTTAAATTTATTTCAGCTATAAGGTGGCACCACTGATAGCGACGATAGACGCGCAGAGTGGGAGATTTTTAAAGAAGAAACTGGATATAAATCTGATGTTTCTAAACGTGCAGTCCCTATAACGCAATTTGTGGAGTTGCTGCTATTGAGTATAAATTTATAGTTTAAGGTGCGGTCACATTTGCAAATATTTGCCCAGAAAAGCTTAAACACTAAATACTAAATGGTAGAAAATATCATTTTGCTGGGAATGAAAACTTTCATTCCATCTAAGCAAATTTTGATTAAACTGAAAGTTAAAAAGTCTTGGTTCCATCAGACGTGCAGAAATGCAATCAGATCCAGAGAGGAAGCATTTAGTATCTGGCGTAATAATAAAAACGACGATACTAATTCGCCGCGCAAAAAGGCGACATCTTCATGTGCCAGAATAGTAAGGCGCGAAAAAGCTTTGTACGAGCAGCGCCTTCGTACTAAAGTTCTTGATGCTCCACGGGGTAGCGAGAGCTTTTTGTCATTCGTTAAAAGAGTCAAGGATAATGCTGGTTCCTCAATTCCACCTCATTTAAAGGTCGACCATGTATTCACTGACCCGGTTGATAAAGCTAACCTTCTGGCTGAAATGTTCGCAAGAAATTCTCACTTGCCGGAAAGCAGTCAACCACCACCCGTTCTCGAGGGAGTATCTGTAACTATGCCAAAAATATTCTTACGAGCACGTGCAGGTAAAAAGGTTTTAGCGAAGCTTAACGTAAAAAAAAAACCTGAAAACTACCGCCCAATTGCAATTTTTTCTGCGCTTCCCAAAGTAATGGAAAGTATGAATTTCCATCTTGTGAAATATTTTAAGCTCAACAGTTTACTTAGCGACCGGCAGTATGGCTTTCGTAGGGGCCGCTCTACGGGGGACCTACTAGCTTTCCTATCGGAAAAGTGGTGTAATAGCTTACATCACTTTGGCGAAAGTAAAGTGATGGCTCTAGATATTTCCAAGGCATTTGATAGAGTGTAGCATGGAGCACTTTTGTCAAAACTAATTGCGTTTGGTGTCGGTGATGGCTTCACTCGATTTGTATAGTGCTTTCTCAAAGATCGCACTATACGAGTAGTTGTAGATGGAGTCTCATCAAACGAGTTCAAGATAAATTCAGGGGTACCGCAAGGCTCCGTTCTTTCTCCTACCCTTTTTCTTATTTTTCTTAATGACCTTCTACGTCAAACTACCAACCGTATTTACTCTTTTGCAGATGACAGCAGGACATACTTCACTCCATCTGATCTCCTTAATATTTATACCACCTTTATCTGACCAAAAACGGAATAAAACTCTCATGTATGGGCCGGTGCTTCAAAATCTATTTTGGAGTTAATCGGCCGCGTATAGGATAGGGTGAAGAAGCTTATCGGTGACAGTAGGGTAGCCAACTCTATTGGCTCACTGGAGCATCGTGGGTATGTTTCATTGTTCTATCGCTACTTCAACGGAATGTGTTCTAATGAAATCAGGGAATTTGTTCCTGAAACCCGTCACTCTTCACGCACAACAAGCTCTTCATCAAGAGCACATCCCTTTGTGGTCGATATGTCAGTGAACCGCACCACGCATTACAGAGACAATTCGTACCTTAGCCGAACTTTTCGTATGTGGAATAAACTCCCCGCTGAGGTCTTTCCAGCCATTTTCAGTGTATTCAGGGCTCAAATCGAATGTCCACAAACCTACTCCCTTTATCCTCCTTCCCAAAACCTATTTTCCTAGTTCCGGCTCAATGCCTTGCATACTTAGGGGTCATCCCCTGAGTGCTGATCCCAATTAAAAAAAAAATGAAACACACCCATTTCGTATAAAAGTTAATTAAGGCCCATTGTTCTCGAGTATTCCAAAGCAGTAACCAAAAATTTTATATGCCACCTCGAGCGTAAGTACTTTTTTTGAGTAGGAATATCCAAAATTATTATTTTCAGCTGGCGCAAAATAAAAAAATACGGAGGATATACTAAAAAAATCACATTTTTGGGATTTTAGAAATGGCTTTAGGAATATTTTTTTAGATTTTACTTCTAAAATCGCCAATGTGCAGCGGCTTTCTTTGTAATTAAACAATAAAGATAAAAATTTTTTTTCTAAATTATCTTTTTGGGCAATTGGCCACATGGTATAATATTATCTTTTACTTACAAGTTTTTTAGTAATTTTTTTTTTTGTGAGATGAGAACACTTACCTGCAAATAAAAGAAACAAATAGAAAGCTTTAGAAAATGTTCAAGAAATATATTAAATATTATATTAAGCATTTGTTTGCAATTAAATAAAAATGTGATGTCATTTTTATCTAGTAACAGAAAATAAAATTTGAAATTCAGTTCGGAAAATCCCCCAAACGCAACCAAAGAAATTTAACGATCTTCTACGTAAAGTTTTAGCTTCAACCAGATGTTCGTTTTTTTTTTTGTTCGGTTTCCTCTTTTATATATATATTTTTATTTTTGCAAACCATGACTTAACAAATAAACTAAAGCTTTTGTTTCTTTTAAACAACACATGAAGAAATAAACAAAAAAACAAACAAACAAGTAATAAATTAAACAATGAAAAAGCGAAAATTATTATAACATCTGTGTTAATTCGCAAAAACGCCAAACAAAATAGTTGTTGCCGAAAAATTTTACTTGAAAACAAAATACTGTCTGTCCGAGCATTAGTGTGTCTACTAAAGATGAAGAAAAACAAAGTCATGAAATACCTAATGACTTCTAATTTACTCGTGTTAAGAAACTAATAAAATATATTTTTCTAGCACACGCCATTAAAGGAGTGAATGAATGAATATTTTCCACAAAATTCTTTTTTAAGAAATTACTTTTTCGTTTATTTTCTTTTATTTTGTACGAAATACATATAAACAAAAATATTACAATTTTCATGATCAAACAGTTTTTTGTGCTGGTATTATTTCTATTTTCCCCCCATTAATAAATTCATTGAAACGAAATTTGCGTTTCAATTATAATTCAAATTATGTTTGATTTTAACTTAAATGAAATTTTTTTTTTTTTTTTTTTTTTTTTTTTTTTTAATTAGGACCAGCACTCAGGGGATGACCCCTACGTATGCAGTGCATTGTGCCGGAACTCAGAGAGAGGGATAGAGTAGAGAAGATAGATGTTGAAAATGTAGAAGGCTTAACTCTTTTACAACTCTGCTTTGCGCGTTATGTTAATTTTTATAGCAGTGTTGTGGCGTCTCCGGTGTTAGGTAGACGCATTAACTTTGTTAAGCTGTATTGGCAGGCATTTTATTAATTGTTTTACTTCGCCGATGTTTCTGCTAACCGACGAAGGAGGGCAATGTTGTGTACATTAGCTTAGAACATCATCAATCGCTGTCGGAACAGTTTTTTAGTGACCAGTGCTATGCCTTCATCACTTAAATAGTCCGACAACAATTAATACAATGTCTCACTAATGTACATTACAGAAATTAATGATGTTGATTGACTTGCTCTGGCCAGGGTTTGAACCCAGGCCCCACGTCATTGTTTGCTTAGTAGTCAACGCGCTAACCACTTCAGCCAACACCACCTTAAAAATAACTAGCTTATCCCGGTGTGCTTCGCTACCCCCATCGTTATAAAATAAAATTAAAAGTGTTTATATATTCTATTGTGAAAATTTAATGACGATCGGTCTAGTAGTTAAGACTATATTACGATTTTTAATTTTCCTAAAAAGGGGCCTGGTACGTATTCCAAATTATGCCAATACCATATGTACCAACTATCATCGACGTAGGTCAAAAAATGCCCAAAATATGACGATTTAAATTTTTGGTTTATATGGGCGGTGCCACGCCTAAAATGTCTAAAAACAGCGTTACGTAATATGTACACAGCCTCTTATTACGAGCGTCGTTGTCGTAACGAAATCTGTAAAATGTGACAACGTTCGCTATATGCTTTACATTGCAGTCGTTTATTTCGACTACGACAACGAAACTCGTAATTAGACGGATTAAATTAGTTTTATAATTTTCTTTTAGATATAAATTACCAGTCAGTTTAAAACAAACGATTTGCTCGAATCCTTTTTTCTCTGTATTTAATGCGAAAGGACGAATTTATTGAAAATAACAATACAAAATTAAAATTTAATAAAAAAAAACACTGATATAACGAATTATGGGACTAAAATTTATTTTGTGGAAAATAACTATTTGGCATCTACTTTTTGCTTAACATGGCATGCATGGATAATATTCAACTGCACTACTTTGCACAAAATAGCTACACTAACAGTGTCTCTTACACTTTTCAAACTATTTGTGCTTAACCGCCTCTTATGAAATTTAGCTATCAAGGCAATACAATTTAGTAGTAATAACAGTAGGCGGTTCCGCGCCCATGTAAAATATATATAGATACATATATATATACGGTGCCACGTCCAGAGAATGGACCACCAAGCTGATTCTTATAAAAGTTAATAATATTTTTTTATCCAACAGAAAATTAAAACAGTGCGCTCGCAAGATTGCTCATATTTGCGAATGGCATCTAATTTCCCCTTAGAAACATTTTTCCCATAAAAACAAATAGGGAAATCCCAAAATTAATATGCAGTTGAAGCAGAATTTATATACAACCCTGTTTACAAGGATTTCATCACTGTTTCATATTTTAGAGTAGCCAATGGAAGAAAAAGTGTTCATATTTTCGGGTGTTCATATTTTCGCAAGTGCACTGTATTACAATTTTGTTTTATTACTTTGAGCGTTAGTATTATTTTATTTCAAACACAAAAAGTTATTAGAAGAGACAACGACTTTTCGGCTGACCTTTTAACAAAAAAAAAAAAAAAAAAAAAAAAAAAGACAAATAAAGTAAATCGATATTCATACAGAAAATCATAAACCATTTAAAAATTCTAACGCTCATATTAATAGAACTTTTCATATTAAATTACGACAATACAAAACATTATACAACTACAGACAACCGCAAGAGTCAACATATTTGAAAGATATGATGAATTTATAAATAATTAATATCTATATTAAGTTTTTTTTTCTTTTTTGCAAATTGAAATGTAACGTAATCCAGCAGTTTGTGTGAAAAAAATCACCCAACTTTTATATCAAATTGTAAACTAGCACACAACAGTATAATAGCAGCAATTGTTGTAAAAATGTATAATGTATACTTGTGTTAAAAACTAATGTAAATTTTAGAGAATAAAAAAAAATATGCTATTTGATATCATTATCTATTTATGGCCACTAAATGTCTGTTAAATAAATTGAAACCAACTCAAACATACGAGTGCCAACATTTTAATGAATTGTTTTATTAGTTTGTGTTTTTTTTTTACCTGTGATGTTTAAAAAAATTGTGTTTAATTAAATTAATTGCTTAAGATAATGAGTTGTTTCCTGTTTATGATTTTTTTTACAATATTTTTCATGTCTTGCAACTGGTTTTATGAGTTTTAACTTAACAGTAAGGGACGGGCTGTTCACACATTGTTAAATAAAGATATTTCGATAGTTTTTAATAATATTTTTAAGAAATATTTGGTATAAATTGTTAACATCGTCCTCCTTCGTCGGTTTGCAGAAAAATCGGCGAAGTAAAACAATTAATAAAAAATGCCTGCTAATACAGTTTAACAAAGTTAATGTGTCTACTTAACACCGGAGGCACCTCAACACTGCTATAAAAAATTATCATAACGCGCAAAGCAGAGTTGTAAAAGTGTTAAATCTTCTAAATTATCAACATCTATCTTCTCTACCCTGTCCCTCTCCCAGAGTTCTGGCACAAAGAAATGCATATGTAGGGATCATCCCCTGAGTTCTGGTCCTAATTAAAAAAAAAAAAAAAAAAAAAAAAAAAAAACTACGTAATAAGAAGGGTTTTATTAGCGATCGATTTTTTTCTCCCTTAGCTCGTTAGATATGTTATTAAGTGAACAGTTCCTAAGAATATAACGGTAGAATATTAAGAACTGATTCTTTTAGAAGATCATCTGGTAACTCTGTTTAATACAAAATTTCCTTTTAATATACTTTCAAGGGAAATATTTTTGTTCAAGTAAATTTTAATTATTTAACGTACATTTTTTTAATTATAAATCATTTTATATCTAGCCTTTCTTGTAAAAGTGTCATAACTCCAAAAAATTGGGTTTTACTTAAATTAAATTTGCTAACAACTCTCTTCTCAAGAGTTGAGTGGGTCGCAGCCCGATAGGACTAGTAAATCTTGCAGCAGTGGCTGGCCAAAGAGAACGCCACTTGTTCATAGAGAAAGATCTTCAAAATCTATTTTGAAGTTACTCGATCGCGTACAAGATAGGGCGAAGAAGCTTATCGGTGACAGTACGGTAGCCAACTCTATTGACTCACTGGAGCATCGACGCAATGTTGTTTCATTGTTCTATCGCTACTACAACGGAATGTGTTCTAATGAAATCAGTGAACTTGTTCCCGAAACCTGTCACTTTTCACGTACAACGCGCTCTTCATTAAGAGGACATCCCTTTGTGGTCGGTAAGCCAGTGAACCGCACTACGCATTACAGAGATAATTCGTACTTTAGCCGAACTTTTCGTATGTGGAGGTCTTTCCTACCACTTTCAGTGTGGTTAGGTTTCAAACGAATGTCCACAAACACTACTTCCTTTATCCTCCTTCCCAAAACCTATTTTCCTAGTTCCATCTCAATGCTTTGCATACGTAGGGGTCATAGCCTGAGTGCTGGTCCTAATTAAAAAAAAAAAATCAGTGAATTTCTTAGGCGTTACAGTGATAAAAAGGATCAAGCCATCCCCTATATACCCCGGTGCATATAGAAAAATACATTGGCGGTATTCAGTGTTTGGTGCAAATAGGCTTGCGAAAGTGCAAATGAAAATATGGTAGCTTTTTAATAAAATCCAACAACAAAACACACACAGAGTTGCCTGTAGATTTACTAAAAAAAATAGCTACAATATTTTCCATTTGCAATTTCGCAATACCTTTTGCATTAAACACTGAGTACAGCCATTTTGGTTACTTTCTTTCTTAATTGGTTACATTTTAAAGATATTTCTGTGCCTCGTTTCTGTAAATTGTGAAAACTTCACACCCAATCTTTTGTAGGATGACTATTATAGTATTAGAAGGAATTTTATATGAGCCACCATTTTTATTCCGACACATCCTATTTTTCACCGAATGTTAGTAAACTTTTCGATGCGATAAAGTCTCACATTCGTTACAGAAACGAGGCACTGGTTACACCACTGATGGTAGCGGATGTAAAAAAATAATTATATGAATTTGATTTATGAATACATAACTGTTTTTTCTACAATAAATTATTAATTTAAAAACTAAAAAAAAAAAAAAAAATAGGCAAAGTGGTACCAAAATTTAGCAGGGATCGAGAAAACGGGAATATGTACATATGTACATATTTGGATGAGTATTTTACAAGATATGAAAAACATTATGATGATTAATTCTGCATTTTTTTTTTAGTAAAAAATCACTTTCAATGCGTTCGACAGCATATTATAGTAAAAAGATTTTTAATTTATTAAAATAATAAAGAAACACTTACTCTTCAGTACTGAACATTCTGACAATATGATGCTGTAAACACTGTGAAGCTAAAGTTGTCGAAGGTGATAAGCCTGGTGATTGTGGAGGTGTTTGATATGGATGCATGGGCTCATCATCGTCATCAAAAAACCCCGAAGAATTACCAGAAGAAGTGCGTGGATATTTTAACATATTCAGTATTTCTGTATCGTTAAATTCAAGGATCAAGAATTTTATTTAGCCCCTTTTGCAAGCAAACAAGCGATATACAGTTTTTTTTTTTCTGTAGTTTAAGAGACAGTAACTTTTAGGGTACGTGTACACTATAATTTGTTTAAAGTATTATTTTTGTTTATTTTTTTTTTAAGTTTTTTTATTTTTTTTTTCTTTATTTTATAAATTTCCCACACACTGCTGATAACTTTACAAATTTACTTTTTAAATTAAGCAGATTTCATTATTATTTATTTAAGTGTTTTGTAACTTATTTGAACATTTTTTTTTTGGTAGTTTCTTTTTCTATAAACAGCGAGTTTATTTCAGCTTTATTTTTTGTTTGGCCGATCGATGTTTCACTTTTCTAAAAAAAAAGTCCTATATTTTATAACATTAAAATTTTTATTAAGAAAACCTGTGAAGTTTTATTGTATTTAATTTAATTTTTTTGTTTAAAAATTTCATGTGAGGATTTTCGTGGGTGTTTTGTGTTTCAATAGTTTTTTTATTAATAAAATTTTATATTTTATTTGAAACTTTTTGTGTTTTATAAAATATATGTAAGTTCAGTGTCTCTTTAGAATAGACGGGTGGGTGTGTGGTTGGTTGGTATTTTTAGTTTTAGTGTTTCGTTATATTTTTTCTAAATTTTTATAGGCAATATTTAGTTTAGGTTATTTCTTAATTTTATTTTTCAGACATGTTTCCACAACATTTGGAAGAAAATTTTTTTTCATTTGCTAAATTATGTTCTGTACAAAAGCGTATCTTAAATAGATTCTTAAGCAACTGGCAACGCTACTAAGATGCGCCTGACATCCATAATGAACCTATAAAACAAATCCCTGCACCGTGGTGTTCATAGCAAAATAAATATGTTTAAAAAGGCCACAATTCACAATTTTTATTCAGTTTAATAACATAAAAACTATTCCGTTCAACATTTAAATGCATAGCGTTGACAGAGAAAAATTAAAGAAACAGAGTTGCATAGAGGTGTTTAGCTAATACTAAAACCGCTTTATAATACACCTTTATTATCTTCAATTCAATGCAATGTGTAATGGTTCTTATGCAGCGTTGCCATTTTGGTGCTTTTCGGGTATTTTTTGGTGCTTTTTAACTTAATGAATACCTGAAACTTTGTTAAATATCCGTTTTTGAAAAGCGGGTATTTATAGTGCTTTTAAGAATTTCTCACAGTGCTTTTAGGTGCGTTTTAAATAATCAACATTTTTGACACTTTTAACCAACTGCGTACAATTTGCATCTATATTTTGATTAGTACTCGCGCACTGTTAAGAGTTTGAATTCTAGATTTTGTCAAGCATCTTTTTTTTTTTAAATTCGTTCAGAAATTTTTATGATTTATTTGTTTAGCAGTGATCTTACTTTCAATATTAGTACATATACTTTGATTTGTTTTTTATGCAAATTTAAGCAAGAAAGTGCCTTGGTTATTATCAAGCTGCACAGTTATTAAAAGTAAGTTCTTCATTGATGTTAAAGTTGATATGTGCTAAAGTTCATCATCTAACAATGGCTTTCCCTTAGATCGAAAAATAAATACTTATATAGAAAAGCTTGGGAAAATGATCCAGCTTTTAAAACGTGGCTTAGACAAGCAAAATATGAACTAAAAGCATATTTTATTTGTTGTAATTGTGAAATAGAAGTTCGATAAAGCGATTTACTCCGACAAAGTCACACAAAAAGCCATGAAAAAGCAATAGATCTGTCTTTTGATCCACCAGCCCCAAAACAAAATTAGGTTAGTGCTTTTGTATCCGAAATTTTTTTCATTTTTACCCTTTTTACCCTATTTCCATGAGCTCACAGTGCTTTTGCTCTTGGTTGGCATCACTGTACTAGAAATGTGGACAGTGCCACGACTAAGGCAAATTGAGAAAAAGCAGGTTAATATATTTTTTGCTTGTAGTGTTTGGACCAGGGCTTAAAAAAATTTGTATATTTACTTCAAATTATCTGTATAAATTAATAGTTTTAGATGAAAACTAAAGATGTACAGTTTTACCAAAAATATATTTTATATTTGTAAACTATTTGGTTATTTCCATGGCATTCAAAGTAGAAATACATATATTCATAGTAATATTTTTCATAAAACAAATAACTCTCTCTAATATATTTCCCATCCATTTTTTAGTTTAAGTTCATTTCTACTAATTACAAAATACGAGTATTTAGCAATAAAAATATAAAAAATAAAAATATAAAATATAAAAACTAACCAAAATATGAGAAATAAAATAAATGCCAATATGAAATAATATGAAGCACTTATTTAGCATTTTACTAATATGAGATAAGAACCATTGGCGTTTGGGAAATCTGCAGAAGAAATATTTATAAGTAATATTTAATTTATGAACAATACATCTTAAACTTAAAAATATTGGAGATATTTATTATATTAAAAAGTGGTCAAAAAACTATAATCATTATAAGTAATATGCATACAAATACACATGTACATATATTTTGGTCTCGCAGTATGATGTCTAGAATGTGATATTTAATATTTATGAGTGCAGAAATTTTGTGATGACACACAAACATACACATTACAAAACTCCATACACTAATATTTAATATTAAAGGTTTTTCTTTTGTCTCCTTCTTCGCACTATAATAAGTCAAAAATATTTTTGCCATACATACATATATTCATATTACTTGTAAATATTTCTCAAACGTTAATATTTTATATGTAAATATTTTTCTCTAATACATACATGAAATTTCATATTTTTAGTGAATCATATTTCTACCATATTTGATAAAAACAAAGACAATCACCCCTTTCGTGAAAAAATTTTCCCTCGTAATTTTATCAACATCTATCTTCTCTACCCTGTCCTTCTCCCAGAGTTCCGGCACAATGCACTGCATACGTAGGGGTTTTCCCCTGGTCCCAATTAAAAAAAAAAGAATGCAATAAACAAACGCTGCAACTAAACTTTCGTTCCAACACTACGAATTGATAACGGGAACAAACGTTCCCATGAAATTCACGATACCAAATTCCCTTCATGGTGAATGAAAATTTCATGGGAACAAACATTTCACATTTAATTCACGATAGGGAAGGTTATTATTTATATTGAAGTGTCATATTGGAAACTACGGAATATATTAGAGACAATTTATTTTTTGTTTCGTTTATAATGAAACGTATTACTATGGTACGGAATATATTAAGTAGTTTGTGAGTACATAAGACTTATTTTCACATTATCCATATGTACAAACATATGTTAGTGATAAATAACTTTTTATATATTTAGTTTGTTTACTATCAGAATTTTAAACGAATAATCTTTGGTGCATAGTTGGTATAATAGTATGTTTAAAAAATACATTTTTGAACACTGGTTTGTTTCAACGACATGCCTATTTTTTTGCCGTATAAAGAAAATTATCAATAATTTTTGTGCTTCGATTCAAGGGAGTTGAATTCGGCATAAAATTCACACATTCGACTAGGGCGCGAATTGCAAAATTCGAGATCGATGGAAATTCGTCCCCAGCACCAGTCGTTCGAATTATATTATTCTTTTTGTCTTGTACAATATTAGATATTGTGAAGATACCTTTCGTCTAATTTAATTGCTTCTGGCATCATATATTTCTTTTCAAAATCGCCCGAAACTTTTTTTCTTCTTTTTTTAAGAAAATAATATAAGTTTTAATTTTATTTATTCCAATACATTCCACTTTAATTATTGTTATTTGAAATATAATTATTCTATTCATATGATTTTTAAAATATTTATTTAATTATTCTTTTTTTGAAAACGCATTTGCATTGAGTTATTTGTTCACACTTCTTTAATGAATATTTAAAAGCTGTTTATAATATTTTTTTAAAAATATTTTTCTTGCAATATAATTTTGAACCTAGTCAACTTTAGAATACGCTAACGAACACTGTAATTTTATTCTATATTTTGAATTTTTTTTCCATATTTTAAAATTTTATATTCAATATTTAAAACCAAACACGTTTGTAGCTAAAACAACTTTCCAATACATACATAAGTACATATGTACATATACGAGTATATACATTTTTTTTAATTAGTTCTCAAATTCTCAAATAAAATTTGTTCCCCAAGCGTTTGAATGGATGGAACACAAACAGCAACAAACTCAATTCGTATGTATGAAAGAAAAAGTGGCACTTCAAGTGTTTGTAAAATAAATATGTATATTGTTTCTAGGTACACTATTTCAGTTTTGTAAATTATTAAACACTTAAATTAACACTAAATAAAATGGGAATAAAATATACAAAAATTAATTGTGCAAAATCTAGAAATTTGTAGAGAAGAGAAAACACGAGATTTTTTTTTCACTCGTAAAAGTCAGCGGAAGTTGTGGTTCTGTAAGATATGATCACCAAAAAAATCTTGTTGTGCACAGCTATAATAGATTTTTATACATAGGTATATAATATATGTTTTGGTTAAAATTATACACAATGAAACACAAAAACAAATCTTAAAAGTTCACTGGGTTAAACACATGCTGGTGATGTTGCTGCCGCTTGTTGCTGGTTTAGTTAAATTAACTCGTTTCAAATAAACATCTGGGTGTCTTGGTAGTACGTATGTTGGCACGTACTACGTAAGAGATAAAATACATTATACTCGTATGTACCAGTGTAGTATGTACGTAATTTTACATGATTTTTTACCTTTTGTTATCGCCGAGTTACATACTAAAGACGACACGTTTTATTAGCAAATTGTTTTACGAATTTTTTTTTCTTACTAATTCTCAGCTGTTTTCTTGCTTGGTTAGAGATTTTAATTCAAATGTTCGAACAGAAAAACAAGAAAATTAAATCGTTTGCCAAAAAATTGAAAAGCTATTTATTTTCTTTATATATTTTTAGAATTTGCCGAGAAGTGTATAATCACAGCCACCCACATCTAGAATAATGTTTTTTGTTCGAAGGTGGGTACGGCTGAAGTAAATCAAGAAACGAGAAAAACAAACTGAATGAATAATGATGAACGATGGATGATGATGATGATAAGTCATCATTGTTTTCGTTAGAACAAAACAATTTTTGTATTTTGTCTAAAAATAATGAAATTTTAAAGAAATATAAATAAATTTATAAAAGCCGCCGCCATTATATCTTAAAATGGAATTATTATATGTATGTATGTATATATATTTGTGAAGTAGTCTATGTTGGTCTCTTTCGCACACCATTTACAATAGATACAATTAAAAAACTTTTTTCAAAATTTAATTTTCCCAAATTTTCATCGAGTTTCCATCAGATCTCGATGTTTTGAATTTCCGAAATTCTCTATTCGGAATAATTTTACGACGATGTTCGTTCGTATGATGGCTTAAAATGTTCTTAGTTAGTAATGCTTTAAATAAATAAATAAAAAAAAAACCTAAAGACACTCTCTACTTAAAATATATGGACTAAAATAATTCCTACGTCAATATGGAAATATTATCTAAAAACTTAGGTAATAAAAATTTCTTTGTAAAATTTCCTATTAAAAAAGAGCCAGAATAAGACTATTAATGGTTCCAATGCGAATTTATACCAGGTAGCATTATCCATACCACAATAATATTCGGCGCTAAATTTTTCTCTAAGTGTCAAAGCAAAAGCAAAAATTTTTTTATAGAAATAATAGATGATTATACCGGCTGCGCCCGGAAGCTATTTTCTTATATGGGGGAAACATTCTCCCCTCTCATCAACCCAATTTTGATAGGCGGACGCAGCACAAACTGCCCTTCAACAACATAAATAATTTTGTTCTACTTGAAATACGAACGATGACGCTTCTCGTGAATGAGGCGGACGTAGCGCTATCCTTCTGTCAAAATGATGCGAAGCTTCTCGTAAATGAGGCGGACATAGCGACATCTGTTATGCAACAACAAAAATAATTTTGTTCTGTTTGAAATACGAATTGGATTAATAGTTTAGTAAATACAAGAATTGCCCCCTCCCTCCCCTCTTCGTGCCCCTAGCGGTTTAAAATAAACTCTAAAATCTAATCTCATACCTACCAAATATGCATAAAAAAGTTCATTAAAATTCATTAAAATGGGTCGAGCCGTTTCGGAGGAGTTCGATAACAAACATCGTGACACGAGATTTTTATATATTAGAAGATATAAAAAAAATTCGACCTAACCTAACTTCTCAACATATGCAATTTTGGACAGTTCAGGATTGCACAGCTGATGATGACGTATGAATTCGTCTTGAATGCTGCCAGATTTTTGTTCAATACTTTTTTCCCCACAAATTATTAAAAGTCAACTTATCTGGCATCTTTCTATTCTTCTAATTTGACAGAAGAAAACAAAATTATTATAATTAAAATGTATGAAAAATTTATTGCACGACTCAATGAGTGAGTAATAATATTTGATTAACAACTACACACACATATACATACATACTTATTGTATAATTTTTTTTTATTTTAACACCAGATTTAATATTTGAATGACATTTTTAGATTTTTTTGTATAAAGAAAATTCGTAAATAAAAGCGAGATAAAAATATAAAACAATTATTTTTGTATTCATATTTTTTTTCTCACCTAAAGTGAACTGAATGAAAGGGGAAGAGATTGGAACCAAAACTAGCATTTACGTTTTACTAGTAGGAGTTATTTCGTAGAAGAAGATAAAGAATTGACACACAAACAATTTTCTACAAATTTCGGGAAATCAGCAGCCCTCCCAAAGAAGAAAGATTAACAGCATTAGAATTAGAAAGCCGAAAAAGGGAAAATTAACAAATATTTCACTGTTTGCACAGTATTGTCAAAAGAGCGACTTTTTTTTAAAAAGAGTTTGTATATAAATTTATATTAATACGGTTAGTTATCTTATGTCTAAACGCCTAAATCAGTAAAACTAAATAAATCCCTTTCTCCTTAGTTCTGGCACAGTAGTGCTTGGCATAATCAGGGGTTATCCCCTGAGTGTTGGTCAAAAAAAAAGCTCATGTTTGAAACTTCAAAAACAGTTGAGAATAGTTTAATAAAAAAAAACAGATTCGAAATTTCACCAAAGGTTAGTGGAGCGATTATGAATGGCAATCGATGCTCAGTTGAGTTGCCAGTTGCTGAAAATCATATTACGAATGGCATTGGAAAGATGACAATTACGGTTGCTATTTAGTGCTTTTCTGGCAGCATTAAATTTTTGGTTTTCGAACCCTCAAAACGTTGAAAGGTGCAGTATTGCTTTTTTATTATTGTGTAAATAAAAAAATGTATATTTGAATTTTCTGGAATTTAACAATAATCCTTTATGGCATGTAATTTCTTATTATTTTTTGTCTGTTCAAATTTCGATTTTGCAAATTGAAATAGATCACTAGATTAAAGATCAAAATTAAAGCAATAACTTTTTTATACAAGCAAACCCAAATTCGTTTTCGATGGTCATCGTGTTCGAAAATTCAAATACAACTATGAAGATTTCGGATATACGCAATGTATTTGTATGATGACTTCGGTTTTATTTATTCGGAGTATTTATAATAGGTGTGCGAACTTTCAGATATAATTTCTACTTTTCCCATTTAAATGGAATATTTGATAAAAGGTTTTAGTTAAACATTTTCCATTTAAAAAAGTGCATACAAGTGCATATTTCGTTATGTTTGAAAAGTCGAAAACTTTCAAATTATCTAGATATTGCTTTCATATTTATGCAAAAATGCATGTTAACACCGTCATGCATTTTTTTCATTATGTTCGAAAATTTCGAAGATTCATATTTGAATTTTCGATAATAATTTAATAGAATTTTCTGTTTGTAAAAGTACATACATGTTGATATTTCGAATATTCGGTCATAATTTTGGGGAGGAGGGGGTTTAAAAACATCAAAAAAGCATGACGTAATATGTTAGCATTTTTGAAAACTTTTAAAGTGCAAACAAAATAAAATTACTAAGTTATTTTACTCTAAAAAGAAAACGCGATATATACAACACCTGCTGTACAAATTGTGTAGAAATTAGATATGAGCGTGAATAGTTCTGTGTGAGTGCGTGATCCATGTTTACAAAATATGACAATTTGTATTTTGATTTAAAGCGGATAGGCTTCAAAAATCACAAAAAGAAAATTCACTTTTTTTTATTAACATTTTTCATTAATATAATTATTTTATTTATTTGTTGCAATGAAACTATTCTGGCTACTTTCGAGATCATATTCGAACGGCTTAATGTACAAATGTATGTATGTGTGTTTGTCTGATTTTATATACCACCAATAACTTTTATTTTTATTTTAAATAAATTTTTATGAAACTTTTCCAAACGAAACGATAATCTAATCGATTAAAAACTGTACAGATTCAATAAAATCGATTGATTTGCGCCAGACAGAATTATAAAAAAAATTCGAAGACAGAATAAGTTTATCCTGTCTAAGCTTTGAAAATAATTTCGAATATCGTACATCAGATCTAAATGGGTTTATTCGTTGACCGATATCGTTGAGGCAAATTTCCGAAAATATCGTATGTTTCATACGTTTCTTCGAAAATGGTGGTTTAAATTTTCAAGGTTTTCAACCGCTTTGAAATTGATAATTTTTTTTTTTTTTTTAATTAGGACCAGCTCTCAGGGGATGACTCCTACGTATGCAAAGCATTGTGCCGAAACTAAGAAAATAGTTTTTGGGAAGAATGATAAAGCGTGTAGTGTTTGTGGACATTCGATTTGAACCCTGAACACACTGAAAGTGGCAGGAAAGACCTCGAGACGAAAAGTTCGGCTAAAGTACGAATTCTCTCTGTAGTATGTAGTGCAGTTCACTGGCATATCGACCACAAAGGGATGTGCTCTTAATAAAGAGCGCGTTGTACGTGAAAAGTGACGGGTTTCGGGAACAAGTTCCCTGATTTCATTAGTACACATTCCGTTGTAGTAGCGATAGAACTATGAAACACGCCCAACATTGCGTCGATGTTCCAGGGAGTCAATAGAGTTGGCTACCCTACTGTCAACGATGAGCTTCTTCGTCCTATCTTGTACGCGATCGAGTAACTTCAAAATAGATTTTGAAGCACCGGCCCATACATGATACTTGTATTCCATTTTCAGTCGGATAAAGGTGGTATAAATATTAAGGAGATCAGATATGGAGTGAAGTATGGCCTACCCCGTCTTAAAAAAGTGAGGCCCTTGAATTCTACTTTTAAGACAGGAAAAATGTGATCATTCCATCGAATATTACAATGAATTTTCTTGCCAAGAGCTTCTGATTCCTCAACATCTATACCGACCCTATTTACAGATGAAGCAGCATGTCCGGTCATACGTCTATGCGTGTGTAAAGTACATTGGGTCTTTCGTGCATTAAAATTGACCCTATTAGCATGACCCCAATTTGAAATTGTCAAAAGATCGCGATTTAGTGTATCAGTCATATTTTGCCGTATTGCCCGGATGTCCGACAGGTTTGGCCTGTTACTGAATGAATACGAATGAACTAAGATGCTGTCATCTGCAAAAGAGTAAATACGGTTGGTAGTTTGACGTAGAAGGTCATTAAGAAAAATAAGAAAAAGGGTAGGAGAAAGATCGGAGCCTTGCGGTACCCCTGAATTTATCTTGAACTCGTTTGATGAGATCCCATCTACAACAACTCGTATAGTACCGATCTTTGAGAAAGCTTGATACAAATCGATTGAAGCCATCACCGAATACAAAAGTAATTAGTTTTGACAAAAGTGCTCCATGCTACACTTTATCAAATGCCTTGGAAATATCGAGAGCTACCACTTTACTTTCGCCAAAGTGATGCATGTTATTACACCCCATTTCCGAAAGGAAAGCTAGCAGGTCCACCGTAGAGCGGCCCCTGCGAAAGCCATCTGCCGGTCGCTAAGTAAACTGTTTAGCTCCAAATATTTCACAAGATGGAAATTCAACATGCTTTCCATTATTTTTGGAAATTCACCAGCATGGTACAAAGTGCTGAACAGGCGTGCCAATAGACGTGCAAGCGTCGAAAAGCATTGTTTCAAGACTAGTGCTGGAATACCATCCGGCACAGGAGACTTGTTTATGTTACGCTTCGCTAAAACCTTTTTAACTGTACGCGCCCGAAAAAATATTTTCGGCAAAGTTACAAATACTCCTTCGAAAACGGGTAGTGGTTGACCGCTTTCCGGCAAGTGAGAATTTCTTGCGATCATTTCAGCTAGAAAGTTAGCTTTATCAACCGGGTCAGTGAGTACATGGTCGTCCTTTAAAAGAGGTGGAATTGAGGAACTAGCATTATCCTTGACTCTTTTAGCTCTTGCTTCCCCGTTCCATTAATTTTCTTCTTTTTTTTTTTTTTTTTTTGAACAAACATAAGCTGCGAAGCGATCAGCTAGATGACTGTCCAGAGTCTTTCGACGGAATCAAACCGACAGCCTCCGGACTAATAGACTTGCTAACTATCAGTAATGGCGGCTTGCATGAGTAAAATAGAAAAACTAACTCTCGTAATCGTTCAATAAGCGAAAAGTTACTCACGATCTCCTCCCTAATAGAAATGTGTGTAGTAAAAAGTAACAATTGAAAACACACCCATTGAGATTCTATTCAAACGTTTAGTACAAAGATGTTTTTGTTGTTTCCAACCACTGTCAAGGTGTATTACAAGGTTAACTTAAAAATATATATTAAGAAAGAAAACATTTTTACACGAAAAAAAGAGAGAGAAAAATGTTTGTTGGAAGAAAAATATTTTGCTCCCACATTAAAAGAACACGACTTTAATTCAAACACTTTAAACTTTTAAATGTTGTTGAAATCAAATCAAAACAACAATAAACTTTTGCAAAACAAGGGTATTTGAAAAAATTTCAAGAAATTGTTTTTTAGGCCTTTTTAAAGTTCAAAAAACTTTAAAAAATAGCTGCTAAATAAAAGTGCTAGATTTTTCGTTATTAGAAATACTCAATTCTAATACCAGAGAATTAACTCTTTTTCAATCTACTTTTGTTTTTTATTGAATTTTTGTATTTTTCAGTTTACGAATATTTTTATATTTAATTAAAAATTTATGAAAAAATAACCAACACAAAACACTTCTCCACGTATAAACTAACGCCGGCGACAAGTTTTTGTTTACTAAACCAAATGTTGACGACTGTGTTAGAAGAGCGCGTACAGCGACGTTTTGAAAAAGTCAAATACATACCAACAACAACAACATTGCTAAAATAAATATAAAAATTCGATAATGGGGAAACAACAGCAGAGTATAGGAAAAACGCAACTCTGCTGAGACGATTTTTTTCGTTTCATTTGTTAACGGAAAGAATAATAGATAGAAATAAAATTTAGACCTGAGAGAAAACAACACGGCAAAATGTTGTATTTGTCTCTCAGTCGACTCCTAATAAGAAACAATAAATTTACTAAATTAATACAAAATCGTGTGCCTCTTGAACAAATTAATTACGATGCCTACTCAAACAAACAAAAACAAAAATATATTAAATTTTTTTTCCAATTTTTCAATATTGCGTGAGTGAAAAATTAAAGAGGTTGCCATATATATATGAGCCGTTTATTTTGAAAGTGGCATAAGTCACTTTTTCAAAAAAAATCCAGTTAATGGCAACACTAAATAAAATTAAACGGTATCTTTTCGTTTGCAAGAAATTTGCAATCAACAAAATAAAGTGACTTATGCCACTTTCAAAATAATCGGCTCATATATTGGTAGAGGAGAAGATGTTGAATAAATTTAAATTCTTAACGCAAATTATATGCATAAGTAAAAGTGTGTATGTGCATGCACATACATATGTAAATTAAATAAAATTTTTGTTTAGCAAATTCGTAAACATTTTTCACAGTATAAATAGGTAATGGTTTTATGACCTTTTTGCAAAATAAATTACAATAAATTCACACCGTGTGAATAGGACTACAAATAAATAACAACATGTAAGAAGACAATATACATATATATATATATATACCTCTATGATACATATATAATTTTTCGGTATTCGATCGATAAAGAAATAAATTGCCATTTGTTGGATATCGAACCAATTTATACCCGTAATACATTACCCTATAATTCTCGTATTCGTTTTTCAGAATTTATTTTTATTAAGAGAATTTTAATTAAAATTGAGCACACCACTTGAAGACATACAAATATTGAGTAGTGAGTTCCGATTATCGAATACAGGGTTTTGTTTTAAGTTACTTAATACTAAAAAGTAGATATTCGATGCTTTCAAATGCAACTCTGCTTAAAAGTACAAACTAAATGTTAAAATTATCGCATGTGTATTGAGTACCGGAATGAAAAGTATTGAAAAGTAGCCGAAATTGACAGTTCTATTGTGAAGGATCTTGTTTCCATTCGTTTGCTTCGATTTGAAATTAATCATCGTAAACAAATACGTTACGAATTGTAGCCGAATAATAATCACGTAATAAGTTTAGTAAACACTTCAAATTAAATTCATTGTTTAGTTCGAAATATTTTCTAAGAGGGATTACTTGGTTTAAAACCTATTATCTAGAGCTCAAGAAATGCGATAAATTTTACGAGATATTTTTCACCTGACAACATCGATTTATAAAGACTAAACGGAATTTTTCGTATACGTTTCCCTATCCAATGGCCAAATTCTTTCCATCTGACTTTTTTGAAGTTGAAAATTCCAAATAAAAAAAATTCTACCTCCGATCCCGGATTACAATATATTTTTTGAAAACAAAAATAATGCAACAAAATACAAGCGTAGTTATCAAGAGAAGAATGTTAAATTTTAATAGAATCATTTCACTGATTGTCTGCAAGAAAACTCATAAATATTCCTAATCGGTCGATTATGGGTGGCAACCTTAGAACCTCCGTTAAGTTTCCAGTTGCTGAAAATTATAGTTACGCATGGCAAGTAACAACTGAAAGCTGTTAGTTTCAGTTACTATTTAGTAATTTTTTGGCAACCACAAATTTTTATCGATTACAACTCTACTCAATTTTCAATCAGCTGTTGCCTGCGATAAGATGTTACTCGTATTAAATTGGTTGTAAATCTTAATAAAATAAATATTTGAGTTCCAGCATTGACTTATGGTGTAGTTGTTATTGGGTTGAGACTCATAATAGGGCCAAGAATGTTGGGTAACAACAACATTTCACATTCAGAAGTACCACTGATGTCGACATTAAGTATTAATTGCCCATTTATCTAAATTCGACCCTACAGCAAATCAATCATTTCTAACCGATTTACAAAATTCATATGGGATTGTCTACAGTGTGGTTCCATACAATTTCTTAGAAATCAGCGGAGAGTTGTCCTCTCGGAATATTAAGATTATCGTACGTATAACTAACTATTCTATGTATGGACCTATTTAAAATTTTTTTGATTGAACGTGTTTCGTTACAGTTTTGTCCCATAACCAAGGGGCAATTTGTCCTACCCTCCTGGATACATTAGTTATAGCATTTGTCGGCTACTTAAAAACCGATTTTAGTTTTTATTTATTTTTTTTTTATTTAATAAGTTACTTTAATCACTCGTCCAAGTAAAATATAATCTATAAATGGATTATAGTGGGGTTTAAGCTTAACCATAGTTGAGTGGATTTTTTTTGAAACCTGTTCAAGAGGCTTTTTCTATTCAAGTCGGCTTTTCTTACCGGAAATATTTAGATCGTGCTCTTAGCTAATGCCAAATGCAACTGCTAAAGCCTAAAATATACACTTTATTTCTATTAACAACTTTGTTGTCTGAAGCGAAACTAAAAATATTTGTAGACAATTTGTAACAATGATGAATCCAATGTTGACGACTAACTTGTACGATTTTCGAAATATCACATTGAGAGATAAGAGTAAAACTATCGTTCACAAAATAAATTTACTAAATAAAAATATTAAAAATATTTTTTTAATATTTTAAGCTTCCTAATTAAAGATTTTGCTAACCCTCTAAAAAGTATTTTGTAATGAAATTTTCAAGCTTCTTATCAGAATAAATTTTTAAAAACAACGATAAAAATGAGTTCGTTATCAAATGAAAACTAGTCCTATCAGTTAAATCTAATAAAAAAAAATAGTTTGAACTTTTGTTTTAATTTGCTTTATAAAGTTATTATTTTATATTTTCAAAAATTAGCTTTCTTCAGATAAAAAAAAAAAAAATTAGATAAAAAAACATTACTTTTGTTAAAAACAGAAAAAAAAAATACTAGACATTCATACGCCTTTACTTATTAAACAAATAGACAACATTTTGGAATTTTTTTTTACTTTTGTCGGGCCATGAATCATCAATATCTTAATTAAATGCTTTAAAGTTCTTAATTATTATGAATAACTTAAAAAAATTAAAACAAACTAGAACAAAAGAAGTTCATGGTGTAATTCAAGCATTTGGTGGCATGTTTTATGCACTTAAGAGTGAGTCATACTTTCATTATTTATTTCACAGGTACCCAAACTTTTGAGATCGAGCATCTAACATCTGCAGTCGAACTTACAACCATGAGATCAAATGCGATCTCATCATAAGAGTTCTGCTTACAGTTTAAGTCATTAGGGCCGGAAAAGTCAATTACCCAAGCGATCAATTTAAATTAAGCTCTTTGGGTATTTAATTGAAGTCTACTGATGATTTAGTAAGAGAGCAGCAATAATATGCAGATATATATGTCATGCTTCTTATCCCACTATAAATGCAAACTTTTTGAAAATTAAATTGAGAGAATAGTATTTTAATAAATGTCTTGACAAAAAAAAAATTGAATTTTTGCAATAAAATAAATTTTACGATAGAAAATGTGCTAAAAGTAACATTTTCTCCCATAGGAAAAGCCTAACCCTAAAAAACAAAATTGTTTAGCATCGCTTTCAATTTGGTAAACAAGAATTAATATAAGAGAACAGCTTATTATTATTATTATAATTAAGAGAGGCCGTAGTTAATGCGATCTCATGTGCAGCCCAAACATTGACCAAAGCAATTTAAGACTGCGAATGAAGCCAACTATTCTACACGGTGAAAAATTGGAAATCTCATTTGCAGTCATCAAAAAAAACTTTACTCTGCGCTCCGTTACCACCGGTTGCGTTTCGCATAATCTACATAGATCGGTCTCACAGTTTTCAACTATGATTTGATGTTTCCTGAGACACCAGTGTCCGGTAAACTAACGCATCAATAATCGAAGGTTATTTTTGTACATTAGTAGTAACTTTTTAACTGCTTTTAGGCAGGCCTTTTAAAGTTTCCCAGTGGTAAGCAAAGTCCATCTGAGCCTATGAGCTATTATGCTCTTTAAAATAGCCACATGATATACCAGAAAAAGGTTCAGGGCCTATAAATTTGCGTTGGTTGGACTCCCCTGTTCGTTTCATGCATGACCTTCGTGGGCAGGCACCGAGCATAACGTTATTTCTGGCACCAAGTTCATTTAGAGATGTAACATAGTTCTTGATAACACTCGATCCTATTGTGCAAGAACTAAAGACCTTGACCTTGCCTGGCTATCTGACATCGAGCAGATACGAGTACTTTTACATTTTCATCTTAAGATATTCTCTAGCACTAATAAAGAGAGAACATCCTTCAATGACAATTCAGTCAACCCAGCAAAAACTTGCAAAAGTGTTGCATTTACCCACCAACATACTCTTTAACACAAAAACTAAATACTTTCCGCATTACTTTACAGTAGTTCCAGCAACAATTTATTATTCTTCAAAGAAATCATTTAATCTCTCATTAGCACAAATATAATGCCTGCAGCTATATTCTGTAATTCTCGTAGCTAAAGCTAAATCTCGATCGCTAAAATTTTTAGGGCGAAAATTTTAGCGATTTTGCTAAAAAGGTATTCTGTAACTCTAATCGCTTAGCTAAAATTTACTCTTTTCGCCGTAGCTAATTTGCTATCATTAGACCATTCCTTTCTTTCTTATTTGTTAATATAATATTAAAAAGAGACGAATATATAAGCGTGTATATTTGGCATTTTATATTAGTGTTACCTTACATTATAATTTATACTCCGTAACAATAATTGTGTTTTTGTTAAAAAAAATTAAAATATGTTTTAAAACGTCTATTTTTAAAAGCTATTTCACAAAGTTCTAGTCAAAACTTATTGTTTTTTTGCAGCACAGGCATTTTGAAAATTGTAAAGCGCATGATTTTTGCGTAGTAATTTCTCAAGAAAGCATTACGTTCGAAAGTTATGGGAACATTTATAAGAGATGGCATCACTGTTAAGAAATAATTTCAGTAAACAATTGAAATTTTTTTTATGTGGTATTAGGTGGCGGTACTGTGGCGTATTTATTTATATATTTTGAAAGTATTTATGTATTTGTACAAAAATATTTTTGATCATAATAAATTTAAAATTTGTGTATAGAGTTTTGATTAATTTTTTAATATTGTAAAAATCTTTTTTTTTTATTAAATACATTTTTATATAAAATTTAGTATTTGAGTTTTATTTAAATTAAACTACCCATAATAGCTAAAACACTTCAACCTATCATGGACAAACTCTTTATGCTATTCCAAATACTATTCCTTTTTGTAGTTTCCTACCTTATTTTTCTAAATAAAGGCTAAATAACAATTATATAAAAATATTTTGCTTAAATTACTTTTTAGCGCCTTCAAAATATCGTTGCTTAAATTTTAGAGTTTCTAGCTAGAAAAGTTGCTTAAATGTGCTTAGAGAATACAAATGTATAACATTTTAGCGATGAGAGAGAGCATTATTTGCTCTCAGAGCAAACGCCAAAATTACGGCGAATTTAATTTTTATGACATTGCCTAATTTAGCAATACGAATTACAGAATTCAATATGTAGCTAAAATTCTCTAAAACGATTTTAGACATTTTTAGCGATGGAGATTTAGCTTTAGCGAGTTACAGAATATAGCTGCTGAGCTTATCATGAAGATGATGAGAAGTTCAACTCTTGACGCAACACATTGGATTTTTTATTTTGTGTCAAGTTTGTAAAAACAAATTTTGAGACAGTAAAAATTAGTGATGTTACGAATATCAATTTTTAGTATTCGCGAATACGAATACGAATATTTGAAACAATATTCGCCGAATGCGAATACGAATATTACTTTTAAGGTTTAGAGCCACATAATATTTCAAATTTAATTGGAAAAAAACTCTCTGCCTTTGCGTCAGTAACTATAAATTGACATAAAAACTATCACACTACTTTAGCTATTTAATATTATTATGACATTGAGATGCCGAATTTGAAGACCACTACTGAACATTTTTAAATTATTTTACTTACATGTATACTTTGAGATTTCGTTTTTCTTACTCTGGTTGCGCTTTTAATTAGTAATTCAGTGTTGTATGGGAGAACATATTTACGCAGATTGCGCGGCCACATGTCTCGGTTGACTTTCACATATTTCTTCCGTTTTCGAAGTCCAACATTCCTCTACTGAGAATTGATTACTAACTTAACATGATATGAATTTAAATATAAGACTTTAACTTTTAAATGATAGTTATGAAATATAATTTTCGTTTGTTTTTTAAGAAGATTATTATCTTGCGTCAAAGATAGAGGGCTTTCTTTCTTTAAATAAAAATTATTATAAATTAATATATTGTTGTACATTTTATATACATATTTTTTTAAAATTTTTGTATGATTTTTCTTTTTTTTCTTTTTGGGAAAATGTATGTGCAAATTATTCGAGAAATATTCGCTTGAAATTGACGAATACGAATGCGAATATCTTAAAGTAGGCGAATAGTCGAATACGAATACGAGTATTGTTAACATCACAAGTAAAAATGTATAACAGTGTCACGTGTTCAATGCCCAGCAAGGACTTTTAACTTTTATAATTTTTTTTGTTTATTAGCATCTTATCTCATTACTTTTCCATTAAAATTTTTGCAGAGTAGTTAAAAAATCGATTAGAAATTAGTCGAACTTTTTTTTATAGCTTTGCTATTTATGGCGCGGTAGGGGTTGAATTTTATTTTTCGTAAGATAAATAATCGACACTATTCCCGTTATGTTTTTCTTTTTTTGTTTTGATTAGCTCATCCTTTAAAAGCGACTTTGTTGTTGTTTTTTAAAATCAAGACGAGAAAATATGTATGTACATATATAGTGTGTTACTCACATTCAACCGCAATAACAAAAACAAAACAATAAATATACTCATATGAATACATATGTATGTATGTGAAATATTTATTTTATTATTTAATTAATTAAAGTTTGTTTTCAGCGATCGTTTGTATTTTATCACTATAATATCTGCAATATATCAGAATTTATCAAGTATGTATATATATGTATGTATATGTACATACTTATGTGTGTATGCAAGTAAAAAACCACCACAATTTGCAAATTTACATCATATTCGCCTTGAAAGAAACGAAATTGCTTTTTTTTATTTTGATTTCAACTTTAACAAAAAACCGAAAATATTATGTGTACATACATATGTAGATACTTACTTCTTCTTATTCGCCTTCGTTCCTTAAAAAAAAAATGAGCAAAGCTATAACCGGGTGTCCTAAGACACCTCTTCTTTTTTTTTTTTTTGTTAATTAGGACCAGCACTCAGGGGGTGACCCCTACGTCTGCAGTGCATTGTGTCGGAACTCAGTTAGAGGGATAGGGTAGAGAAGATAGATGTTGAAAATTTAGAAGGCTTAACTCTTTTAGAACTCTGCTTTGCGCGTTATGTTAATTTTTGTAGCAGTTTTGAGGCGCCTCCGGTGTTACGTAGACGCATTAACTTTGTTAAGCTGTATTGGCAGGCATTTTATTAATTGTTTTACTTCGCCGATGTTTCTGCTAACCGACGAAGGAGGGCGATTTTGTGTACATTAGTTTGGAACAGCATCAATCGCTGTCGGAACAGGTTTTAGTGACCCGTGCTGTGCCTTCATCACTTAAATTAATACAATGTCTCACTAATGTACAGTAGAGAAATTAATGATGTTGATTGACTTGCTCTGACCAGGGTTTGAGCCCAGGCCCCAAGTCATTGTTTGCTTAGTAGTCAACGCGCTAACCACTTCAGCCAACACCACCCTCTATTTCCATATACAGGAGATTTTCAAAGATGGCTCAAACGATGGCAAAAAGTTTTTGGTTAGACTTTTGAACGATAGACAATTGTGTGTGTTTTATTTTATAAAGGGATGGAAAACGTTAGACATTCGTTGGATAAAGTGTATAGAGCTGACAAGACACTCCATTGAAAAAAGGAATAATCGGAATTCTACAAAAAGACTTATTGAGTAGCCCTCCTACACGTAATCATTTTTAAAATAAAGTGCATTTTATAATGTAAAAAAAAGTTTAAACATGATGGTTAAAATTTTACTTATAAATTGGCATTGACAGCAACGAAATGTAGACATCTACAACAACTAAAAAGCTCTCCACGAGGCAATACTTTGTAATATCTAATTTTTTCAATTTTATCATTTTCTAATTTGTTTTTAACACTCAACTGTTTCTCCAGTATTTTCTAATTGGAAAATAAAATCAACAATTGAGCTTTTATAGTTTGTTATGCAAAGTGTGAAGATTATTTGTTTGCTTATCAAATGTTAATTAGCTAATATATATATATATATATACATACATACGAGTATATATATATATATTAATTTTTATTTTTTGATAAAACAACAAGAAATAAGCAAATAATTTTATCAAATAATAAATATGTACGAGGTTTGTTAAAAAATATGTGAGTTCTCATTAGCGGTTTTTTTAAATTTTTTTATGTTGGTACACTCGAATCGAACATATCGCACTCATATCATGAATTTTCAGTAGAGGCCAAAAACTTTTTTTTAATACTACTCTTCTATGACAAAGAGAGATACAACTGTATTTTTTTGGTGAAAGAGTGGAGAAAATGGTGTAAAATTTTTACAGTGGGTAGATATGACCACTATGGTTTGGTTTTTTGCAAAAAGTGAACATTTGAAAATTTTGAGTTGTTACGCTTTTGAGGAACAAGTGCGCTATGTTCACAGTTTCAGCTGTTTAGCATGTTTACTTTGTAGGTGAGAGCCACAAAAGTTAGAAGTGTTTGGCGTGTTCACTGCTTTTCTGCTATCAAAAAAAATAATTATCAAAGAATTTTCATAAAATTTCGTGATAAAAATGATAATTCCAGTGCTCAAAAAAGTAGAAGTATAGAAAGTCAAGAAGATGTGTATAACGATGATCGCGTTATAGGCCCCAACCCATCAATAAAAATGTTATGGAGAATCGTTGAGAAGTTGCTGAAGATATCAGCATGTTGGTTGGTTGACTCATCACCAAAATTGCTGAGTTTGGCAAAAAAAAAATTTGTTTTGGGCTAAAAACGATCTCGTATTCGCTAGATCACTTTTTGCTCTTCCCAAGATTGAAAAGACACATGAAAGAACAGCGTTTTGCGACAAAAGGAAATCGCTGAGAGAGAGTTAGAGGACATTCCAAAAACGAGAATATCAGAACTGCTTCAAGAATAAGAATATTGTGTAATGGGGCCTACTTGGGCCGGGACAAAATAGGAGTTGATGAAAATATAAATATTTTTGAGAAAAATTTTAATTCATCATATTTTTTTGACCAGACCTCGTATGTGTACATAGTAAGTGACAAGCAATTGTTGTTCTAACGACTGTTATTGTATATTTGAGATAATAAAAAGCTTCTAATATGTAGAATTTCGCATTAATTATTAGACGGAAAAGAAATTATTTTTTTTTATAAATAAACTATCCAATGAATTTTATTATTAGAAAATTAAAGAACACTATATGGGTGCTGCTAACGAAGTTTCAAAGTACTTTCGGTACTTAAATACATAAGTATAAATTTTACGATTAAAATCTAAAAGAAAATATACGGAAAAAATTAAACATTTTGCTTTGAAACACCACCCACACCAAACACTACTCATTGCTTACGCAGCAAGGCGACCGCTACTGACATTCTGTGATCATGAATAGCACTCATACTACAATGTTCAAAGGATTCATACGATATCAAAAAGATGAAAAGAAACCAGTGATCGGCAGGCAATGTATGTACATCGTTTCACCATAAACACTGTTTGATGAGTTTCTTACAATAAATAAAATGTATGAAGAGAAAGCGGAAGCATACTTTTTATGTAAAACAATATAAAATTGTGAAAAAAAACATCATTACATTTTTAATTACTTCTCGTAAAATTTCATTTAATTGCCGTTCAACATACGAAAATACAACATTTTGATATTTTACAATTTAGTGTTCAAACACAGACATCTTGAAATTTTGATACATTGTTGCGAGTTGCATGAGTTGCATTCGTACATATGTACGATGATCAGATCAAGTCTCTGCTGTAAAATAGAAAAATAGTTCTAAAATAGATTTGTTTGAACCAATAATTTCTTGCTAAAATTTTGTCGCAAATGCTTTAAATATTTTTCTTGCACTTTCATACACTTGGTCTCAGTACATTGGCAGCGCTGTGGACATATATTTTCACTGTGATGTTGCATGTCTCTCCTTTTCTTTTTGTGTGTGTAAATGTTATTGTTAATTGGTGAATGTATATTTCTGTCAGTTTTAATTGGTGAAGCTTAATAATATTTATGATCTACGAATTGTTGCTGCAGCATTAAATGTTCTTGTTAAAACACGTGAAAGAAAAAGCAAATCAACACCGAACCAGCACAGAAATATAATTAATATGAAATGTTTGTAATGAAACGAGAAAGTACAAAATAGATTTTATGATATTATAAAATAAATACCATAAATATGAGACAGGAAATTTATTTTCGAAATGTAAATGATTGCCGCCAGCCAACTTTAAAGATTAGTTAAAGCAAGATATAGAATAATTTGACCAAATATTATTGAAAAATGAGGAATAATGCGGCTCCTTTGTTTAAATCCTTTCCAGAAAGAAAACAGTAAAAAAAAAACGCGCGTCCCCTTAAAGTATCGTTTCAAAAGAGGAACCATTAAAAAATTGCTTTTCCAAAACGTAAACTTTTCAAACAAGCACATTTCCTATAAGGTAAATTATAAAATACCTCCTTCAATAGGTATAAAAGTACATTTTCCGTAAACAAAGTATATATTTAAAATGTATGTTTACCAGACAACTACATTGTCTAAGGTATCCTTTAGAAAAAATCCTAAAAATCCTACTAAATATTGCTATTTAAAAGAGGCCATTTCCTGTAAAATGCCTCCTTCAACCAACAAGTACAAAAGTACATTTTGTACTTTTTTAAAAGGTATGCTCGCACAGAACTACGTTGCCCAAAATGTACATTTTCCAAGAAATATATATTCAAAAACTATTTTTCCAAAAAGTGCCTCGTAAAATATATATGTAGTATGTATATTGAAAAAAAGTACCAATTTTACCAAAATTATACGTATTTTTTCAAAATATGCTTCTTTAGAACTACTATTTTCAAAAAAAAAAACAGTTTTCTGAAATGAATTATTTCCAAAAATACTTTTTGCCAAAGCGTAGTACCCAAAAAAAAGTACCATGTATAATATCTATGTATATCTAAGAAAGCGTGACAGTTGCAAAAAGGTACACATTTCACTTAGTACTGTTTTGGGTTAAGTAAATTTTTAAAAAATAAATATGTATGTATGTATGTAATGGGTGTTTTTTATTGAGGTATAGAACTTTAAATTGGCATCACTTTTTTAACTGGCGGCCATTTTGTCAGCTGTCAAGTGATTAATATTTAGTTTGGTTTGCCATTTCATCATGAACAGGTTGACAAAAGAACAACGCTTGCAAATCGTGCAAATTTATTTCGAAAATAATGGTTCAGTTCGCGAAGTTTACCCGCAAAATTTTCTTCAGTGATGAGGCTCATTTTTGGTTGAATGGCTACGTCAACAAGCAAAATTGCCGCATTTGGAGTGAAGAGAATCCACATGAGACCCTTGAGACGCCATTACATCCACAAAAACTGACTGTTTGGTGTGCTCTATGGGCTGGTGGAGTCATTGGGCCATACTTCTTCCGAAATAATGCTGGAGAGTCACTTACCGTTAATGGAGACCGGTATAGAGCCATGATAACCGACTATTTTGTTCCCGAATCGGATGGCATGAATGTGGATGAGTTGTGGTTCCAACAAGACGGCGCTACATGCCACATAGCGCACGTCACAATCGATTTATTGAAGGAAACATTCGATGAGCGCATAATTCCGCGGAATGGACCTGTCAATTGGCCACCAAGATCGTGTGATTTAACACCATTGGATTATTTTCTTTGGGGATATGTGAAGTCGCTCGTCTACGCCAACAAACCAGAAACGTTAGGGGACTTGGAAGCCAACATTCGTGGCGTTATTGCCAACATACGGCCCCATATGCTCGAAAAAGTGGTTGAAAATTGGACCTGTAGAATTGGCTTTATTCGAGCCAGCCGCGGCGGCCACATGCGCGAAATCATATTTAAACATTAATGGCATAAAATTATCCTTCCAATAAAGCCAAATTGATGGACATTAAAACGATTTTCTTGTGTTTTATTTCAATTCGAAGTTCTATACCTCAATAAAAAACACCCGATATATATATTTGCGAAAACTTTTGACAAAAAAATACTTTTTTCTTTCTCTCAAAAGTACGACTTATTAACAAATCGCATTTTTGTAAAAATAACGTATTGGTATCCATTCTTAACATAAAAACAACAATATATATATGTAAATACATACTACCCACACACTACCCATCCAGTAAAATTAGAGCCAATTGTTAAGAAAATCAAATTACTGAAACAATAATATTGGCTCTAAAATACAAAAAAGTACCAAAAAAAAAATTAACAAGTTATCTGCTTTGAAATTCAATAGTTACCAAACTGAAGCCGGTTAAAATTTTTTATTTTACGAAAATTATCCCAATATCGTATATAACTTTTTTGGTACATTTTTTATCCCCCCTTCAAATTTTTAAAATTTTTTTTTGCTAACTTAATGAAATAAACCTATAATTAAATTGTCAATTTCGAATACATACATAAATAGAGAAAATAGTATCTAGTATGTATGGGAAAAATACCAAAAAAACTCAAAAATGTTTCCGAAAAGTACCAAGCGAATTTCTGTGTATTTCTAATGAAGAATATAAAGCAAAATTAATTAAATTTCGGAGTTTATTATTTTAGAATATAAATAATGTGTTACAACACATGTTTTGTTTTTCCGACATACAGTGGAAACTCGGTTAATTAACTCAGTAGAAATTTCCAGCTGTTGCTGAGTTGTCAAAAATTTATACGCATGTTTTCTTTTCAATAAATTTCAAGTCAAGCTAAACTATTTATGTACGATATATTGTAATTATTCAGCTTTCGTTCTGAATTTAGTCGATTTAATCGCTAAATTCACTTAACTTAACGATATGGCTACCCTATTCTAAATAAGATTTGTTCTCTATCTGGTAACATCTTCTATACAATATGAATGCTGGTATTAGGGGCTGTGCACATATTACGTTACGCTCCAAGGGTGGGGGGGGGGGGGGGGGTTCAAGATTTGTTACGGATTGGAAATTTTTCACTGAAAAATTATTAAAAAGCGTTACAAAGGGGGGATAAAAATTCTCTGAAAACAGCGTTAGGTAATATGTGCACAGCCCCTTAATAATTTTCCCAACTGATTCAAAGCATTTTGTTCATTTTAATATAAAATGCGTTATCAAAAAAATTGTTAAAATTTAATTTTTCGTAATTTTAATTAATATATAAATAAATCAAAATCACTCACTCGTTAAATGAAATAAGTTATTAACATACCTGAAATGATACAGAGAAAATAAACAGAAAAACATAAATTAATAATCAATTTAAAGAAATATTTCATTAGAAACTAATTAAGAGGATTTATGCTTAATTTAAAATAAATCTACAATTGATATTCACACAACAAAAAACTAAAAAATGAATATAAATATTAAAAATGCATAACGGAAATTTCAAAATTGTCAACCTTGCAGAAATACCGAAATCGATAAATAAAACGTTTTTGTTTGCAAACGTTAATCAATTAATTAGCGTAATCAAATCGTTGAATGTGAGAAAAAATATGTAAGTATGTCTGTACATCATTAACATGGCAACGATTTTAATTTCGCAGAGAGTATTTTTGGTCAAGTAAAATTTGTTCAAAAATTTCTTTTTTGTAATACATAATGATTTTTTTATAATTTCATTTCATTTGCTGAAACAAAACTATTTTATTTTGGTGTGTCTGTGTTAGTTTGTTTGTTTTTCTTTGGCAGCCGGTCAACTATTTTTTCATTCATTTCATTCAAACATAAATCTTTAATTTGCTTTACGCGTTGAATAGTTCAAGAAAAATCTAAATTAAAGACAAACAAAAATAATTAAATAATATCGATATAAAAGATTAACACGGATAAACAATGAAAACTTATCTTTGATTTTTCTTAAATGACTCAAAATTGAGAAAAATGTGTAATAAAGTACAATTTAAAGGAATATAAAGTTTTAAATGTCACCAGTACACTGGAGTACACTGGGTTAATCGGAATCACATACACATCATATACGACTATGTAAGTATTGTGCTTTGATCAAAAGCTTTTTTTCGAAAATTATTTCTTTAATTTTAACTTATTATTTAAAATGTAATTTCGTTAAAAATTATTTCTCTTAATATATACTTTATTCAAAGAATTTTAGAAAAGTATTTCCTAAATAAAATTTAAATAATAAAAGTCAATTAAAGCTTAATAGACCCACCCCAGAACCCAAAAAGTTGTATAGTTGTAGTTTTATATAAGTTTTAATAATTTCAATGATACGTGGCAACCATTTAAATGGCAGTCCTTGTAAACTACTAAAACATTCTTTATACCATGACGTACGCGATTTGAAAAAAAATTCTTTTAATTAATTTTTAACAAAAATTTAATTAATTTGTTGTGGGTTAGCTAATCTATATGCTACATTTCGTTGGGTACTAATGCCAACTGATCAGTAGATTTAAAAATATATAAAAAAAAATTTGCCAACATAAATTTTTGAGGATATCTTGCATATATTGTTATATTTTGTAGTTTTTAACAGAAAATTTCCTTAAAGTTAGTACCTTAGCAGGTACTTTTTTCGAAGTTGTACTTTTATAAAATTATTACAGCTCTTTTGCATATACGAGTACACTTTTAAAATGCACTTTTTGACATTTTTAAAAAGCCTGTCAAAAACAGTTTTTAAAAAAACCTTTTTGCAAAAAATTTTTTTTATAAAAGATACTTTTTGGAACACATTTCTTTTCTAGGTTACATTAAATTTTTAAAGATTTTTTTAATAGTAATTTTTTTTAAGAAAATATTTTTTTCAATTGTATTTTTAGTAAGAGGAACTTTTTTAAAACCTACTGTTTTTAAAAGTTAATGTCTCACAAATTACTTTTTTTAAAAGTAATTTCATAAAAAGAAAATGTTTTAAATTATATTTTTCTTAGGGGTTGATTTTTTAAAAGATCCTGTTTTTCTTTGATTAGCGTGATTTGTAGAGGTGCTTTTTTAAAAGTACTTTTTGTAATATGATCCATTTAAAGGTTACTTTTTAACAATGTACTATTCTAAATTATAGATTTATTAAGAGGGACTATTTAAAAATGTACATTTTGAAAGAGGTACTAGTTTCAAAACTACTACTAAATATTTTTGGTGAAAAACTTAAAAAAAAATAATCACTTATGAAAGGTATCTTTTTAAAAGTATTTTCCTTGAATATATTTTATTTTACTTATGAAAAGGTCATTTTGTTTTCAACATGATACCTTCTGCAGTAACCTTTTTGTAGGTAGTGGTTTTATTTTGAAACGTACTTTTTTCTAGATATTCAAAATATGTACGTATTTTATATGTTATATGCTTTTGTTACACTATATAATACCATTATTTACTGAAATTTTTCTATAAAATATCTTCTATATATATAAAACCGAATGTTTATTTCTTTGTTTGTTTGTTTGTTCCTTATAGGAGGCCAAACCTTTCGACCGATCTTCCTGAAATTTTCACAGTATTTAACTGGAACTCTCGGATGAATTATAGGCTATATGAAGTTTTGATTGGACAAAGGGGCGTGGCACCGCCCATATAACCCAAAAATTTAAATCGCCATATTTTAGAAATTTTTTTACCTACATACGTCGATGATATTTGGTACATATGGTATTGGCATAATTTGGAATACGTACCAGGAGCAAAGTGGGTCGGACCACGCCCCTTTTTAGGAAAATTAAAAATCGTAATATAGTCTTAACTACTGGACCGATCGTCATTAAATTTTCACAATAGGATATATAAATACTTTTAATTTTATTTTATAACGAGCGGGGTAGCGAAGCTCACCGGGATAAGCTAGTACTTAATAAAAACGTATTTTAAAACCAACTGATTTATTCAAAAAGTTTTCTTTGTATAATTTACTGGTGCATTTTCTACTCAAGGGTTTTCATCCCTGGTTGCAATTTAAATTCAAAAAAATTTGAATGTCACACCTAGAAAATATAATAAATGAAATTCGCCACCGGGTCTTATAAAATTAAAAATTCATCATTTGCGTTCCACTCACATGAGCTTGTGTTGTTGTGTGGGGGCGCAGAACCATTATTTTTCATGCCATTTGAAGAAGTGCATAAAATAAAATTGGCAGCCGTTATAAAAGGAAATACTAAGTTGTGGGAACGATGACAACAACTGAAATTCAATTGGTTACAAAAACCATTTCAAATTGTTTGCAGGTGTGCAAGTGATGATGTTTTAATTTTCAATTGATAACATTTTTTTGTATTACGAAAATTATATACAAAGAAAAATCTTATTTGTCTGCCAGAGCTGATGACAGCTTTATACTAAAATAAAACATTTCAAGAAATTAAGTAAATAGTGTTTGTCTATTTTATTCAAACAAAATTCTATTATATTTTTCTTCATCATTTTTAAATACCATCAACCGAACAGATAATTAGTCGGTTTAATTTTGCGAAAAACTTTTTGTGCAACCTTCAACTAAATTAAATTAATTTAACACAAGAAATGTTCTATTAAAAATTTCACTAAAAGTGATAAATTTCAGAGGTCGAATAAGCACTTTTTTTTTGTTGGTTAAAAATTGTACTTTCATCATAATCGGCGGCATCATCAACAAAAATAGAAAACAGATAGAAAAAGTATTTATATAAAAATCATGTGTACAAATAGTAATTGTTATATTGTAAAAAATAATCTTTTATTTGTTAGGCTCCATTTAAGAAAACATGCAATATAATTTCTTTTAACAAATTTTCATAGTTTATTTTCGTATTTCGTAATTCTGGAGAAACACAAGAAATTTTTAATTACTTTTCTTTTTTTTTTGTTTTTTTAATGTCGACTTCAGATGAATTAAGCAAAATAAAGACGAAAAGATCAAAACATTTTTCACAGAATAATGTTTCTTCAAGTTAAAGTAAATAATTTTTATGAAAATGTTTCATTATTTTTTTTACCAGATATACTTAGAATTTAATTCTGGTATAAATAACATTGTGCTACTGCCAAGGCCATACTCTTTACTTTGGAAAACCAATTGACGAAATACGAGTGACCGCCCATTCAACTAATGAAAATATTTAATAAGATTGTGCCAAATCGGAGGCAGTTATATTTTATTTCATTTAATTTTAAATATTTAAAAAAAAAAATAACCGCCCCCGGGTGGGCTCGAACCACCAACCTTTCGGTTAACAGCCGAACGCGCTAGCCAATTGCGCCACGGAGGCACTTAACAGAACTTAAACAAAACCTAAACATGTACACAACACAACCACTTTTAGTACGAACATACTCATAGAATCAAGCAACATTGTTTAAAATAAAAAACACACAAGTGCTGAACTTCAAACACATACACACACACAGACACTTTTACGACAAACAATAAAATTTCTATATAAAGAATGGTAGAAGAAACGCGTTGCCGTATTAAGACTTTTGGTAATAAATTTTTCCAAGATTTTTTCGTTCTGTACGACTAGATATATGAAAAGAGATTCAGGGCCAATTTTTGGACTTGATATTTAAGTTATAATTATTTTTAAGTTGTAATTAAATAGCAAATTGTCAAAAACACAATATTTAAAAAAAAGAATACTTAATTATTAATTAAATGAACAACCTGGTGTATTTAAATAATAATTAAGATTTACGAATGACCATAGGTTTTGACCGCTTGTCCTTCTTCTATAAAATAAAGCCAATAAAATATTTGTGGCTGCTGGCAAAAATTTTGTCTTGTTTTATCGCTATTAACCTTTTAATCATTTTGAAAATTACTTTTGTTCTTTTAAAACATTTCAGTAGTTCTTAAGTATTCTTATTTTTAGCTAAAATAAAATTATATATTTTTTTGGATTTTTCTTAATTTGTTTAGTCAGCTGTTCTTTGGGGATATTTGTGGGAATTTTTTTATTTTCATCGCAATTAAATAAGAACTTTAATTACTCACTGAAAAAATGGAATAAGATACTCTGTCAACATTGCTTTTTGTAAAGAGAGGACATAACCCCCTTGACCGACTGTTGCTAGTTTATCGATGGCTCCCGCAGTCGTCCTCTTGCAGAAAGTTTGGAATATCTTCATTCGTTTTAGGTCAAGTATAAGAACAACGTGTTCATTACAGTAGTAGAATATTTAAATATAACATAAATTTAAATAAAAATTAACTAATTATAAGTATATAACATGAAGAAAAAAACTGGCCATCGTTTTCTTTACAAATAATTTAAAGTAGTATTTAGACTTGCATAAAATATATTTAATAAGATCAACAATTCGGTGCAATTATTTTCAAAATTGTCGAATATTTTATATCAAATACATACTATAAAAGTATTCATAACTTTAATTTATGTGAGTGGCAATCGAATCACATCGTTAAAGCGTTAAGGTTATTTTGTTAAATAGAAAATCGAAATTGTTTGTCTGGTTCTGAAGGAGATAATTTTATTAAATACAAATAAACTGAGAAATGAATATTATTCACGCTTAAGTTCAAATATTTTTTAACGAATTAATTAAAATCTATATTACTAAGAGAATATAAGGTTACTGATTTCAAGGCTGCTACAACCCACATCAGCGCGCGTTTGTTCCGTTTGTTGCGACTTTGGGAAAGTGCAAAGTAATTGGGAAGGATTATCAATTATTTAAACAATTTTTCAACAGAGATAATATTAAAATTTTTTTTTTAAGTTTTTTTTTTTTACATGTTTGGTGTTCTGGGTGGTCCCAACAAACACATACATATAGTACATATGCTGTTATTTTCAAAGTTTGTAGTCTACTTTGCAACTTCACATATTGCTGTTTCACTCTATACTAGTAAATTTTATTGGCTGTAATTGAAATAAAATTTATTATATTCTTAGGGCCATTAATTGACTTCGCATTTAAATACACATTTAGCTAATTTTCATGTAAATCTATTTTGTATTTAATTGTTAATTCTGTTTTTCAGTCGTATTTAAATGTTCTTATTTAATTGCAAGCAGTCAGAAATATATGGAAATTCGTAGAACTTATGTAGTAGTATTTCAATACACAGTGTTGGGTATTTAATGTATTGATTTAATTTTGTGGTGAAAAGCAAAATTTTGTATTTAAATGAGTTTTCAAAATAAATGACAAATTATCATCCACCAATTTATTGGCGGAATGGAAAAAAGGGAAAAATTCCCCCTGTTTTATATTTTTATGATTCGACTGATTTTCTTATTTAGAAGTCAGCTGTTGAATGTATTGCTATAAAACAATCTAATAAGCTAACGTGTTGTTTTCAACTAGTGGTTAGTGATGGGCTAAAAAATTTATGGCCAGTTTTTGACTTCATGCTTAAGTACATACATACATATGTATGTAATTAGTTAATTTTTATTTAAATTTATGTTGTGTTTAAATAAGATTTAATTTTTTCAGTGAGTAATTAAAGTTCTGATGAAAATATGGTAGCACTACGTTATATAAAAAATTTCCCAAATGAATATACAAATACATTTTTCTTTTAGCTAAAAATAAGAATAATTAACAACTGCTGAAAGGTTTTAAAAGAATAAGATCAACTTTCAGAACGATTAAAAGGGTAATGGCGAACAGGGTATTGCCCCTTAGTAATGGGGAGTTTAGAAGGGTACATTTATAATCAATTATTTTTTTTTTTTGGTAAGAATTCCTTTTGCATGAGAATTTTATAAAGAAATTGTTTCTTGATTCTTAACACGGATTAAAATATCTTTACAATCAAACCAAATCAAGCACGTCTGGCAGGTCCTGCTACAGTGGTAAAACATAAAGAAAATGGAAAATTATCACTTTTCATTTTGGTTATTGAAATAAATAGTTTGTGAACATTTTTGTATAGAATAAGATGTTTCTAAAGTTTAAGAAATGTTAACAAGTCTGTAAGTAATTCCCTATCTTGTGTGTTGGGATTTGCAAAAGGCTAAAATGGAAAGAGAAACTCTATGTTTCAAAAACAACAACAACAATATTATCGTCTTATACTCAAAATCGTCAAAATTTCATAACAAAAAAAATTAAACATGAAAGAATTTTAAAAACAAATTTAGTAAAAGAAAAACAGACAAACAAATATCCCCAATTTGAAGTTTAAACAATTGTTTTAACAAGAATATTATTTATTATTTAACTAGAATCATTATTAATAAGGTATTAGCAAAATAAATAACTAACAGTTTATTTACAAAATAAATTCCAACGCAAAAAAAAAATGTTATAATAATTTCAAAGAAAACACTTTTTCCAATATTACGATAACAGAATTTCAAAACAGTTACTTTTACGAGTTATCAATTTTACACAGCTGATAATGAAATAAATTGTAGCAGGAGTGCAGCAATTTCAAAAAGGCCAGATGCCTTTCAAAATGATAAGACTGTTGTTGAAATTAGAATAATAATATAAAAATGATAACAGAGGAAAAAGAATTATTATCAAATGTTTTCAGAAAATAATAATACAAAAGGGTGACAGAGAGAACGAGAGAGAGAAGGTGAGAAGTTGGCTAACAAACAAACAAATATTTATATAAAAAGGTTATCACAATGATAACGTTTTCATATAAAATAACAATTGTTTAAGGAGGAAATATATAATGAAACATGTGCATCTACAAACACATATGGATTTTAAATAAGTATGACTAGTAAAACAACTTAACTCAACAAGATGGAAGAAACTAAGTTTCTAATACAATTATTTTCGATCAAGAGTAAAACTTTGCTTCGGATTTAGCATTAACAGGAGTCAAAATAAATAAATGGATGTCATAAAATATCGTTAAATGTCGAAATGTCGCGATTTTTACGAATTGCGAGTGGGGGGGGGGGGGTTTAACTTGAATAGATGTCAGTGAATATTTATTTACTAAATCTTTAGAATGACGCATATATTGTTCTAATCGGTATATTGGTTCAGATTTTATGAAAGAAATTTTTGAAAATTAACAAGAAAGCAAACTTGTACATTTATTACTCAAAATCCGGAGATAATAGAAATAATAATAAAAACAAAAATGACATTGTCTAGGGGTAATTTTACTTACCCTATAAAATCTTTGATAAAACAATAAACTTTAAACAAACCAATATCAGTATTGAGTAAAACGTCGGGTTTCAAAACGGGCAAATAATAATTGCATTGATGTTGATGTTGCTGTTGAGTACTCAGCTGTTGTTGTTGATGTTCTTGTTGTTGTGTAGCTGTTGTTTGGTTCTGTTGCTCGTGTTTCAACTGATGAAAATAATGCTGTTGTTGTTGTTCAACATGAGAATTATGACTGGTATTGGGTAATTGTGTCGTTGCTAACAACGTTTGTTGTTGATGATTATGCTGATGATGATTATGATGCAGTTGTTGTTGTTGTTGTTTATGATGATGATGATGCTCTAGGCCCGTTGTTGAAGGGGCTGCCATTGATATTTTATGCAATTGTTGTTGTACATCAATTGTAAAATTAAAAGCATCACCGAAATTTATTTATGTGTTATTTCCTTAGTTCTTTGGTTACTTTTTTTTTTTGTAAGTTATAAATTTTCTAAAAATATTTTGGCGTTTTCTTTTAATGTCCTAGTTGTTATTATCAAAAAGTTGTCGTTGTAGTTGGTTCTACACTGGTGTTAGAGGTGTTTTAGCAGCAACAGTTTTAAATTGTTTTTATCCTATTTTTAAGCTACATTTTTCTTTAGAAATTGTTCTTTAACTTCTTTATTTTTCCGAAATAATTTTCAATGGTTAATTTGATTTATAGAAATTCATGATGGTTTTAACACAATTGATATATTGTTATTTCATTTGTTAATTTTTTCTGAACTAAATAGGTATAATTATAAAATTTAAAATCAATTCATGAAATTATATACAAATCCTAAAAGCTAAAAAAAGTTTGCTATGGATGCTGTATCGTTGGATCCCAAAATAGGCAGTATATTCTGCTGATTTTACTCATATATATTTCATATACATACATATATGCAGTTATATATGAAAATATATAGAGCATATATGTATGTATATGAAATATATGTGGCATCATATATCCTCAATTTTCGGATCCATTCAAAACTTTTTTTAGCTGGTTAATTAAAGTTTTTAAAAGCTGAATCAGAAGAGTGAATGGAAAATATTGAAAATTTTTATATACAACTACATATGTACTTAAAATGATATTAAATGAAACTGAATGAGAATTATTGTCTAATGTATGCACCTAAGAATAAAATAATAAAAATGGGCTTTGAGCTAGAAATTTTAATTCGTTAAAATAAGTTTATTCTTTTGAAAATTCACAAAGAAAAATCATGTTAATTTTTTCTATCAAATTCTATTCTTTAAGTCCACTGTCTTACACCATTACGTTTCTCTGGTAACTTTTGTTCAATAAACAAGTGCAATGGTGACATCCAGGAAAAATTGTGGTGAATTTCTATTTTATATGGATTAAATTAAGCAATGTTTTATATACAACCGCTGATACATTTACATTCACGAATACTATCTTGACATTTAAAAACTCTTCTGTAACAGGGGACTTTGTACAAATGATTTCAAAAAAAAATGTTTTTTTTTTCTATTTCAATACTAAAACAGAGAATAAAGAAATTTGTCACCTATATTTGTTAACAATAAACAATTACTAGATATGTGGATCTAATTTTTCTACGGTAAAACTAAAGGAAAATTTACACATACTGAGTTTAAAAACTATCGCTTTATCTTAAAATATAAATTTAAACAATTTCCCATACGAGTGGTTCCATTTTTTTTATAATATGCACTAACTTTTATACATACGAACGAGTACTTGTGTAAACACATAATATTAATTATTATCATCATCATGATAATGATCTTTACTGTTATAATAATTTGATATTTTTAACTGTTTTTATTTAATTATTTACCGTATTATATTATCCGACATTTATTGTTTTATTAATGTTTTGTTTTACCCATAAAAAACTCATGTTTAATATACGAAGGTTTTCCAATAATTACCCGATTTAATGACACTAAAAAATGCCCCTATCCGATTTGATAAAACTGTAAAACACTATAGATTTTCTTATTTATAAACTAGTGTATGAACAAGGCATTGGGAAGGTCCTAAGCTTTTAGAAAATTAACGACTTCAATGTATTTTAATTTATCGCAAAGCTTATATTTTTGATATTTAAACCGATATTTGCCTTTGAATTTAAAAAAAAAATATTTTTGATCATTACTTTACTTAGTACTAGGTTTTATCCGAGACTTCCTTCACGCTACTTGTAAGTGCAGACATAATTTGTCTGTATACCAAATTTAAGGAAAAACAAAACGTATCAAAATAAAGTACCAAAAGTACCAGCTTTTCCTCATTTTAGCTTCCAAAAACTAAAATGTACTTCAATATATAACAAGTACCAGTTCTTCCTTATTTTATCTAACCCAAAGTACCATTGTATGTTTATGTAAAGAAAAAATAAAAAGTAGCAAATTGTCCCTTTTTTGCCCCCTTAAGAAGTAACCAATATTAATCTGGGTCATAAACAAAACTACAAACATCAAAAAAATTCACATTAAAAATATTAGTAGGATTTTGTGTAAATCTTTGGTAAAATTATTTTTAAAACATATTGAAAAAATTTATATGATTTTTATGAAAATCGAAAATAATGTGTGGAAAAACTGTTGTATTATCGTCATTCATCTAGTCGTAAAATATAGTGCAAGTCATAACTTTGAATTCTCTTAAAAACAGCAAAATTTTGTGAAAAATATTCTTGGTATGTTTTTCAAACAACCATCATAAATTTTTCAATTATTTGAAAACAAAAAAAAAGCGACTCGTGAAAATGCTTACGAAAAGAATTTTAAATTATCCAGTATTTATAGGAAGTAGTGAATTCGCAAACAGTATTGGAAATTTATCATTGACGAACAAATTTCCATTGAGTTTTTCAACTTTCTATGCGAATTATACATAAACATATTTATTTGGGACACTTACAAAGTTTTGTATTTTTATCCGTAGTGGTTATATTTGACGCCCTGTTGATCATACATTGTTTGAACAGGGTAATCATTAAATTAATTTTCTGAGATTTAAGATCCTTCTTTAGGACTTTTTCGGACATTGTTTTGTAATCAATTGAGTAATTCAAAATATACAGACTTGATTGGCTGGCATTAGCAACCAACTAAATGCATTATATGGATTACCTAACCACCAACAATTAAATTAAATTTCTGTAGACAGATTTATTATAACGTTTTAATTTTTGTCAGGATATAAAATTGTGACAGTAATTTTTATTTTTCTTTCAAATACTTTTGTTATAATTCCATCAGGAGTTTAACAGATCTTTGCGCTGTGATCAAGCCAATTCGTTTTTATCTTTCTTGTTAATTCTGCAAACACTGTCGTACCAATAGTTTTGGACCGCAAACAAAGTGTAAACGCCGCTTGCTCGCTCGCTTGATAGTTAGTTGATTGTTGTATTAAAAGAAAAACACATTTTCTAAGGCTTCATTTTCTTTCTTGCCTCTTTTGCAAAAGATCTAAAGAGTTTTAAGGAAAACGATTTTGCGTTTTATGTATTCAAAATGCATAGATTAAATTACCGACAAATGCCAACAAAGTATTGAAATGAAATAGTTTTTACGTTCAGATTCAAGGAAAATTGTGGGAAATATGTACAAATGTACGTAAATATGTACATATTTACATGACAAATATAAGGGGCTGTGCACATATTGGAAATTTTATACTGAAAAATTATTAAAAAGCGTTACGTTAAACGCCCCTAATATGCTTTCAAAGTTTGCTCACCGTGTTTACGATGATTTGAAGAAATTTTTCAATAAAAAAATAATTTTTATGTCAATAAAAAAATTATGTCAATAAAAAAATTATTTTTATCTAGTATAAAAAAAATAACTTTCCCAAAATACTTTTTATGTCTTTGGGGCTGTGCACATATTACGTAACGCTGTTTTCAGAGATTTTGTACCCACCCCCCCCCCCCCCCCCCCCCCCCTTCGTAACGCTTTTTACTAATTTTTCAGTGCAAAATTTCGAATCCGTAACAAATCTTTAAGCCCCCCTCACCCTAAAAAAAAATATATATATAAAAAGCTAAAAATATTATTTTTAAAGAGTTTGACAAATTAAGAATAAAATAAAATGTAAATGCACTGGTTATGCATTTATCATGGTGTAATAAGTTAAACAAGTAGCAGGCCACCATTATTTGAAAATTCGGTTAATTTTTTCTGTAGTCGCTTTTATTGAAGTGTTAAAATTACAAAAAGTTTATATGATATTTGCTAAATTTATTTTTAACTTTTTTTGTACTATTTCATTTGGTTGTGTACTATTTTTGCCAAACTTCTGTACAATTTTAACTTTCTTTGGTGGCAACGCTGGCTTTAACACAAAAATTAATTAGATACCTTAAGGCGCCATTTTCATTTTATTTAATACACAAATCTAATGAAGAAGACTGATACATTTTGTAGCTCCCTAAAGTATGCCAATAAATTTCTGTTAAATGTCTATTATTTAAATAGGAGCTTTTAGCCTTGTTTTTTTTCACACTTCACGTTAATATAGACAATAAATTATCTGTATATTTTTTATTTAACCCCAAAAAGGAGAGAAAAAGTACCAAAAGTACAAATTTTTTCCCTCGTTTATCCATAATAAAAAATATTATAATAATAAACACATATTTAATACTGCCACTGATATAAAATTAAAATTTTGCTACGGTACTGAATTTCAAACAAGAAAATATGTTTTCAAACAAGAAAGTATGTTTTAAACAAAATGGTTCTTTTTATTAATATTAAGTGGCATTTCTGCTAACAATAACATACATTTTAGCCACAAACACACGAATAACACCAAGTCTGCTACCAAAGCTGTCACATCACAAATTTTTGCTGGATTAACATGTTGTCAAAGAATAAAATAAGTTATAAGATAAAAGTACTAAAATTGACACGGTGGTGCTTTCAATGTGAAATAGTACTGAAAAAAGTACTAAAGTACTCAACTTTCCTACACAGATTAGTGCTGGTAAAGTCATGAGTAGTGGTTACCGAGTATATAGAATTATTATTGGTATTATTTTCGGGTACTCAATACTTTCAGGGTTCAATTATGATAACTTAATCCATCTAAAAAATTATTGACATCTTTGGCTAAAAGCTTACATATCTTTCGAAAGTATCGAGTAGTATTGAGTACCCAAATTAAAAGTATTCAGTTGTATTGAACAATTGCCAGCGCCAATAAACAAGCGAACTTTCTCATTTATAATATTCCATACTATGATTTTCAAAATATCACATCATGAAATTTTGTATTCTTTAAAATGATCATAAAAAAAAAAGTTCAAGCATGTAATAGAAGGAGAGTTGTTGTACTATATCACTATCAGTATCACTGTTCACGAAAAACTTATTTGTTTCGCAAAACATGAACACAGTTTACAAAACATGATGAAGATGAATGATATACAATTTAAAACTGTCGAAATATATTTTTAGTTACAAAAACTTACTACAAAAATAAACTAGAAATAAAAATAAAAATAATAAAATAACAAAGAAAAACTTTTATTTAAAGAAAACAAAAAACTTTTGCAACAGAACAACAACATATCATATCCATTGTTGGCAACATTGTAAACGCAAGTAGTTTAACACAAAACTCATATGAATTTTATATGAAACCGCACATTATCAGGAACTGCAACAGCAACAATATTAGTTAAAAAAAAAAAAACTAAAAATACGACAGAGTATATAACAAACAAAATGCATATAAAAACTACTGAAATTGCACATACTCGTATTATGTTGCATGCATCTATCTACTCCAAATAAAACAATTTAAGATTTTGTTGCAGTAGTATTTTTTTTTTCATGATGTTCCTATTATGTATTTATTATTATTGCTGCTTCTTTATAAAATTTCTATGCAAACGTGTGAGAGTGTAGCATCATGCAACCTAAACACCCAGTAAACATTTTCTTTACATTATTTTTGTAAATTTTTTCCATCTCTCCTAAAATATGTATAAAATTATAATTAGCCTGTTTGCATTTTAAATCACAATATGTATGTATATATAAATATATCAAGACGAAATTTAATCTCATAAAAATACTGTAGCTCACCAGCATTGATGTTTTGCAGCATCACCTGTGTTCAGTCGTTTTAAGTTACACTGTATAAAAAACAGTCAGATTTAAAGTTAAAAACATGCTACAAAAATAGTACTCAAACTCGCAGTAGCAGCTATAAAAATCAACAAATAAATTTCAACAGTACAATCGAGGTCAGTATTTGTTACAACATTCAGGTGAATTATTGGGCGCGTTCAGCAGAAAAAACTACTACTAAACAGCTTAATTGTAGCAGCTTTTTATTTGATTATTTTTTCTGAACGATCTGTCTGACCTGCTTACTTTTTTAACAAAAAATAAAAGAATTTTACATTATTATTATTACGAATAAACATAATTATTATTTGAACTTATATTGATTTACATATGAAAAGTAGTATTATCAGGCTCAAGTTCAGTTTTATTGAATTAATGAAAATTCAAAATTACTAAGAGTTTTTTTTGTGTTTGGAAAATATTATTATTTATATCCAATCAGTTTTTAGCAGAACGTATCAGTACTGATTTCAAGGCCGCTACACCTCTCATCAGCGTTCAATTGTCCATCTTTACAAATTACGTAAAGTGGATACTAATTGAGAAGAATATCAACTATTTAACCAGTTTTCAACAGAAATAGAATATGAGAATTAATTTTTAATTCAATTTTTATTCTACAATGAAACAGTGCTGGTTAGTACGAAATTCCCTCATTACTGTTTGGAACTAATAATCAACACAAACTCATAGTCCGTTATCATCAAAGTATTTTACTTTGTATTTTAACGTTTTTGTTGTTTTTACTCTATATTAGGGAAATTCACATATTACTGTGACCCCTGTTATTAGGGTATTTATAGCTCATGCCCAAGCGGAATTAATATTTTTATATTATTATTATTACGAATAAACGTAATTATTATTTGAACTTATATTGATTTACATATGAAAAGTAATATTATCAGGCTCAAGTTCAGTTTTATTGAATTAATGAAAATTCAAAATTACTAAGAGTTTTTTTTGTGTTTGGAAAATATTATTATTTATATCCAATCAGTTTTTAGCAGAACGTATCAGTACTGATTTCAAGGCCGCTACACCTCTCATCAGCGTTCAATTGTCCATCTTTACAAATTTCGTAAAGTGGATACTAATTGAGAAGAATATCAACTATTTAACCAGTTTTCAACAGAAATAGAATATGAGAATTAATTTTTAATTCAATTTTTATTCTACAATGAAACAGTGCTGGTTAGTACGAAATTCCCTCATTACTGTTTGGAACTAATAATCAACACAAACTCATAGTCCGTTATCATCAAAGTATTTTACTTTGTATTTTAACGTTTTTGTTGTTTTTACTCTATATTAGGGAAATTCACATATTACTGTGACCCCTGTTATTAGGGTATTTATAGCTCATGCCCAAGCGGAATTAATAAAAAAAACTCTTAGTAATTTTGAATTTTCATTAATTCAATAAAACTGAACTTGAGCCTGATAATATTACTTTTCAAAAGAATTTTACTTTTCATTAAAAATTATTGAATTTTATTTTGTAAAAAATTTCTTTAATTTTATTTGAGAATTAAAATTGAATAAAATTTAAAAATAAATTAAGAAATTTGTTTCAAAAGCCAAACTGAGTTGTTGATAGATCGTAATTTGATTAAATGTATTTTACTTTTTCTTAGCTACCTAAAATAGTGAGCGCTAAGTAATCAAAACGTTCAGCAGATTGTTGAGCAACATTTGTGTATCAAACTGTGTCTGCTGCACGCTCCCATTGATGAATGTATATATGTAGTTATAAAAGCGCTGTAATTGATGAAGGTTCTTCAGTCAGTATTACTGATTCAGTATTGTAATCAAATTTTCAGAAGCTTCTTCGAAAAAAGGTCCCCAACCACTCCTACAAGCTTCTGCACGTTTTCTTAACAAGTTTAGCCCAAAAAAAATGTTTGCTGGGTATATGTGTCAGTTTATTTATTCATGTTTATATTCACTATATACTCGTATGTGTGTATTTTATGTATTGAATTTTCCAGGTCAAGGTTGGTTGAGAAGAGAATGTACGTGCTTGTTTTTGTAACAATGAAAAAAAAAAGTTGCAATAAAAATAACAAACTTTTTTTCTTCTTCTTCTTTTTTTACTTTTATTTTATTTTATGTTCATATTAATTTATTCCATTCTACCATCAAATTGTTTAAAGAAAAATCTCTTGTACATGAGAAAAAGTTTCCAGCATGAAAAAAATGTTTTTCCATAAAACTTTGGTGTTTTTTTTTTCTTAAGTGCGTTTTTGAACGTGTCCCACTTAATATTCTATCATTCTGGCTTTAAGGATTGTGTTACATACTTATTTTGTTGCTTTGTCTGTCTTCATTTCAAGCGGAATTTCTTTTTTAGAACTTAAAAAGAGAGTTAAATACTTTTTTATCACTATTTTTTTTATTAATTTTAATTTATAAAGTTTTTTATCATGAAATTTGTAAGGTGAAAATATGTATACGCATTTTCCAATTCGTACAATATAAGAAAAATTCTTTAGCTTAGATCGAAATATTGAGCTTTTGTAACAACTGCGACAGCAATCATTTGAAGTCGTCCTATATAGATGTCTTAGAAAGATCTGCAATGTGCAAAAGCGGGAGAGCTTTATGTCCTTCTAAAATGCAAGGCAAACTTAAGCTTTCAAAATGTACAAAGATTTTTGTTTGGTCTCGTCTGCCAGAATCTGTCTTCAGAACCGCGTTTTGTGGATCAAAATTGTCAATGCTCGGCTTTTGCAACACTGCAAAATTGCAACATTTTTTTCAAAAACCTCCATTTCCATTTGCTCATAAGGATTTTGTAGCATAAGCAAATTAGCTAAAATTTTCTACATATCTTCAAGGCTAATTCAATACCAGGTGGCCTTATTAGCCTACGCCATCATCAGCTGTGCAACCCTGAACTGTCAAAAATTGGGTATGTTGAGAATTTATTGCTATAAGAACATTGTTGCATTTGCATTGACAGTTGGAGGAAAATGTAACGAAAAATGTTATTGTTTTAGGAATAAGACTAACTGGTATGAATTCGCCTTGCACACACTAGAGGTGCCACATAACCAAAAAAAATAACTGCCAAATTATAAACGTAATAAATTTTTAATAACCAATAAAAACTTAATATCAATTGCAACATTTGGACGCTATAAAACTATTAGTTGAAGGAAATCCCAAAAGATAAAAATCTTCAATTAAGTTTAAGCCATCAGCATAATTAAGACACACCTCAAAAATGAGAAGCAAACAAATAATGAGAACAACAAAGCAACTTGAAATTCATTTTGTGCCGTAAAGCTTTTGCTATAAGCCGAAATATATCTGTAAAACAACAAACTAAATATCTATTAACAATTTTATCTTGAATCTGTAATGACGTCTATTGGCCATTACAAGTCATAAAAAAAATTACAATAACGAAAAGAAAAAGATGCATTTCATTATGACAGCAGATGGGGAAACTCATATAGCGAAAACATAAGCAACAGCAACAACACGAAACAACAGCGAGCTATTTAATGGCATCTTGATGAATATATCTATCTATCTATGAATGTGAAAATCATGTAAATTATACGTTGCAAAAAAAATTACAATTGAATAGATTTAAAATGATTTGATAGTGAGTAGAGATACTAATGCTTAAGTGTATGCAAAACACAAAGGAAATTAGATACAAAAAATTCTAGAAAAAGAAAATAAAATACTAAAAAAAAAGAAACTCTTAGTAACTTTAGTTAAACATATTAAATTTTAAAGCTATTGTGTTTCAGGGAGTGGAGAGAGCGTTGAAAAAAAAAATGAAAATAAATTTTGCAAGAAAATATCACAAGTTTTTAAATATTATAAATCTCATGGGCGAAAACAACAATAATAAACAGCAATATGTAATTCCCAAAGTCATCATAATCTTAATAACGATTGTGGTTACCATGAAAGCAGGATGGATGAATGAATGATATGGTTTGCTGCTGAGGTCATACAAAAATAATCTTTTAAGATTTATTCCTTGAAGTATTTTATTGTTTGAATTTTTTTTAGGTTAAAAAGAAACAAATAACACAAAATATACGAGTAAGTAATTGTTTAAAGTTAATAGCCAAAGACAACAACAAAAATGTAAGACAAGAGGTCAGTGGGTAATAAGGACATTTCAAGTAATGGAAATAAATAAAAAAAAAAACAATAACAACAATATTATTGTCTGCATAGTTATTGTCAGGGAAACCAGAAATATGTCTTTAAAACTGTCTTTGAAAATATGCTACCAAAGTTACAAAATCTATATGGTCTTAAATGGGAATCATTGCGTGTGTAATTTTCTTAATATTCATTTCTGACACTTGTACGTTATGGGCATGACGGTGCCTGCTTGTTCTTTCTAATATGATATATTGGACATCATGGCCGCAAAATTATCTATGGACTTAAATTTAGACTAATATGTATGTCCAAAATGTTTTTTTTTTTGCCTTTTTTTCCCATCTAAAAAGTTTTTAATGTTCGCAGTTCTCGATTATTGCTCAAAAAATTACCTAAAATAACTTAAATATTATTTAATATGAGGAAAAACGCCTAAATATACATTTCAATCCGAAATAAGCAAAATTATGCTGTAATATGCAAAAATATGCACTTAAAAGTATATCCCTGATGCGAAAAAATATATGTTTAAATTTGGAATTAAATTCGGAGCTTTGGGAAAATATTAATAACAGAAAATTTGAATTCGCTAAATATTTTTTTTTTTTAATTCACATGAAGCGCTGCTCATGAGAGATATTATTTTTTCTTCCGTTTTTGTGATATTAAAATATAAAAATAGGTAAACATATTCGGGAGAAACAAGGACATAAGCCACAATAAGAAAAAAACAGCATGTCCAAATATGCCACGTAGTCGGATATATGTAAAGTGTCTTTAAGGCACAAAAAATGTGCAAAAATATGCACTAACAAATTGATGGCAAAAGTCTTAAAAAGATGTGAAACGTTAAAATATATTATTTGAGTTTATTTCCATCGCACAGGAAAAAAACATACACAATAGCATATTTCGATTTCGCTGGTTATTACATATGTATATACGAAGTTGCTCCCAGAATATTAAAGAAAGGAAAAAATATTGGACCATAGTCATGGTCCTAAACAAACTCGTACATTAGGGCCACAATAAGTTTGATATTCGTTTATGAATAAGAGCGTAAGAGTTCACCAGCTCATTTTTCTTAAAACAAGCATACATACTGTAGACAGGCAAAAGTGCAGTTTAAACGTAAATTTGTTTCTCGTATACTAAAAATTATTGAAAGAGCTTTCAACAAGTTTTTTTTTCAGTTGATGTAAGCAATAGTTAATAAATAGTGCTGGCAAAGTATTGAGTATCTAGTACTGGGTACCAAGTATTTGCTATTTTTTCGGGTTTTCAATACTCATGTGTGGTAGCATAATACAGACAGAGTTGTATTTTATTAACTTATCACATTCAATGAAAATTTCGCGGTGGATATACAATTCTGTGCTAAATTATCTAGAATATTCATCCCTATCGTGAATAATTTTTCTCTCATAATTTTTTTACTTTTTACGTATTTACAATCATGAAAAACTGGCATTAAAAAAGTTTATTCAGTCCATAATAACAACGTGAAAAAATGTTCACTGAAAAAAATTGCCCTAATCGTGACTGATTTTTCCCCCGAGTTTTTTCACTTTTCCCTTCAATTTATTCACTTTATTTTTGATGGGGAACAGAACAGAAAATGTAAGTATGTATGTAGTTCTTCTTATAATTCGAATATGTATTACGGCTTTAAAAGTTTTATTTAATGAAAAGATCTGATAATAAGGCACAAGATGATGTGTTGCTCAACAAAATGCAAAACAACAGGCCGATTGCCTGCAAATTTGTGAAGTTTTAATTTGTTGGAATTTTTTCGTTTTGTTGGGTTTCCAAAAAGTAGCCGAATTATTCTACAACATTTTTTATGTAATGTAGAATGCAATAAACAAACGGAGCAGCCAAACTAAAGCTCCAACACTGAATATTTAGCTTTGGTTTTTTAATTTTTTGTTAAAATAAATATGTCCCTGTATATTTTTGAACAAAAACTTCTATGATTTCTTATTTTTTTAATCTTCTTTCCTTTTTTACATTCACTTAGAACTGATAGCGGGAATAATCTTTTCACGGGAGATTCACGATACCATTTTTCCCTTCGAGGGGAATGAAAATTTCTCGGGAACAAAAATTCTACTTGCTATTCACGATAGGGGTGATTGTCTTATGAAAGTATCGATTACTATTGAGTACTCAAAACGATAAGTATTGAGTAGTATTGATTAATTAAAAGTAACAGCAATTGCTAGCAATAAAAGGCAATGCTACTTGGATACAGTTTGTTATAGATCGTATGAAAAAACTAGCACTATTCATTTTATGTGTTAACCAATTAAAGTTGATGAAAGCATAATTAGTTTTTGACTATGGTAATACAACAGTTTAAGCTTTAAAATTATTTCTTAAGCAAAATTGAATGTAGCGTATAAACTATGACTAGAGGCCATTAAACCTACAATATAAACATGTCTCAAAATATATACTCTTATTAACCTTCATTGAGCAATTCTTCTTCCAATTAACCTAAATAATACAATTCCTAGACATCTCTATCGTAAGTGTTTAACCTTTTTGATATAATTTGTTGGATAAAAATTTATTTACATTCTTCGAGTTAGTTCTACTATCGTTTGTGTCCTTTTAAATTGTTGTCTTACGTTTACTTTTTCAATAGAAAATATGTAATAAAAATAATGAGTTGTGCGTGGGAATGACCTCATATGGCTCAAATAGTTTTTTTCACCTACGAGTATAAATAATTCCTTTATTCAAAGTCAAATTATTCAATACTTTTTAAATTAAATTGGTACTCAAATGTAATAAAAGCCTCGAAACTTGTTAATAAATACCATGTCGAACATTGTGGAAATTTATTTTTTTTTTAAATTTTTACTAAAATAACAAAATTTCTTAATTAAATTTCAAATTAAACTTGAAAAAACATAAATGACTTGAAATTGAAAAGTAGCCAAAGTCAAAGTAACTTAAGAACCACGGCGAATTCACTTTACAGGTGGTGGTGTTAATTCTACAACAAACACAACATTACAATAAAGTATAACGTATCAGCCCCATGCATGCATGAACAAATTTTGAAATTTCGATCTCCATTAATGCACAAAAAAAAAAGCTCAGCTATGTTACTACCAGCAGCACCATGGTCTAATAAACCAGTTGGCAGCGGGAGAAAACAAGAACTTGGCAGTACGAGAAAAAGTTAAGTCCAAATAACTGAAGCTGTCAAAAATATAACCAGAAAACAGGTCTTTGATATTTTCAGTTAAAGTATAAGTAGGACAAAAATATTCAGATATTGTAGCGCTGCCACCTGGTTTAATACGCCTTGAGCAGCACCTGTTAAGTGAAAATACCTTAAAAACAAACTTCTATTCGGAATAAATGACCGCAGTTCCATACTAATGATCTCTCCATGAGAAATCATGTAACTAGATTGTCAGCTAAAACATAAACTTAACTTGAATTTGCGGAATCTATGCTGAATTGCTGAATTGTATGAATATTATTCTCTACTTATGTATGTATGTATGCAGATTTGTTTTACAAAAATTTTAGTTTTTCTATAAAATCAAATTTTTTATATATAAAACTTCTTTCAAAAGTTATTTTCCATTCATTCTAAATATGTATGTAATTTTTTTTGGTAATTAAAATATAAAGCAATAAATTTGATTAGTAAAATATAAAATTGGTCAAATATTAACTACCTTATTCAAAAACGTTTATTAAAGTTAACTTAACGTATTCGGTTTGTATCAGATATCCGATTGTAAAGTACACCTTAACATTAGCAAGCGTTTATGAATAAGTCTGTATTGGTATACAACTTAGCTTTCGCCTCATTTTCTTGCATGGCTTTAGAGTTTAGGAAAGGTAAAAATATATATTTTGCTAACAGCAAAATATGTAACAATTTTTAATCTATATGCTGCATTTCGTTGGTTGCTATTAACAGCTCATCGTAAGGAGCTTTAACCATGCTGAAAATTTTTCAAACTCATATTACACAAACTCTAAAGCAAGAAAATAATCTCTATGTGATGTTAGAAACATTAAAAAAAATTCCAAAAAGTTGGCCACTATAATGATCTCCTCATGGCGAACAGATCTCGGCTTGGGGAAACTTAGAAACTTCTGCTGAATACTATTTCTCGCATATAGTGACATAAAAACTTTTCACTTATGGTCACTGTATTATATACATGTTCGTTATGAACGCTAATGAGCACACGCGATCGTGTTCACAAAAATTAATCACTATGGGAATTTCCAAAGAAAATTTAGTTTTTTATACTGATCTTGTTGTAGTGTTATTCAGTTTCCGATCGATACCAAGCTTTAAAGACATGAAGCATAGAATGACATAGTTTTTATTTTTATTTTTTTTTTATTTCAATCACAAAATAATCACACTCGATGACGGCAATCGGCATTTAGGAGCGATTCTAGTTGAGAGGAATACTGAATATTTAACACCTAAAAGGACTTTTTTTCGAAAAAGCAGCACTTCTCTTCTTTGGAAACGAGAATGGTGTATAGAGGACATGTCCTGCAGTACGATAGAAATTCTTCCACAATGTTGTTATTGTGTGTAATGGATGTTACTTTTTATATCAATGTTGCCGTGCCTCTGGTGTTAAGAAGGGGCATGGGGCATTAAATTACTTACTTAGGGGCTGTGCACATATTACGTAACGCTGTTTTTACAGATTTTATACCCCCCCCCCCCCCCCTTGCGCTTTTTAATAATTTTTTAGTGCAAAATTTCCAATCCGTAACAAATCTTTAACTCCCCTTGGAGCGTTACGTAATATGTGCACAGCCCTTAGCTGTGTGTTTAGTTTAGCCATTTTAATAATTGTTTTACTTCGGTGACAATTCTAATTCGACGAGAGAATAAGAAATATTACGTATTTTGGTATACATACATATTTTATTTAAGTCCCCTCCCAAAAGTCTATCTTTGATACGCGACAGTGGGCATCAGAATATTTTTCTTAAAAGCAAAGACAGTCTTTACAACAAGAACTTTAGATTAAACCAATTCTGGGAAGACTTCCAAGCCACAATATTTTTATATTCGGGATTTCTTAAGCTAAAAAAAAAAAAAAAACAACACTCGTATGCCAGTCAAGAGAAAATCATCTTTTGGACTGGGCTACACCAAACACCAAGCAAAAGTCTAAAATTACGAAAATAAAAATGGCGAAAGCAAGGTTGTGTACCTACAAGTTTGATAAAATAAAAATTAAGTAATAAATTTTTTTTGTAATGAAAAAACTTAATAAAATAAAAACTAACGTTTACCTTTTTATAAAAATATTTCCATTACTAAAAGCAATTTCAAAATTATTTTTCTTTTCCATAAATAAATGTTTCTTTTCTTAAACTCCGGCGAGAACTAAAGAGACAATTGGCGTTTGTTGTTAACTTTTATTTTTTTTTTAAATAAAAAATGTCTAAAGCTTTATTTATTAAGCTTTTAAACGGCGGGAAAAACAATATGTAGTTAAAAGTTAATAAAAAAATATTCGTTAAATTAGTATAATAGTTTTTTTTTAGCAATTACTAAAATTTTATTTAGAATACAGAAAATTATTTTAACAAGGACACACGCACGCACACTGGTTTGTTGGTTGGTTGTTTTTAAAGATTTTCTTTTGATTTGAGGTTGGAAATAGTTGAGACTAATAAATGATTGCTGGGATTTTGTGGCAAGAGGTGTTGGTTCTTTTCTTTTTTTTTTTTAGAATAAATAGATAATGGTATTTTTTAACAAGAGCACTTTTTTTTTCTTTTAAGATGTTCCTTTACTTGGGCGACTTTAATTTAATATTTTTCTGCAAAATTTCTTTGTACTTTTATTTTATTATTTATTAAATTTATACTTATTTGAAATTACTTTTCTTGTTTCCCTTTTATTTTTTTTTTTTTTTGCAACAATTATTTAACAAAACACAGAGCTGAAATTTTCTTTAACTTCCGCGTTTTTTATGTATTTTTTCTAGTTTTCTTCTATTCAGACCATTAAATATTGCTTCGTAAATTTTCGTTTTGCCTTAAATTGGCTTTCGTGGTAGAAAATAAGGAAAATAAATTTATTTTTTCTTTAAATTTGAATACAAATTTTGTGTGGTAGGTTTCCTTTTTTTATTCGTGATTGTACGCGTTTTGTTATTTGGTACCAAAGAATTTCTAATTTTACAATTTTCTTTATAAAATAAGCAATTTTTTTTTTAGATTTTTATATAAAAATTTACAATATTTTATTAAATTTTTTTGTGTGTGTATTATTAATTTATTTCTATTTTTTATATAAATTTTTCTTAGATTCTTTTTCTTTGGTGGATATAGTAAGAAGCCAAAGTGTATATTAATGTCTCGCAAACTCAGGGTAGCTTTTTCTGTTGTATGTTGTATACAACAAAATGTTTTTTGTTGTAGTCGTTGCCTTTTTCTGTTTTATTTTATTTTTTTTTTTTGCCAAGATTGAGTGGCGAGTGTATGAAATATTTTGCTGTTGGCTGTTTTATTCAGTGTAGTGGGGTTTTGCAGCTTACATTAGATTCAAAATACTGTGGTGCCAACTTGGTGCTTTTTTAAGGTTAAAAATTTAGCATAACTATTTTACCCCTTTTACACATTCATAGTTTATTTTGGAAAGTTTTAATTCAACTGGGAGAGAGACAGAGAGGAGTTTACTTTTTATTTCTGTTTTTCTCCCAGTTAAATTAGACTTTGCCAAGTAAATTTTGCGTGTCTAAAAGTGATCTAGGCAGAGTATAATACTAACTTATGAAACTTCAATTTAAAATGATCAAAGGAAAAAAATTGTGTTTTTTGTCCGGCGGTTGTTTGTTTAAATATAAAACGATTTTGTGTGATAATAAATCTTATATATTTAGTTAGAACCCCTTTAGACACTCAAAGTTTTAATTAAGAAAGACGGAGAGGAAATACAATTCTATTTCTGTCTTTTTCCCAGCTCAATTAATACTTTGTAAAGTAATTTTGGCGTGTCCGCAAGATCGCCTTAACTAAACAAAAAAAAAATTGGTAAGACGCAAAACGAGTTTAAAGTTTAAAAGGAAATTGTATTTTCCTCTCAAAAATTTACTATAAAATATATTTAAATAAAACTTTTACGCATTATGAAGAACGTAATGACAATGAACTCTGTATTACTAACTAAAAAATAAAATTACATTTTGTGAGTTACGTCTCTATTACAAAATATGCTAGCAATAACTTTAAAAGGCTTATGCTGGGAACATAATTGGGACGAACGACGAATTTTTCGTTGCGAATATTCGTCGTCAAAAATAGAACACATGCATTCATATGAAAGTGAACACAGCACCGACGTCGACGAAATTCGTCGTACGTGACGAATTCTCTAATAGATTTATTTCTATTTCATACGCCGACGAACGACGAAGAAATCAGTACAGCGTTACCATGTTTTTTTTAGTTTTAAAATATATTAGTAAATAATGTTAATTTTTACTTTAATAAGTTCTTCTTTTTATGATATAGAGCATTGTAGTTAAATATACATAATTATTAATGATGAAATTTGTTTTTAATAGTTTTTTTTAATGTTTAATTTTATAAAGGAATTATTTTCTTTAATCGGTAACACTATCGTTGTTATGTTTGTATGTATATAAAAACAAATTTGTAATAAAAAATACACACAATTTTTTGGATTTTTATGACAGCAGTTGTTTGTTCGTCCTAGTTGTGCGCCACACGACGAATTTACGCAACGAACTTTTTCCAACGAATTCGTCGTGCTAGACGAAATTCGGCGTTCGTCCCAGTTGTGTTCCCAGCATTATGTTTTTTTTTTTAAAGATAAATTTACTCATTTTGCAGTTGACATCACTGTTGTAAAGTTGTTTATGGTGATTTTATATTTCAGTAGTTGCTTTGGTTCTCACAACTGTGCAGCTTTTTATTTTTGTTGTTGTTGTGGTTAGCTAGCCATATTGACGTATCCATATAAATCTTAATATCTGGGGTCTATCTCTCTACAATCCCACAGAGGCAATAACAAAAACCAGAGTGTATGTGAAAAAGTGATGTCAACAGAGCGCTTTAAAGAATTTTAATGGCTAAACACGACACCCAAGACTAGATTAATAATTTCGTAATGTTGGAACGGTTATTATAGTGTTCTATTAAATCCGTTTTTTATATCGATTTTATTTGTACTTTTAATATTCTATGTTTTGAATTATGCCCAAAAAAACATGTCATAACGATGTGTAAATGTAAACATTGTTTCCATACTAAACTAAACATGCTAGACACACTCTCTCTCTCTCTACCAGATTTTATGGCCCTTTATTTTTATAAATTTTGTTTTAACAATTGATATGTGGGCGATTAACAAAAGGGTTAGGGAGATAAAAGGTACTTATGTATATTTTCATGAAACATACGTTCATGTTCAGCTGATAATTTAAAAAAAAAAAAGTCTGCTACATGTGCCAAAAAAGAGTCTGTATTTGATTAAAGAAAAAACTTTGCAAAAAAGTGAGAAAACTTAAAAGAGAACAAATAATGTGTGGGCGGTGTTTTTTTCAATGAGAAAAGAGAACAAAACAACTATGAAAAATACACGATGCTAAAATATTTAAATTAGGAAAAACCAAATATATTAAATTCCTAATTTAAAATTCAATAAATCATTAACAAGAAAAGAAAACAAATAAAACTACAAGTCATTTGAAAAACTGCATTTACAAACCAGTTGCAAAAATAATTTAGATGCCAGGCACAGTGATGGATTTTGCGTTTTTTTGTTTTGGGCCAAATTGACAATTTAAAAGGGCCAAAATAACTTCGAGAGGGCCAATAAAACTTTTTTGGAGTATATTTAATAATAAGCTTTTTATTTAAATAAAAACAATAGTAATACTAATACAGTATATGTGTTTTATTTTAAATAAATTTAAACAAATACCATTACTCAAAAGCAACACGAAATTTTATTTTTCAGTACAAAGTCTACTTAGTTTTTTTTTGTGTTTACTTGATATTGGTACAAGCCAAGGCGAATTCATAACAGGTGATCGCACTAATAGAACAACTACAACATTTAACAAAAACCACATGCATTTTGTTTTTGTAAAATCATTGTACAATGTCAAACTAAAGAAGCAAATAGTGTATTTTGACATCCGATAATGATGATGTATTTACAAGTTCACCTGTAATGAAATCGCCTTGGTTTGAAAATAAAAGTAAGGAGTTTTTTCTTGACAAACAAAACAATGTTGTAAACAAAAGTAGGGTTCGAAACAGGGAGAAATTTACATTGGAAATGTACTGAACGCTTTCAGTACATTTTAAACCGTTCAAACGATTTGAATCAGTTAGTTGAATTTTGAGCTGAAAGGGCCAAAGTAGATAGGAAGTACCACAGGGCCATCAAAAATTCAAAAGTGCCACAAATGGCCAAATTGTGCCACATTTTCCATCACTGGCCAGGCATTGTAAAAATGTATGTTTTTATATTAAATGAGAGCCTACTAGCAGCAGAGATAAAAGAGAGCACAGAGTTGTTTTTTTTTCATTCTATCCACTCAATACGTTAGGTTTTGAAAATTGAAGAGATTTCATTAACCAATGTAATTTTTTTTTTAAATTAAAATTTTAAATTAAATTTATTTAAAAAAAATTAGTTTATTGATTTGTTTAAAATTTCTGATGCCTGTGCGCTTATTTAAGTGTTTTCTTTTTAAATTTCAGTATTCATTCAAAAATTAATTTCTTATAAAAATTTATAAACAAGAATAAACAATACAATGAGGCCAGGTATCTGAGAACAGTTTCACACAATTTGTATTTGCCACTTCTTTCACCAAATGCATACCGCAGATCTTCGAATTAAGGTGACAACAAATAACTTTGATTCAAACATTTTTGCAAGATCGTGGTTCCTTAATTTGGATGGTGTGAGTGCCAATGACATATAATATTTTTTATGTTGCCATAAGAAAATATAGAAAAAACATGGAAAATTTACTAAAAATAAATATAATTTTGAAATACTGCCCTGCACGATCATGAAGACCCATTGGCATAGAAAGGCCATTCTGGCAGTGCAATGCCCACCCAAAGAGATGCTGTTGACATCTAGAATTTTTAAAAATTGTATTCTTTTATTACAGTTCCTATAATTAACTGCCTGGTCCTCGATGTCGACCGCTATCGCTCGCTTGCTTTTGTGACGACAAACAGCTGATTTGCGCCCCACTAAGAGTTTTCAGCACGACAAGTCGATCGAAAATCAAAGCGAGCGATAACGTAAGCATTCTTGTACAAGTTTGCGCCCCACTAAGAAATATTGTACGACAACAACTGTCAAAATCAGTCACTTGCTTTTTGGTTGTCGACTGAGAAATTAATTTGACAAAATATATACAAAATTGGTTATTTTATAAATAATTTTAAAAATTTCATGATGGAGAATTGATATGTACTCGTAGGTATTCATGTACATATATATGTAAATATGTATTTTGATAAAAATATTCTTGTACAGCTAATAATTATTTATTACCAACAAAATTTTTCAGCCTTAAAAAGGCAAATCTGAAGCAGATGCAGGTTCTAGTTGAATTTGTAAAATATACACAATATCAAAAAATTATTTTGCTATAAGTTATTTTTCACAAAATTGATTTATTGAAAACATATGTTTTGTATTTACATTTGACGCAAGGCATATTCAAGAGGTGAGCTGACTAGCACAGCTGACTCAGATAGCTTTAGATCAAATTTGCATACTAACTGATACAATTTTACAGCATACACAAATAATTGTTAAAGTTTGTAAAACATTTTTAAGAAATTGTTAAATTTATTTGATTGTTTCAATAAAAAAGCGAGTATTTTATACCAACAATATACTAGTTGTTTTTTGTTTGTTGTACTTGTTATCGAAGTGTGCATACCTGATAGTTGTTCCACGTTCAAATGGCCGTATTTATGGCTCAACTAACATGGAATATTTGATGTTTCAATATAGTCATTTGACAATGATTACGTTAAACACGTAAAACTAGACGACCGACAAGTCGATATTTAGTGGGGCGCTTAAGCGATCGATAGTGAGTGACTTGCTGTCGCTCGCTTGAGTTGTCGATCGACATCGTGGACCAGGCAGTAAGATTAAAAAATTCAGAAGTTATTGGCATCAGTTCCACCTTCGGTAACTGATCATTTCGAGTACAGATTACCAACCAAAAGCCAATTTTTAGCCAAGTGCTATGTCGATTAATTAGTTTGAAATAAAAAAAAAAAAAAGGCATGTGGCACTCGGGGAGTGCCGCGGCATAGCATTTTTTATCAACTTATGCATTAATATTATTACGTTTTGTTTAATAACTCCGTTGTTTTTCTGGCAATACTGTATGTTAATGAAATCAAAATCAATAGCATACTTTAGGGGTTAACATACTTTGGGCGATTTAAATACATACTTAAAAAACAAAAGACTTAAAAAGCAAAATTAGTATGGGGTTTTTCGTTTCCAAAACAAAAGACTTAAGAAACAAACTTAGTGTTAGGTTTTTTCGTTTCGAAATTAATTGATTCGGTCGCCTCAAAGCTCGCTCAAAGCTATTCAATAGCTTAGAAAAAAAAATTGAAAAGGAGAACGTTTTCCGTTGCAAGCATGTCTACTACGGCGATTAATTTTAGGAAAAGTATTTGGGCGATATCATTTATCGAATCAAAATCCTTAGCTTGCGGAAACAATTCAGCTCGATTAAAGGTTCACAACTCAATATATCGTTCCATAAAATTCACTAAAACAATAAATAAATACAAAAGAAAATTGCCCATTGTAAGAACGACGACATTCAGCAACATTTATGAAATTGTTAATACAGTATTTCAACAAACCACTGCGCATGAGCCAGCTTAGCTGTGATGGCCACTTAATTTTTGACTTCATAAAAATGTTCATTCAACGGCCTCTTTTATAAAAAAAAAGGTATTTTTATTTATTCGGAGTTTATAAACAGAATTTCCATAAAAAACCGTTTCATAGACCTTTAATAAAACAACAGGGGTTTTTTTTTTTCTACAAATAATGCAGTAAAGTTTTAGCTGATTATTTTACTAAACCAAATTAATTTATTTAAACCGTTTTAAATCTACTATTTATCTACTAGTTTTTAGTTGCTTTCAACTGCCGCCATATTTTATAAAATTATTTGAGATGCCGGTTTTGTTTCATTAGTTGAATAAATTAATTTCAAACTTAATTCATAAAGAAATTTTCAGAATTACATATTTCCTTTTTTTCATGCGCTCTTCCACTTTCTCAGTATCTCTCTCTGTCTCACTTTTCATATCTCACCACAATAGCAAAATGTAGAGCCCAATTTTCGAGACGCTGAAACAGGACATGCGCTTTAATGGAAACGGACATGAAATGTCTGCAAATGTACTCAGGCAAACACAAATATATCTGTTCGTACCCACTTGTTCGTCAAAACAGCTATTAACGTTTTTTCTGTAATAAATTCGTCACTCACCACAATTGTACCTACTTGGTGTACCAATGTATTATATGAATTCGTTGATCGTATATAAGCAAGCGAGCAAAATTCTTTTTCTGTCATATTCTATTGTTTTAGTTGATTATCCATTACCGTTCATTATTTAACTCCGGCTTCAGTGTTTTTTTCATTATCGTATTTTTGTGAATGAAAACTATGATGAATATTCGTCACTGTTTTCGTCAAAGGAATGTAAGCGAGAGGGTGGCGATTTTATACTTCCAATGACATCCCCACGTTAAATTCGTCACTCAAACGCACTGCGTAGGTATTGCCGAGCAAGTATAGCTCATTGCTTTGTGCATGATGGTATAATGACTTATGGAATGTATCCGCGGACAAGCGGGTATATCATTACTTTCACACACACACACATAAACATGTTGAAGAAAATAAATTTCAGTATTCAATTGCGTAGAATAACAAAATTTATTCAAATATTTACCCTTGTATGTATGTAAATAATTTTGAAGATACACACACATACGCACTCTAAAATAAACAACAACAAAAAGCTCATTAAAAAGCAAATGTTTTAGTTTATTTATTTAGAAGAAGAAATGAACTATTTACGAGACTAAAACACATTTACACATATCGAAGCCTGCACAGGATACTCTAGAGACATAGAAAATAGGACAACAAGAAGCAATTAATGTTAAAAAAACATGAGAAAAAAAAATCGCTAAAATGTACATAAAAGAGATGCTAAAAAAATTCAATTTATGCAAAATATTTCACAGCTTTATTTAACTATTTAATCCTTATTGTTGATATGTATATTTGAAAACAATAAATATTTGCATTTGTAGTATAGAAATTTAATTTAAAACAAATGCAAATGTCCTTCTTAAAACAAAAAAAAAAAAAAAATATCAATGTCAAAATTTATTTTTGAGTATGTTTTTTTCTTCTCATTTGATTTGTGTTTTACATGTTCAAGGACTTTTGTATTTAAATATTTGAATTATAATTAAACTGTACATCAGTAACTTTAAAATTTTATTTATAGGCTGGGTACGAGCAGGGTATTTTAAGTTTAGTCGGCAACACTTGCAGTATTACAGGACCAATGAAATGTTCAGAGCTTACGAAAACTACTTGGGTTTTTTTTTACAAAGTCTAGCAGAAGATGCAAACAGTGGTACGATTTTAAAATGATCTAGGTTTAGAAACTAGATTAAGAAGATTATGAGTTTCTTTCCATAAAACGTTATAGAACTGAGAGTCAGGAACCATTTTGTTTTCGCGAGCTGCAATCTGGAACTGAAACTATCGTTAGCACACACTTCGCACTCAGTTCGATCGAATCAAGGTGACACTGTGGTCTCCGAGAAAACTTCCTTATATTTATTTATAGCTACGACAGCCATAAATAGAGAGGAATTTTACGATATTGTTGTCTCCGTATAGGTCAGCTGATTTACAGGGAATATTCCCTCTATTATTTATTACTTCAAACATCATAAACGAACCCCTACAAAAACTACTAACTTTAAATTTTTTCCCAATATATATATACATATATATATATATGTATATGTACACCTAATCCTGGTTTTAAACGGTATTTTTTTACACGAATTTAAAATAAAACGGTTGACGGATATAAACTCATCCTGCTTTTGGACGGTCCTTTTTGAAATAACACGGTTTATGTACACTCTCAAAACTGTTTATAGTCCGGTCAATTTGGACAATTGAAATATCGAAAATTCCGACAGAGCCAAATCTCCGTAGACACCTTAGTTTTACCATAAAAAAGAAAGTGTCAAAAGTCCCCATGTGTGCTAAGGGACTTATTCGGGCCCAAACCTCAAAATTCTAGGTTTTTTGGATTTTTCTCGAAAACCGTCAGTTTTATCGAAAAAGTACCTCAGATGAAAGTTGTAGATCTCAAAATTCTCTATAAAAATGGTATCTATGATTTTTTCTCTAAGACCTACCATTCCCGAGATATTGTGCTTGTAAGAATAACGTTATACATAATATGCACACATATGCCAAGTACATATAGACATATTCATGTACTCAAACAAGCAGAAATGCCTACTTGTGTATCTTACATGTATACATTATACTATTCTAAGAAAATATATACTCTCAACAGACCGCCAGCCCCTTACAGAATCCCCTCTACTTGTATGGCCTTGAATAACATGTGGCTATTCTTTTGTCCGCGTGGTGTCGTTTACGTACCTGCTCTTTTTAGTGTTAATCGTGCAGTTCGAGTGCATATATACGTATTTATTACAAGCGTCTACTATTATAGTTTGTGCTGATCAATATTTTTAAAAAATGTCACAATTTTGCTTTATTTGCAATAAACTTTTGCCTAAAGATGAAATTGTTGTGGTCAGTAGTGGAATGCTAACTTTAATCGATGCAAGTGTCGCGAGAAATGATGAGTTTGCTGATTATTTAAGAATGCCAACTTTAATCGATGCAAGTGTCGCGAGAAATGATGAGTTTGCTGATTATTTAAGAAGTCAAAAGTCCGTTACAATTCACGTGGATTGCAGAAAATCATACACCCGGAAAACTTCAATCTCTGCATCAAAAAGACAACATGAGGAAGAACAGGCCAGTACTTCAAAAGTAAGTCCACCTCGTACTAGAGCGCGAGTAAGTAAATCCACTTTTTGTTTTAAAAAACACTGCTTATTTTGCGGCGATGAAGCGGATGAAGGTGCAGAAAAAAAAGAAAGCGCTGAATTATCGCCGAAACATTCATAAAGTTTCTACACGTACATTAGTAGACGCTTGTAATAAATACGTATATTCACTCGATCTGCACACATGGGACCGATGGGGTCTTTTGACACTTTCTTTTTTATGGTAAAACTAAGGTGTGTACGGAGATTTGGCTCTGTCGAAATTTTCTTTATTTGATCACTATTTTAATGTCTAAATTGACAGGACTATTAGTTAAGGAATTTCCAGATTATGTGTAAAAAAGTGCTGCCGAATTATTTAAACAAATTTAAAAAAAGGGACTTGGCATATGGTAGCGTAAAAAAGTGCACACATTTATTTTTTTTTTGCACACATCACTATATGTCTCTTTTTACACGGTACGCCTTGAAACGTATCTACGAGTACCGTGTAAAAACATGATTGGGTGTATATATTTTTTTTTGTATCAACACAATGTGTATTAAATAATGATTTGTTGGCGGGGGGTGTTGGCGGAAGTAGTCCCCTGATTGCTGCTCCAATAAAATAAAAAAAAAAAGTTCATTAACAATTGGCGCTTTCTCAGTTATCAATACAGTCTATTGAATTCTTTTTTTTCATCTTGTACAGAAAAAAAAATTATAAAGAAAAATCCAACTCAAATCAGCAGAAAAGTAAGCCAGCCACACCACCAGCCACCAAACAACATCAAGAAAAAATAGAGCAAACTTTCAAGGACTTGTATCCGTATCAAAGGAATGCCAGTGACATTCTATTTATTTTTGTAATTCGAAACGGCATGTGGTATTTGTGCTTGTCATTTTTCACTTAACTACAATTATTATTCTTTTAAATGAAAAATGTTTGTTTGAAAAACATAATTTTTATATCAATTTATATTTTTTGTTCGCTACAATTACAGCGAGAAAATTTTATAACAGAAGCAGGACAATTTTGAAAGGATTCCGCAAGCATTTTATATTAGTATAGTCAAAAAAAAAAAAAAAAAAAAAAACACTTGTTACTTTTTATTTAAGGAAAAAAAAAGCAAAACATTAAAATTTTTTTAGTAGAAATTAATTTACAGATATTGAACATTTTCTAATAATACAGCTAAAAAAGTTTGGTATGAATTATAAATTATTAAATCTGAAAATTTAAGGAATGACACATAATCCGGACTAAATAATTTGTGATCCATACAAAAAAAATTTCTTTAGCTGAGATATTATTTAATTTAAAAAAGTTTCAAAAGAATTTTTACACTTACCGTTTCGTTAAGGTCATATTGAACAAACTATAAAGGACATACCTGAAAATTAAAGAAGAAGAAAAAATAGGTATTAATTAAAAAATTTCAATGCAAAATTAAGAATGGTATTTGTTAAGTGATTCGTTTTGATTTCAAAATTTGCGAAGTTTTAGCTTTTGAACGATATTTGTTTTATATGAGTATTAAACAAGTGGGAATTGCAGATCAATGCCTGCCACCAAAACGCTTTAAAAGTATTCTACCTTTCAAGCTGGGGGTTGAATCTGAAACATACGCATTTACAAATTTGTGTATAAGTCCGAAAGTACTCTGTTAACATCGACAACATGACAATAACTTTCGGAAATGTGGAACTGCTCCAAACACCACTTTGGCGAAAGTAAAGTGACACATTTCAAAGACATTTGATTAACTGTTGAATGGAACAGTTTTGCCAAAACTTTTAGCTTTGTGATGGCTTCTCTCGATTTGTATCGAGCTTTCTTAGAGATCGCACTCTGATGGGATCTCATCAAACGAACTCGAGATTAATTCAGGGGTACCTCAAGGTTGTTTCTTATTTTTCCTAACGATCTTCTATGTCAAACTTCCAACCCTAACTACTCTTTCTCAGATAACAGCAGCGAATAGGGTCGTAAGATTCAATGTGCCTTGCTTAGGCAGAGATGGCCAACGGACACGCAGTTTCATCTGTAATAATAGAATGTATAAATATTGGGTAATCTGATACTCTTAATGATCTTAGCTAATTTCATTTTTCATTTCGCAAAAGATGCATTGTGCCTCGGTTATTTCACTCCATCTGATCTCCTAAATATATATACCACCTACATTCGACTGAAAGTGGAATAAAAATTGCATGGTTCAAAGTATATTTTGAAGTTACTCGACTGCGTACAGGAGAGGGCAAAGACGTTTATCGGCTACAGCAGGTTATCCAACTCTATTGACTCACTGAAGCATCTTCGCAATAAATAAATGTGTTTCACTGTACTATCGTTACTACAAAGATATGTGTTCTAATTAAATCAGGGAACTTATTCCCAAAATCGGAAGTTTTTTACGTACAACATTCTTTTCATTAAGGGCACATCCGATTGAGGTCGATATGCCACTGAATCGCATTACAGAGAAAATTCGTACTTTAGCTGAACCGTTCGTATGTGAAATAAACTCCCCGCAGAGTTTTCTCCAGTCGGTAGTATTCGAATCGAATGTCTACAAACACTACTTGCTCTATCCTCCATCGCACAACCAATTTTCCTAATGCACAATGAACTGCATAAGCAGGGGTCAACCCCTGACAGCCGACCCTATACCAAAAAAAAAAAAACGACCTAGATGAAGCACAAATAGTGGAAAATGAACAGCTGTGATTCAAATCTAAAGAAAGCCGAAAGAAATTATACATGAAACTGTACCACTGTGCAGCGAAGTACCCAGTTCACAGCAACTAAAATTAATTTCAATTATTGTTTTTATTAACTGCAAACTAATCGCATTAAATAAAATTAAAATTAAGCATGTAAATATTTAAATCTCAATTGCACGGTGTTAATTATATTCAACTTATTTTTTTTATAAAAAATCATAAAAAACTATAATAAACTAGAACAACTTGTGTAATATTCCATTGGAATATAGTTGGTAAATAATAAGCAGTAACAGAAACTTAATTAAAACCAAGACAGCTAAAGTATAGATATGATAACAAATATAAGTATGTATATATATATCGTTACCTTACCTTAAGCTATAAAGGTCCTAACTCGTTGTTTTTTCAAATCGCGTTTTTTGCTAATAAAAACTTAACTTATTAAAAAACTTAATGGATTAGCAATCGAAATATTATAATAAATACGTGATTTGAAAATATATATGAGTTAAGGCCTTCTAAAGATTAAGGTAACTATATGTATGTATGTATATAATTAGTATATAAACTCGATCACATACTCGTTCAACGCTGCTGAAATAGTTTTCGTAAATGTGCATGTTTTGGTTGAAATAATTTATGATCAAAAAACTAGAATCGATTAAATTGAGTTTAAATGAAAAATAATTGTTAGTCAGAGGCTGACTGCTTGCAGTCAGTCAATTGTCATTAATGATTGTTGTATTTTTTTTTTGTCAAGACAAAGAAATAAATTTAAAATTTTAAATCAGATTTACATATAATTTACTTAGAGAAAGTACAAAAACCCTGTGTATAAAGGGCAAATAGCAAAAATAAGTATGACAAAGAAGCAAAAATTAATCACAGCAAACGGCTAAAAAAAACATTAATTAAAATGGGCACTACATACAGTATTTATACTTTACAGGAAGTAGATGTTACATGCAATCAATGAGATATTGTATAGATGAAAAGAATAAGTTTTATAAAATACTACTGCACAAAAAGTACATTTGTATTAAAAAAAAATTTATTGAAACCTTTAATTTTTTTTTTTTAAGTTGTAACTTTTTTGAATACACAATTTTTTTACTTTGACCATATGCTTATTAAAAGGTACTTTTTTGAATACATATATGTAATAGATTTAAAAAAAATGTTTAGAAAAAAATTTTTAAAATGTTCTTTTTTAAGAAATAAAAGGTATTTTTAGGGAGATACGTTTCTTAAAGAAACCTTTTTTTGGCTTACACATACTTATGTGTAGTTTATTTAAAAGGTACCTTAAGTAAAGTACTTTCTTTTACCAAAAGTTAAAAATTATAGTTCATTTCCCGAAGTGAAAGCGACAAAATGTTTGGTTTTACCGGCATATAAAAAAAGTTTACATTTTGCCTTGCCAATTTGATTTTCATATACATATATATGTGTCAGTTTCAGTTAAAAGGGACCTATGGATGAAAAAATCGATTTTTACTTTTTTGGTGATTCTTAAAATAGACAATACGCTCTTTCTAATGCAGCAAACCGCAGTTTTCTAACTGCATTACTTTTAGTCATAAGTAAGCTTTAAAATACACCTTTTATAAGAAAGGAAAAGAACCCGATGAAAAAAAAATTTTAATTTAACAAAAAAACTCATTTTTTGCCCATTGGTCCCTTTTACCAGAAACTGACACTCATGAAAACTAATATTTAAGTAAATCAATATTTCCGAAATATTCTTTGTATACTTTTAGGAGCGAAAAACTAAGGCAACATCAATAGAACACAACGTCAATACTAATTTTGTATTCCCTAACTGTATTGTGACGATGGTGACTGTTTATCGAAACATACAACACACACATCTAATATTTGAGTCAGCTGACATTTATTTGACTATTTTCGGTAAAAAAATTATTGAATAAATAAAATTTTTGTGCATAATTTAAAATATAATGATTTTTCTTCTCGATTCGGACTCCAGTTACGAAGACAATAAATAAATTGAGAGTGGGAAGAAGACTGCTTAGACAGAAGTCTTGTATTTTTAGTTTGCCCGATGAGAACTAAGTAACAAATTTTAAGCAATAAATTTCCCAAGTAATGGATTTTTTTATCCTTTTTAAGATCTGGAAGTTATTTTCGCTTAAATAAACCATATTTTAAACATATACTAGTAGGAGCAATTCCACTGCGAAATCCTCTGGCTAGTGATGGATTATTTTCAAGTTCTTGCACGAGCATCTCGAATTGGTATTTATTTGTTATTTAAATTTTTTCCATTAGTTTATTTAAACACAAATATATAAAAATACCAAAAACGAAGAATGAAAGAGAACTTTAACGTTAATTTTGTCAAAGTTTTAAAACACAACACAAAGCAACGCAAGACAATACCAAAATCGAAGGCAGTTACAGACAACATCAACATAAATTTTGCTTACAAAATACCAAACAAATGTAAAAGTTATCGATTTTGCCACCTAGAATATCGATTGCCAACAAAAGATAAAAAACGGTGTTGTCTTCTATTGCCTTTGCCACATAGAATAAGGGTGAATATCAGCAACAACAGTCACAAATACATACTACATTTATACGCAATGCTTATTTGCGAATAAAGTTATGGGTAAATAGTGAACTCATTGTTTATTCGCGAATAGAATACAAATAATTTAACACTCAAATGGCATCTGGAATTAGTGGCAATATTTTTGATTTTTATACGCAGTAACAGAGTGAATAAGAAATTTTAAAGTTTCGAAGTCCTCTTTAAAGCCCGGTACTGTATTCAGTATTTCATTCGAAATTTCGTCAAAATACATGTATAAAACATTTGCATTAAAAGTTATGGCGTTTTCTTTTCTACACATAAAATGGCACCTTGTAGCAAGGTACAGATATAAAATGTCTTGCCAACCCTTTAATAATGCAGCTTGTTATTTTACTAGAACAAAACACAACTTATGAAAAAGTGCAACGCCCTGTTTTCAACAGCTGACAGCAAAGTTTTACAGGGCACTATAAACTCTGTCGTTTTTTACCGGGCATAAAGTGCAATGCCTTCCACCATTAGTGAGGGCGATTTTTTTAGAATCAATCACACTGCCCTTTTAGAGAGCAAAACACATTAAAGAAACGAACACCAAAGAACATTATCTGCATGGAGATGTACCATTATTTTTGTAGAAAATAAAACACCATTAGTGAAAAATTTTGCAACATATCAAATGTGTCTATCAACATTTTCACAAATCTGCTAAATAAAGCAAGTGGGCATTATCTGATACGGAATTTTGACATCTGATCAACAATGTCGAACTAGAAAAAAAAAATTAAAATATTACAACTTCCACAAATAGCAAAATATGTACGTATACATCAAATTTTAAACGGTTACAGGTAATAAAGGCAATAACTGAATAGCATGTAGGTATGTATTAAATACATTTTATAGGGTGCAAAACTAAAGGGAATACAAAAAACAGAAGAATATAAACACAACAACAGCACAAAGAAAGAAACACAAACAAAACATTATGATAACACGCAAATCAGGTAAAAATATGTATAATTTTATTACTAAAGATAAATTTATTTGTACCCTCGACAGGCTATTTTGCTACCTGTCAGTACAGATTGTTTATTGAGTCGTTAGCTGAGGGAGGCCACAGAGAAGAGAGAGACTATGAAATACATATAAAAATCAAACCTAAACAAAATTTGAGTCAAAAGCAAGCAACTTTAACAAACACTCCAACTCATGAGTGCGTCATAATGTGAGTGGAAATTAAGTGAGTTTTTTTTTTGTATTTTGTTTGTAATCAAATAAAATTGGTCACGCTAAATAAACTGAAAACAAAGAAATACTAAATGAAAACAAGCAACAACTATGAGAATGAAATTCAGAGCGGACAAAGACAAAAAGTGTAAAGGAAACAGAAACTAAGAAAAAAAATTAACAAAATCAAGTTAACAAAAGTAAAATATACAAACTGTTCGTCAGTCTTGTATTAGACGGCGTATTAAAAGCGGGTAGAAAATTAAGTGGCAAAACAAAGCTCTTCAAAAATAATTGTGATTATTGAAAAATAAAATTTAAAATTTTTAAAAATTAAAAAGGAAAAATTCCATTGAAGTGGAAAATCGCGTTTTCAAGAACTGAAAATGCAATAAAGTGATTATAAATGAATTCCAACAAAGTGTCGAACTATTTCTATAACAACATCTGCACGTGGTCCTTGGAACAAAAAAAGTTTTAAGCAACAAGTTGTGTGACCTTTAAATTTTTGAAGACTCTTCTAACATTCATCTTGACAACTACTGGTAGCAACTGTTTGTAGATAAATCATAAATATTGATGACATTTGAACAAACAAAACAAACATCTTTATTATTTGGAAATCGTCTTTAACGACTGGCTGTGTGCCACAAGTTCATTTATTCGTTTATTATCGTTTCAACAAAAAGCCGAAAGGGGATTCATATCTTAACAAAAATTTAACAAAATAATTTTCAACCATGACTGAGGTAGCCTGCCTAATGTTTATTTGCCCTTGGCTGGTATTGGTTTTCATCCTAATTTTTGCAATGACTGTTTTGTAGAATACTAGAAAAATATGTATGTATATTACATCAGATACATACATACATACATATGTATATCACATATCTGAGGGATGAAGGAATGACGGTGTTGATATCTTCTTTTCTATTCTTAACTGAACAACAATCTTGAATAGAGCAACATGTTGTCACAAATTGTAACTGAAGCAAAGGAACGCTGGAAAACAACCTGTTTATATAACAACAACAACAAGAAACCAAAAACTATAATCAATAAAATGTTATTCATAAAATTTGTTCCTAGCGTAATCTAGAAGTAAGATTTAATAAATTAAATGGCTTAAAATGATGAATACGAAATAAAATTTTAGACTTAAGATTTGATTAAAAATTGTACCTGAAAAAATAAACAAAAGTGTTAAAAAATATGTCACATAACAGTGATATGAACATGATAATGATCGCATAAAAGAAAATTGTTGAGAAATGTAAAGCAACAATGTTGCACAGCATACCAGCTAAAGCCAAGATGTGCATATAGAAAGAAGCACCAATCATTATTTACACTTGTAATTTTAAATATGTTTTAAGTGGTAAATTATGAAATAAATTTCATCTAATATTTATTACGAGCCGGCACTTAAAAGTACAGTTTTGATGGCGTGTTAAAGTATATTCTAAAATGTGGAATGTTTAGAAAACTTCTTTGCATTCTACAAATTCAATACAAAAATGTACTTTCACACTGCTTTGCTACATAATATGTACATATATATGTGTGTTACTAAAATTTTCTAGTTTATTTTTATTACATACATACATACTACTTGATATTAGTAAATTTCTGAACCTTTTGTTAATTCCTAAGATTTGCTATTTTTAAAAATATTACTAAATATTTTATTACTAAATATTTATGCTACATTTCATTTCTTGTACTATCACTCATATGAAAATCACCAATAGCATTTATTTATATTATATTTTTAAAAAAATTTGCTATATTTGCTATGTATGTATTATAAAAAATGCTATATATAGTAAATTCCTCCAAAATTTGCTTCATATAGTATATTTGCAAACAGAATTGCTATTTGTTGTAGATTTGAGTGAAAACTTTATTTCTATTTGTAGCAACTATTTTGGAAAACTTGCTATCTATAGTGAATTTTTCAAAACTTTGATATTTATGGTCTAAATATATTTGCTACATTATAAAATGTTTAATAAATTTTAGAAAATATATTTGCTATTGAAAGATACTTTATACAAAAATGATATTTGTTATAAAAATAAAAAAAAACTGCTATTAGTAAATTTCTGCACCTTTTGTTAATTCATTACAAATTTGCTATTTTTGAAAAACTTACTAAATATTTATGGTACATTTCATTTGTTTTGCTATTAATAAATTTTGATGTGCTATTTTTGCTATTTTGTCTAAATGGAAATAAAATTATGTATGCTTAAGTTAAGCTGTGCTTTTTTTGTAAAGATTCAATTATATTTTAAAAATTTTTGTATAAGCTTCTGGAATATTATATATTCTCAATATTAAAATGATTTTTTTATAATGACAATTACAATTTCCGCAATTAAGTTATACATTTTTTATATACAAGTGTGTAGTATTTAAGAAGAAATTTCAATAAAACTTTAAAAATATGATAAGAAATGTTTTATTTAAAAAGAAGACACTATGGTCTAATGAACATTATATGGTTAAACATCACTTAGGCCCAAATTTACAGTCTCTAGTTAACTAATGATGATAGATTAACTCATGATATTTGTATGAAAAATCTTTGGCTAAACCATTGTTGTTATTTAACTAATTACCTCAAATTTGCGCCTTGGAAATAATTCTTTGAGAACTGAATTTGTTCAGGCCGATTTTTAAAAAGATCAAGTTTCTTTTTGGGTTTACGAATTGGAGTATACGAGTTATCGTAATTTGGATCTACATAAGTCCATGCAATAAAATTTGCTGGGCAAAAATATCAGTTTATTAATTTATAATTTCTTTTGCTGAGAAGGCAAATTCATTTCCAAAAAATAATCATAAAATTTGAAAATTCATTTTGCATTTATTTGAAAATATTATTTTTAATAATATGACATCACTTTCACCGTTTATTTTATTATGAATTTAAATTTGTTTTATTTTATGCCAAAAAAAAATTAATAAATACAAACAATCAAACAAACAAAGTTTCATTCTATAACAATTGTTAAATAACTTCGATGAGTAATTGAAATAAATAGGTGTGTGTGTGTGAGAAGTAATGGACATACAATTCAAAATACGATCAGCTCACACAACCAAATCATGTATGTACTGAAATGTATTTTGAATAATTAATTTTATTTGCATTCGACTCTTTTTCTTTTATTTGCTTATGAGTTTGTATAAAAATTTCTTTTATTTTTGATTTCTTTTATTATTTTAAGTTTTTTTTTCTTCAGCCCATAAACAGGAAGTAGAATTTCGAATGAAAAGCAATAAAAAGAAAAATTTATGCAAAATATTAGAAGCGCATTAGTACGTACGTACACTTTTAACCATAACATTGTTATGTAATCGAATACAGTTGTTGAATTGAACAATTCAAAAGTTGCTTTAAGTGTCGTAGATCTTAAAAATGTTGTAGAAAGTCTCCATATCAACATGTTTGTGTGGAAGGCAACTACAAACATTTATACAATCTACAACATTTAAAACAACTTGTGAATTGGCTAAATATGTCGGCAGATACAAAAATTATTATTTTACGCTATCTGCTGCTAAACGGTAAAATAGTATTTAAAGAATAGCATATTTTTAAAAATAACATGCAATAATTTGAATAACTTTTTATTTTTTTAACTTATCCGGTCGCATAATTTTTTTCTACATTGTTTTATGTAAAATTAAAATAGAAATAGCCGGTAGTAGTAAACATTTATTTTACAATCTATTGCTATTTAGTAGCATTCGTTGCAATATCTGCTATTTTATAATATTACTGAAATTCTGCTATTTGCCGTAATTCTTTCATAAAATTCGCGGATTTGCATAACAATTTCTATAAGTAGCATATATATTTTTAAATTTTTAAATTTTACTTTGAATTTTAGAAGATCTAATTTTGTTTTCGAATAGTATATTTTATAAAAAAAAAAATGTAGAAAATTTCTATTTATTCTATTCATGTTTTTCTAATATTTGCTACTGTAGTAAACTTTATGAAAGCTTAATTTTATATTAAATCAATGAAAATTTTGCTATTTTAAGTAAAACGCTAAAAAACTGCTATTCTTTGACTAAATATTGCAAAATATTTTCAAGTTTTTTTTTTTTTTTATTTAATAGCAGTTTTTCGAAAAAGTTATATTTTTCTAAAATTTAAACCATAGTAAACTAGTATACACTGTAGTAAAACTACTGATATTATTTTACTTGAATGTATCAATAGTAGTATTTAAAAAATATTTTGCAATCTGGAGCAAGAATAGAGGAATTATTAATTACTATTTTTCGAATATATTTTAAAAAATCTTATATTATTCCAAGATTATCTATTAAAAATTATTTGATTGTATATTTGCTATTTGTAGGAATTCATTCGAAAACTTGCTATTATGGGAATATTTGCAATCCTTGGAAACTTTTATAAAAAAAATTACCATTGATGACTTTTTTGAAGAAAATTTGCCGATTCAAAGAAAATGCTACTGCTATTGATAGCAACTGTTATTTATCGAGTAATAGGTGACAAAGTAAACTTAATTTTGCACCAAATCCGCCATTTGTTGAATTCCCGACTTTTCCTTACGCAGCAAGTACGAACAAAAGTATGCTATTGTATTAATTTGTACTAAATATTGCTATTGTAGCAAATACATATAATACAAATTTAATATTTTTCGCTATTTTTAATACAATTTTATATCATTTTCTGCTTGAAAAATTATTTAGATAAATCCTTACCACCAATTCTTTAAAATTTGGCTAAATTTACAAAATTTTGCTGTTCTCTAAATAATTAAATCTTCGCTAGTTTTTGCACAGATTCGAGACGAGCAAAAGATTTTCCTTCTATAAAAACAATTAACAACAGAGTGCTATTATTTTTAGCAAACTGTGAAAAAGTTTTTAATTAAATTTTTGTTGTTATATTTTCTTTTATAAAAAAAAACGCATCCAAATACTCGTAAATTTTCTTTCTACTATTTTTGCAATTTATTTTTTATTTTATTGCGCTAATTATTTTATAAAGTGCTGCATTTCCATTTTAAGACAGTCGCGTCTATAATAAACTGCAATTAAGTGTTATAAAAACAACTTCGAATCAAATTTGTGTTATTAAAAGTTCATAGACCTGAATTAAGTGAAAATAATCCTACGATAAAGTAAATATTTTTACATTCAGTTTTTTTTATTATAAATATAACCTGGTGACCCAGTAAACTGTACGTGTGGTACCTACCATGCAGCAGCAACATAAGTTGACTGCACCCCATCATATTGTGTTGTGAAAATATAGGAAATATGTAGGTATGTATTAGTGATGTTACGAATACTCGTATTCGTATTCGACTATTCGCCTGTTTTAAGATATTCGTATTCGTATTCGTATTCGCCAAATTCAAGCGAATATTTTTCGAATAATTTTCCCATACATTTTCCAAAAAAAAAATCATACAAAAGTTTAAAAAAATTACATAAAATGTAAAAAAATATATTAATTTTTATTAAAAAAACCCCTTTCAATTTCACGCAAAGTAATATCCTTCTTAAAAAACAAACAAAAATATATATAAATTATAATTTAAGTTGTCTCAAATGTATTAATAAAATTAAAAATGCTTTCGCAGCAGTGAATTGAACAAAGTACATCATCTATCGGCAATAAATTGGAATATACTCGTATAACTTAAGTGCATGATATTTAAAGAAACTCGGTGAGATGTTTTAATTCTGTTTATATGTAAATGTATAAGGGTGGGAAGCTACAGGAATCAAACTAAAACTTTTTATATATGAAATTCCACTGACACAGGTGGATGCGCCTTCTGCAAAATTATTAATTAAAAACCCTAACAGAGTAAGAAAAACGAAATCTGAAAGTATGTAAATAAAATAATTAAAAAATGTTCTGTAGAGGTTTTCAAATTTGGCATCTTAATGCAATAATAATGTTAAATCACAAAATTTTTTTTTTTCATTTATAGTTACTAACGCAAAGGCAGGGATTTTTTCCAATTAAATTTGAAATATAAACCTCAAAAGAAATATTCGTATTCGTATTCGGCGAATACTGTTTTAAATATTCGTATTCGTATTCGTATTCGCGAATACTAAAAATTGATATTCGTAACATCACTAGTATGTATATGTTTTCCCGCCACAAGCCAAATACTTGTCGTCAGTATGAAAATTAACTAAGCGTGCAATTTTACTATTTTTGTTAACATGAAAAAAAAAAACGAATAAAATAGATTTACTACAAAAAAATAAAACGCAAAAGAAGTGAAGGCATGGGATGTAAGGAATAGAACAACAAACTATCAAATGCACATAAGCGAGTTTTTCATCACGTATGCATGGGAATGTGTGTTCTCAAACAGGAAATGCAACAACATTTTTATGTTAACAACTTCGACGAGGACTGCTGTAGGATGGATACAAAAATTCAGTATTTTTTTTTTGCTTTTGTAGGTTATCATCCTTTTAAATTATGGCAGCATAAAGCAACACAAAAACTGAAGTATATTTTTAGGCGACTTTGGTTGTTACAAATTAGTTGTTTGCTTTTAGGCGTGCAAAGGAAAAAAAACCATCCTAAAGAATTGCAGGAAATGACTATTTGTGCATTTGTAAAAAACCGGAAATGAAGTTAAAATTCTGTGTTACGAATATATTTTCTTTTGAATGTTGCTGTGTTTACAGTTCTATTAACCTAAATTTGAATTTTTGTTTCTTTGTTTGTTGTGGTTTTATTTACACTGCACGTTTTAATGATAACAAACAAATAAGAAATGTTCAAATAAGCAGATGGAAAAGTCAATGACTTTGGTTTTAATTCTATCGTTTTTTAAGTTGATACACGTCTGCCGGTGTTTTATATAAAAAAAAATTATATTAAAAAAAACCTTTGATTTGAAGGCTTATTTTAAATTTAACCTTCAACTTTGGAATTGTTTTTTTTTTATTATTTAAATTTTTTTTATTATTAATTTTACATTTTGTTTAAAGTGTTTATAAATTACCTAAAAAACATGACCTGTTCAAACATATTGGTATTTTTTTTGTTGCCTATTTATGCCCATATATTTTTTTTGCTTGTTTGTAAAGGGAAGTTTCTATTTTAAAGTATTAAAAACTAGTTTTGATCTTGATTTTAACAGTTTTTCTTATTCATGGCCAAAAATTTAAGTTTCAAAAATATTTTGTTGTAAGCAATGTGTGTTTTTTTTTTGTTCGCAAGGGAAAAATTAAATTTATTTTATTTCGTTGTAACTTTCACTTTTAATTAGTTTAATCTTTAAAATTGGATGTAATTGTGCAGATCTTATAGTTTAATTACCACTTAGTAATTGTGGAAAACAAATTAAATGGAAAGGTTTTTTTTGAAAGTTCATACTGCGCGATTTCACGTTTTTTAAACTGCTGGCAGTAAATATATGTAAGCCTATATATTGCATTGCATCATTTTCACTTAAATGCACCCCACTTAAAAGCCTTCTCCGCTTAGAAAAAAATAATATTGTAGAGACAAAACTTTATGTATCTGTGATAATCATTCTCTTAACCCATCACAAAGACCTTCTTCAAATATTTATATACAAACCATTTTTTACCCATTACTTCGTTTATTTTACATTAGAAAGCTATAAACACATTCGCCACAGCAGACTACACGAACACAAGACTAGAAATGCTGCTAGCTACCGATGTAGCCGTTGAGCCAGCTACTTAATTATTTTGGAAACGACAGATACACAGTAAACAGCTGAACCTGAATTGTTGCAGTGGTGATATTTAGCGCTTTTACTTCTTTAAAGTTTGCTTCACTTTGTATGGATTCGATTTGACCGAAAAAATTCATCTCATGGATCTCTTTTGGCTCCGGAGTTACGGGGTTCAAAACTAATTTTTAATTGGCCATAACTCCTAGAATATTTAACGGATATAAGCGATGTGGATATCAGTCTAAACTTCTCTAAAATACCTTTATACTGGTATTCAAATTTTTTTAAAACAATTTATCCATTGCGAGTGAAATTCAGTTTTAAAATTTTTTATCTGACTTTTCACTTTTAGAGAGAACTTACCATGCTTTTATTTGGTGTATACTTGAAAGCTGTCACCGATGAAATACGTAAGTTATGCTTCTTTAATGATGATTTTAAGAATTAAATGAGTTATTTAGAGCATTTGAAATGATACCTACATATGTCGTTTATATTCGTTCTATATTGTAGGATTTATGATCAATAATATATTAAAGTTTTGAACCCCGAAACTGCGAAATCAAGAGAGAGCGCCGAAAAAAATGCACAAAAATTTTTAGGTAAAAAAGGGCTATTACCCTGTGATTTTTTTTTCAAATATTCCATATAACAATAAAGCTAATAAAAATTTTTGATGCGTACGAGTATATACATATTTTAAAATTTAAACTTTGTTATTTTCTTTTTTATTTTACAATAAAAAATATTTCTAATCACTAATTTGCTTTACAAATTTTGTTATATTGTCAACACTGTTTTGGTTTTGTGGCCATCAGAAATAGAAATTAGTTTAATTCGACTACACGACAAAAGTAGCATGGACAAAAACCTGTTGCCGTGTTGCCTTGCTGTCTTCAATATAATCATTCTCATATGCACACATGTATTCTAATTTTGACAGGTGGTAGTCGGTAGTCTGCTGTGGCGAATGTGTTTAATGCTTAATGTAGGCAATACACGATCTCTATACCAAATTAACCGAAGAGATAATAAGTACCAAAACTGAGAGACTAACGAAAGTACCAGAATTTTTTTTTTATTTTATCTGCCAGAAAGTACTCTGTATTTTATTGTATGCTATAAACTATATTTATGAAAACATTTGCAAAAAAAAAATGTAGAAATTTTGTCCTGTTTTTACCGTTTTTAGTACTCTATGGGCCTTATTACGGTTCTCGAATCGACTTCAAATGTTGTAGCAGATTAAAAGAAACGCACAACAGTTTTCTTTAATATTTATTAGAATGTTTATTTAAGCAATAGGTCTTTTCAAAAAAAAGTTTTCTTTAATATATTACAGCACTCGAAATCGATTCGAGAACCGTAATTAAGCCCTATATTTTTAAATCGTGGTCATATGTTATCCGTCTAACGAATTTAATCCAATTTTCCACTCAAAACTTATCAATTTGAAACTTCTTATGGCAGTAATAATTTGTCCACTGAACATATAAAACTTTTTAATAAATTCATACACGCAACCATACTTATAGATTATACTAGTTCCGATGTTATATTATAGCTTAAGTGACATTTGGAGAATCGCATAGTAGGCAATAATTTAAATGTTACATAGAAAATGTATTATTTAAGTCAAGTAAAATGCATTTAATATTTCGGTTTAACGATAATCACACTTTTTATATACATATATGTGCATATTCGAAAAAATTTTATACCATGGACAAGGATTATGGGATAAATATAGAATTAATTTGGATAGGCGATACTCTTCTGCTTCCACAAAGAAAAAAAAATTGAGTCTTTGAGCTAAATTCAAAATCCCAAAACGGGTGTTAAAAATAAACAACCAAACAGATAAAATTTTTTTTTTGTACACTTACTTTACAAATTTGCAAATTATTTTTGCTACGTTTGATATTTACTTAAAATCATCAATTGTTGAAATTTATTAAAATCAATATAATTAAAGCAAACTTACAATTAATTTACAACGTCTCTTAGATATATATATTTTCTAATAATTATTTTTTAATACTCCCACCAACAATCATTGTCAATCAATAATAATTATGGTTTTTGCGTCAGTTTGGCTGACTGTTCATGATGTATTTGATGATCAGAAAACGCTAAGAATTAATTAGTTGAAATTTTATTCTAAATTTAAATAGAAAATGCAAAAATAAGGAGAAAAATGGTCAGATCATAGTTAAAGAGAAATATTTATAATGAAAGTTAAATGAATTAAAGTTGCAAAACGAAACGTAATGCACAATTCGTGCAGAGGGTATGGAAGAATAAACTGTACAACAAAGGTTAAGAAACTAAAATTTTCTAATGAAGCTTATTAACGTTACTTTTACGCTGCATTTACACATGCCATTAGTGGCATGCCATTGCTGTATACGTATTATCAACGAAAAACTGTTCGAAAAAGTCGAATCTCTTGCCATTTGATTTTGTGTTTACACAGTGGCATGCATGCCACTTTATTTTCAAAATGTTGCCGAAGCGTTAACTTGAGTACATTCGTTTCCTTCTCAAATTGGAAAAAAAAAATAACCAGAAAGAAAGAGAAGAGAGCAGAGAGTTACCAAGTTTATCATATAGGCACATTTTTGGGGAAAGTGTTAACATTTATTATTATTTGTATTATATTATTATTAAATTATTAATGCGCTACAATTAACAATCTTCCATTTTTATGCGTATTTCAACAAATAAAACATAAAAATACATTTAAAATATTTAAACTTCAATTAGAATTTTACAGCAATCCGGTAAAGCGGCATTAAATTTTTAACAGGGTAACACTGCAACATCGTTTTGACATTTAGTGGCATGCAAGTGCCAAATTTTCAGTGGCTTGCAAAATCTGCTGCCACTGGAGCTGCCAGTTCGAAAAATTTGTGTGTGTTAGTGAAAAATCTTGAATGTATTGAGTTTTTCGAACTGTAGTGACATGTCAGTGGCATGTGTAAACGCTAAGTTATATGGAAAGTCCCCCTAAATTATTATTTTTTTTTTTTTCAAATTGTGTATTTAGCATATTTCGATAGATCGCCACCCTTTAAAATTAGTGATGTGAAAAAAACGAGTTAGGGCCTTTCTATATTAAGGTAACGGTATATTGTTTATTAGGAATGAAACAAGTAAATTTATTCATTTTTTCAAAAATATACACTTGCCGGGAGGCAAAATGGACCCACATGAATAAATAAAGGTTAACAACGTCATTACAAAATGACAATTTAGCCAATTTAGAATTGTTTTCGTACCAGCCGAACTCCTTTACCCAGAATAATAAGAAAAATATGTATTTTTTTTTTCTCCAAACTAGACATCATGTCGCCGAGCGAAGGGTTTTTTACTCGAAATCAAAGCTCTCATCATATTTTTGTTTATGGCATTTTGTTTATCATTTAAAATGTTTTATTTTTAGTTCATGTGTCATCAGTTGTTGTTACCAATTTCTGTTTTTAAGTATATTTTCTAGTTTTTTTTTTTATTCATTCTCCGTAGACAGAACGAGTATAAAATTTGTATTTTTTTGCGCCTAAGGTTAGTTACCTTTCACTTTACCTTCTAATCGATAGAAGAATTACAAACCTCATGTTGTAGGTATAGGAAAAGCATAAGAACAGAATTATTGCGCCATGTAACCACAATATTATTTGCCGTTAATCAATCTCTCAGTAACAAAATAAATTCAAAGCAGACAATTGAAAGAGTTAAAACAACTCACATGATAATGGCTGTTATTACAAATGGGTGTTAAGACGAACTATTTTAAATTTGTAAATTTCCATTATTTGGGCCAAGTCTTTTTGTTATTCGAAAACTAGATAAAGATTAGAGAGAACCAAACTGGTGGTTCATATTTTTTTCGGCGTTTGAGCAGTTATTAAGTCAGCGACAAAACACCCTAAAGCTAAGATCCAACTATCGGCGCAATGCACCAATTTTCGTCGCAATTCATGTGCCGATAGTGTGACCGCACACAATTTTTCAAAATGCGACAATCTGCGCCGAAATTGTGCTGAGTATGGACAATCAAAATCAACCTTGATGCGCCGATAATGTGAACCCACTATTTCACAATGTTAAGCAATCAATTTGTAAAAAATGCGCCGATTTTTGTCGGCCACTTGTGCGCCGATCAAAGTCGACAATCAGTGGCGATACATGGGATGGAAAAACGAATTTTGAAATTTCACCACCTGGCTATTAAAACTAAATTTTTTTGAACTTATTTTTACCAAAAATAATTTGTTTTATCTTGTATTCATATATATTTTAATGTTTTATTTGCGCACTAGGTCTTTTTGTTTTAATATATATCTATATTTAAACCTGTTTTTGAAATTTCGCTTAAAGGCCACGTGACTATTTTCGCCTTGATTCGCCCCTTGTTTTTGTGCGCCACTTACTCTACGTCTACACCTAACATAAATGCTGTCATAACTTGAAGTTAAAAATTTCTTTTCAAATACCTATTTGTGGTGGGGTACACAAACTTATAACTTTTCATTATTTTTAGTTCGTTGCCGCGTCAAGTAACTACAATGAGAGTTTTTTTATAGCTTATTTTAATTTCCACGTTTTTTTTTTAATTATTAATTTTGGCTACACTTTTTTCACTTCCTTCTGCAGTAGAATTTTCCAAAATGCTACAACAAAAAAGCCGTCCGTCAAGCTAAAACGTCAAATAAGCCGTCCGTCAAGCTAAAACTTTAAATTATGTTATAAAAGCGCTTTCCAAACAAACCTTATAACAGCTGACATGAGCAGTCAAAACAAACCTTAACTTGAAGTATACTCGAATGTTAAAGAATATAAATAAATGCTTCTAAATGTTGTACATATGCTTTTAAAAATATTAAAATTTTAATTTACAATATATATCAAAATTGTTTGTAAACAAAGATTACAAAGAAAATAGAATTTGGCATTAATTTGTACAAAGCGAATTTTTGAATTCGCCCTTGCTCCAACCTTGTTTTAATTCGCCTTGATTTGTACTGTTGTACCGATTTTGCCATCCCTGAACACAGCTGTTTACAAACAACAAGAATAAAAACTACGTACTGTGCAGTAAGTTCAATTAAAATATATGTATTAATTCTTTATTATTGATTAACCAGTCTCTTACCCAAATGCTACGTTTTTTAAGTGTTATTTTATTTCTTATTTTTTTGTTTTTCTTAAGCATTGACGTAAAAATATATAGAGCCAAAGCAATTTGCTGTTTTTTATAGAAATCCATTCCGAAAATGTAACTGTATCTGCCTCAAGCAAAGAAATAAAAACATATGATTTAATTTGCCCAATGATGCACGATAGTGTGATAGCATTGTATCGATTATTGTCGCAATTGGAATTTGGCCGATATGAGCCGAAAAAAACTGTGGCAATATGCGACGATAATGGGAACGCCCAAAAATTAATTGTGCAATATTACATAGCAAGTCTCATAATGGGCTGTACATATAATACGTAACGTCATTTTTAAGGCTCTCTTATTTAGCTTAAGAACACATCACTAACATTCGGCTGCAAGACTATGGAAAACCTAATCGCGAAAAAAAAACGTAACTAACATTTTTTCCAAAATAGACTTTTTGATGTCAAGGGTGCTTTTTTTAAAGAGTGACACAAGTTTAACTGCCTGTTTTTAGAAAATGAAAACAAAATAGTGAGTGAGAATTTATATTGAAAACAACAATAAAATACGAAAATTTGTTTTTGTTTTCAATATAAATTCTCACTCACTATTTTGTTTTCATTTTCTAAAAACAGGCAGTAAATCATAATAAAACAAGGAAATATATTTTTAATATTAATGAAACGGGCTTTATATTCTAATGGGATTAAATCACACGATCTTGGTGTACAATTAATTGGGCCATTACGTGAAATTATATATTTTCGTCAAAAGTTTCTTTGAGTAAATCAATTGTAGCGCCTGCTGCATGATGAGATTGACGAATAGAACAATTATTTTGATTAAAAATTTGAACAATTTGCACGCGTTGCTCTGGTTAAAGTCGATTCATAATGAAATTTTAAAGCAAACTGAACAAAAAGCAACTATCAGCTGTTAAATTTATCTTATTATAAATTTGCAATTCCAACTTGGACCATTGGCTTTAATTTCCCATTGGTCAAAATGAGTGACAAAGAAAAATATGCCCACAAGAGCGGCACTATAAAAGTGCAAAGTTTTGAAAACTTATTCCATAACTTGAAGTCTCCCTAAATTGAAGTTTCTTTTCTGGATAATGTTGATTCAAATTATGGAAGTTCAACTGTATTTGCAATGGCGGCACAAGCGCGTAGTTGCTTTTTTGACAGTTCATCTCAGAACATTGTTGTTATGAGATTTATTATAACAACGCTCTCATAACAATTATCATAAGACTGCAATAACATTAATTTGAAGTCTACACGTCATATACTTTTCTCTGCGATTGAATTTGACGTTCTCATCTCAGATATTATGTCAGCTAAAATAATTTAAGTTTTCAAAAAAAGGATATCTCTAAAGGATTAAAACTTAAAATTGATCACCTTTAATAAAATGTTATGAAGAAATTTATAAAATCCGATTCTTAAAAATTTTGCTTAGCAGTCTTTTACAAATCGTACGAAATTATAGCATTTTATTGCTTTAAATAGCTGATAAAATAAAAAAAAATTGTACTATTGTGGCTTTTACGGCTTTACGAGTATTTGCAATGACTTTATGTTTTTCGCATTTTTTTTTCTCTTTTTAATTTTTCGAACGTTTTATATCGTATCAAGTGGCAAAAAGAATAAACTGTTTCTAGGAGACAATAATATAATAAGTTGTTTGTACTGTAATTCACCTAAAATAGAATACTCGCGTAATTCCAGAATACGTGAGTTCGTGTTGTAACCTGGTAAACACAACAATGTATCACTTGGTAACTATGGAAACCTTACAAAGAAAAAAAAAATAAACAAGCGACTTTGTCTTAAGTTCAATAAAATAGTGCACAACAAGAACAACAAAAAAAGTTTAAAGAAAAAGAAAAACCAGCAAATAGATACCTACCCATTCATAGGAAATGAAGCAAACAGAGGAAATAATACTTATGACCCAATACAATATATTTTCTACTACTCAGGTTTTTCTTAAATTTTCCATCATTTATACCTGCTAACATGTTCTTAGTAAATTTAGTTTTAGGTAAATTCTTCGAATTTCGTTCGACCCTAAACCAAAGAAATGAAAACCTAAAACTAAATCGTTTTAATCGTCATTTCAATGAAAACAAAAACCCAAAAACATTGAAATAATACAGTAGTGGCCTTAAATATAGAAACAACTGCAACAGAGAAAATACACCTTTATGCATTTTTGCAATAATATCGGCAAAATATCATCTAAAAAATATGTAGTTGCATCATTTGCTACTATGAGGAAGAATTAGAATTTATTAGCTTTTGTAAAATCACTTGTAATATTTTTTTTTTAATTTCATCTTTTAACCCAAAGCAACGGGCTTGACTTCACTGCATTTATAAATTTCGTTGTAATTTACTTAATCATTGACATTATCTTTCCCATCTAGTATCTCGTTATTATCGTTTTTTTTTTTTTTTTCACTCAACAATTTATTTCCCATTATTAAAAATGGTTTAAAGCGCTTTTTTGTAAATACATCTGGTATTCTCATGAAATTGTTTATATCGCAGTATACGTTATTTTCTCAATTCGAAGAATTGCAATTATTTCTATTTATTTAAATTTTTTCTATTTCGTTTGAAGTTTGACTGCATTTTTTTTGTTTTGTTTTCGCAAACTGTTATAATTGCATGCAAAACGTGTTGCAACATTCGACTTTATGTCATAATGCTTTTTAGTCACATATATAACCCATTATAAAAAAAAACAATTAATAATTTCTTAAAGTACGTTCACATTGGGGAAATATTGGATAAAAAAAATATTAAATATTTGTTAGCTGTAGTGTGGCCATCAAATATTTTTAAATGGCAAACAATAAGCCAGCTGCTTTTGTTAACTATCAAAAATGTTCCCAATGTGAACATAACGTGACCACTAAATGGTAAATAAAGGGTGTTTCTTAAAGAGTGTCACAACTTTGAGTTGGAATCACTGCTTTATATGAGCACCCGTTTAACAGCTGATAGTTTCTTTTTGTTTAGTTTGCTTTGAAATTTCATTATGAATCGTATTTAACCAGAGCAACGCGTGCAAATTGTTCAAATTTTTAATCAAAATAATTGTTCTATACGTTAAACTCATAGTGCAGCGGGCGCTACAATTGATTTACTAAAAGAAAATTTGATGAAAAAATAATTTCACCTAATGGCCCAAATATTGGACCACTAAGATCGTGTGATTTAACCGCATTAGATTATTTTCTTTGGGGTTATGCACCCTTTGCGAAAAAAGCTACAACGTGCGAAAAATTATTGAATATCAATAAAACCATAATATTGTTAAAAAAAAACGCTAAAGCCTTAAAGAATGCAAAAAAACTTCTTCCTAAATAAATCGTAAATATGGCGAAAATTGCGTAAAAAACAAATTTATGATCAGAGAAATAAATATTTGGTAGACATTGTTAACATATTTCGAGCAACAAAGGAAAAATTTAATATTTATACATCCCTTTTGTAGATTTTTCAAATAGCACTAGTTGAAATATTTTTCTGATTATAAAAAAAAATTTACGAACTTTAGCCTGTACAAATATTAACAAATATTAATAATAAACAGTTCGTAGTAATTTAAAAAATTACAATTAATAACATAAAACAAATTTATGTTTTTTGATAGTTTTATCTTATTTTAAGGATAATTTTTGATCAACTGTGACCACAGGGAAAATATGTTTTTCGATATTTATTTTACTACTGTTTGATGAAACAAAAGTAAGCAAATAATCACCCTTATTCTATTACGCGTCGTCAACAACGTCGGCAATTTTAAGGCAACATCAATAGAACACAACATCAAAACTAATTTTGTATTCCCTGACAGTATTGTGACGATGTTGCCTGTTTATCGATACAACAATACACATATCTAATATTTGAGTCAGCTGACATTTATTTGACTATCTTCGGTAAAAGAGTTTTTGAATAACTGAAATTTTTGTGCATACATTAAAATAAAAATGATTTGTTCTTCTTGATTCGGACTCCACTGACGAAGAAAATAAATAAATTGACAATGGAAAGAAGAGTGCTTAGACAGAAGTCTTGTATTTTTAGTTTGCCCGATGAGAAGTAAGTAATAAATTTTAAGCAATAATTTCCCAAGTAATGGATTTTTTTCTATCCTTTTTAAGATTTGAAAGTAATTTTCGGTTCAATAGACCACATTTTAAACATACGAGTATACTACTACTAGGAGCAATACCGCTGCGAATCTGCACAATCTTCTCCAATTGGCATTTATTTGTTATTTAAATTTTTTCCATTAGTTTATTTAAACCAAAAACACAACACAAATATATAAAAATATAAAAAACGAAGAATGAAAGACAACTTTAACGTTAATTTTTTTTTTAAGTTTTAAAACACAACACAAAGCAACGCAAGACCACACCAAAAATACCGACGACAAAATCAAAGGCAATTACAGACAAAATCAACATAAATTTTGCTTACAAAATACCGAACATAAATAAAAGTTATCGATAAATGGCAATATTCCCACATAGAATACCGATTGGCAACAAAAGATAAAAAACGGTGTTGTCTTCTATTGCCGTTGTCATATGGAATAAGGGTGAATAGTAAAACATATAAAAAAAATATTTCAAGTAAATGTTTCCCCAATGTGACTTTAGAATACATGTATGTATAAATCAGAGATGGAAATGTGTGTACCTTAATACTGTACACTAGCTTTAAGCCGTGACTTCGCTTCAGGCTACATACGAGTATAAAGTTGGCAATAAACTATCTACATACAAAATTTATCGAAAAGTACCAAAGTAAAAAGTACCCAAAGTAAGAAAAATAAATAATTTTTTAAAATACAAAAGGTCTGTCAAAATTATTTCATTCAAAGGCTTTATATACCATAATAAAAATGATTTTAGTGGATGGACATTCACTTCAAAAAATTTTTCAGCGGGGAAACCTAAAATTTTTTAATGGTCTTACAATATTAAATTTAAACGTTTGGAAAAAAAATTCACGTTTTAGAGCCTTTATTTAACCTTTGTTCACGTTTTAGACTAGTCAATGAAAAGTAGTTCATGTTACTGGATGTTCACGTTTCTGCGAGTTCACTCTGTATACGAAAAAAGAACCAAAAATACCTATTTTTCAATTTTTTTTAGCCTCTTAAAAAGTACCCAATTTGTTATTCCGAATTTCATCCAAACCAATTTAGCTGTTTTCGCGAAATAATGGACCAATCTTCCAAACAATTCCATTTATAACTTTAGTAGAAAGTACGATTATTCACGATCATGACAAAAGGGTCGCCATGCAATTAATGATTGCATTTTTCCATCAATATATTCCGTCCATTATTCATACTTTAATTTAAAAATTATTTTACAGAGTCACGTAAGTGGTTCCTAATGACTAGCAAACGGTTCCTGTTCGGAACTTCAAGTAAAAATATTTTTTTTTTCTTAAATTAATTTTTTTATTATTTGACATTTATTTTGCTTTAAAATGCTGACAATAGCAAATAATGATTTCTAGTTAAATTAAAAAAAAAAAATAAAAAAACTTTTTTTCCCTTAACCAGACTGTATGTCGCCATTATAAAATTCTCAAGAACAAACAATTATTCATTCATTTAAAGCATAAATAATGTTTATTTAAGAGCTTTTGTATAATTGAGACGATTATAAAAACAAATAAAAATTATTTCACAATTAATGTTGTTTATAAATGATTCACAAAAAAAAGACAAACTAATAACGAATGTAAGCGAAACTCAAGGAAATGATTTGTAAGAAGAACAATTAAATGTTAAGGATTGGCATGACATGACTTGAACAACTAGATTGATAGACATTGCAAACGTATGTACATATATGCTCGTATATATGTATGTATGTATGTCTATATGCAATAGAAAGGCACAGAGTCAAGTAATTTTGTAATTAAAAGTGATATTTAAAATTCTTTCAGATCAATTGTTTCGTAAAACTTTTATTTCTAAATGAAAGATCAACAGCAGCGATCATCATAAGAGAACACGTGTTTAATATTATTAATGAAGCAGCAATTATTAATTGATTAAAATAATGAATGTGAACACAAATATTACAAAACTGTCATTTTGAAGATATGTATTCGTATAAATCAAGGAAGTTCTCCACGAGTTTTTTTTTTTTGTATTTTACAAATATCAATTAATAAATTATAAAAGTTAATTTTGGAATATTTTAACGAAAATAATAAAACTTTAATATTGACTTGAAAATATCTTTTATAAAATACATATGTATGTATTTATACACATTTTTCACATTGAGAAGCTTCGCAAAGTAATCAGTCCTATAAACTCAAATCATACACTGAAAGGATTAATTTCGACATTAATTTTATGAAATTCTTTAGCGAAACCCATGTCACGCTTCTTTGGATAACTGAAACGAATTGCATTAACATTATTTTACCAAAAATTTCAGCAAATGTATGACAATACTTCATTACTTTTTATAATGTATTTCATATTTTTAATGAAATTATTCGTGATTTTAATGAATTTTTTTCACAATTTTAATATTTGTTTTCTAATTTTAAAAGATTTTTTTTTGCTATGAATGAATTCAATTTATAAATTTAAAAATTACTACTTCATTATTTTAATAAATTGTTTCATTATTTTAATGAAATTGATTCATTATTTTAATGAACGTAGCTATTGTAATGACGATTTCAATTTATTGTCAATTCCATGCCACAAGTACCAAAATCAAACAAGACTCTTGATTTTCATCATTTCGCAAAACCACGTTATTATTAATTAGTGTTTAATAATAAGAATAGTAAACCAACAACAACAACAATTGTACAAAATAATTATTTTGTTCGCTTTTCCTTTATTTGTAAAAGCAATTATAATTCATTTCATTGGCCTTTCATAATTTTAATGAAAATTTTCATCAAAACTATGAAATACGTTTCATTAAAAATATATCATTCTAAAATTTGTTTTTTTAATTTTAAAAAGTATATATTTCAAGCATTTTGAATATTCTTTAACACTTTTTATTAAAAAGAGCTTTTCATAACATGATGCTAACGAAGCAGGTTCCGATGACATTCTTTTACAATCTAAGAGAATAAATATATCTCATGAAGCATTTTATGAGAAAATTTTTAATATATATGCTGTTGCTTATTCGGTGGTCTTATACTGATAATACATCTGACACTTTTAAACTAATGATACGTTAACAAAATTTTGTATGCAGGAATTATAAAAGAATACCTAATTCGGTGGGAATGATAACTTTTTTTTCTCGAAAACAAATGGACTTTAAAAAGCTAATTTTAAGAAATTCGGTGATATTGGCTGAAGAGGTTAACACGTTAACTACAAAGCAAACTATGACTTAGGACCTGGGTTCAATCAACATCATAAATTTCTCTGATGTGCTTTAGTGTAGTATTGTATTTATTTATTGGACTATTTAAGTGATGGAGGCATAGCCACTGATAAAGAAAAACTGTTCCGGCAGCGATTGATACAGTTCTCAGATAATGTACACTACAGCGTCATCCTTCGTCAATTAGCGGCGTAGTACAACAATTAATTATAATGAAGAAGAAGAAATTTAATGTGTCTACTTAACACCAGAGGCGCTGCAACACTGCTCTAAACATTAACGAATCGCTCAATAGTAGGGTTGTAAAAGAAATAAACCTTTTTCTACATTTTCAGCATCTAACCGATCTACCCTATTCCTTTCGCCCTAGTTTTGGTACAATGCATGGCATACTTAGGGGTCGAAGTTCTGTTCCTACAAAAAATTAAAAATCAACGACTAATCACTGTTCTGCGCGACCAAATTAGTTTAAAAAACTTGTTTTACTTTAACGCAAATAGTTAAAAATTTATAAACTAGTGTTGGTGATATTCATCTTAATTTTTTTTCGGAGTTAAAAATTATTATGCTAAAACTTACTTGCTTTAAAATTTGTACATTTTTCAACATTTACATAATTGGACATACCTGTAATATAAACAAAAAAAATATATATTTAATTATTATTATTTCGTAAAAGTTTTGTAAGAAAAATAAAACAAATCTTAATAACATACATTATTTACGAATGAATAAATAAACAAAATTACAAAAAACACTTTAAAAACATGATTTAATACAAACTATTTATTATAGAATAAAACATGAAATTAATTTTTAAATTATTTAAAAAAAATCCCCAGAAATCGTTAACAAACAAAGTTTAGTTAAAACATAAAGTGAAAACAAATTTTGTTAGATCGTACAATACCGAAAATAATGTACCCCTTCAATACTGAACATAATAAAGTTCTCGAGAACATATTTATTACTTCATATTACTGCTTCTGCTTTACTTGATCGTAATATCAATTAACACGTATTATTTAAATATGGCTGACTTCCAAAACGTCAATTGCTTTGTGTTTGAACAAAGCATCACATTTCATAACGCCGCAGTACAATAATTATACAATATATAACATTTCTAAACACCGCCGCCAAATATTTTTAACGCAGTAAGAAAGCAAACAAGGCATCGGTTTTATACTTGTTGCATTGTTGCGAAACTTTGCATTAAATAAACTTTATTATAACTTAAATACAGTAGCAATACTGTATACAAACTTTGTATACGAACGTTTTGGAAGTCGTTGGAAGTATGTTTTGGAAGTATGTTTAGGTTTAAATTTTCCCTAAACGTATTTAAAAAAAATTTCCAATATGTCACCACTCATGGTTTTATTTAAAACCCAACATACCGCCAACTTAAAGTACCGGCTTGATGAAAACAAACATTACCACTCCATTGTAAAACAAAATAAATTACGAAGTCATTCTAATTTTCTGTTGATTTGAACTTTTCAAAAATGCCGCTTAAATAATTGTTACTTACAACTGAATGATCAGAGGGAGAAAAAAATCACATAAAATTTTTCTAAAAAAACAAAATAAAGTAACGAATTGAAGCACTAATAATGTATTATTTGAACAATAAACAAAAACCTTGAACAAAACAACATCGCAAAGGCTTAAAAAGACTGAATAATAGTGATCAGTCTATCATCAGTTGAATATACTACTACTTGAACAAAAACCATGTCATACAGCTACAAAAAAAAGAAACAAAGCAATTTGAAATCCAAATCCAAAATAATGTTATTGCACTTATCAAAGTCAAGAGTTTTACAAAACTCAAAATTTATTCTTTAAATATCTGCTGACGATCACAACCACGAAAACTCAGTAAAAATGTTGCATGATCCAAAAACAAAGAACTAGTTTGAACTGGAATTTAAATGGCCAAAAAAAAAAAAAAAATACCAAAATTAGAATTAATGAATATAATATACAGAGCAACACATTCAACTTCTTATACATATACATATATCAAAATATAAAAATAAAGAAGGCAGAAAAATATCAAAAAAATTAAAATTAAATAAAATAAAAATCATTTAAAGTTGAAGCGATAAAAAGTGAAAGAAAACGCAAACTTTATTTTAAGACACAGTCTCATTTAAAACACCAAAGAAAAGGCTCGTACGATATGTTAATAGCCTTTTGATGGAGATAAAAATAAATTTAAAGTTGAATATTATTGACCCAACCAGTTAGCAGTTTGGCTACACTGTGCAACAAACAAAAAAAAAACAAGGGAACGGGACCGAAAACAATTGTTTTTTGCACCGTTGCCATTTTGATGCTTTTCGGGTATTTTTTGGTGCTTTTTAACTTAAGCAATACCCGAAAGTTTGTTAAATATCCGTTTTTGAAAAGCGGGTATTTATAGTGCTTTTAAGAATTTCTCACAGTGCTTTTAGGTGCGTTTTAAATAATCAACATTTTTGACACTGAACCATTTTCCCACTATTCTTTAAAGACAAATAATACTTTTTTTTAACGAACTGCGTATTATTTGCATCTATATTTTGATTAGTACTCGCAAACTTGAATTCTAGAATTTCTCAAGCATCTTTTTTTTTAATTCGTGCAGAAATTTTTATGATTTATTTGTTTAGCAGTGATCATACTTTTAATATACATATCCTTTGATTTGTTTGTTGTGCAAATTTAAGCAAGAAAGTGCGTTGGTTATTATAAAGCTGAACAGTTATTAAAAGTAAGTTCTTCATTGATGTTAATGTTCATATGTGTTAAAGTTCATCATCTAACATGGCTTTCCTTTAGATCGAAAAAAAATATATATAGAAAAGCTTGGGAAAATGATCCAGCTTTTAAAAGGTGGCTCAGATCAGCAAAAGATGGGACTAAAAGTATATTTTATTTGTTGTAATTGTGAAATAAATGCACGATAAAGCGATTTACTCCGACAAAATCACACAAAAAGCCATGAAAAAGCAATAGATCTGTCTTTTGATCCACCAGACCCAAAACAAAATTAGGTTAGTGCTTTTGTATCCGAAATTTTTTTAATTTTTACCCTATTTCCATGGGCTCACAGTGCTTTTGATTTTGCAAGAGTTGGCATCACTGGTTTTTTGTGTTATTTCCTTCATAAATATTTAACATTTGAGATTATATAAAAAAAAGTTATTTATTATAGGTTGGGCAAATTTGAGGTTAGGAAGTAAATTGGCTTAAAAACTCACTTTTTTTCGACAAATTCGGTTTTATTGATACCAATGGAAAGAAGAAATATGGGAATTATTAATGGAATATGATGTCGGGCAAATGTCTACATCTAGCACTTCGCCAAACGTCCGCTCTTTTCACAAAATTCTGAACCACATTTTGCAACAAAGCTTCGCTTATCTCGTTAATGCAGCGCATAATTTCATCTTTCAGAGCGTCAGTTGTTTGTGATTTGTTCACGTAAGCACGGTCTTTCAAATGACTGCATAGAAAATAACTCAGCAGCGTTAAATCACAAGAAAGAGGCGGCCAATTGACATCGGGAAAATACACGACCGGGGAATTCCATTTCCATTTTAATAATAAATTTTCACAATTAAAATTTTTTGTTCAAGAGTGTAGCGTTCCATTGCTAAAATTTCCTAACTTTTTACTAAATAAATGTCAAATGATGATAGCTCAATTCTTGACATTTCATCATTTAACAGAAAATTTCTAATCTCAAATTTGCTCATCCTTTATCTAATACTTATGCTTTATTTATGGCTCTTAGTGGAAGCCTACGTCGAAAAAAAAAACGTTAGGCCCTCTTTCACCCGTTTTAATTCAAAGATTATTGGCTCGTTGATCGGTTTTACTTTTGCCCGTTTCAATTCAAAGATTATTGGCTCGTTGATATGAATCCAAAATATTATATAAATTCATCACAGACATTTATTACCAAGTTGGCTTTTACAATTGAATTCGTTCACGCTAGATGTTAAATGAAGGCTTAAACCAAAGTTACCAAGAAACAAAATGTACCAAAATCAAAAAGCACCAAAAAGTACTAGCTTCTAATTATTTTAACCTCAGAAAGTACCCTTTATGTTAATGTAAAATATAAAAGCAAATTTAATTAATGGTGTTTTCTTTTCTACAAAAAAAAAATGGTACATCTGCATGCAGAAAGTGTACTTTGGTGTTCGTTTCTTAAAATTGTTTTGCACTCTAAAAGGGTGGTGTGTTTGATTCTAAAAAAAAAATCGCTCTCACTAATGGTGGAAGGCAGTCAGTGCTAATAGTGAGTGCGCTCCTAAAATTAGCTGACTGCTCTTAAAACAAGGGCGGTCCACTTTTTTATAATTTGTGTTTTGTTCTAGTGAAATAACAAGTTGCATTATAACAGGGTTGGCAAAACATTTTATATATGTACCTTTCATCAAGGTACAATTTTGTTTGTGGAAAATAAAACACCATAAAACTACCAAAAGTACCAGATTTCTTTAGCTTACACCCCAAAAAGTACCATGATGTATGTTAATGTAAAAAAAATAAATAAAAAAGAAATAGTACTTTTGGTACCATTTCTGATTGATTTTTGTTGCCACATAGTCCGATCATGATTCCACCTTTTCTAAATAGAGCAGAGCGCTGTTCCACTCGTGTTGTGTCTTAATATCTCAAGTTCAATTAGCAGCAGTAAAATTTTATCTGTTCAGCTTCTGCAATTCAGTTCTGCTTCTTTGTGCTGTTTAAGTTATGCGGTTCAAAACGAGTACGTTCACAAATTAGGATAAGAGAAATATTGGATAATAGAGGGTATAGATAGAAAAACACTGTTGGCAAAACTCACGACGAATTAGCTGAGTTGCAAAAAACTATTGGAACGGAGTATTTGTGTTATCCATCTTCCCATTCTGTAAAAATATTTGTTTGCATTACTGTAGGTCTTCAACGTAATGCAATTTTAAAAATTTTAAATTTGTCTACGAAGAAAAAAGTTTGGGAACGCCCGGATCATATGTATTATAAAAAAGAAAAAGAGGTGTCAAAGCTGCGTAGATTGAAAGAGGTTATTGCTCTTGATCAATTACTGTTAACGTCATAATTTATCAAATAAAATGTCTGTTTGAAAATGACTGCCAAAATGAATTGTTCCAAACGAATACGGAGAAGTCAAACGATGACGGAGGCTGCTTGGCAAATAAGCAAAGCAAAAATTAATTTTCAAAATAAATTGGTACAACAATAACAGGTACACGCATCAATGCAACTCTGCGTTTCTCTGCCTTTTTATTCTGCTGACTGCGACTTAATTCTGATGACTTGTCAAGAAAACAACACATAAACATGTATGTTTTCAAAGCCTACACTCAACCAAATACTTGGCTGAAAAATAAGGAATAATTCGTTGAATCAACGAATTTATTTCTTGGCAATTCATTGGCTTGTTGAATTCAACGTACTAGTTGGTTGAAGTTAAGAAACCATACGTTGATTTTTAAGAATTTATTCCTTGATCCAACGTATACATACAACAAAATCAACGTATATTACTTAAAATCAAGAAACAGGTTCCTTGAATCAAACTATTTGTTCAGTGTTCAAGTAAATGAGTTTCTTAAATTCAACGTATTATATCTGAAATCAAAAAACTAGTTCATTGTTAAATTCAACGAATAAAATCAAATAATGGTTTAAACGTTGAATTTATAAATACATAAAATTTTACCTTTGAATTTCAAGTAATATTTTACTGAAACAACGTATAATACGTTGAATTTCAAAGAATTTAGTTCAAGGAACGGGAGTTCGTTGAATTTATGTACAACTGTTTTTTCAGTGTAAAACATCAACAGTTCATGCCATATGCACTCAAACGTTCAAACACACACATAAACTTAAATCTGCTGACGAGCAAATCTGCTGAAGCGTATACCTGTTATTACTGTACCATGGTTTGGCAGAAGAAAAAAAAATTTTATATTAAAAAAATCACATTTTGAAATTGAAAATTTGTGTTAAAACACGATGGAGGTTTGACAGAGTCTTTTGGTATTATTAATTAACAAATTTTTACGATGGTTGCTTTCTGTGTTGTCAGTAGTGACGCCTGTTAAATGTTTATAAACTTCTTTTGTTCTCTTGCAAGTGGCCAGAGTTGACGACGTTTGATTATATCCTTCCACAAGATGGTCCTTGAAGCTAAATATCCTTCCATCGAAACACTTTTTTGGGTATGGAGAGAAAAAAATCAGCCATTAAAAAATCTGGAATGTTTTCAATATTTTCATGTGTAGTGTTTTGAATTGGTTGTACAAAATGTTTGTTGTCACTCTCACTAGTGTACTCAAAACGAAGCACAGCAGAACCCTTTTTTTACTATTGACTTTTCCTACTATTGATATATGGGCCACAAGCAACACGATCGGGAGGCTCTTTTAAGGATAATACTTTCATTTAGTTTGGTTCTCGTAATGGTTTTTTTTTACTTTATGGCCGGTGAATACGGCACACGGATAAACCCCGCCAAGGGCAGACATTGCGGACAAGTAAATTTTAGGTTAGGAAGTAAATTGTCTTAAAAACTTACTTTTTTTGATAAATTCAGTTTTATTGATACCAATGTAAAGTAGAAATATGGGACTTAATAATGGATGATATGATGTCGGGCAAATGTCTACCTGTAACACGTCGGTAGATGTCCGCTCTTTTCAGAAAAATTTTTAACCTCATTTTGCAACAAAGCTTCGCTTATCTCGTTAATGCAGCGCCAAATTTTATCTTTCAGAGCGTCAGTTGTATGTGGTTTGTTCACGTAAGCCCGGTCTTAAAAATGGTCTCATAGAAAATAGCCCAGCGGCGTTACATCACAAGAAAGAGGCGGCTAATTGACATCGCCAATCGAGAAATTACGCGACCAGGAAATTTCATTTTGATAATAAATTTTTACAAATAAAATTCTTTCTTCAAGAGTGTAGTGTTCCATGGCTAAAATTTCCCAAATTTTTACTAAATCAATGTCAGAGGATGACAGCTCAATTCTTGACATTTCATTTGACAGCTAATTTACTTCCTAACCTCAAATTTGCCCAGCCTGTTGGTACAGTTTCGTCATCACTACTAAGTTCTTTGCATAGTTCAATAAGTTTAACCAAATAAGAAACAACAGACAATTAATTTTAGCTTAGGCTTTATTTTTTGAAGTTACAAAGAAAAATTCCATTAAATAATTATAAACATGTGTTTGACTTAATACGAGTAGTGTTTGAAAAAAAAAGTTGCTGTTTTCGATTTCTAACCAAAACAAAAAAGAAATTTTAGGCATCTTAAAAATTTTAAAACTTGAAAAAGTACAAGACAACAGACGATAAACAAAACAATAAAAATGAAATTAGTAAAAAAAAAAGTTGGTTAAAAATAAAAGTGACATCATCGTGAACATCATCAGCTCATGCACGCACGTAAATCGCACAAGAAACGCAAAAACTAATTTAAAATTAATTTGCAAGTATGAGAGCATGTTTTCTTTAAGTTTGCTTGCTGAGTGCTTTCTGATAATGGCCTGAACTCTTTTACATACATAAAAATGTACATATATTGGTTTTTTGTTGCAAATCTAACAAAAATTTTTTATTGAAATTATACTCATTATAATACTCTTTGTTTACCTTTGATGAACTGGTAGGCTGGTTTTGTTTTCTTCCGCACACAAAGCTTTTTTCATACCCACTAATATAAGTTGAGTGTTAACATTTTATTACCACAATATCATGGTTGTAAAATGTACATAAAAACACATACATATGTATGTATGTATGTAAATACATACATACATATGTACAGTGACAACCAAAGGTGAAGGTGTACTTTGCTGCTGCTTTGAAAAACAAATGGTATGGTGCACCAAAAAGTTCAGAAATCAGTTGAAAGGACGTACAGAAAGATCCCATTAAAAAGTAGGCATCGTCATACCCATCGACTTTTCAACAACTTCTATAGCAAATATTAGCCATTTAGTTATCGTGTGTATAAAAAATGGTCAGTGCCACGCCGACTTTTCGCACACACATTAGCTTTTCGCCACAATGCAACATTATGATTAGAAAGGTAGGCAGTTCCATGACCGTTCTGCAGTTAGTTTTTGATATGATCTGTATTTTTGGGTCGTATTGCATTCGATGAAATTGTACCAAATTTTGATAACATATTCATGTGAAATATTGTGGCGTTATTTCGCAGCGTCCTAAGGACAACCAGTATGCTCGCCAGTTGTTTAGCGAGACGTGGAAAATAGGTATGCCATTTTAGTAGTGTGTAATTATTTAATTTTCTGTTTCAATGGCCTGTTTATTTAAAAGCAATTTAGCAGGTCTTGTGCACACATAAAGTGAAAAATACATATTTTGTATTGTTGACGTGCTGTCATTAGAATTGTGACATCAAAGTCATAACATGTGACTTATGCCATTTTCAAAAAAAAAAAACGGCTCATATGTACGTACATTCATCATTATTATGACAAAACTAGCCGTAATAACATCTAAAAACCGTGCAGAACAACGTTCACGCACTGACACAAAGATTAAGACAGCGAGAATATAACACTGTCTTAATATCGATGACACTTAGTAATCAGATGCATGTTACATGAAGATAAAAGAGAAAAGCATGTTAAATGAAGATAAAAGAGAAAACTCTTTAATAATAGAATTTTCATCATTACAAAATGACCACTTGATGTATTGGTTCACATCTCATTGATGACAAACAACATGGGGTTAAGCCATTAACGTGCTATGGAGGGTTTTCTATAATTTTTAAATTATGTACACCAGTTTAAGAAGAAAGAGAATGCTTCATCTGTTGTACTGGTGTCCCTAACAGTACTACTAACACTTCCAAATATTGACACCATGGCCATAAACATTTTATAAATTTGACATTTTTTTCCAAATTTCAGATATTTTTTTTTTATAAAAATATGACCACTTTTACTCGCCACTTTTGTTTCTTGCAAAATTTAAATAAAAAATAAAAAAGGAGAAGCAGTTTTTTCGTGTTGAAATTTTCTTGTTTTGTTGAAGCCAAGCTTAGAGGCATTTCATTTATATTATGTACAGGGTTTAGCAATATGGACAATATGAAATTTCTGGTTTAAGTGTCAATATAAATTTTTATAAGAATTATTATGGATGTCACATCTGCAATGTCAAATCTGTGATGTAAATGTAGTTCCAACACATAATTGTCTTTATTGTATGACCCTTTACTTTTGCCATTTAGAATGCCTGCATATTTTTCTTGTTAACCTTGAATTGTTGTATATAAGAAATACATTTTGGTTGCCAATTTTTAAGGAGTTTCTCTTACTTGTTTTTTACTTTGTTATTAATTTTCATATGTAAATTCTTTTGAAGCTTGATGTTAACTTTAATTATTAAATATCTTTTTAGGCTTCATTTAATTTTTTTTTTTATTTTCATTTGTCACCAATATTAATATAAATATACATACATTTGCATATATTTTTATTTTGAAAATTCTTGTACATAATACAATTGTACATATGTTTCTTAAAACACAAATGAATGTGTTGCAATCCAACAAAGAAGGTGTTGTTTGTTGACAAAAATGCTGAGGCACAAACGAGCTGTCTCTTGTTTCCTAAAAGCAATGCATGCATGCAATGTATGCATATCTTCACTTCAATTCATATATCAGCAAAAAATCCAAAGAGTAGGTTCTAAATTTTGCGAAAAATGATATTAACCGGGGAAAGCCCAGCAGTGCTGAAACAAACATTTATTTTCTTGCATTCTAGCATTCCTAAAATATTTAAAACTAAAATAATTTATTTCATTGCGTACAAAATATATATTGTAATTTTTATAAAGCAGTTCTAATTTAAAATTATGGTAAATATTGTATTATAAAAGATGAAGGTGAAGTAAGTTTCCATAATGAGCATATCAAGTGTTGATTTAAGGAAATCAAGTCGAAGTGTTTCCATTATGTTGCAAATAATTTTGTGTTCGAATTTTCAAAATCAGTTTGACGTTCGTGTTGTTTTTTTATTTTTTTAACACACAAAAAATAACTGAAGTAGCAAAATAAATATATCTATAAAAATGGAAGATAATAACATCGAGTTTTTATTAAATTATATTCAACACAACAACTATTTAATGGCAAAAGTATGTAACTTTTTCAAGTGCTACAACTTTGTGTCAACATCAATGTCATTTTTATTCGTACTTAATTGTTCCTTTTTCCGATTTGTAAGTCACTAATAATGGATGCTCCAAGGTTGCATTTGTAATAATAGCAGCCGCGCTGTGTTGCACAGACAAATTTCGAAATAATTATAATTGGGGAGCAAATGAAGTCCTTTGAGATAATTTGTTTATATGAAAAATATATGGGAAATCATGTCGCAATTTACTTAACTTGGTCAAATCAAATGATTTGGACTAAATCACATACATAAATAATGTATTTTACTGTAAAAAAGATTTAAAAATTTGTAGCTTTAAACTTTTCTATACTCCATGATTAGAATTGTGATAAATAAGAACGAATTAAAGGGCCCGATTATGGTTTACAACATCAAACATTTTAGTGTTGTTATGCGATTATGATTCACAACATGTGTTCTTAAGTGTTGTTACAACTGAGAAAATCTTACAACTGCTCATTAGCTGTTATCTAATTGTCGTTGCAAGTTGAAAAATTAAAATGGAGAAAAATTTGTAAGTATACATATAAGTCCCGGTTCATACACTTCAATTTTTGTTGCTCAAATTCATTTCAATTCCCTTTAAAGTTGCCTTAATGTTCACACACAGACATCAGTTTCAACTAATTTTCGTTTTCTTTTGCTTCCAATTTCTTCAAATTTGTGAGTGAAAGTGAGCAACAAAACGAGCTTCCCAGTACAAGCAACTCCGTGCCAAATACCACTCCTCTTTCCCCTCTCTTCAACAAACTCAAAAGTTGAGCAGCAAAAGTTGAAATGTGTGAACTGGGACTAAAACTTCAGTTTTCCGCAAAAAATTTAAAGCTGCTTTAGTATTTATTAGAAAAATATCAAATAAAAAAGAAATAGAAAAACTGGTGGAGGTGATGAAAGCAAATCCGTTTACTCCTAAAATGCAGAAAACTGTTGGCTGTGAAACTCCAATATTAAAATCATTAACGCTACTTCTTTGATAGCTACCATCAGCAAAAAATGAAAGAGCAATTCAATTTTAAAATAGGAGGAATGGCAGAACACCGATTTGAAGGTTTTAAAAAAATGCTTAGTCCCCGCAGCAAGAATAAGAACCCATCCTTGTTTATGCGGAAAAATTTTTTAAAACTGAAAAATTTTTATTTACATATGTACATTCATGTTCTGCATTAAAATTTATAACATACTCAGTACTTGTGAGATCCAATGGGTTCGAACTATCCCGAATTCTTTTCCGTAGAAGTGCCATGTGCGTTTTAGCTGTGCCTTCATCACAATTATCAAAAAATAAATCGACATTAACATCCATAATTATTTATATGTACTTTATTTTACTTATTTGTAACACAACAAAAATGTATATGCATCTTTTAACAGTTTTTGTGTACATATTTATTTTTCAACTTGACCGCTTTTTGCAAACATCGTTGGAATTTTGCGGATATGCGTGCTACTATTTAAATCCAACTCTGTGACATACACAACAGCTAGCTGTTGTAAACCATAATCGCAAAACAGATTAATGTTGTGTTATAGCTGAGACAACACAACATTTAAGTGTTGTAAACCATAATCGGGCCCAAAGTTAGTGTTAATCTGATTTTCCATATTGATTTTCATATTTTAAAATTTTCTTCTTTAACTAAAAAGGATTATTTCAGCTTAAGTTCATTATTTAAGTTAATGTAAATTCAGAGTTTTTTTCTTTTTCAGCTTAAATAACTATTTTAAAGTTTTAGAAATTCTCCCATCCAAAACTGCCGTCTTTTTTCATATAAAAATATTAAATACTTCGATTTTTAATTAATTTTTTCTTAAAATTTAAGAGTTTAAGCAATTCTGGAATGCAATTTTCGAGGTAAATAGTATGCCGGTAGGTGTGATTTATCCCACTTAACCACGCTATGACCTGTGAACATTTCTCGTATAGAATAATACGAAATCATCAATCAATTAAACACTGTAATGGAAAACTTTCATCTTCCCTCAGTTTCGTTTCAAAACCTTAACGAATTCGAAATTTTTCTATCTTACTTCTCTAGCACGTAATCTGAGATCTACACGTAACATAATATCTGAGATGAGAACGTCAAATACAATCGCAGAGAGAATTATATGACGTGTAGACTTCAAATTAATGTTATTGCAGTCTTATGATTATTATCATGAGAGCGTTGTTATAATAAATATCATAACAACAATCTTATGGAATGAACTGTCAAAAAAACAACTACGTGCTTGTGCCGCCATTGCAAATATTCGCAAAATGCAATTTACAAATAGATTTGCAATATTTTTACTAAAAACGTTTGCTATTATAATGAAAATAAATTTCTAAATTAACTAAACTAAATTAATTGCAATTATATTGAATAAAAACAGCACAATAAGAAATGATGGCACAGATATTTTGTGGTAGGGTCTCGATGAGAACTTGCTTAAAATGAAATCTTATAAAATTTCCTCCTCCATACATACATATGTACATACATATATGATATGAAGAGGAAAATCGACATTTCATTTTTCTTATTCTGCCGACATTCTCTCTCATATTATATCAGAGTTCATCGCAGTTGTAGACGTTAGGTAAACCATTATCTAGATTTCAAACACGATTCTACTTATAAATTAAATGTACATACATACATACATACATATGTATGTTTTCAGGAAATTATTACCGAGAATTGATTGCTGTTACAAACATTCACATTCTAAAATTTTTCGATATTACATTCGTCTAATAAGTTTTTCTCAAAAATTACTTTTTTTGAAGTCTCTGATCAAGTGGGATATCTTCTTAAGCTTAAGTATATGTATGTATATATATATATACATATACATATATATATATATACATATATATATATATATACATATATATATATATACATATATAATATCGAAAAATTTTAGAATGTGAATGTTTGTAACAGCAATCAATTCTCAGTAATAATTTGTCTGTATGTATATACCAAATTTACATAGCTAAATACATACTTATTTACTTATCTATGTAAATATACATATGCATCGTCGTATATATGTACATATTAGTGATGTTACGAATACTCTTACTCCTATTCGATTATTCGACTATTCGCCTGTTTCAAGATATTCGTATTCGTCAAATTCAAGCGAATATTTCTCGAATAATTTGTACATACCCACTTTCCAAAGAAAAAATAAAATAATATTTAAAAAAGTACATAAAATGTACAAAAATATTATAATTTTTGCTAGCTTAAGGCTAGCTTATAATTATTCATAATTTTAAGTTAATTAATATATGTATAAATAAATAAAATAATAATTTCTGATAATTTTTGTTTAAAGAAAACCCATTATCTTTGACGCAATATAATAACCCTCTTTACAAACAGATACAAATATACTTACATACATACATACATATGTATGTACAAATTAGTACTCATATATTCATATTATGTGAAGTTAGTAATCAATTCTCAGTAGAGGAATGTTGGACTTAAAAAATGGAAGAACTAAAATTTAAGATACATATGTATGTATGTAAGTATGAAATTCCACCGACATATATACATACATACTTATGTAAGTGGCTGCGACTTCTGCGAAAATACTTAGTCTGGGTTCACACGTGAAAGTTTTCTTTCATGAAAGTGGTAGTTTGTTGGTGAGAGGGGAGAGAAGAATAGTACCCGACACCATTCTTCTCTCCCCTCTCACCAACAAACTACCCACTTTCGTGAAAGAAAACTTTCACGTGTGAATCCAGACTTACTGACATATGTATGTATGTTCTCTCAAAAAGCACTGAACCTGTTCAATAGAGATCTTGAAATTTTTACATCACAATGTCATATTAATAATATATAGTGTGACATTTTTTTTTTTTTTCAACTTATTGTTACTGACCCAAAGGGAGGGATTTGTTCCAATTAAATTTGAAATATTATGTGGCCCTAAGCCTTAAAAGTAATATTCGTATTCGCGCCCTATGCTCCAATGGGAGTTAGAGAAACATACTTATGTAAGTACATACATACATATATCGATTTGTGTTATTCAATTCTTCACTTTTATAATGCTTTCGCAGTTTGTTAAAAAAAAAACAAAAAACTTCGCAGTAACTTTATATGCGCCTTTATTTTCCGTAAGCAATTTGGTTGGTATAAAACACCGGTATAAAAACAAGGAGGAACACGTTCTACGTTTTAGGCTTTTAAAGAAATTGCGCATAAAGTAGTAACCGGCAAAACTTATGTATGCATGTCTTCTTGCTTTGAGCATTTTTTTTTCAACATATTTTTGGGGTTTTTTTTATTATGTATGTACATAAGTACATATGTACATATGTAGACATTTTTGGGGTAATCAAACACATTTGCTTCCAAAGCTACATACATACATATTTACTGAACATACATACATACATACATACACACATATCTAGACAAAGAGGAATCGTTTTATGAAGTATTAGTATGTATGTAAGTATGTAGTTCCGGTCCCTAAAAATATTTCCACCAAGATCAGTGTTGCCATTATATGTACTTATTTTAGTTAAAAATGTATTGTGGGAGTCATAGGTCGTAGATTATGTATTAGGAAGATAATTTTTTTTATAACAAAGCAAAAACAACGAGCGATGCGATTAAATTGGTCGGAATCGAACCAGCAACCTCCGGACTAATAGGATATTGTTGCTAACTGTTGGCAAATAAGAAAAATAATTTGAGGTTTTGATGGCTGCATAAAAAATGTCCCCGAAATAAAAATGAAAACTGTTTTTATTGAAAACACCAACACGAACTTTGGGGCCGTATTTCATTTTTTATTTTTACATTTGCGGGCCACTTTCCTTAAGTTTAAGGCAATTTTAAGTTTTTCAGTTTGAAGCCAGCTAAATAATATAAAATGAAAACGGGTCCCAAAAAAAAGAAAAAATGGGCACAAAGTTCGTGTTATTCATAACATTATATTCAGAATTAATTAAAAATGATGATGAATATCAGAAGGGAGAAAGGAAAAAATGAACATCAATATAATTTCCAACGTACACATCATAACAAGAAAACGTTGTTTTCGAAAGTTTAGAAAGTTCCAATTCTCTCTATATTCTCCTTATATTTCATCTTGTTTTTATGAAATTTCCATATGTATGTATTAACACATCAAGCCTTTGCTGCATTATAGTCATAACTCATAAAAAAAAATATTTTTGCAGAAACCGAATTTAAAGTTTTTAGGTCGTTAACAATTTAATGGTAAAAGAAAATATGTAAGTATGTAAGTATGTATGTACTTATATACTATTTTTCTCTCAAAAGTTTGGTATATAAAATATTTGGATAATAGGAAAAATGGGCCCAAAGTTCGTGTTGAAGCAGCTAAAGATTTGGCAACACTGACTGTAGTGTCTGTGGTCAAGAGAAATGCGTTTTAAAAAATGAGAGTAGAATAGTAGCTACGTGGGGGATAAAAGCTTTTTCGGCATTTATATGGCTTTTCTAAAAGCAACAACTAAATTATGCGTACTAGTTTTCATATCTTGGATGTACTTATGTATTTATGTACGTTAAAATTTTTGGTTATTCCTGAATTTATGGTCTGGAAAATGCGTTTTATTTTCTTTCTTGAAAGATAAATAAATTGCATACATACATACATATACACACATCTAAGTATAAGCATGTGTATGTATGTACATTGTACATATGTATGTACATAAGTATGTACATATTTGGGTATACCGCTTCGCCAGAAAGCTTACAAAAGCTTTTTTTAAAAATGCGTATTTAGAGAATACAATTTACTATACTTATGAATGTGCAAGTTAAAACGCAAAAATAACGTACATATGTACATACATACATACATATTTAATAATACAACTCTTATCTTATCGGCAAATATTTATTATTATTAAAATATACAAATCACTTTACGGTCTTCGGTTTTTTTCCATTTCATTAAGGTTTTTTTTTGTTAAATTTTCCCTGAATCACAGGCGAATAAGAGAAGTACTTGATAGATGGAGCCGACATAAAAAACATCTTCAAAAGGATATTATTGCGATAAACGCACTTCACAGTATGCCGCCCTATAGACCAAAATCAGGTACCTATCAAGTTTTAACTACATACATATGTACCTCTACTAAAGGGTGTTTTTTATAGAGTATCACAAGTTTAAATCATAATAAAACAAGAAAATACATACATATTTAATATACATACATACATACATAAATGAAACAGGCTTTATTGGAAAGAAAATTTTATGAAATATGATTTCTGCCATGTGGCTGGCACGTAGAAGGCGCAATTTTGATCACCAATTTTCAACAACTTTTCGCAGCATTTGCGGCCGTATTTCGCCGATAACTCTTCGAATGTGGATTTGCAGGTGTTCAATTTTTTGTGACTTAAATTAAAATAACCCCAAAGAAAATAATCTAATGCGGTTAAATCACACGATCTTGGTGGTCCAATATTTGGGCCATTAGGTGAAATCATTTTTTCATCAAAAGAAGTAAATCAATTGTAGCGCCCGCTGCACGATGAATTTGATGAATAAAACAATTATTTTGATTAAAAATTTCAACAATTTGCTCGCGTTGCTCTGGTTAAAGTCGATTCATAATGAAATTTCCAAGCAAACTAAACAAAAAGCAACTATCAGTTGTTAAATGGGTGCTTAAATAAAGCAGTGATGCCAACTCAAAGTTGTGACACTCTATAAAAAAACACCCTTTAGATTTACTTCTTGTAAAATATTCTATACATATTTTTTTAATAATTAAACAAGAGGGCGGTGCCACACCTATACAAAGTAAGTATTTTTTTTGAACAACTCTCAGTTTATCGATTCTTAAGAAACTTTTCACACATACTTATTTTATTTATGTATATGAGAATATGAGATTATGTTGCAAAAATCGCCAAAGGACATGTATGCATCCTTTATATTTTTTAGTTTTCCTGGCTACCAAAAAGTAATTGTGTATGTATGTATGTATTTTTGTTGTACGATTGTTTTGTTAGCTTTCTGTTCATTACCAACCCACTTCAAAAAATGAACAGGATATATGGATATATTCGGTGTTTTATGTTCTATTCTGCCCATTGTGTCAAAGTGCGCCTACACTTCAGGATCTGGGGGTTTCTCTAAAAAGCAATCTTATTTACATTGTTTTCGCATCGCAATAGAGAGTAACCAACCTGCTATTATCGATGTGAGTACCTTTTAAATACTGAATACATACATATGTATGTATTTCATTTTTAGATATAAGTACATATATTTTTTATATGTATGTAAACCCTTTTATTAATATTTGCAGCGCCCATTTAGAAAATAAATTTTGTAAATTCTTAAAATATTAAAGTATTTTTTATTATACCCACCTTTTTTAAATTTCTAATAAAACTTAAGTATTAAATATTTACATATTTACAAAAATTAACAATATATTAACTAATGAATATTAACAGAAAAATAAACTTCAATACCAAATACCATGCCTTATTAAAAATTAATTTCTAAATCATAATGAATAATTTTGAAGCCATTAAATTACTAAAAAAAAATTATGAAAATGTTTTAGATATTTATAAAAAAATATCACATTTAAAATTAATTCAGTATGCAAATACCAATACGAGTAAATAAATTACTTCTTTTATAAATTTATTTTATGAAAATATACATACAGCCCAATTCAAAAGAAAAGTTTGTCGTATGAAGTCATGCTTTAATGGTGCTACAGAGAATATGGATCAAACCAATTGAGAATTACATGATATTACAATTGAGATGAAAATGTACAAGTAAAGATATGTATGTATGTATGTATTGACAAACATCAAAATATAAAGGAAAACAGGATGAAAAATGATGTAAAAGAAAACCAGCCAAATTACAACAATTAGAAGATCAATTAGAAAGAGACAAGAAGTAGTAGAAACACACAATCATGAACGAATTACGTATTAATTAAACGAGTTAGAGAAGAAACAAACGAATGCTTTATATTACAAGACGAACTCAAATGTTTAAGAGAGAGAGAGAGAAACACACACGCTCGATGATGCACGGTGCGTCTTTTTTTAATTTACATAAAGTACAAGAACAAAGTTGATATTTTTGTTGCTTTTTTTAAAATTTGTGGTCTCTCAACTACTGACCTGTAATAAAGTGATGAGGTGGGTGAAGAGGCATATAGCATAGCCCCCCCCGGAGCACTTTCAATCGAACCTGTCGATACTCTTTGTTTTGCTTGTATTGGACTCATTAATTGGCTGCCACTATTTGGTTGTGAATGTCTCTGTTGCGGTGGTGGAGGTTGACATGGCAATTGTTTTGTTTGTTGTTGCTGCTGCTGTTGCTGTTGTTCTCCTCCCTGGGGCAGAGGTAAATTATGTATATTGGTTCCAAATGAAGGATCATAACTAAATGGGACTTTTTGTGGTGTTGTTTTGCTTTGATTGGTGTCCGGCGAACCACTGTTAAATGGCGAATAAGGAAACACACCACCTGAGGGACTGGCACTAAACGCCATATGCTGACGCTGTTGAGCTTGAGCTTGAGCATGTGTAGGCGAAGTATTTATGTTGGGACTTTTTTGTCCACCAGTTAGATTTTTGATTGCACTAATTTTGGGTTTATGAACAGGACTATTACCTGCACTTATAGCTATGGGTTGTGACCTTTGTTGCGTTGCCGGATATAATAAGGGTGAAAATTGATCAGTAGATTCTTCGAAATCTTCTTCATTTTCATTGCCATGTTCATCTAAATCATCATCATCGTTGTTACTACCCTCACGCTTCTTGGTAATACTAATAGCAGGACTTACTGGCAATTTATAACGTTCATTGCCTAAAGCTAAATTCGTATAAATATTAGACTCCGATCCCAATTGCTGCATTAGCGGAGGATTGTTGTTGACAAATCGGGATACTTGACCACCAGTAGGCCACATACTTTCATCAACACAAAACGATGAACGACCTGATGCCGATTTATTATAAAAATAGATATTTTGCTCATTATTGCCACCCATCGAGGAGGGCATTACCAAAAAATGGTTTGGTTCCGAACCGCCAGTGGCTGAATTAATCAGCATTTGTTGTTCATACGCTGTTATATATGGTGTGCTGAAGGCTCTTTTACGATTATTAATGTGATTAATTTGATTATTTGTGCTCATTGCCTGGGTGAGACTGGAAACACTTCTGCTTAATAGACAAATTTTTTTTATGTTGTTGATTTTTATTTGTTTGTTTTTGTTGTAGCGTGGCGTAATTTACAAAGCATTCGATATAGTTTTGCAAAATATTTTTGTTTTGCACCAAAAACAGTTGTTTCAAAAATCAAAATATAGTTTTAAAATATTTGTTTCAGAAGTTGTTAAAAATAAAAAAAAATAGAAGAGAAGAAAAAAATAAAACAAAAATTAAAAATTTTATCCAATTTTCAAGTTATAAAACTTAAATTTCATATTTTTACATCTAAAAGTTAGATATTGATTTTGTTAAAGTCAGTGAAAGGGATAGATAGAGAATTTTATTATGAAAAGTTAAGAGAAAAACTACTTCCTACTCAGTAGGTTCAGGATTTGTTATTTTTGCAAAAGATATTTGTAAAGCATAGATTTTAAAGGTGTTTTTCAAAATATTTATAAAAATATTTTAGAAAGAAAATTTATTGCAATTTATTTTATATTTGACAAAAGGATTGTTATTTAAGAGGTGCTCTTTTTAAATCGTTCTTTTTTTTCTAAAGAAACTTTTTCCAAGGATTCTAATTTCGTACCAAAAAATTTACAAAAAGCAATTTTTTAAAAAATTTTTTAAATTTCTTGTTTATAAGGTACTTTGTTAAACATGTGCTTTACTTAACAACTATTTTCTTAAAATGTAAATTAAGAAAATAAAACTTTGATTCTTTTAATTTTTTCGATATATTTATTATATTGGTCCTTATTACGAGTGTCGTTGTCGTAGTCGAACTTTAACGACTCCAATGTAGCGAACGTTGCTACATTTTACAGATTTCGTCACGACAACGACACTAGTAATAAGGCCCATTTAATAGATATTTCTTCAACCAAAAAATTTTCTTTTTGCTATACAAAATGATGAGCACAATTTTTTTTTTTTTCAATTTACACTAAGGCCCTAGTTTTGTAAAACGCTTCACCGAAGTGACTTTTATATGGAAAGCAAAAAACGAAAATTCGAATATTTAAAAATTTTGTTCATTGTTTTCATTAAAATTTTGGAAATTTTTGAACGCAAAGTAACGCCTTAATTTCTGTGCGTTTGTTCCTTGATGATATTGTATGAAAAACAAAAACAAAATTTCTAAATACAGTGAAGTCGCAGCAACGTGAACTAATTTTTACCACGTTTTCGATTTTGTTCACGTTTTAGATAGCAATTTTTACCACTTTTTTAGTCTCTTTTGTCGTTTGTTTTAAATTAAAATAAATTACGTGTTTTTTTCCCTATGAAACATTTTTCGATTCTACTTTTTGTAAGAAAAATAAATATTTTTTTAAAATAAAAAAGGTAGTATGTTAAAATTATTTCATTCAAAGGCTTTATATACCACAATAAAAATGATTTTAGTGGATGGACATTCACTTCAAAAAATTTTCAGCGGGGAACCCCAAAATTTTTACATAGGCTTACAAAATTAAATTTAAACGTTTGAAAAAAGTTCGCGTTTTAGAGCCTTTATTTAACCTTTGTACACGTTTTAAAGTAGTCAAAAAAAAATGAAATGCGAGTTTACTGCATTTGAATTTTTGTTTTTTCTTTCCATATAAAAATCACTTGGTGATGTGATTTATAAAATTAGGGCTTAAATTTAATTACATTAAATAAGTTTTTTATGGTTGTTTTTTTAAATGAAAAAATATACTTTCATAAAAAGTTAAATATACTTCTTTAAAAGTACATTAAAAAAAGCAACTTTAAAAAGTACCTTTTTAGAAGGTATCAAATTTTTAGATTTACTTTTTTAGTTACATTTTTTTAAAGAATCTGTTTTTTTTATAACGTATTCTTTTAAAAAGTACTTTTATAAAAATGTACTTTTTCAAACAATACGTTTTTAAAAAGTACTTTTCTATTAGTAAACTTTTAGTTCAACTATTCTCTTCTAAAAAGGTACTTTCTTAAGGAAGTGCTTTTTAAAAAAGTAACAGTCTTTAAGAGCAATGTTCTTAAAATGGACTTGAGGAAATACATTTTTAAAATGTATTTTTTTTTTTTAATACAATATTTTTAAATGTTCTGTTCTTAAGATGAATTCTGTAAAAAATTATATTAACAGGTGTCCAAATTTTTATAAAAAAGCACTTTAAAAAGCACATTTCAAATTTGCTTTAATCATCTCCTTGCTTCCCATGAAAGTGTCTTCGTTTCTTTTCCACCAAAACAAAACGAATAATAAATAAATATGTTTGTATGTATGTATACATAAAAAATTGGGGAAAAAAATTACATTAATTAATCATTCTGCTGAAGTTAAATGGACTCATTATAATGTCGCGTCTACAATAAACAACATTTAGACAAATTAAAGGGCGCAATAAAAAGATCAACTCCAGAGGGATAGAAGCAAAAAAAAAAAGCAACACTAAATGGCAAGAAAAACTTATTAAAAGGTCAAAGGGTACACAAATATATAAATTAAAGACACAGAAACAAACACTAATTAAAACAAATACAACTACCATATGACACTGTGTCGTGTCATTTGTCACTCATAGTCCTAAAAACTAAAATATATGTACACATCGCACCCTAAATACAAAAGGGTCACAACTCAAAATTTTCCAAAACTAACTTTTTTCCATAAATTAATTCAGAGTACACATCTCTAACTACTGCAAAAATTTCTTTCACATCACTATCTTCTTTAACTGGAAAAATACAGTTATGTCTATTTTTATGTTAAGTGTGTTGCTTCTGCACGAAAACAGTTTTTTGTCTCTCCTGAAAATTTTAGTATTTTGAGTTGTGACCCTTTTATATTTAGGGTGCGACATGTGCGTTACGACTAAATAGTAAAGGTAACATTTCAAATAAGAGAGAGAGAAAAAAGTACTCATACTATAACCATACACACACAAACACATACAACCACCTCAACTAACTAACCTTGAAATAAGGACACCCAGAACTAAAATGTTAAAAATGTTAAACTTAGATTAAACATCATCATGTCCCTCTTAAGAAGAATTAACAACGACACAATTTTTATTTAATTTTCTTTCTTGCGTTAAATTTTATGCCAGAACTAGAAATGCAATTTCTACTTGAGCTGTGCGAATTCATTTGAATCGTGTCGAAAATGGCAGTTTGCTAAATTTATAAATTTCTTTTTATTTAACTTTCATTAAGATTTTAAGTTCTATCAAAATTATACGAGTAACTATTATAATTATACACGTAACTAACAAAAAATGAGAAAATGCATATCATCAACATCCATGCCCCCACCAATTTTTACTCTCATATAATAAAAATTAGACATTTTATAAGCGAAAACCGAAAGTACGTAACTACTTATAAAGTACGTAACATATAACATATGTGGTTTCTACTGAAAAATAATAAAAATGTTAGTTACGTGGTTTTGGATTTCAGCTAACGATATGTAAAGCATCTGAATTAGAATAAAGTATAGAGTACTTTTTAAGGGATCAAAACGTGACAAATTGGTAGTTTTCTTACTTTTTATTTTTATACTAATATTTTATAAGTTATCATACATTCTAAGGTCTGCCACGAGAAAATATATTATACTTTTGGTACTCTTTTTAACTTTTGTTGCTTTTTTACTTTTGGTACTTTTTAAGTTTCAGTGCTTTTTTACTCTTGAAAATAATTGACCCAGATTACTTTTTTATGTGAAAAAAAAAACGGGACAAATTGGATGTTTTGGTACTTTTTATTTTTTTTATGCACTAATATTTTATACATTTTTTATACGTTAACATTCATTATGGGTGTTGAATTGAGAAAAATGTGGTACTTTTGGTTCTATTTTAGATTTGGTGCTTTTTTATTTTTGGTACTTTTTCTCTTGAGAAATTCATCTTATTGGATATGGATGAAATTTGCTGGACGGATAGCATGTGACTTAGATTAAAGGATAGAATACTTTTTATGGGGTAAAAAAACAGGACAAATTGGTAGTTTGGTACTTTTATTTTTTGTATGGACTAATATTTTAGACATTTTTTATACGTTAACATTCATTCTGGATGCTAAATCGAGAAAAATCTGGTACTAATTTAGATTTGGTGCTTTTTTACTTTTGGTACTTTTTCTCTTGAGAATTTCTCTTATTGAATTTGTATGAAATTTGGTGGACGGATAGCATGTGACTTATATTAAAGGATAGAATACTTTTTATGGAGTAAAAACAGGACAAATTGGTAGTTTGGTACTTTTGTTTTTTGTATGCACTAATATTTTAGACATTTTTTACACGTTAACATTCAATCTGGATGCTGAATCGAGAAAAATCTGGTACTTTTGGTACTATTTTAGATTTTGTGCTTTCTAACTTTTGGTACTTTTTCTCTTGAGAATTTCTCTTATTGGATATGGATGAAATTTGGTGGACGGATAGCATGTGACTTAGATTAAAGGATAGAATACTTTTTGTGGGGTAAAAACAGGACAAATTGGTAGTTTGGTACTTTTGTTTTTTGTATGCACTAATATTTTAGACATTTTTTATACGTTAACATTCATTCTGGATGCATGTGACTTAGATTAAAGTATGCAGTAATTTGTAACGGGTAAAAAAATTACAAATTTTGTACTTTTGGTACTTTTTATTTTTTCAGTATTTCTTTTTTTACGTTGACTTATAGTGTACTTTCCTGGGGGTAATACCAGATAATGCTGGTACTTTTGTTGCTTTTGGCTCTTAGTATTTTATGTTTTTTTTTAGTATGTACATATGTAGCGTGAACGAAGTCACGGGTGAGTTAATAAAATAGGTTGTTAAAATCTATATGTATGTATGTATTTCACAATATTTAATAAGAAAATCAAAATTAAAAATGTAAAATATCCCAGCTGCTGCTAATTTTAAATTCTCATTTTTTTATGTAAAACTTTTCATAGAAATTCGCAGAGATGCGTGTGTGTCAACAGATCTCAGCAGCAGAGCACAATACAATCATCAGACACATCTCCAGTGTATAAAACTATTAATTTTCATTTATTTTTGTATTTTTTAGTTGCCTGTTTGTTTGTAGCTTCCGTAATTATTAAGTTGGAAACTTCATTCAGCAAAAACAAACAAAAAAAAAACACTTGCAACCAACAAACGATAATGAATGAATTCAATAAAAATGGATAATCAACAAGAAAGAAAACATACTAAATAAAAAATAAATCAGCAATTATTTTACAGTCAGCAAGTAAATGGACTAAACGGACAATTCTAACATCAAACGAATAGAGCAATTAATTTATTTAAGTTTTTATTTGTTATGCTTTTACAGCAGTGAAGATGTACGAGTATTTAAAGGAAATTTATGATTGTATTGCAAGTAGAATTTTTTTTAATTGATTTGAATTTAATGGAAATAAAATGAAACGTATCACTTAAATACACACACGCATACATACATACGTACATATAAAGAAAACTTTCTGACGAGATATAAGTAGATTTTAGTTAATAAAAAAAAAAACAGAAAATACATATTCTTGTTGTTTGATCAACACGAAAAGATCAGTGCTAATTTTTTTTTCGTTGCTTCTGCTGGCTTTAGCACATACAAGTATGAAAAGAGTGAGTGCCTTTGAGTTTCGGGAAATTAATAGAGAAATGTTTTTTTACAAAAAAAAAATAACAAACAATTATTTATCCTTAATTACATTCTCCCAAATTGATAACGATCTCATAATGACAAAGTGCTTTCGTGGCAAAAGTTGTTAACCAAAAAGAAAAACTAAATTTAAACAACTCAAATTGTTGTTTTATAACCATAAATAAAAAGTTTAAAAATAGTCTGTCAACTTTTCACCAATCTATCAAAACTGGCAAACATGACACAGACGGACAGATGGGTCGGTCGCACAACTTTCCACTTACAATTACAATTGAAAATTGTAAACAATGTCGTCGTCGTCGTCGTCGTCGTCGTCGTCGTTCGTTGTTACATGCCAATTTTTACAATTTCCGCAACAATTTTTCTTAATTTTTTTAAATTATTTTTTTCTTTTGGTCTTTCAAATAAAGATTTATTTCATAGACAATTATTTAAAAAAAAAAAATTACTTTTTATAAAGTGAGTTTTTGTGTTTGTAAAACAATTGACTACCGATTGGTGGCATTGTAATTTCGTCTCCAAACTTGGGCTAAATGTTTTTTCTATTTTTTCCTTTTTTTTTGGCACAGAGACACACATACAATCACACTCTTGCTTAAATAGGTGGCTTGTGTACAAAAACAAAAAGTGGATTTGTGTTTCTTGATCAAGTAACAAAACATCGAGTTGAAAAATTTTGGAAAACAATATTTTTTTTTTTTGTTTTTATGTTGTTGTTTGACACATAAATAATTGTAAATTGCTGCCAAATAACACCGAACGTAACAAAATTGGCGGTTATTTGTTGGAAAAACAAAAATTTTGCAAGAAATAGCAACAACAACAACAACAATATTTAATATATAAAAATTTTTGGGGAGAAAATCAAAAAGAGTTTTAATTGTGTCAGCACCCTACAATCAATCGAACTGCAAATATTTTCTTAAGTGGCGTTAAAAAAGGATTTAAAAAGTTTGCTAAAAAACAAAAGGATTTCGCACAAAGATTATTTTAAAGCAGACGCACCAGAAAGAAAAGATCTTTTAGAAAATTTTCACATCTTTTATGTATGTATTGTTCCCAATAGGGAATATCAGTCCTTACACCCTGCCTCCGAAGAAGCCACCACTGATGGCTCCAAAAGAGGCGTAAACACTGGCGGAGGTTTCTATGAGGAAAACTGTAACGTTAAAGTACCATTTAGGCTTCGGGATGGCTGTAGCGTCCTGCAAGCTGAAGTCTCGGCTATTACAAGAGCGGCAAAATGGCTTAGGTATTACAGGATATCGGAGGACATCCTTATTTTTACCGACAGCAAAGCGGCCTTTGCCGCTATCAATGGTGTATACACTACATCGACGGTGGTAAACGAATGCAGGAAATCTCTAAACGAGATAGCGAGACATTCAAGAGTTACACTAGTCTGGATTCCAGGGCACTCAGAGTACACTGGAAACGATATTGCGGACGAAATTGCCAAAAAGGGCGCATCATTGAGCAACTCGAAGATATGTCACTTCGTTGGCATTCCTCCATATCACTGCAAGCGATTGATCCAGCAGGAATCATACGATCTTGCTCAAGAAAGGTGGGAACAAGAGCATACCTGGCACGTCGCCAGGTCCACTTGGCCCCGCTACAGCCTGCTCAGCACTCGCGATCTACTCAGGCTTGGTAAATGTCATACATCAAAATTCAAAGAAATGGCCACGATCGTTGAATATATTTTATATTTGCCAGGAACTTCAGCATCAGTGGAACGAATCTTCTCTGCAGTGAACAAAACTTGGACGTCAGACAAAACTCGATTAGATGTGCAAACATTGAAGGCGATTCTGACCGTCAAATGTAATTTGAAGTACAAATGCTTTGATTTCTACAATTACCTCAAAACGAAGCCAGCATTGCATATTCAAATTGCTTCAAACGACAAATCCAAAACAACAAAAGCTGATTTTGATGGAAATGATTCAGATGATGGAAATGATTGTTATTTTTTTTATATATTGAATAAAATATATACTGCGAAAAGTACTGTTTTTCCAAATCGATTTACTGTTTTTTTAAAAAATTTCAGTGAAATGTACTGTTTTTGGTTCAAAAAAATATACGAGCGTTAAGCTACGTTCACATTTATCAAATATTTGCCCAAAAAAACGTAACCAATAGTTTTGCTTACGGATAGTGTCATTTAAGACGATTTTTATATTACAAAATAAAATTAATTCTTCTCCAAAAGAGTATTGTTATACAGTTTTTAAAAAATTCGAACCCAAAATTAAAAAAATATTGGAATTAAAGGAAATAAATTATTAGTTTTTTTCTTGGTTACGTTTTTTTCGACAAATATTTGATAAATGTGAACGTAGCTTTAGTCATACAAGACGATAAGTAACAGTGCTAACAGGGCACTGGTGCTTCGCGACTCATGCTAGAAGAATGGGCCTAAGTTACAATGACTACTGCAGAAGCAGAAACAGTTCTTCATCTTCTATGTCAATGCCGCGCGCTTAATAGCATAAGGGCGAGCACTATGGGCTTCACCATTCTGCCAGACCTTGACAGTCTGCCGAACATGGGGTTAATCAACCTATCCTCCTTCTTGCAACAATCAGGATGGTTTGATTCGGCGACAGTGCAATTACAGGAAATTGAATAACCAAAGGGACCGAGTTAACGGACCCAAGTGCGTCACGTTTCAGATGTGACGGCCCTCGAAACCTAACCTAACCTATGTATGTATGTATGTATGTTTCGAAAAGTAAGCAACTTTTAAAAATGTGCTTCTGAAGAAAATCATTAATAAAAAAGGACTTCTTCAAAACTACCTAACGAAAAAGCACCTATTAAAGAAGTACCTTTTAAATAAACCAACACTATAAGGAAAGGCTCTATGAAAAACGGCGGCAAAGTTTTATATTAAAAACAACAACACAAAATTTTGGGGCGATTTTTTAATTTTTGTTTTTAAATTTTGGTCACTTTAATTTAATTTTGAAATGAAACATGGCTCTAAAATAAAGGAAAAATGGCCCCAAACTTATTCCGTGTTGTTGTGTTCAATATGTACAAATCTTTAGTACCATTCTTCATTTTTGCTTAAGTAAAAATTTACTAAAAATCAAAAATGCCTCTCCAAAGTTCTTATTGTTGAGGGTTGGTCCGCGCCAAACTGAAAAACAAAACAATGGCCCCAAAATCTTTACATTCAAAAAACACCAACAACAAATATTTTTTGTATCATTTTTCTTATTTTGGAGCCATTTTCCATTTCTGGTTTGGTGACATTTTTCATTGGGGAATGTTTAAAAGGAGCCATGAGAAAGTATGTACTTTCTTTAATAAAAGTTTCTTTAAAAGAAAGCACATTTCAAAAAATATTAAAATGTCATATGAAATCAATAAAGCCATAAGTCAAAGTGAAAAAATTTTACAGGAGAATCAAAAAGACGTAATTTTTAATCGCTCACATGTAGTTTAATGGCATTCATAAAATTCAATCAAAAAGTCGATTTTGAAATTTTTGTTCACTTGGGGTTTTTTTTGGATTTCATATGACGATATGTACTTTAAAAAAATTGACATTGAAAGTATGAGTCTGTTTACAAAAGAACATTTTTTGAAATATATCATTTAAAAAAAAAGTTTTGAAAATAAACATCTATTGAGAAAGTGTCTTTTGCAAAAGGGCCTATCAAAAAAGTTCCGTTACAAAAGAGTATTTTGCAAGAAAACTCTCAACACAAAAACGACATTTTAACAAACGTAAATTTAAAAAAATTTTATTTGTAAACTTCATACCTTTAAAAGAAACTACATTCTTAAAAACTGCTTATTAATTAAAGCAGTAGCTGCAAAATAGTACCTTACAAACGAAAACGTCCCTTTAAAAAGCTTTCGCAAAAGCACCTTTAAATAAGTATCTTTTGAAAAGTGTATCTTTTAAAAAAGAGATGTTTCATGAACCAAAAAATAATTTTTTAAACCGTACTTTTTCGTAGTATTTTCAAATAAGTACTTTTCAAAAAAAAAAAAAAAAGTACCTAATAAAGAAGTACATTCGAAAACAACACTATAAGAAAAGGGTCTATGAAAAATAGCCCCAATAAAAATTGGTCTCACACCAAAAATTAAAAAAAAACTTACTTTTTCATGGTGCAAAAAAAAGGACCTTTCAAAATATGTACTCGTATGTAAATTCATTCCCAAAACAGAAGAAATAAATACATACTTTAAAATAAATCATATAAAAAGAACTTTTTAAAAAAGGAATCTTACAAAAAGTACTTTTTTTGAATAATTTTCTTTTAAAAAAACCTTTCAAAATATCGGACTTTACAAATCATATAAAAAGTACTTTTTAAAAAGGAATCTTATAAAAAGTACCTCTTTTGAATAATTTTCTTTTACAAAAACATTTCAAATTATCGGAGTTTACAAATCATACAAAAAGTACTTTTTAAAAAGGAATCTTATAAAACAGTACCTTTTTTAAATAATCTATATTAAAGAAAAATTGTTGTATCTTTTGGTGTCTCACAATTATAACGCGGTGTTGTTTTGTTTTGAATAATCGGAATAAACATTTGTATGTGACAGCTGCCAAATTTCAGAGTTGCCACTTGCAGAAAAAATTAACAGTAAATTTAAAAAGTGCATTTTTTAGTGGGACACCCATTACCTTTGAAAATTACTTTTAAAAAAGTAATTCATAAAAAATCTTTTTGAAAAAGAAATAATTATGTAAAACTTTTTTGGAACTCGGTATTAGAAGCCCTCTGGTGGAGTGGATAGTTCTCAAGCTCAGCAGCAGGTTATCAACTCGAGTATGGGGGGTGGAAGCCTGAAGGGGTTAGAGACAAGAGGGATGCCGCAAGGGGGAGTATTATTCCCCCTTCTGTGGCTGATAGCTGTAAACGTAATTCTCAGGCGTTTTGAAAGGAACGGTCGGAAGATAGTCGCCTACGCTGATGACGTGGTATTGTATTACTGGTAAAAGGGAAATTTCTTTCCACTATCAGTGAGGTCATGCAGGCAGCGCTTAACGAACTGTCTTTCTGGCCTAGTAGTAAGGGACTAGAGATAAACCCGTTCAAAACGGAGCTAGTTCTCTTCACCAGGAGATACAAAATTGATAGTTTTTTGCTACCTAGGATTGGCGGGGTGGAGTTAAAACTAGCAAAGGAGGCGAAATACTTGGGTGTTTTTCTAGATAGCAAACTTTCTTGGAACAGAAACATACAAGAAAGGCTCAAGAAAGGGCTCAATGCCTACTATACATGCAGGAATTCCAGTGGGAGGAACTGGGGTCTGCAACCGAAGGTGGTAAATTGGATTTATACATCGATTGTCAGGCCGGTGATTTCTTATGGATGTGTCGTATGGTGGTAGTCGTTGGGGAAAAAAGCCATAGGAAGCTGCTTGCTAAGGTCCAGAGGTGTGCTTTGCTGGGTATTACTGGGGCCCAGAGCAGCACCCCTGAGGCTGCCTTGGACGTCATCCTTCACCTGCTTCCCATTGAAGAATGTGTATTGAGAACGGCGGCAAGGAGTTTGCTCAGTCTTATGGAAGCGGGCTTTGTAAGGCCAGGATTTCACTCTTGAAAAAGATTAGTTTTAGCAGACGGGAGACCATATCCCATGGTTTTACGGACTCTAAGGTTGTTGAGACTAATTTTATTAGAACGCCTTCAGTAGTCATTCCGGATAGGGATCTTTGGGTCAAATCTGATAGACTCTACGAGGGCTGCGCGGTCTTTACAGATGGATCGAAAATGGAAGTAGGCACGGGTGCTGGCGTCTATTTTTTAGGAACAGACATTCGTAGGTCTTTTAGGCTACCGAACGAATGTAGTGTATTTCCGGCTGAGATCCTAGCGATCCTCAGGGCCACGGAACTAGTGACAGAACAAGGCATGGAGGTAACATTCTATGTTGACAGTCAGGCGGCGCTGAAAGCTTTGAAGGGACATAGTGTCAAATCGAAGCTGGTCAGCAAGTGTAGGATATCTCTCAACTTGCTTATGGACAAATTTAGCGTCAGGGTATGTTCGGTACCAGGACATTGCAATATTAAGGGAAACGAAATTGCTGATGAGCTGGCAAGAATAGGGTCAGCATTAGATGTGGCAGTTAGTGGTAGGTCGGTTGAAGCTCCAATCGGTTACTAGTATAGGGAACTTAGTAATTGGGTAGTTAGCAGTACTAACCATTCCTGGAGGAATAGAGAAGATTGTAGAGTCTCGAGGTCCATGTGGACAGAACTAGACTCAGGTAAATCTGATCTACTGCTGGGTATGAATATAAAGGTTTTGAGAGTCTTAGTAGGAGCCTTGACTCGCTTAGAGCGAGGACAAGCATATGGGAAAATGGCACTCCGGATTTCTGTAGGATGTGTGGGGATGAAGAGGAGCCAGAAACTATAGAGCACATCATCTGTCATTGCCCAAGGCTGCAACGCTAAGGGAAAGGTGGCTGAGCAGACGTTTCCATGAAGGCATTAGTGATATCGCGAAGTGCAAACTTGAGGATATCAGGGACTTTATCATGGCATTTAAGTGGCTGAATGATGGATGATAAGGGTACCTTGTTTCTCCTTGGGCAGTAAGGAGACTAATTAGTCAATAAATTATAAATGAAGGGAATCACAATGGATCCAACTGGGTCTCCGAGTGCATGTGTATTTCACACTACACTACCCTTCCTAACCTAACCTAACCTTGTCCCTGTTTTAACATTTTAAAAATTTTTGAAATGTCGTTGCGTTAATATGAAAAGTGCGATACAAATCAATATTTAGAATCGATATTTAAAAACACAAAAGTACTGAAGAAATTGATTTTCCATTACCCCCTTTGAAAAAGTACTATCTATTTTTTTAGTACTTTTTCATTTAATCTCAATAACTATTTGAAGATGTCTTATAGAGCTTTAATTATTCGTTACTGTTAAACTTTTGCTGTTTGTTTTTGTCTCGTCGTTATTACTTTTCATGGATTTTTTTTCTCCAATATCAAGCAAAAAAACAAAAAATAACAACAACAGAAAAATAAAAATAAATAAAATAAACAAAACAAGAAAATGGTAAACAATAAATGTAAACAAAGTTTCAAGGAAATGAATTTCTTTTTATTTTATTTTTTTTTTATTTAATTTGAGACTAAGAAACAAAAGACTTTAAATTTCGTTTTTTTTTTTCGTTTTCTATTTTATATTAAAAAAAAAGGTTATTCGAAATCCAAATTTAGGTGAATGCATGTAAGTGTGTACGTATGTACTTGTATGTGGGTAGGCTGCAATTACAAACATACTACATACTACATGCATGAAGCTGCTGTTGAATCGTTTGCACCACGTCATGCAAGAAATAATCTGTATGCAAGTTTGGTAGTTGTTTATTGAGAGAAAAAAAAAATAATAAGAAATAATGAAAAATAAAAAAAAAAAATATACCAAAATTATTCATGTTAATTTTATTTTTTTTTTGCCATGATGATGTTGATGATGATCATGATGATGGCAAGACAATAGCTTTTTTTTTTTTTTGTTTTTGTATTTTTATTTGTGGCAAATAATTTTCTGGCGGATGCATAACTGACACACAGCCCAATAAACAACAGCCTTTAAAGTTTAAACAGACAGACACCCAAACACATGGCAAACATGTTGCAAAAGTGGTAAAGCGCAGCAGCAAGCAACCAATTGGTTGCTAACATTTCTGCTGCAGCAACCACAAGAAGCTGTTTGTTTGCTTGCTTATGCCACTATAAAGTAGCAATAACAAACAACAATAACAACATTTGCAGTGCTCATTATCATACGACAACATTATTTATTTATTTATGCATTCAATGCTTAAGATTTTACACTTTTCTCTTACTTTTTCTTATTTTGCAGTTTTGTTTGCTTGCAAATGACAGCAAAAAAGCCGATTAATATCTGATGACTTTTTTCTTTTTCTCCAGATTGGATATAAAATTTTGTCAAAAAATAAAAAATTTATGCATTAAATTCCTTCATTTTTTTTTACACACATCTGGTCCATTTTTCTAAAAATTTAATAGCTTTGCATGAAGATCTTCTAGTTTATTTGTGGCAATTTTCAATTAAAAATAATTTAAGTTAGAAACTTTAAGGAAATTTCAATTAGAAAAATTTAATATCCCAACATCATTTTAAAATTCCACATACATGGCAGAGCAGAATAACAATGTTAACAGATGTTATGTGTATCATGGCAGCTCGGTTGAATGTGATTGCAGTTCTAACAAATCGTCAGCTAAGATGCAAAACGCTCTAGCTTACTAAAAATTGGACATTCACTATAAATTTATAAATTCCTTAAAGTTCACCACATATTAAAAACAAAAATATAATATTTGACCAAAGTAAACTGGAGAAATTTATTTGTCAAGAAAATAGTTAATTTTTAATTTTTTTTATTTTTTTTTAGCAGCCACAATAATGCACATCCAGTAAGAATTTTACGAATTAAAATTTATGAAATTCAAAATTATCTTTAGCACCATTTTTTAATTCTCCTGTAAAATAACAACAAACATATCATTTATTTCGTTTTGCGTTTCATGTAACGCTATACAATTTTATCAAAGAAATTTTAATTGATCAGTCTTAATGGGTTCCTTATCTCTAAATTAAATTATTATTTTGTATTAGAAAGAAAAATCTAGAAGCTCGTAATAATTGAACAGACAAAGAAAAATTAGACTGCGCGGAGGATTGAACTGACATCATGATGTTTCGAGATTAACCACAGTCTCATCATCAGAGTTGTTTATCGCTTAGACTTCACTGCTGCCACCACGGCAGCTGCAATCATCCAAGTTAAAGATCCTCTATCCTTAATTGAATCAGCTCAGTTACTTGTAAGGTTATACACTACAGCTTTATCATTTTTAATGGTTTGGAACTTTACTATATTTTCCAAAGACTATTTCGTTCAAGTTGAGCTTTATTCTAGTGTTTCTCATAATTCATAAGTTAATTGATATACAATTTTTGAATGAAAACTTATACGATAATTATTGTTTTACTACCAAAAAATATGTTGGTAGTCTGCTGTTACGCTATCGTAAATATGGCACAGTTATATTTAGTTATATTTTACAATGTGTATTTTTTTTCCAAAAATCATTTTCTACTTAAAACAAAATTTTTTGGTGTGATTTTATAAGTTAAAAAAAAAAAAAATATTATAATAATATTTTGCGGTACTACCAGCAAATGCCAAAATTATAACTGCTTTTGCAATAATAAATTTGTTGGTTTAAATAAATTTAAAGCTAAAAGAAAACTAGCACCTTATACATAATATTTATTGGACCTGGTTTGGTTTTTCAATCTAAAAATTTTCTCTACCCTAATATCTACTGTAAAATAATTCACTATGAAATCTTTATATATATATGTAAGAGAAATTTATAACAAATATTTCATATTTAATGAGATTCAAGTAAATATTTACATAAAAAAATATTTCTAGTGTCAAAGGTCAGTTTGAAAATTAAAAAAAAAATTTATATATAAAAATATACAGATAATGAAATCAACTTACGTATGCACTAAAGTGACGAAGAAAGCAACAAAAACAAAAGTTTTATCTTACCTGCAAAGAGAAAGATAAAAAAGAAATGTTAATAATATGTACACAGATAGAAATTATGTATTATTAATATTTTAATATGGTATTTATTTCCATCGTGTAACTGAAAATAATATTGTCACGGCATTTTAAAAAATTTATTTAAAGAATTGATTTAGTTCGTAACATAAAAAATCGAAATCGCACTCGATAATTCATATTTGTTTGCAGGATTTTACTAAGCTTTTTTAATAATCTCTTATATTTCAACGCATTAACTGTCAAGAATTAAAACAAATATAATTTCTTTTTTCATTTATAGAGAAATCACGTACTATTTCCGACTAACCAGAGGTTTTGATTGTAAAAAAAAATAGAAATTAAAAAATATGTATATAAAAAGCAAAGCTTGCGCCCTCTACTGTTAAAGTTTACAACTACAAATCCATCTGTCTGTGCTGTTTATTATTTAAACTACAACTATATAACAGCACGTTCCACTTAACATAAATGTACAGCGGTTTGTTACTCTGCTACAGTAAAATAATTAGTTTGACCTGAAACCAAGAAATTTTCAATTCGTAATTTTTTTCTTCTAGCATAGACACAAACATAAGCAAGCTAACCAAAAGAATTTGTAGACTTTATAAGCAAAGACAATAAAAGTGTTATTAAAGGTGATGTGTTATGCTAAGCAAAACACAACAGTTACTCTGAAACTGAAATATTACTGTAAATAAATAAATAAATACATATTTACAAATGCATACAATCCAAATTGTTATAAAGAGTGCATACATATGCATATGTAAATATTAAATGAAATACATATTAAATAAAAATTGATTCAACTGTAAAATAATTTTTAATATAATTGTTTAACAACAATTTTACTAATTAAATAAATCGAAATTCTTTAAAATTGTTTACTTATTTATTTACCAGACTTGGGAAACCCATAGAGGAAAAATAAAAATTAACAGAAACAAATATTTAAAATTATTTAAAGCCTAAGGTGAAACACATCATATTAAAGAGCTTAGAATTGCCATCCAAACGATATAAAGCAAGGGGTGGTATGGTCGTATGATTTTTCCAATAAACCAAGAAATGTACCCACAAATTAATCTAGTTTATTGGTTTTAAGCCAATAAAAACTGCGTATTACTATGGATTGATTCCAAAAGATGATGTTGAAGGTAGATTTACTGAATGATAAACGACTATACTAAATAATCCTCTATCATCCACCCTATCTGCGTTAATCTTGCATTCATCAATAGTTAAATTAAAACACATAATCGATAATCGATTATTTATAACTTACAATCATCATCACCACTAAGTTCTCTTAAAAAAATTTAAGGCGAAAATACAAGCAAGCGATTTTAAAAAATTCTCTAAATTCTTGACAACTCAATATGTGTCACAACAATACTGAGGACTCACCCAAAAAAATCAAAACACCTGTTTTCAATTTAAACCAACCAAACTGAATGAAATAAACCGTTTTTAACGATCATCGTCGCATCATGTGCACAACGACGTTTTAATTTTTAAATCTGGCACCTTCCAACACGCGTCGCCAGCCTCCCCTCTAGCACTGGTCCAAACAAACAATAATGCACAACACAAAATAGTAAATTTGTGAAAAGGCAGAAAAAAGCAAACAAAAAATTAATGAAACCAAAAGTATTTTCAAAAACGCAATTTAGCAAAATTAAATTAAATGACAATTTAAAAACAAAAACAGCAACCAAAATAAAACACAATTACAACATCAACAACAAAGGCAAATGCAGACGCAACTAATAGACCCCATATCATGGGCCAGCCGTCAATCACAGTGGCATAATGATGACAAAACGATAAAATGAAAAAAGAAATACAACTCAATCGATATACGGAGCGGCATAGAGAGGGAGAGACAATAAGAAGCAACAACTAGAAAAAAGATTAATTAGAAAATTACTAGACGCAGATATGCATGTACATATGTACACATTAGGTATATATAGTTTTATTTTTCGTAGAAACAAATATATTATGTCTAATAACATTTAATTATTAAATTTAACTTGGATTTTATTTCTAATTTTGCCTTCTAAGTAATTTTACTGTCAACCCAAATGGTTTCTAATTGTATAAAGTTTGTAAGAAAAATAAATAAATTGCTATCGACTATAAATTGTTTGCTGTGTTTTGCATAAGTTTCGTGCCTACTGCGATTCTTCTATTTGTAATTTTAAAAATTAGTCAAAAATTCTCAAATGATTTTTAAAAGTTTGTGCAAGATGAGAGGTTTGGTTGAAGTCTACTGATGATATGGTAAAGCATTACACACATAAATATAAAAATATATAAGTATTTTGGCCAGTTGTTGACATCATATTTAAGTATGTAATTACAGTAGTATTCCGATTAAACGAACTGTAAAATTTTTTCGGTTTAACGAACAAAAGTATAGAAATGGTTTACGAAAGACACATTTATTCCAAAAATATGGAATGCAAAAAAAAATCCACCATTATTAGTATAAGAAGAGCCTCAAGAAGATGCAATTAATAAAAAGATATCCACTTAAAAAAAAGGAGACCAATTTTTATAAATAAATGATTTTTGTAATAGTGTTTTTAAATTCTTCCTTTTCTCACATTATTAATGAAATAAGTAGTTTAATTACAGTACAACCTCCCTAATCCGGACAATCGCTAATTCGGACTATCCAGTAATACGGACATTTAAATTTTTCGAACAGTTTATGGAATCTATAAAATTGTTTTAAATTATATTTTTGAAAGTATTTAAAAAAATACACAAATAAAATTTATCAATTAATCAAAACAACAATTGAGTAATTTAGAAATTCGCAGAAAAATTTTTGAAAACAAATAAATTCTTATTTTGCAAAATTAATATTTTTGGTCACTTTTAGTACAGTTGAACTTCTATAACTTGAAGTTTCTATAAATTGAAGCAAATCGCATGACAAGAGCGGCACTATAAATGTGCAAAGTATTGAAAACTTACTGCATAACATGAAGTCTCCCTAAATTGAAGTTTCTTTTCTGGATAATGCTGATTCAAATTATGGAAGTTAAACTGTATTTTTCTTTATGTTTTCTGTAAATTAATTAAATACAAATTAATTCTTATGTATACTTATATTTCTGTTCGGTAATAAATACAAATTATATGCGTTTAAAAATTAATTTTAACTGTAGTCCGCACGATCCACTAATCCGGACAATAGCTGAAACTACATATATCTGTCCGGATTAGGGAGGTTATACTGTAATTATAACTTAATTATGAAGTAAAAAACTGGCCCTGTTCTTATAACTTTATTCTATGTACTAGTATGTAGTTTAGATATTCATTCTTAGAAAATATTAAAAAAAAAAAAATTAGTTTTCCGTGATTTAGAGGATATTGAGTTAGAAGCTAATGTAAACTAGATATATTAATTAGCCTAACTTGGTGTTTATATTACAAGATAAAACTAATTATTCTACAATAATGTATTCTTATACAGTTTGTAATAAATGCGAACTTATAATTAAAATAATATTGAAATTAAAGGAAATAAATTATTAGAGTCTGCTACGGTCACGTTTTTTTTCGGCAAATATTTGATAAATGTGAACGTAGCTTAAGCTTTGTCATTATTGAAATTAGCACTCTTATTTTTTTTGTTAGTATGTATGTATGTATGTTTGTGTAACAGAAAACTCTATAATTGATTCAAAAGTGTAGTTTTGATTTTTAAATATATGCTCTGTTATAGAGTCTGTTTTCAAAATTTCAATAGAAGAAGATCTCAAGAACAAATTACAGCGTGTCAAAAGTTGATCAAAGTTGGCGTAATTAATAATCAGGTTGGCACCACTTCTAGCGCTGTCATGGGATTGACCAACAAGAGAATATCGTAAACAAAACAAAATAAAAAGAATTGCAAAATTTAAACAAAACAAAATTGAAAATGAAACTAAATAAACAATATCGAAAACAAACTGGGTATTTGCGCACTATTTTTAAACAATTTTTTTTTTTTTTATAAATAAATTGTAAATATGTGTAAAGAAAATAGAAATAAAAACAAACCAAAAAAATTAAAAAACCTGTTCTGAGATAAAAATTATTGACAATTGGTTTGTATGTATGTATGTATGTACATATGTACTCGTATGTAATAATTAATAGGTTTGTAGTAAAATTACAGCGCCAAAATCGAAATAAAATAATACCCGCAAAAATTATGAGTTATTTACGAAAAGCAAAACTATCAAAAACTAAATCTACGTAAATAGAACCACAAAAATATATGTATGTATGTGTGTACATATACATATAAGAATTTACATGCATACTTCCCTGTAGTTTTTTCGTGACAATTTACCCCAAAAGTGGCAGTACTATACAATGTGGAATGGTTATAAAACTATCCACATTGATCCTATACTCTGAAGACTGGTTATAAAACTATCCACATTGATCCTATACTCTGAAGACTGGTTATAAAACTATCCACATTGATCCTATACTCGAAAGACTGGTTATAAAACTATCCACATTGATCCTATACTCTGAAGACTGGTTATAAAACTATCCACATTGATCCTATACTCGAAAGACTGGTTCTAAAACTGTGGAAAATTTTACTGTCACTTTGTGCAGGCACTTAGCTGTCTTTTTGTGTCGCAGATGGTGGATAGTAAAAAATGTATGTCATTAAGCACACATAGCTTAAGTAATACAATGTACAAGTACCAGTGAGTGTAGCTGAGTGGGTTGAGATGTTGATTAGCAGTCGGAAGGTTGCTAGTTCAATTCTCAATACAGTCAAAATATATTTACAAAAATAGTGCAATGTTACGCATCCTTACTAAGTTACAAGTGTGGGCTGTAGGAACATTATTGTACTGCAGTGGGAATAACCAGGATGAAGATGACTAGGATGAAGATAAATAAAATAATAAGAATAATAATAAAAAAATAGCTGAAAGCAAAATTTAATTATAATATTAATTAAGTATTATTATCTTTTTAATTAATAAATGAATTTGTTATGTTTTTTTTTGACGAAATAATTTTTTTTTTTTAAGTTAAATAAATTATAAAATGACTTTTATTTCATAAAAAATAGGGAATGATTTGGGGTTTTTAAGGGAGTGGTTTGGCAGGTATAAGGAGACAGTTAAGGGTAAGCCAAGAAGAACCGGCTTATGAACTGTCTTTTTGTGGCCTCTTGCTGACAATTAACCCCATCGTAGGACATCCCCTTGTTAAAGTGGCCAGTCATATGGCTAGCATTCGGACTGGTTGTGTCATAAAGGGGCTAGTATTATAACCAGCTCGGAGACAGCCACTTGAACTACAGGGATGTGCCTGAGTACGTTCATATGTACATATGTATGTGAATATGTATGTATGTCCAGGTGCTGAGCCTCCTAAGCTTTTAGAGGTGACGTTTTTTAATGATGTCCAAAAGCCTAAAAGAAATAATGTCAGATGTAGGTATGTACATATGTAAATATGAACATACATACATACGTAAATATGTACGTACATATGTATGTATGTATGTATTTCTAATTGTTTGCTATCATTTTGTTTTTGTACAAAAAATATTTGGAAAAAAAATTCCTACATAAGCATGTATGAATGAATGTATGTTTTTTATCTTTTATTTGGATCTTTGAAATTTTTCTTTATTATTAGATTTTCAATATTAACACTTTAAAATAAACGACTTTTAAATAAAAGCGTCAATTGCCAAGAGTACATAGTTATGGTATCTACGTAGGAAAGTAGCATGAAGAAAAGTTATTCAAAAGAATATAATAACACTAAGCTACAGGAATAATATGGTCAGTAAGACAGACTTCCACGACTTTTTGTGTATTAAAAATATGTACTTATTAATTTCGCTAACGCCACAAAGCAGAACATAAAAAAGTTCTTTTCGTGTGGTGTTCATATGCATTTCTTGTCTTCGTCTTCCGGTGGTTCAGTTGCAAATTAATTTAAAAATTATTTACACATGATCGGCAATTTTAAATTTAACATCACCAAATTACCACCAGTGTAGCCAGGTGAGAGGATTTCTCCCCAAATTGGAGATTTTAGCTGGTTTTTGTGGACAGATTATCGTGGGGAGGGATTTGGGGATTTTTCATTTTCAGTACATCTATTATCAATTTTGCTTTATTTTACCATTATCTTTCATACATACATATATGTTTATGTATCTTGGCGTTTTTCTTCTCCATATTTCGATTATTTCAAGGCGATGGTATTGAGGATGATGGTTTTTATAACAATTTGTTCAAAATTTTTAAAACCAGAATTTATTGAATTCGATATTGCCAAAATGGAAGTAGTAACTGACAATAAGGAAGGTAATTTCGTTGTTGCTAAAATTGATGTTGGCATAAAATGTTCAAAGGAATTAGAAGCAAAAAAAGTTCAAACAATTTTTTCTTAGATTATTTAACTGTACTAGCAAAAGAAATGCTTAAAATATTCACTGGGAGTATGGAAAATTTTGAGTTATTTATAAATTTACAACTCGAAAGCATAGAAAAAAGAATAAATTTGATTCCGTGTATGGAATTTTGAAATATTCTATGGATTCAAAAGTTCCATTGAGCACATAAGAATGCATTAACTTAAATAAATGTATGTAATAAAATTAATAAAAAAAATTGTTTTTATTAAGCATCATAAAAACAATTTTAAATGTATGTAATAAAATTAATGAAAAAAAAAATGTTTTTTATGATGCTTAATATACATATCTTTATTGGGGACGAAATTGGGGATTTGTAGTTTTAAAATTGGGATTTTTGGGGACAACACTCTTTAATTTGGGGACATTAGACAATATTTACCTGGCTACTCTGATTACTACCACTTTCTTTGATCATCCATAAATATTTTAATGGCGGAAAAAATTTTAAGCAGATTTAAAATTGATGTCGTCTTTTTTTTTTTGTCGTTTTAATTATTATTTGTTATGGGTTAGCCAATCTATGAGTATATGCATTTCATTGGTAGCTAAATACCAACTTATCAGTAAATCTTTACCATCCATGTCTTAAAATTACCAAATATCATCTACTCATACATGAACTCGCAAATAATATTTGCGAATTACTAAATCACAAGCAATATGGTTTTTAAAACACTTTTAAAACAAGTAAGAGTGCTATATTCGGCTGTGCCGAACCTTACATACCCTTCACCAATGCATTAATATGTGATTCACTAAATATAATACAGACTGTTAAAAATATTTTAAAACTTTCAATAAATATTTTATTTTCGCTGATTTTTAATACGAATAATCTTACGAAAAATCTTTACATTTCAGTCTAAGACCCAAGCCTCTAGCTCCTCTAGTGTCTTTGGAAAATCGATTTCAAGTACAGACGGACGGACAGACGGATAGACGGATATGGCTCATTCAACTTCCTAATGTATAAATGTATATACTATATGGACCTCATATGAATATTGTGGAAATTACACACGTAATGACAAACCTATAAATACCCTTACCATTTTTGGTGAAGGGTATTAAAAACACAACAAATAATTTTTCATACGATACGAATCTGTTTATTTCTCTTCTAACTTTTAACAATTAGTCTCTCTTCTAAAAAAAAGCATAAATTCTTAAGTATTTGCTCGAATAAAAGGTTAGATTTTGTTTTAATTTTATTTAGCAAAATCTATCTAATTACACTCTTTACAATAGAAAAATTTTTCTAACGATGTGTGCTAATAAAGACAGTGTTTAATTCATATTAAAAAACTCGATGTAGTGGTCTAAAATGTCCTTCGAAAGAATTTCTCACAAAATTCGAATCAAAGGCACCCACCCAGACTTAAAACTAAATTGAAATTACAAAAATCATTCAAAACTCAACACTTGTTTATGGGTTACTTTCGTAACAATATTTCCCTGCAAAAATTGGATATCTATTATGAGGATTGTTCGTACTAAAAATATGTTAGTCTTATTTAAATTTTCCCTTTTTGGCACTCTGTACAAGAATCACTCGTTAGTTAGAAGAACTCTGTAATTTTTAATGAAAAATAGATTTTATTTTATGTATGTATGTGTGTATATTATAATTTATAAAATAACAACAGCTGTTAACATTTTTATTTTGAATTTTGTTTCTTAGTGTAATAGAAACAACAAGAAAACGACCAAAAAATATAAAAATCACTAGCTGGCGCCAAAAAGTCACTTGATTCGCATTTAGTTTTTATCACAAATACATCTTAATTCACAATAGCAGACCAACAACAACAACAGCAATAACAACAAGAATAATAGATAACAAATGCACATACAAAAAAAAAATCTTATGAAACGTGAATAATACAATAGAATTCTGAGGCGAAAAAGAAGCAAAAACAAATGGAGCCAAAAATACTTAATTTTTTTAATATTTTAAATTATTTTATTGGTTCAGATGATCAGTAAAAATGCAGAAATGAGCAAAAAAAAATAAATTTATTTATATGTAAAGACGACAGGTAGCACCTACATACATAGTCAAAAAATGAAATAAATGAGAGCAGAAGAACTTAGAACAAATTCAGAGAGAATTTGGGTAAATTCAAAATGTGCTTGTGTTAGATAGAATTGAACGGAAATGCCAAAGATCTGTGCAAAACACTAAAGTGAATAATTTTTAGAAATTTTATGGAACATGTATGTATGTATGTATGTTACCTAAAGATTAGCGAACTAGCTAAATTTCGAGATTAATAATTGAGGTGCTGATTTGCTGGTAGCAAAATGGGTATTTTTCAATGGTTCGTATTCTTTAACATTGTAAACTTAAAAGTTTTTTAAGCGAAAGTAATAGGGGAAATCTCTCTTAGTATTGCAATCATTGCAGATCTTGCCAATCTAGCTTATTTTCATCAGTTTGCAGCAATGCAATAAGAAAATATGTAAATAACCTAGACTTGGAAGATCTGCAACGGATGCAAGAGCAGTTTTCAACCAAGACTGATTACCCTCAATATTCCAAGACATCATCCGAAAAAATACGATCGTGTTAAAATTTCCAAATTATTTCTTTCACTAAATGGAACTTTGTACCCTAACACATATACATACATACATACATACATACTCCAAGCCTAATACACCGTGCATAGTTTTATTTGTACCATTCGAATGAAGACAAATAACGACTCTCTGGTCGCTTGTTATCTTTAAAAGGTTGTGGAAAAATGTAAACAAGATCATTAAAAAAAAAGTAAATAAGAAAAGCGAAAATAGAAATATTCATTGAAAATATTATAAAACAATACATTATAATTAGACGAGAGCTGATAATAATGTTCAAAAATAGAATTTAATGATTTTTGTATAAACAGCAAGGAGTCTTTGTTGTAAGGGGCTGTGCACATATTACGTAACGCTCCAGGATGGTGGGGGGGGGTTAAAGATTTGTTACGGATTAAACATTTTGCACTGAAAAAAGCGTTACGAAGGGGGGGGGGGGGGGTATAAAATCTCTGAAAACAGCGTTACGTAATATGTGCACAGCCCCTAAGTGGCAAAAAAAGGAAAAACGAGATTTACATTTTTATGCTTTATACATATATTCTCTAATGTGCAAATGATTCATAAAAAACAAGTGGTTATCTTCTAAGTTTTATCATAATATAGTTGACAAGATGACTCAATTGATGCAATTTAATATACTCGTACATACATATGTATGTACATGCTGGTGAATGAATGAATTAAGATTTACGATGAATCATCAATTAAATTAAATTTTATATTATTTATTACATTTTACCCGCTTTTGGCCGTTACTTCGTACACGCTACATGTTAATGAAGGCACAAACTGTCTGTATACCAAATTTATCGAAGAATGAAAGAGGCATTAAAAGTAACAACTTTTACCCCCACACTGCAAGTATGTTAATGAAAAAAAAAATACTAAAAAAAAAAAAACAAAATGTACCAAAGTACCATTTTGACCTTTTTCGCTCTTAAAAATTGCTCAATATTTTAATCTGGATCCATTCTAAAATCTGGATCCAGCCACTAAATTGCATCCAAATCCTTTAAGAGAAATTCTCAATAGAAAAAGTACCAAAAGTAGAAAAGAACCAAATGTAAAATAGTACCATAAGTACCAGTTTTTTCGCATAAGACAAATTAAATCATTAAAATAAGTTCTTTAATGATTTTCCAAACATTAATTGACTAAAAAAAATGCTTTAAAAATTTCAATTGCATCTTTGGGAAATCTTTACGTTATGGGAATTTAGATCAATTAATCTCTATACGGCATCTTGAGGTTGTTGACTTCATATTTTTGTATGACATCTATGTATTTTTTAGGTTGCCAAAAAAAAAATTTCATTTGAATTGTTTAATTTTCCATAAAGAAATGCAGTATGTCTGTAGTTCATTTTTACACAAAAAAAAAACGATTGCACGCAATCAAAATTAATGTGGACTGTTTTTATGATTTTTAAAATACATATTTAAAAAAATTTTAAACTAAAAGCATTTAATTTACAAAAAAAAAAAAAAAAAAAAAAAAAAAAAAAAAAAAAAATAGCAAGCACTTACATTTAAGCACATGCATATGGGAAAGAAACTATTAGACAATTAAAAATGTTCTAAATTCCAAAATATTAATTTTTTTTGCCACTCTTAATTGTTATAAAAATACCAACGGATAAAAAAAATGCCAACAAAGTTAAAAACAAAATTGTTGAAATAATTAATAAACTTTTTTTGAGTTGTATAAAAAATAAAAATGAGTAAAAAAATATAGAAATAACCACATGATTATATTTGATGGCATGCATGCAATCATGCAAGAACAAAGATTCTGAAGTGTTAAAAATAACCAAACTCACAATCAAACAAACAGACAAAGTATGAGTACGAAATGAATGCAACTGTGTTCATTTTTATTTCATGGATCTTTATTTTGTTCGTTGTTCCTAAAATAAAAATTTAGCAACAACATTAGCAACACAGTTAGTTACATGCAGACAAAGAGAACAAGCCAAGGCGTCAAGTTAACAAACAACACATACAGTGCAATCGATTCGTGTAAAAATTATAAATACATTATGATCCAGTTGGGGCTTAAAGGAAATTGCATACGATTGTAAAGATCTTCAAGAACAACTAAAAAATAGTAGCAACCGAAAAAAATACAACACGATCTAATATGTGCTCCTAAAAGGGTACTCTTGACCGACGTACTGTTTGCCCCCACCGATCTTTTGCTTCCTGTTTGTTTTGACACTAATTTATTATCTATAAAATATATTTACCATACCACCCACTGTGCAATATTCAATTTAACATTCGCATATTTTTCGCACGACTGAGCAATTGTTTGCCATCATGTGTCTTTTGCTGCTGGTTTATGCCTTCAAAATAATGCGAGTACGAGCCATCAGTACTTTTTTTTATTTAATCGACATGAACATTTTTGATAATTAATCATCGAAATGTCTAGAGTTGTAATTCAAAAATTATGATGATAATAATCATTATTATTGTTAAAATTATTTATTGGACTGTAATACTCGTACTGAGTTTGCAAACAATAAAATGAAAACTGCTTTATTTTACGCCTTTTTTTGTTTTAAATACTCCTTCTTCACTATGTGTAGGTTGGTTTGTGTACAAAAGTTATTTATTCCGTTTGTAATTTACAATAAAAATGGAAGTAAAAGCAAACAAAACAAAAAATCGGTAAAAAATTATAAAAATAAAAGACCAAAAATCGGGATATTGTTACATTGTTACATTGTACAAATTGTGTATCGGCCGGCCTTTAAAAGTTCTCTCCCCCTTTAGCATATTGTTATCTTGTAGGAGGGTGTGCACTAGTGATCTTACGAATACTCGTATTCGTATTCGACTATTCGCCTATTTTAAGATATTCGTATTCGTATTCGCCAAATTCAAGCGAATATTTCTCGAATAATTTGCACATACATTTACTCAAAAAAAAAAAAAAAAAAAAAAAAAAAAATCATACAAAAAGTTTAAAACAGTACATAAAATGTCCAAAAATATATTAATTTATAATAATTTTTATTTAAAGAAAGAAAGCTGTTTATCTTTGGCGCAAGATAATAATCTTCTTAAAAAAGAAACGAAAATTATATTTCATATAAAAGTTAAAGTCTTATATTTAAATTCATAAAGCAGAAACAGGAGTAGGTGCTGCTATCGCAGCTGGTAATCAAGAAGAAAATGGAATTTAATTTAAGCTACGGTCACATCTAGCAAACATTTACCCAAAAAAGCGTAACCACTATATACGAATGAAAAACTTTTTGATTTATGCATTTATTTATTAAGTTAAACAGCATCTAATAAGATAAGATTATATTACATTTTCTATAAATTATGTATTCTATAAATTGTTTTCATTCGTATTTAGTGCTTACGCTTTTTTGGGCAAATGTTTGCCAGATGTGACCGTACCTTTAGTAATCAATTCTAAGTAGAGGAATATTGGACTTCAAAAATGGAAGACTTAAATTTGGCTGCGTGAACTACACATGTTCTCCCAAAAAAAACAATTTAAAAATGTTCAGTATAGGTCTTCAAATTCGACATCTCAATGTAATAATAAAGTTAAATACCTTAACTAGTGTGACAGTTTTTTTTTCAATTTATTGTTATTGACACAAAGGGAGGGATTTTTTCCAATTAAATTTGAAATATTAAGTGGCTCTAAACCGTTAAAGAAATATTCGTATTCGGCGAATACTGTTTCAAATATTCGTATTCGCGAATACTAAAAACTGATATTCTTAAAATCACTAGTGTGCACATATTACGTAACGCTGTTTTCAGAGATTCTTTAACCCCCCCCCCCCCCCCCCCACCACCAAGTAACCGTTTTTACTAATTTTGTAGTGCAAAATTTCCAATCCGTAACAAATCTTAAACCTCCTCCCATGAATGTGCTAAGCACTACTTATACGTATTTATATCTATGGATTATATGATTTCCTATGCCGATCACTAAAGCAATTTGTAAAAGTGGGCGGGGGCAAACGAAGTGGAAAATAAACGTTAAAAATGTCGACAAATTTATATTCCTCCACCTTCCTAACAGATGAACTGCACGTAAAATTCGACTTTGCCGAACACAATTTTCTGAGTTTTTTAAATTTTATGTCTTGTGCTCTTTATTCGCCAGAAGCGAACACTTCTTTCGCTCACTGACAGAGACAGACCAGAGACAGACGATTTTCCATACAATTTGTATTTCTTAGTTTGCATTTAATATTTTAAACATGTCTTGGCGTATAAATTTTTTTGTAATTTCTTATGGCCAAGTCTGTTTGAGAAACTTTTCTAAATTTAGAAATATACATACATAGTTCTTTTTTCTAATATATTTGTCTCTCTTGGTTTTTATTATAAAAATAGAAAAATAAAACTGCATTTAAACGGAGATTAAATTTATTATGTTTTACATGTCTGTAGTATTTAAGACATTTAAAGCGTTTTAATGGAATTTAAAACAAGATCTTTACTTTACTTGTTTTTTCCGAGATCTCAAAGAAAATCAAAATCCTACTTTAACAGCAGCCATAAATTTAATTATGTCTTTTTAATTTTAAAATCTATACATATATTTTTATTTATCATTTTATTTTATAGTTACTTACTTACATTTATGTCGTAAATTACAAGATTTATCAAAGGAAATGCGACATAGCTACATTGATTGCTAATGTCAAGTTGTAAATAACAGAATGTTTTTTTTTTTTTTGTAATAATTTGTTAAAAATCTTGATCCAGAATTAAGAAACATAAGAAAAAAATTTTATTTAAGGAATCCCTTTCAAGCCAAAAAATAATATTTTATAAACTTTTTTATAAATTAACATACTTCTCGGTGATAAAATGAAAAAAAAGAAAACTAATATCTACTTTTAGTACTTTTTTTACTAATGGTAATTTTTGCTTTTTGTACTTTTTCTCTTGAGAAATTCCCTTAATGGATTTGGAGGAAATTTGGTAGACGGATAGCATGTGAAGCAGATTACAAAATAGGATACTTTTTAAAGGCCTGAAAAGGGGACAAATTTGAACCTATGTTTTTTACAATTTTTTTTACATTAATATGCTGTGCAGTTTCTTAAGAGTAAAATAATGAAAATGTGGTACTTTTTGGTTTTTTACATTAACATACAATGCACTTTGTGGGTGGCAAATTGACAAAAAGTTGCTACTTTTGGTACTTATGAAGTAAGAGGTACGTATCATACACATACATAGCAACATTTGTAATACGTATATGGTACTATTTAAAATGTAAAATCGGGACAAATTGGTAGTTTTTATTTTTTTAACTTATTTTTACACTAATAAGCGATTGTACTTGCTGGAGGTAAAATAAGGAAAAGTTGGCACTTTTCGTACTTTTTGGTTTTTTTTTTCTACAAATTTGGTACCTTTCTTTCTTGTTTTTTTTTTTCGATAAATTTTCTATACAGACAGTTTGTATCTTCATTAACATGTATCGTGAACGAAGTCGCGGGTAAAAGCTGATGTGTATTTATAAAACAAACCGACTTTAGCATGTGGTTATGGTCTATAATTTATAGAACATTTAAAAAAAAGATTTTTAAAATCTTGTTCGTGAATAATAAACAAATGGTTTATAATGATAAATTATCATAAATTAAATATTTAATATTTTCTATAAAATATTATGAAATTTTTAAAAATCAAGTAACTATGTACATATTTTACAGCTATATATTTTTGAATAGAAAATAAGGTACAAAATACTGCGAAGAGGCCAGAATAAAAGGTATTTCAATAATTTAATATGAAATATTTTAAGACCCATACGACTTTAGATCAATCAAGCGCGTTTATGAACGATTGTCATGTGAACTTTAGAATAAAAATTTTAGACAAAAAAGAAAAAACAAAAGACAATGAATATATCTTCAAATACAGATATGAATACACAAAATGATTAATCAACATACCAAAGTCAATTAAGACTTCATAAATTAAATAATTTATTTTTCACATTACATTTAATTAATTTATGTTTCTGAATATTAACACGCCTTCTAATTGGTTAAATAGAACGACATACAGTAGAAAATTTAATTAATTAATTAATTCTTTAATTTAAAACTAAAATACACAAAAATTATACATATTTAGAACTTTTGTAGAATAAATCAAGAGATTCATTCTAATTGCGTACTTAATATGCTCAGTTTGGAATGTTGCAAAAGAATAAAAATAAATAGAAAATTGCTTAAATATAAAAGAACAAGTTGTCATTTCATGTCATATTAAAGATCACACAGTGGTGACACATTTCTATACTTCAGAAACTTTTAATGTTGTTTGGCAAAAATTTATATTCTACTTGTTTTCCTAGAAATGCAACAATGTTGCATGCAATCAATATCTTGTTGCATGCAGTAAGAGAAAAAAAAAATCAGGAAATGGTATTAGAAATGATGGAAGACAATATTTTTCTTGTGTGAAGTTTAAAAAAAAATTAAGTTTTTAAGGCCGAAATCAGGTTCTGAATGATTGGAAAATGGAATTGGATCATTCTAGTAGAGATAACAAAATAGAATTCTTGGAGCACTTGCGCATAGAGAACTCTAAATACGAATCAATCGCTTGCTTTTTTTTTTTGTAAAAATAGACAGAAGAAAATTCTTAAATAATTACATATTCTTGTGCTGTGCGGGTTAAAATTTTCAGATATGGGAGAAAACCAAAAAAAAGCCTGTGATCCGCAGGTCAGATTTTCATATATCGCAATAGCGGATCGCGTTCAATATACATATATATATTGAACGTGTGAGGCATTGCTCTTATGCACCAGGAAGAAAGCACAGCTTTATATCTCTGATATTTTTTTCTTCTTCTTTAAATCTACAAATAACTCATCTTTAACTTCGATTTCAGTGTAGCCAGGTAAATATTTTCTAATGTCCCCAAATTAAAGAGTGTTGTCCCCAAAAATCCCCATTTTAAAACTGGAAATCCCCAATTTTGTCCCCAATAAAAATATGTATATTAAGCATCATAAAAACAATTTTTTTTATTAATTTTATTACATACCTACATTTATTTAAGTTAATGCATTCGTATGTGCTCAATGGTACTTTTGAATCCAAAGAATATTTTAAAATTCCATACACGAAATCAAATTTATTCTTTTTCTATGCTTTCGAGTGGTAAATTTATAAATAACTCAAAATTTTCCATACTCCCAGTGAATATTTTAAGCATTTCTTTTGCTAGTACAGTTAAATAATCTAAGAAAAAATTGTTTGAACTCCTTTTGCTTCTAATTCCTTTGAACATTCTATGCCAACATCAATTTTAGCAACAACCAAATTACTTTCCTTATCGTCAATTAGTACATCCATTTTGGCAATATCGAATTCGTTAAATTCTGGTTTTAAAAATTTTTACAAAATCGTTATAAAAATCAACATCCTTAATACCATCGCCTTGAAATAATCGAAATATGGAGAAGAAAAACGCCAAGATACATAAACATATATGTATGTAAGATAATGGTAAAATAAAGCAAAATTGATAGTAGATGTACTGAAAATGAAAAATCCCCAAATCCCTCCCCACGATAATCTGTCCCCAAAAACCAGCTAAAATCCCCAATTTGGGGAGAAATCCTCGCACATGGCTACACTGTTCGTTTTACCGGCAGCAATACAGCTGAAACATTAAAAAAATGTGTGACCAAAAGAAAGGTGACAAAGAGGAGTTTGTTAGATGTTCGTCTTTCATGTTCAAATGATTGACACATACAGACAAACACTTAAAGTCGCAACACCGACGTTGGATGACAATTATCATAAGACGATGATGTTGCTGATGTGTGCTAGACATTTTATGCGGAGAAAATGAAATGTTAGAAGTTAGTTTGTGTAGATTTGAATGTGGCAAGAAAGGCTATAAGCCGGTATATGCGTAAGTAACTTTTTTCTTTACAAATTTAAAAGGTGCTAAATGATTCCAAATACACAAACGTGGGGTGGCATTTATTTTTTATATCTCTTTGGTGTTTTCATTTCATTTTTTTTTTATAAATAATTGTTGCTTTACATACGGGAAATTTCTTCAACCTGTGGCTGCCTTGTTGAGTGCTACATTTTGTGGAAATTAAGTATGTTCAATGGTCGTCAGCAGTCATTATCGTTTCTTTAGAAATTATTAAGTTGGAAAACATGTATGTACATATTTTTTTTTTTAACAAAAAACTCTATTTATAACAACAACAAGAAATATTAGTCGCCTTTTTCAACCTAATCAGTATTTAAGTGAGCATATAAATGTTATTTATTATAAGGAGAAGAAGCAGCAAAAAGTCATAATAAACAGTCATGCACAGCAACACTTACTCACTCTCATTCATTGGGCTTTCATTATTTTCATTTTAATTTATTTCTTAGCCACTTTTCCGCTGCCATTTTTCAACACATACTTGTACGAGTACGTAATAAATTTATGCATGCCGATCCGCCAGACGAGGGAATGAATGTTTTACTTACTTTCGAGTAAAAGAAAAGGCTAATGAACCCGTGACAACAAGGAAAGCAATAAAAACAAACAAAAATACAACTTTAAAATATATGTCTGTACATACAAAAAATATACATACCTACTTGACAATTGTTGTCAAACAAAATTGACATTACATTAAAGTAAATATTTTGAAAAACGAAAAAGAAGAAGAAATTAAACAGAACAATCATCAAACATATGGTTGCTCATTGAATGGAGGGCTTGACCACGAATTGAGAAACTGTAACTTCCAAATGCAATGGAATAATGAAAATTAAGAATGGAAGAGAATAAATTAAATAAAAAATTAAGTGCGTGAGAGTGGAATGTAATAAAATTAGAAATTTATAGCATGAATGATTAAAACTAAAATTGTGTGGCTGGAAGTGGTTGTTGGTCTCTGGTTCATAGTTAATTAATGTGTATGAACAGAAACTCGAAAGGAGTGTGCATTTAAAAAATCATATGCAAAAACTGTGAAGCAAAAAATAAATGAATATGTAAAAAGTAGCCGTTTCTTCTAAGTTTACGAAATAGGTCCTCGTCTAAGAGGCTGTGCACATATTACGTAACGCTCCAGGGGGGAGGGGGTTAAAGATTTGTTACGGATTAAAAATTTTGCACTGAAAAATTATTAAATAGCGTTACGGCGTGGGGGGGTGGGGGTATAAAATCTCTGAAAACAGCGTTACGTAATATGTGCACAGCCCCTAATTAGTTTTAGTTTTGAAGTTTTTAATGTCATGTGTTGTTAAAAACATGTGAAAAACGTGCAACTGCTTATTAGGTGTCTACATACACAACAACATGTAGCCGAGACAACACAAGATAATCGGGACCTAAATGAACAACTTATAATAGAGTTTTTAATGAAAACGGAACACATATTACATATATTGGTCCTCCTGTTAATTCTTCATCAAGATGGTGTGTCCATATAATATATAAAGTATTTTTCATAAATTAGAAATTATTAAATGAAATATTATTATTATTAGGCTTAAGATCAGTTTTATTGAATTAATGAAAATTAAAATTACTTTGAGATTTTTATTTTTGAAAAACATTAGCATGTGCAATCAGACTATCAGAACGTATCAGTATACCGATTTCAAGACCGCTACACCTATCATCAGCGTTCGTTTGTCCATTTTTACAATTGATGTCAAGTGGATACTACAACAGAAATAGAATGCGCGAATTTTTATAATTCCTTTTTATTAAATTTTTACATATTGAAACAATTTTTGGTTAGTACGAAACTCCCAATATCTGATTGCTTAATATTCAACAAACACTTACGAAAAAAAAAAAATTTTTTATGGGATGGCTTATCAATATGCTGCGTTTCGTTGGTTGCTAATACAAACTCATCAGTAGATCTTTACAAAAACTAAAAAGTGTGTTGTGTACTTTGTGAACTATTGTAATACTCAGTCCAGACTTGGGAGTTTTTGTGTAAGCAGCAACTGAGATTAAAAAATTTTCAAGTTTGGTAAAGATCTACTAATGAGTTGGGATTAGCTAAACCATAATAAAAAAATTATATTTTTGAAAACATAAATTCTTGAGAATAGCAATAAAATATTATAGGTATTTAGATGCGAATAAAAAAAAAACTATTGAAAATAAATCAACGTTTTTACTAAAAGAGTCCACGAAATATTTTTCATACAAATGTAAAAAGATAAACCTAGATAGACTTTGTATTCATAATTATTTTTGATACACATATCGCATGCTTATATATACGGCAAATTGTTCGAGAAAGGCATATTAAACGGAGAGTAAAAATCAAGTCATACTTATTGCTTATACGACTAAGGGCCAATTTTTGACTTGATATTTAAGTTATAATTATTTTGAAGTTGTAATTAAATACCAAATTGTGTTTTTGACTGTATATTTAAAAAAATTAACAACCTTGTGTATTTAAATAATAATTAAGATTTACGAATTTCCACATTTTTTTAACTGCTTGTTCTTCTTATATACATACATAAAATAAAGCCAATAAAATATTTGTGGCTGCTGACAAATTGCATAAAATTTTGTATTGTTTTGTCTCTATTAACCTGTTAATCATTTTGAAAGTTGCTGTTATTATTTTAAAACTGAAAAAATTAAATCTTATTTAAATACAACATAAATTTAAATAAAAATTAACTAATTATATTCTTAAATATGAAGTCAAAAACTGGCCATAAACTGGTTATAAAAGAAATTTTCAGAACATTTTAGTTATTCGGAAATTCTTCTTTAATTCTCAATAACTTTGACATTTTATTAAATAAAGTTTTAAGTAACCTTTGCCATTTACTTTAATATAGTTACAAGCATTAATCGATTAAACCTTTCTTTCAGTCCCCGTCTTTGAACAATCTTACTGCGTATGTATGCATGCATGAACATAAATAATTTACTGGTTGCTACAACAACAATACTTTTCAATTTCATTATTTTTTCTAAAAATAAATACTTAAACATGCAATAAACACATTTTTGAACTTTCTGTAATATTGTTGCTTAATTTTTTTGCCACAAAATTTTCAACTGTCATACATAAATGTAAACAATAACAATTGAGGCAATGTTTATATTTGTTGTTATTAATAACAACAACCACATAGAAACAAGAACATTTATGTACATATGTATGTAAGAGTGTGACAACAACGTGTAATGGCAAATTGTTACAAAAGAGTGAAATCTACTAGAAATAGTTTATATATATTTTTTTGCCATGACCTTGACAGAGTAGAGGAACAAAAAAATATATAAAAGAAACAATTTAATACCTCGTACATATTGATTGAATTAACTACAATTAATAGAACAAGAAATAGTAGGAAATAATAGGCATTTAAACAGAAAAGATGTTTAATAGAAATTTAAAAGCTATTGAAGAAAATATTACAGCGAGAAAAAATTTTTGTGCAGGTTGTAATGTTTCAGAACCATAAAGAGGGAAAATCTTTTTTTTTTTTTTTTTTTGTGACCAGGCTTAAGCCGTAATCATACATATATGTAAATAATTTCTGTTTAATTAATGCTCCCATTATCATTCACAACATAGTCGAATACAGCTGAACGTAACTTTCAATCAGCTGTGCAAAATCGTTGTCATTCGTTTTGCAACAAAATTGGTTGAGAATCATAATGCAAAAATATGCATTGACAATCCTAATTAAATGGGTTGTAAGTCATATATGTATGTATCTATAAAGTTTTTTTTAATTTTAATCCAATTTGAAGAAAGAATTTCAAGTGAAGAAAATTTTTATTTTTATAAGATTTTGCCAGATCGGCTCACTGCTTAAATTATTTTAATAGCAGTCTGACGCAATAATGATTGTAATACATTTAATATTTAAAACAGCATTTATATGATTATGAATTGTAAGTATGTCTCAACTGCAGTTGTTTATTTTAATTAATTTTAGATTTATCATTATATCTTTTAAAAGAATTTGCTATATTTAGTTTTCTTGTTTTGAAAACAAAATTCACACAGAGTTTTCCAGTTAGGGCTGATCGATGTTGGCAGGAAGACACAGTTCAAATTTGTTTACTAATATTTCCTGCCAAATCTGCTGGTTATTGGCGTTTGCTCCATAAGAATCTATTGTCGTATAAAGAAGCCGATATGAAAATTAGATGGTTAGTAAAATATGTATTAAAAAGTTAACCCATTCACAAAAAACAAAACAATTGGAACTTTAATACTTTATGGATGAGAATAATTTGAGGTCGTGGTTACCTCCAATTGTGGCGACTCTCAGTGGTTTATGTTAGTTAAGATCAATTGGCCGACGTCAAAAGTCAACAAAATCAAGGCCATCGCACAAACTCAGGCACATTCAAATACAAAAAAAAAAATTTCTTTTATTTTATTTCAACTTCAAAACGGTCTTATTAGAAAACCTTTTATACAACCACACTAAAATGCAAGAAAATAAGAATAATAATAATATACTTTATTCTCATAATAATAATACAAAAATACAACAACAACTCATCATCAGTCAGTCGCGTATAGTATTTTAAAGAGAGTTGATTCAACTTTTAAAATTTTATTTAATAAAAGAAAATAACGTACTAAAATCACAATCGACAAAAAACGCAAACACAAATGGACTTTAAATGAAGAGCTGAGCTTTAAAAATGCCAGCGAACGTACTTCCAACATTCCTACCCCGGCCATCAAATGATGGAACACACAGAAGGCAGCAGAAGAAGATTGAGCACATCAAAGTGATTAAGACAGCACAGAGTCAGTCACTCTTGAAGTTCTGGTTTTTGTTCTCATTCTTTCTGGCTACCAAACACACAGATATTTCCACACTAATATAAGTATGTAAAAAAAATACTTTTAGACACAAGTTGTTTAAAAAATACCCTATAGAATGGAAAGAAAATATAATTTCTGATAATTAATATTGTACCTATGAAAAGTAATATTATTTAGGCTCAAGTTCATTTTTTATTGAATTAATGAAAATTCAAAATTACTAAAAGTTTTTTATGTTGAAAATATTATTACATCCAATTAGTTTTTTAGTTTTTTAGCAGAACGTATCAGTACCGATTTCATGGCCAGTACCCCTCTCATCAGCGTTCAATTGTCCATCTTTACAATTTTTCGTAAAGTGGATACTAATTGGGAAGAATATCAACAATTTAACCAGTTTTCAACAGAAATAGAATACGAGAATTAATTTTTAATTCATTTTATTCTACATTGAAACAGTGCTGGTTAGTACGAAATTCGCCCATCACTGGTTGGAAATTACTAACAATCAACACAAAGTATTCTACTTTGTAATTTTAACGTTTTTGTTGTTTTTACTCTATATTAGGGAATTAATATTCATTTTTCTTACGGGAAAAACTGTTTAAAGTTTTCACAGAAATTCTCTTTAAATGGCAGAGGGGTAGAAACACATAAAATTAGAATAGAATAAAGTTTCTTATGTCAGTAGGCGGCTTTAAGTGTCATAAAAATAAACAATACATTTTCTGCTTGTATAAAACCCAAACTATCATTTTTCTTAAAGTAGCACCAGTGATGCGTTCAAATTATGCATATGAATGAATGCTTACGAACGATTAAAGTTTGAATGGAAAAAAATTTGGTTTCAGATGGAATAATAACACTCACACTGAGACAAAGAAGAAATTAGCAAGGCAATACAAGTAAAACAATTCATAGAAATCTCAATAAATTCTTTAGAAAAATAATACAGAAAATAAAACAAAAGAGTTTGCAAGAAATAACAAAACTAGTTAAATAAAGTATCCAATGGATTAATTCACAGCTGATAATTAAAAAAAAACTAATTTTGATAATGAACGAGTTGCATAAAAACATCAGCATCATTTACATACGTCATCCATCATCAGCTGTTCAAAATCAAGATGGCTATTCAGAGCTGGACTGTCAAAAATTGTAATCAAAAAGAAATATTTTCATAAAAATAGTGTGTTGCAGCGAACTGCAGTTTTTTTTTTTTTATTGTTGCATTGCTGTTAGGATAAGTATTGAGTTCGCACAATTTCCAACGATAGATATTGAAATACAGTGACCTCGGTGAACGCAATCAATAGAAATTTTGGGCTGTTGCGATAACTGAGTTGTTGCGCAAACCAAGTCAAAACTTCTAGTCATATTTTCCTATTTAAAAGCTTATTTTAAACCAATAAAGAATTTTATAAAAAAAAACTAAGGTTAGCTTTTAATAATCGTATTTATTTGATTGAAATAAAGAATAAAAACAAAATATATGTACATCTAATAAAAAATTAATAAAATACACATTAAAATGTAAAGCATAAGATTTTACATACACACGTTTTAGTTTTGAATTTATTTATCAAAAACCAAACTAAAAAAAAACAAAAAAAGCCTTACTTTTTTAGCAAAGTTGCGTTATTTGGGGCCTTTTTTTGAAAAGTTGCGTTTACAGAGTCACCAATATTAAGAAATTGGGTGTGGCGTTAAGCGAGGGGTTGCGCATATCGAGGGTTGCGTTCAACGAGTATTTAAATTTTTGACAAAGATAGGCTCCAAAAAACAACAACAACAAAACAAATGACTTGAATTAAATATATGTAGATTTAAATTAAAAACCGCTATCGCTGTTAGTTAACAATGCTGGCTTATAAATCTAAATTGCGTACGTTTAGGCCATTATTGTTTATGTAGCAAGCAACAATTTAACTCTGTTTTATACAAATAGAAATTTAGATTTTTATTTTAAGAGGCATTTATTTGCTTGAATATAATTGTAGCATTTATAAAATTCCAATAATTTAAACATTTGCTGTCACTGTCACTGTCACCTGAAATCTAATATCATCATATAAGACACACGCACGTTGTTTGTTTGGCGCCTAGACGACAACAATAAATTGGATTGTTGTAGAATTTTTTTTTCTGACTTTTGTTTCTGTTTTTCTATGATTTAATTTTATTTTGTTTTATTTAGAACACTAAATTTATTCTAGCGTAAATTTGCAAAATAAAAACACAAAAACAAAAAAGTATGTGCTGGTAAGAAAATATAAGCAAAATTACGCCTTTTTTATCTAAAAACAACCTTGATTTTATTTGTATTGTCACTAGAGGATTAAAATGAATTGAATGTGCGTAAGTTTGACTATTAGTTTTTTTTAAATAATATGTTTTTAAGTAAATAGAAAAACACAGGAAGCGAAAACATTTTACTATTTGATGTTAAAACAAAATATGTTTTCAATCATTTGCAATAGAACTTGCATTTAACATTGTAATTAAGTGCGAATACATTTCATTAAATGAAGTGGTGACAAGTGTTGTCACTTTGCTAATATATACACACACAGTGAGATACACAAACACACACACAAATATAGTATGGAAAATACTAATATGTATTTGTATTCTTACTATCAAATAATCAATCAACACTAATGATGGATGTAAGGGTTTAGTCACATATTACCCAACTCCTCAGCTGCGCGATCGGTTAAAGATTTGTTATGGAGTGATAATTTTGTACTAAAATTTTTTTTAAATGCATTTCCGAAAATAGCGTCACATAATACTGGAATAGCCCCTAATGAAAATCGCATTATTTTCAATACTGTGATATTGTGATATTAAGTGCAATGCTGATAATAGATTTAGTAAATTAAAAATTTTTATATTACTATGTTTTACCCATGTCTTCGTTTACGCTACATACATGTTAACGAATGCATAAACTTTTTGTGTACCCAAATTTATTAAGAACAAAAAAGTACCAAAAGCACAAAGTATCAAAAGTACCAACTTTTCCCCATTTCAATCTCCAGAAAGTGTACTATGTGTTTATGTAAGAAAAAATTATAGCAAAATTCAAAAAGTACCAATTTGTCCCGTTTTTACCCCTCAAAAAGTACCAAAAGTCTACCAAATTTTATCTAAATCAATTAAGCGGTATTAACACATCCACATAACAAACTTTCGCATTTATAGGATGTTTGTTATAGAGTGTCACAACTTTGAGTTGGCATCACTGCTTTATTTGAGCACCCATTTAATAGCTGATAGTTGCTTTTTGCTTAGTTTGCTTTGAAATTTCATTATGTATCGACTTACACCAGAGCAACGCTAGCAAATTGTTGAAATTTTTAATCAAAATAATTGTTCTATTCGTTAAACTCATAGTGCAGCGGGCGCTACAATTGATTTACTGAAAGAAAATTTGATGAAAAAATAATTTCACCTAATGGCCCAAATAATTGGCCACCAAGATCGCGTGATTGAACCGCAATAGATTATTTTTTTTGGGGTTATCTTAAGCCACTTGTCTACGCCGATAAACCACAAACAATTGAACATCTTCAAGGTAGAGCTTGTGGTGGCTCTGGAATCCTAATAAAAACTCGAATAAAACACTACCTACTAAATGACCTTCGTGAAGAATATCTTCAAGCAACGAACATCTGCATTGAAAATTTTTATCAAAAGCTTGTGATATCATCTGTTTACTCTCCTCCCAGGTTTTCAATTTCAGAGAGTCAATATACCGCATTTTATACAACACTGGGGTCCCGTTTTCTAGCAGCTGGCGACTACAATGCTAAACACACTTTTTGGGGCTCACGCTTAATCAGTCCCAAGGGTCGTGTTTTGTTTGACACAATTTCAAAAATGGGTTTGAATGTAGTTTCAAGTGGTCAGCCAACATATTGGCCAACGGATCGTCAAAAAATTCCTGATGTTATCGACTTTGGGATTATGAAAGGCGTGCCCAGCGAAATGATTGAAGTAGAAGCATCTTTGGATTTGTCTTCAGATCACTCGCCTACTATTATCACTATTTACTCACACACAACATGTGATTTATCGATGACATCTGCACGTATTAACTGGCTGAAATACAGAAAATATCTGAGTGCTCATTGCTCGGAAAAAATGCCGCTGAGAACACCTTCAGACATAGACGATTCTCTCAGGTTGTTTGAAGCGCATGTTAAACAAGCTGCTTTTAATGCTACTTCAAATGAAATAAACCAACCAGTGAGATTTAACAATATTTTTTCTGTAGATATAGAAAGGCTATTGGCTGAAAAACGGAGAGCTCGACGAGAATGGCAGCGCTACAGATCGCCCCAGCTAAAATTAAGCCTTAAGGAGTGTACCAAGCAGCTTAGCAAAGTTTTGCAAACTCAAAAAACAGCTTCCCTTCAAAAATTCCTTCAAGAGCTAGATGCAACACCACAAACAGATTATTCACTGTGGCGTGCAGCCAGAGGACTAAAAAGGCCGGTGATATGCAAACCCCCATTACGAGCGCCAAATGGTGACTGGGCAAAAACTGATGCTGAAAAAGGTGCATTTTTTGTTAAACACTTAGAAAAAGTTTTCACTCCGAACATTTCTGCTGATATTTTTGAACTGCCACCAGTCGTCTCTTTACCAGAAATATCGCTAAAATTCAACATTGTGGAGATTGAAAAGGCTATTACTAGTCTTAACACCAGAAAAGCCCCAGGTGTCGACAAAATAAGCAACAAAATGCTTCAAGAATTGCCTTACACTGCAAAAAGAATAATACTATTCATTTTTAACAGTATTCTACGCCTAGAACACTATCCTAAAGAATGGAAGGTTTCGCTAATTACTATGATACCAAAGCCCGGCAAGGATCATACAAAGGTTGAATCCTATCGGCCTATTAGTTTACTGTCTAACATTTCAAAACTATTTGAAAAGCTGTATATGAGCAAGCTGATGCCTATAGTGAGCAGAAGTGGATGCATTCCAGATCATCAATTCGGTTTTCGCAGTCAACATAGCACAATTGAACAAACTCATTGACTTGTGAATGTTGTTAGAGACACTTTTGAAAAAAAAGAAATACTGCTCTGCGCTCTTTATTGATGTCTCACAAGGTTTCGATAAAGTATGGCACGAAGGTCTTTTCAACAAATTAACACAAAATCTACCAGAAAACATCGTAAAGCTTTTAAAAAGCTATTTAATGGAACGTAAATTTGTAGTTAAGGAAGGCAATTTTACAAGCCCCCCGCAGTCGATTGAAGCCGGAGTCCCTCAAGGCAGTATCTTCGGTACTTTATTTAATATATGCCTCTGACTTACCGTTAAGCAATAACATTCATACATCAACATTTGCTGATGATACAGCTTTTCTAAGCGTTCATGAAAATCCTGTAGAAGCTTCCCGGAATCTACAAGGGTACATCTCAAAATTGGAAACATGGCTAAAACAATGGCGGATAAAAGTGAATGAGCAGAAATGTGTACACAACGTTACTTTTACTTTACGCAGGGAAACATGCCCGCCTATACAAATCAACACCGAGACTGTACCGCAACACACTGTAGTAAAATATCTAGGCGTTCATCTTGATCGTCGTTTAACATGGAAATCGCATATAGACGCAAAGTTGACACAAATGAAATTAAAAGCAGCCCAAATGAATTGGCTTATTGGAAGAAATTCTATATTAAGTCTTGACTGTAAACTTTTGTTATACAACGCGATCCTGAAACCAATATGGGCCTATGGAATCCAGTTATGGGACACTGCCTCAGCATCAAGTGTAGAAAAAATTCAAAGGCGACAAAACAAAATTCTACGTACAATTACTGCAGCCCCCTGGTATATCCGAAATCAGCGAATTCACAAAGATCTTGATGTTCCGTTGGTGAAGACAGTATTTTCAAAACACGCGAAAAAATATATAAAAAAAAACTTGAGTTGCACCCAAATCCACTTGCGCGCAATATTCATCATTATAGAGGCCACACCCGGCTGAAAAGAAGGGATACTCTTTTTCTCAGCCGTTCACGAGAGATGTAAAACAGCAAAAATTAACCGTTGAAATTAAAAATTTTGTTTAGCATTGGCTAAACTTATATTTAATATTTTTTAGATTTAAGATTTGAAAAACTTATTGATAATTTAATTTATAATTAAAGATTCAATAAATAATAAAATTATAAAAAAAAAAATTGAACATCTGGAAATCAACATTTGAGGAGTTATCGCCGAAGGTTAGGTTAGGTTAGGTTTCGAGGGCCGCCACATCTGAGACGTGACGCACTTGGGTCCGTTAATTCGGTCCCTTTGTGATACCCTACAGCAGACAGAGCTCAGTCAATTGGTTATTCAATTGCCTGTAGTTGCCCTGTCGCCGGATCAAACCATCCTGATTGTTGCAAGAAGGAGGATATGTTGGTTAGCCCCATGTTCGCCAGACTGTCGAGGTCTGGCAGAGTGTTGGAGCCTATGGTAATCGCCCTAATGCTGTTAAGCGCGGGGCATTGACATAGAAGATGAAGAACTGTTTCTTCTTCCTCCTCATCGTTACAACTTCTGCAGTAGTCATTGTAACTTAGGCCCATCCTTTTGGCATGAGTCCCGAAACACCAGTGCCCCGTTAGCACTGTTACTAGTCGTCTTGTATGACATTTACCAAGCCTGAGCAGATCGCGAGTTCTGTGCAGGCTGTAGCAGGGCCAAGTGGACCTGGCGACTCGACAGGTGTGCTCTTGTTCCCACCTTTCTTGAGCAAGATTGTATGATTCCTGCTGGATCAATCGCTTGCAATGAGATAGAGGAATGCCAACGAAGTGACATATCATCGAGTTGCTCAATGATGTTCCCTTTTTGGCAGTTTCGTCCGCAATATCGTTTCCAGTGTACTCTGAGTGCCCTGGAATCCAGACTAGTGTTACTCTTGAATGTCTCGCTATCTCGTTTAGAGACTTCCGGCATTCGTTTACCACCGTCGATGTAGTGTATACACCATTGATAGCAGCAATGGCCGCTTTGCTGTCGGTAAAAATATGGATGTCTTCCGATACCCTATAATACCTAAGCCATCTTGCCGCCCTTGTAATGGCCGAGACTTCGGCTTGCAGGACGCTACAGCCATCCCGAAGTCTGAATGGAACCTTGACGTTGAAGTTTTCCACATAGAAGCCTCCCCCAGTGTTTACGCCTCTTTTGGAGCCATCAGTGAAAACTCTGATGGCCCCTTCGGTGGCAGGGGGTAGGGAGTGATAGTCCCCATTGGGAACAATGGATTGAAAAAGCCCGCCAAAATAAGGTTCTGGTGGGCAGTAGTCGTTGAAGTCATGGAGCGCTTGGTGCTGCCTGAGAATCCTGGAGTGACCAAGATCGGTTCTCGTCCATGAACATGTAGCGTTCAGTCTGATCGCCGCAGTCAAAGCTAGCTGTTTGGCCAGAACATCCACCGGAAGCCAGTTCAGCATAGCGAACAATGCCTTCGTTGGAGTAGACCTGAGCGCTCCCGTTATCAGGATCGCCGCTAGCCGAAAAATTTTCTCTATAGTTCGTCGGTGGGAGTCTTTTTCTACCGCTTCCCACCAGACTATAACCCCATAGAAAATTATGGGCTTAATTACCGTCTCAAAGATCCAGTTGTTCCCTCGGGGTTCGATGCCCCAGCTGCGACCAATTGCTCTTTTGCAGGTGTAAATAGCCACGAGGGCCTTGTTTGCTCTATACTGGGTGTTTAGGTTCCAAGATAGTTTGCTATCTAGGATTACGCCCAGGTACTTAGCGTTGTCCGAGACTTTCAGTGTGGTCCCGTTTAGTTTGGGGGGCGCAAAGTCTCCGATTTTGTGCCTCCTGGAGAATAGCACCAATTCGGTTTTCGCCGGATTGACGCCAAGCCCACAGCTGACACTCCATTTGCTGAGGAGTGTCAGAGCAGATTCCATACACTGAGATATTGTGCTCAGGTATTTGCCAGAGATAGCTATTGCCACGTCGTCAGCGTAAGCTACGGTTTTAACCAGCTTCCGCTCTAGGCTTAGCAGTAGAGAGTTGATGGTCAAATTCCACAAGAGCGGTGACAAGACACCCCCTTGTGGGGTGCCCCGATTCACTGCTCTGTATTCAGTGGCAGATCCAAAAGATGCACTTATGACCCTTCTGGTTAGCAGATTTTGTACGAACCTGCAAATATTGATGTCAATCCCCAACTCTATCATGCTGTTGATAATTGAGTCCGGTTTGACAAAATTGAAGGCGCCCTCTATGTCCAGGAAAGCCACCATAGAGAATTCCTTCTGTACGAGAGATTTCTCTATGTGACTGACCAGGGAGTGGAGAGCAGTTTCGACAGACTTGCCCTTTGTGTAGGCATGCTGTGAGGGGGATAGAAGTGTCTTTGGTATGGACATTCTAAGATGTATATCTATAGCTCTTTCCATTGTTTTGAGCAGAAAGGACGTTAGGCTGATAGGCCTAAAGTCTTTAGGTTTAGTATGAGACGTCTTGCATCCCTTGGGGATGAAGACGACCCTACACAGGTTCCAGCAAGCCGGAAGTTATCGCCGAAATACGGCCGCAATTGCTGCGCGAAAAGTTGTTGAAAGTTGGTGTTCCAGATTGCGCCTTATACGTGCCAGCCACATGGCAGATATCATATTTAAACATTTATTTCATACAATTTTCTTTCCAATAAAGCCCGTGTCATTGGTATTAAAAATATATTTCCTTGTTTTATTATGATTTAAACTTGTGTCACTCTATAAAAAACACCCTTTAGAAAAGTGTGTTAATGTTAATTTTTTGAGAATGATATATAAGTCGCCGAAACATCAAATGGTACAATCATTAAGTGAAAGCACACGCCGCCACATCAATTTCAAGCTTTTTTATTTATTTGTATTTATTTTTGGTATCCTATTTTCAAACGTTAAATATTTGAGAAACAATTTGATTTCACTCGCTTCTTCATTAAAATCTAATCTGCATGCTCATATAGAACTAACCCATTTAAAATCATGAATAACCATAATAAAATTTTGTTTGATTTGATATACAGTACGCATTTATGACAGCCAGTCATTTTTGTTTCATGTTTTATCGATAGTTTATTTTCATGTAAATTGAAGAAAGGCACATACATATATGTAAGTACATATTTTATTATATTCTTGATAATATTTTTGTGGTTTATGTAATGATTATCTAAAATAGACGCAACTTTTTATGATAGCTACACATATGTAACCACATTTGGGACAATCACAGTTTAGGCAAACTGTGAAAATTATAAATTTGATAATATTGAATGCTTACAACATCTTTTACACTTTGGTAAAGATTTGTAACATGTTAAAGAATTTATACAGAAAGTTTTAAAAACTCGTTACGAACAGTGTTCAAAAATATAGGAAACTAGCTGATCCCGGTGTGCTTCGCTACCCCCCACAATATAAAAAAAAAATTAAAAGTATTTATATATCCTATTGTGAAAATTTAATGACGATCGGTCTAGTATTTAAGACTATATTGCGATTTTTAATCTTCCTAAATAGGGGCGTAGTCCTACCCACTTTTCTCCTGGTTTTCCCAATTATGCCAATACCATATGTACCAAATATCATCGACGTTGGTCAAAAAAATGCCCAAAATATGGAGATTTAAATTTTTTGGTTATTGGGCGGTGCCACGCATCTTTGTCCAAACAAATTTTCATAAAGCCTATTATTCCTTCCAGAGTCACAGTAACATGCTGTGAAAATTTCAGGAAGATCGGTCCAAGGGTTTGGCCTTCTATAAGGAACAAACAAACAAACAACCAAATAAACAAACACACACATTCGGTTTTATATATATAGATATGAATGGATACCAAATGCATACATACATATGTACGAGTATGTATATATGTACATATATATGTAAAAAAAAACTTTTCAAAATTATCAGACAAAAAAAATATACCTATTTGAAATTTTTTCACATGGTTTTGCGGTGTGGTTTGTATGTTTAATTTCGTTTCATGTGTTCGTTTAATTCTGAATTGTAAAGAAAAACTTACAAAAATATATTTGTAAGTTTTTGTATAAATAGATGAGCTTTAAAATTTTTTAAACATAAAGGGTAAAACATCTACACTGATGAGTTGGTATGGCTACCAACGAAATATATATTTATATATTGCTAACCCGCAACAAATAAATAAAGTTTTTAGGAGTTAGTTATCGAGAAGCACCCTTCCAAGCGGACATCCAATTGAATACATTGTGATTTAGTTCTATGAGTTACCTGTGATGAACAAAAACTTGTAAAGGGTTTGACAAGTTAATTCAGTTAATAGTTGAATATTCTGAATTATTTTTTAAAATGTGCACAAAAAAATTGTTTAATTTAAAATTAGCTTTTTTATATCAGTTTTTTATGTCAGTTTTGCCTATCTTTTCCGATTGTGTATTTTCGGTTTAAAATATTTTTTCCAGCATTTTTCCTGTTCCATGTAACTCGATTTTTTTTTTTTTTTTTTTTTTGGAAAGTTTTCTCTTTTTTGCTAGGTTTATTAAGCTGTGAATATCCAAATTATAAAAAATTATTTACGACTTTAGCGGTAGTGGAATATCCCAACTTCGCGCACTCGATTCATGGTAATTGATGTGGGTAATCTAATAATGTTACAAAACAAAAAGTTTAACGTAACCAAGGACATATTTTTGTATTACGTATTCATTCATTCGTAAAACAATGCATTTCATTTTAAATATAAAACCAAATAACACAACATAAAACTTCACTTCAACTTCAATTATAAAATAAACTAAACGAAATTCCTGGATAATTCCTTTTCTTCACAGTTTATTATTTTCTCAGCTATTTTCCAATCGTGTTGTCAACCAAAGCAACTTTCTCCGTTAATTTGTACAAAAATCAATGAGATGACAATGATTTTATTTCCACTAATTAATTGATTTTTAAATTACGAGTCTAGACTACCAACTAAAAAAATATTGTGAAATATTTCAAATGCCCAAAACTCAGTGAATCATTTTACCAATGTTTTTGTTTGTTTATGATTAATTAAAATTATATTAAATGGACTTAGTGGATATAAGTGGATTGTATTTTTCAAAAACTAGTAACAATTTAAATTGAGACTACACAGTAAAATGATATTTGTGCTAATCGCTTTAAACGAGCAAGGCTCTCAAACAAAGATACATATGTATTTACTTTTAAGTTTCACTGTACATATAGGAAAATTTCTTTGTATAAATACAAACTACTCAAGCAATGCTTCACACATAATGAAGATCCTAATAAGATATTGTATGACTGTTAAATGCATACGGTTATGGTACTCGTAGCACAAGTAAAGTTTATTACGTTTTAGCATTTTCTACAACCTTCAAGTAATTAGCTTAATTAAAACGCTACAAAAGCACTAAAGTTGAAACAAGTTGTGGTAGTATTTTTTACGTAGTCGTTTAAACGTCGCTGCTAAATAATAGAATTAGTTTACAAGTCATTGTGTGTTTAGCTTAACGAAGATAATTAAATAAAGTGTTGTATTTTTTCCGAATGTTCTTAGGATATTTCTTTTTTTTTTAATAATTTTATTCTACTTACAGATACAACATACATATTTCGTTATAGGGAAAACCATGTTCTTACCTGAAAATATAAGAAATAAAATAAACAATTAATATTTTTCGTTGCATAATTTTGTGTTAAAATTATTATGGAGATGTACAAAATTAATTGATCTTTACAAAAAAAAAAAAAAAAATCACAGATCATTTATTAGATTTTTTTCGGACCAGGGGATGACCCCTACTTATGCAATGCATTTTGTCAGAATTCAGGTGATGATGATTTAATTTAACACTTCTAGAAAGTCTGGTCCTACAACACCTAGTGTAGCATTTGTGCCATACTTCTTAAACTAAGGCCCAAATTTACAGTCTTTAGTTAACTCATGATATTTCTATGAAAAATCTTTGGTTAAACCATTGTTATTAGTTAACTAAATTCGAATGTAAATGACTGGAGAACCGTTGTACTTACAGATGAGAAGAAGTTTAATTTAAATGGGCCTGATGGCTACAATTACTCATCCATGATCAGCGCAAAGAAAAGCGATTTTTGAACCGACATCACAGCCTAGAGGGTGGCGTTATGGTGTGAATTTAAAAGTGCAAAAATGACTGGTGCAAGCTCTAAAACGTTATTGGAATCCGCATTTCCGAAGTTCAGTAAACTATTTTGTCCCATATCTTGGATATTGCAACAGGATAATGCCCCTATACACAACGCTAGAGTAGTAAAGGAGTCCATTGCAAGCCAAAATGTTAATATTCTTGACTGGCCACCCTATCCGCCAGATCTAAACATTATCGAAAATGTCTGGGTATGGTTATCTCGTAAGGTCTATGAAGGAGGTAGACAGTTTGATGGCAAGCAGTCACTAATTCAGGTTATTAAAGATGTTTGGAATCAAATTTCTTTGGATTACATAAATTCTCTTAATCATTCAATGAAAACCCCTATATTTGAAGTTATTAAAGATAAAGGGGGTTGTACCCATTACTAATAGTTCTTAAATGAAGTAAAATAAATTAAAAAAACAAGAAAAACTGTTTTTCATTACAATTAGTTAAAGTGCCTTTGTCCAAGTGAACCCAAAAAATAGCAAATTTTTGGATTTATTTTTATAAATTGCTCAAAAAAAGTTCTTTAGTTAAGAAACCACTATTGTCATGATTTTTTTAAAAATTGCAAAAGATACAGGCTGCTGAATATAGAATTTTTAGTGCCTTTAAATAAGTGAACCAGAGTGTACCTACAAAATGTTAAAACTTTTAAAAAAATATATAAAACAACATTTAAATTCCAAATCGATATGATCAAATCCTTCCACTCTTCACTCTCTTTGACACTGACTCTCTCGTCACTCTCCCTCATTAAACTATCAACAAATAAATCGGAAGGAATTTTGTTGCACATGTACATATATGCACATATACTCGTACATTCATATGTTTAAAGCATGCATGACTGCTTATATATGCCCCGTTCCCTCTGATAATGGCGTGCGTAAAATAACAACGAGCACAACACTGTTGAAAGCAAAGATATAAGAAATAATACACACATGCGTACATATGTATATGAAAAATATTTCCAACATTTTGTTGTTTCTACATTACAAGACGTCCGTCCGTCGGGGGGTGGGGGAGAAAGGGTTGTGTAACAGATAAAATTTATACAACCATAATGCAACTATAACACCAACAATAACGAAATATGCCCACACAATTTTCATGCTGCAAACGTTGTAAGTTAACGACAGAAATAAAAAGAGCAACAACGATAATGACGTTAAGCAAATAACGAGGAGAACAGTGGCTTCGTTGAATCGAAAAGAATAAAAATAAATAAAAATCGGAAAAAAATATTAATTTCGTCAAAAATTAAGAATATAAATTTTAATTTGTAGTTTTATGCTATTCACTTTTATCGGGAATAAAAGTTCGCAGGAAATGTGTTCCCTATCCGTTGTTAACCGTTGTTTTTTAAAACATTTATTGTTAAAGGAATATACATATTTTATAAGGGGGATTATATTTTCTAATATCCGTTTACATAAACAATTAGTTTCAACTTACATTAGTGAACTTTAAAAAGGTTTATTTCTATTTAATAGCTGTGTGGATGCAAAGCACTGTGCGATGACGACAAGGATGCCAAAGTTATAGAAAATCGTGTGCACACAAAAACACACTTGACGAAATCAAAATAAAATAAAATAAAATAAAAATATACATATACATACATATGTATATGTACAAAGATCCCTTCCCCTTACGCCTTAGTGTCTGACAACGTCTAGTCATTTTATTACCATTAAATTTTTTGTAATTTATTGAAAATTAGAAAAACGCTCTTTAAAATTATTAAAACACTAGTTTTTCTTAGTTAAGAGAGTTTTTTAACACTCTCATTTACACAAAATGTTTTATTGTAATAATGATCTGCCGGTTTTTTAAATTTATTTTTGTTGTCGTTTTATTTATTTTTTTTTTTTTTTTTAAATTTTGTTGACGTTTTATAACACGCGCTAGCGTCTAGTTGGTTTTTTTCTAAAAACAACAACAAGCTCAATAGAAATAGATTTTTCTGTCTTACATATTGTCTGGCTTGTTAGACGCTTTAGCTGTTTGAATGTCTGTCTTTTAGCTGGTTCACGAAGCAGTCTAAAAGATTTAATGCACTAAATGTGAGATGTGCGCGTGATTAATAGCCTTATTATGTTTGGCGTTTTTCGATATATCAGGTTTAAAAGCATGAATTTGTGACCATGAAAAGTCATAAAAAGTTTATCACAAGCACACAAAATGTAACATAAAATACTTTTCTTTTCGTTAAATGACTAACACTGAGTCGATTGATCTGTCAAAAAACTGATGTTCGCTCAAGAAGTATTTATAATAGAGTGGATTAAAAGTAAATATGTATGTGTGACAAATTTTATAATAATCTTCTATTTTATCAGCGATACGTGATAGTGAGCCACAACATAAGATTTTCGTGTGAAAAAAACGTTTGTTCCTGTAGGATAGTGAATCAAACTCTTTAGTAATATTTAGTTAGATTTATGGAGAAGAATACGTATTATCAAAAAACGGTTAAAAGTATACATATGAAAAAATAGCACGACCGAGCAAATTAAGACCTGAGTATGGGAGAATTAAATTTTTAAAATCACACACGTAATTTTATTTTAATATCATGACCACATATTTAATTAAGCGTCATTAATTACATATTTATTTATGTAATCACGATCACTCCAGATGCCACATGTGAGTAAAGGGTGACACGAAAAATTCACAATATTTGTGCATCTCTAATTAAAACACGACTATCTTCTTGGTATGTTGTCGTTTTGAAAACACTATAGCGCCGTTGGTTTTTAATCGTTTACTTGTCGGTGTACCCGAGTCGAATTATTTTGCTGTTATTGTTGTTGTTTTTGCTGTATCTGTATCTGTATCTGTATACTTATTCAAACATATGAATTTATATTTATATAGTTGCATGTCTGCTTGCATACTTATGGATGCATCTGGTATGGCATATAAAGACTTTAAAGCCTAAAATGCATTCAGAGGTACGTACGAGGAATAACCAACAAATCTAAGAAAGCCCCCATTTTAGGATTGATTGATTTTTCTTTATTATACCTAAGAATTTGTGAGCATATCTACGTTTTCTTTTGACTATTGTTTTATAATACATTAATTATTTTAGAAGTAGGAAAAAGTAGATATGAATAAAATCAGGAGAACTCTCAACATCCATCCAAACCTAATAGGTATATATTTTTCAAATTCAAAAGGATAATTTAGGTATGTGTACTCACTATTCTAAGCAACATAAAAAACAATAGCGCATAATAATGGTGACCAATCAGTGTTGCCAAAAAAAAAAAAAAAAAAAAAAAACACTTTCAAATAGAATGGACAATTAATTTTTCTATTAACTTCATTTGTAGTAAATTATAAAAAGGATGTATACTCTTGGAAGTGTATGTCGTTACATAGTAAACTACTGCAATGAATGTCTTAAATGGCATATCAAGACATTCACTTAAATAGTAAATGCGTAAAATATTACATTTGCTACCAACAAAACAAACAAATACTTCTACCATCATTCATTTCAAAACAAAACACCAAGCCATCCAAAACATTTTATAAGCGAAACAAAAGTACTACCTTTCAGAGTACACTGAATTGAGTATTCATTGCTATTTCAGATGAAAAAAACTCTATGTATGTACATGTGTATATATATGTATATGTGTATGTATGTTCATGTGTGAATTTTTAATGTTATTATGGTTGCCGTTTAAACAATAACAATGCGGTGACGATGCAATGGCAAAAACAAAATGTTTTGAAGTACTTGGTGTTTTTCAAAACATTTGCAGAAAGCAAACAGAGTTGACAATTCATTGCGAAATAGCAGGTAGAGTATTGTGTTGGTTTGCTTTATATCAAGTGGAGTATTGTGCTTGGTTTTGTTGTTAGAATACTCATTCTTTTATTAGTCATTGCAAAAAGTACTACGTAATAGAGTTCAATGAAATAAAACATATGCGGAGACGCATAAATGAATGTTTTGATGCAGCAGTTTATTACATAGATTACCATCAACACAAAACATTTAAGGAAACCAAATTAATATTTTTGTGTAATTTCAAACGAAGGCTATACATCACGAGCCTTGGCTGCAAAAGTCACAATTTTACAATTTTCTTGTTTTATTTACATATATAAATAGCTTTAAATATATTATTGTTGATTTTAATCAGTCTTCAAATTTGTTGTGCTTTTTTTAATTGTTTTATTTTTATTATTATTATAAAAAAAAATACATAATAAAAATTATCTTTCATAGAAGAAGCATTATAATAAAAGAGCACAATATGAAATATAAAAGAGTAACAGAGACAAAAGCGCATCATTAACAATTTGCAATTTCCAAAAATATAAATATTTTCAATAAAAGTTCCAAGAATACTTTATTAGTGTACCTTCTGCATGGGCTGTTCAACGCTTCTAGTTCGTATTTTGAATTGGGTTTAAAGCACTTTTTAAAATTTCCCATTCTAAAAAGTACTATACTATACGTTTTTCTAATTAAACACTAAAATACATATCGACATATCTACGAGTACATAGTACATTTATGAATTCATCTAAATAGAAAATTTTGTAAAATATTTATTATGTTACAGTTAGCAAAAAAAAAGTACCTTTAATAAAAACTACGTCTTTGAATGTGTTTTTTATATTAGCAAGTTTTTAAAAAAGATATTTAAGAAATTATTCTTTTTAAAACAATATTTAAAATAAATTACGTGTACGTACATATGTAGGTACTATTTAAAAACACGTACGTTTTCCAAAAGTAGTCTATCAACACTAATAGTGTACCCATTGAAAAAAATACGTTTAGAAAAAAGGAAACTTTGAAAAATTACATTTAAAAAATTAGTATTTTCAAAAACATTGGTACCTAATTCAAAATATTAAAAACAAACGCTTTTAAACAAAGTACATTTTAACATTATATGTACAAATTTTTAACAAGGTTTCTTCTCAAAACGAGTATATCGTCTTAAAATTAATTGTAAATTTAAAATGATTTTTAAGATATGAAAGTCATTTTCATTTAAATATATAGATATACCATATAGTGATGCAAACCGAAAATCTCTGCTAAAATTGGCATCACTGCTAGCAAACAACTTTTATAGAAACAATACCTATACATATTTTTTAAAAATTATTTATATTTATAAAAAAAATATTTATATTTTATGTTATTATTACGAATAAACGTAATTATTAATTGAACTGTAATAATGTATAAATGAGAAATTATTATTATTAGGCTTAAGTTCAGTTTTATTGAATTAATGAAAATTCAAAATTACTATGAGTTTTTTATTCTTGAAAAACATTAGCATGAGCAATCAGAACAGCCGCTACACCTCTCATCAGCGTTCAACTGTCCATCTTTACAATTTTCGTAAAGTGGATACTAATTGAGAAGAATATCAACTATTTAACCAAGTTTTCAATAGAAATAGAATACGAGAATTAATTTATGCCCCTATTATGATTCACAACTGAATATATATTTGAGTTGTTGTTGTCAAATTCTTATTATGGATTACAACTCAACTTCACTTTCAATCAGCTGTTCAATAAGTTGTCTTCGTTAAGTTGTTACGACTATTATGATTTACAACTATTCTGAGTTTAGTTGAATAAGTTGTCAAACTGCGACAACTGGGGCCTGTTCGGAAATGCATCACTGCGACGCATCTGATGCATTGTACGTTCTGAACATCAACGGCTGGTAATACTGCATATGCTGGTCTGTATCAACTGAGCAAACTAATCACATATGCGCATCAGATGCGGCGTACTGATGCATTTCCGAACAGGCCCTTGCTTTTTATCAGTTGTGCTTCTGCCTGCGAGTGCTAAAAAACAATGTAACTTTGTATAAATTTTATAAAATATACAATAACAATTTATATGTACATACATATACTAAAATTAATTTTAGCAAAATTACAAAAAAAAAAAACAGGAAATTGACCGCCTAATTGAGTAGTCAAAGCTGCTTTGATCCATTGTGAACAGATGTGTTGTTCAAAATATTAAAAATTATTAAAACATCATCTAGTTCATTCGGCAAATAATCTAAAATTACTAATGAAATTTAAAATATATATATGAGTAGCTTATTTTGCTTCCTTTAATGCATTTACGTACTTGGCAGTTGGTAATTCCAATAAGTTACTTCGACTTCTCATGGTGCGTCGGTACGCATAAGATCCACATTTTTTTCCTCTGAATCTTCCGAAAAATAAATTTCGACAGATATATCCATTTTTTATAAATTAATTTATATAAATTTTCCAAATATATTATCAACACACTTTGAATATACATACATATGTATCTAATAGTTGATTCAAGTTGTCATATTAAGGTTGATAAGAACTTAACGAAGACAACGAAATTTATGGTGTTTTCTTTTCTACAAAAAAATGCTACATCTCCATGCAGAAAGTGTACTTTCGTGTTTGTTTCTTAAAAATGTTTTGCTCTCTAAAAGGGCAGTGTGTTTGATTCTAAAAAAATTGCCCTCAATAATGGTGGAAGGCATTGCACTTTTTGCCCCGTTAAAATCGGCAGTGTTGTAAGTGCCCTGTAAAACAGCAAAGCGAATAATACCAAGTGGCCTTATTAGTACAACAAGATCTAGCATTCACCAAACTGTAATGTAAAATGCATATAAAAAAAATTGTTGTTTAGTTTTTCATATAGAGTTTGACACTTTGGTTAGAAAGCTGCAGATAATCTCCACTAATAACGCCACCTGGTATTAATTCGCCTTAACATGGGGTTTTTGTTTATAAATATTGTTACCAGACGAAGTTGAAAAAAATCGCCTGGAATTGGGAAGTAAAAAAGTTAAGGTTTTAAAGTTAAAATTTCTATTGTTTCATAGGCCAGCCATGAGAAAACATTACATTGTTAATGCTAGATTTTCAGTAATATAGAATCTTACTGGATTCGGTGTTATAAAATTGCTCTCATAACAAAATCTTCATATGAAAAAATCGTTAAAAGTTCAGATCGATAAATCAGCTATCTGGCAGCTGTATTTTCATGTTTACGTATTGTATGAAAATAAATTGGTGAATTTTTTAATATATTTAGCAATTTTAAACAAAAATGTTAAAAATATGAATATTGCCGCATCTTTTATATGTGCAGAAATTACTGTCAGTCAATTATTGGATTCATCCTCCGCATGTGATTAGGAAGATATGTTAAATTTATTAAGTCGTAGCCCTCATCCGCGTGTCAAAGGATTTGTTGAATTTTTTTTAATTGTGTAGAAAAAGCTTCGCTGTCAGCTGTTAAAAACAGTGCGTTCCACTTTTTCATAAATCGAGTTTTATTCTATTGAAATAACGAGTTACATTGTAACAGGGTTGGCAAGACATTTTATTCATGTGCCTTTCAACAAGGTGCCATTTTGTGTGTAGAAAAGAAAACACCATTAGTTGTAAACCATAATGCAATGAAATAGTTGAGTTGAGTTGTAACATTGACAACTCAACTAATAGGGGCATTAATTAATTTTTATTCTATTTTTACATATTGAAAAAATTTTGGTTAATACGAAATTCTCGTATTGTTATTTTCTCTCAATATTGCTAATCTGATTGCACATCCTAATGTTTTTCAAAAATAAAAAAACTCATAGTAATTTTGAATTTCCATTAATTCAATAAAACTGAACTTAAGCCTAATAATAATAATTTCTCAAAAAATTATTTATTCAAAATTAACGCATTGATTTTATATTTTGTTAATATTTTGTTATACGTTGAGGGTATGTTTTGTACTTACACATATTAAATGGAAAATTTGGGGTTTTTTTTTGTCGTCATGTGGGCTAATTTAACAATTGATTAAATTCTCTCTGAGGCAAGACATAAATATGTAGATGATATTTAATGCAGTCGCCCAGAGGAGCACTCGTAAGAACAAACAAGAGCACTTGTGAATTTGTTTACAATGAAAATACATACGACACACGCCGCATTGGAAGCATACGAATTTTAGTCGAACACCCCACAATTTTTTTTATATTATTATTTTTATACCCCTCTACAGTATTTTTATTTCGTATTTGTTTAATTAAATAATTATAAATTCGATTTATCTTACCACACACGCAAACTGATAACACAAAAAACAATTGTATTTCATTAAACATTTTTGACAAGGTGTTAAAATTTATTTAAATATTTCGACTATTTATCATAATGGAATTAAAATACATACATACATACATGCTTTTTTATATATTTTTTGTCCATTTTCTTTTCAAATTGTTGTTGTAATCAAAAGTAAGTCTCTTGCTCTTAGCAACATAAAATACAGGTGGTGGTGGTTAGCGGTGCCATACTCGTGTCCAGGCATACGATTGCATTTTTTCTTAATAAATATTTAGTGATTCACAAACGTGTTTGGAATGAAAGAAGAGATAAATCTACTTTATTTAAGGGAGAAATTATTTTTCTCTTTTTTTATTTTAATTTGCTGGGGTTCATCATGTTTCCTTCTCTTTGTTCATTTCCTGGTATATGCTTCAATGAATAATTAATTTAACTAAATAAAAATTTTGCTTAAACAAATGCCCATTTTGAATGAAGTGAGTCAATAGATTATATGTTCCTATATTGCGAGTTAATATGCAATTTCAAAAAGGTTTTACATCTAAAAAAATGTAAGCGTAGTAGAAATAAACAAAATGCTAATTATGACCGCTAATTATGAGTTCAATGATACACCCAGAAAAAATATTGGTTGGAAATCGTGTTTTAATAGAATATCAGTTGCATAGACTATATATCGGTTACTGCTACCAATATTCTATGGATCCAACCAACATTCCATAGTCATAACCATACAATCACAATTGTAACCAACATATGTACGATTGTGACAATTCTTAAATTGGTTGGGTCAACCGAATGTATTCTTTTACTGATACTAAATTCAAAAATGCCGAGCTCAACTGAATAATTGGTAGGGAAAATGGTTCGGTTGTTGATCATCCTAACCGATTATTTGGGTTGGCATAACCGATTATAGTAAAATAAGTAATTACTTACTTAATATATGCCGATTTTAAAATCCAATGCGGCTGAGTTGTCTAAGGCGATGTGTTTCAAACATGTGAGTTCTATGTTCAATACCAATAATGGACAAAAACAAATTTTAAATTCAAATGAGTAACTAAAACAATTTAATTTAGTTAAGTATTAAAAAGGTCAACTCAATTGCTTTCCAGGATAAAAATCAGCGTAAATAATCCCGATTAGCTTCCATTTAAGATTCCATGGTGATAATCAATTTTATCGGTTGTCGCAACAAAAATTATAGTTGTGGCAACCGAATTCTATGATAGTTGGTGCAACTGCCACAATTCGGTTGGCAACAAATTCGGTTGTCACAACTAATCTGTTTTCTCTGTGTAGATAAAAGCATGACAATACCGCATAAAAAATTTAAACACTATTAATGCATTTTTATCCACCCAGATAATAAATTATTTATATAAATTTATAAAATTTGCTATTAATAATTTCTTATGGAAAATATAAACTGGTGGGTGGTTTGTATTGGCTACCAAATGAAGGATATTATCATGATATTGTGGATGAACAAGATGACGATATTTAAAAATTACAATAGATAATTAAAAATTTACGCCAACTAAAAGAAATTTAAAGAAATTCTTACAGTATTAAAGGACAAGACAACAAATACAAATGCATAGTGACATAAATTTTGTTGCCAACATTTTTTTTTTTTTTTTTTTTTGTTGAAACATTTTTAAGAAAGTGATAAGAAAAGATATATAATGGAGGAGTGATCCAATGTAAGTATCCAGTAAATTATTCAGCCGGGATATTATTAAGGAGAAGCTATAACCCATCAGTTAATGAGTACTACTTCTTGGGGAGCGAGATGGCGTATAGAAGTAAAGTGGACAAGTGCGAGTTTCGAATAGAGAAGCCAAAAAGAGAGTTGTTTCACAAACAAAAACAATTTCTCCATTCGGAAAACTACCAAGGATCTTCGATGTGAAATTAACGAAGGCATAAAATCTGGAAATAGTTTGAAACTTTCCTCATAACAAAGTTTCAACATAAACAAATGCGCTATTTTTAACAAGTTCAAATATACAAAACCAATAAAACCAATATTTTCGCATCACTCCTAAATGTAAATAAATATGTATGTATGTATGTTTGTATGCATATTAAATAAATGGGGTTTTCTTTCTATTTAAATATTTACAAAATATCATTCATTTCTCTTGTTATTATAATTTGGAATTGAAACCACAATACATTTGATTCATATCCGTTTTCAATAAAATTAGCAATAATTGATAAATTAATGTACTTAACGTTTATATATAATAAATAAACTAAACTTTTATGTTTAGTCATAGAAATTCAAAAACACAAAAAATAAATCATATTTCCAAAATTATAACAAAAAAAAATTACACACACTTATTTCGAAATTCGAATAAATAAGGTCAATGTCATATATCACCTGAAAATTGAAATTTGGCCGCAATATGACGAGAACTGGGTTAAAATGTGTTTTTCAGTTTATTTATTAAAAAATAAATACCTTTTAAATATTTATGAAGAAAAAAACAGAAACATTGACAGTTGCTGACATTTCGTTTTTAATATTTCAAAATCATTAAATTAAATGAAGAAACAGAAGACGGACATAGTACATACATAAATATATTAATGCTTCCATATACATACATATGTATGTATGTACATTATTTGACATGTAAACTATTTGAAATTGAAGTAAATTTTTATTTTGTGTTGTCATTATTTCAAAACACACATTTTTCACAATTTCATAAATATATGATGTGTGTGTTTTTGACGTTTTGCCGTAACTGTGGTTGTTTTAATTATGAGCCTTGACAGCAATAAAATATCGTCATTAAAACCGTAACAAAAAATTTGCATAATTGTGCTGACGGCCCATTACGAGGGCGGTGCCAATAAAATCTATACCATGGTGGAATTAATAAGGTGCGCGCAAGAAGGAATATGGTTTTTTGTAGGGTTGTGTTTTGACCGTTAAATAATCTGCAAAAATATGGTAAGTCCCATGGTCTTGTCAAAAGTTGTTTACATTTTTGGCCGCCATCATGAATATTTTTGTTTACGCTATGCTTTTTGTTGCTGCATAACCACTAAATACATACAAACCACAGCTATTTTTGACAATATCATGTTTTTTTTTACAAAAACAAAATGCATGTCGTTTTTTGTTGTTGCGTTGATAAGCGCACCTTATTAATTCCACCATGATCTATACATGCATGTATGTAAAGGGTGGTTTTTTATAGAATGTTACAACTTTGAGTTGGCATCACTGCTTTATTTGCGCACACATTTAACAGCTGATAGTTGCTTTCTGTTTAGTTTGCTTTGAAATTTCATTATGAATCGACTTACACCAGAGCAACACGTGCAAATTGTTGAAATTTATATTAAAAATAATTGTTATATTCGCACTTCTTCCATTTTATGGCGTACATAATCGTCCTTCAGAGCGGCTATTTCGAAGAACACTAAGATCGAGTGATTTAACCCCATTAGATTATTTTGTTTGGGGTTACGTTTAGTCACTTGTCTACGTCGATAAACCCCAAGCAATGGAACACCTGGAAATCAACATTCGAAGAGTTATCGGCGAAATACGGCCGCAAATGCTGCGAATAATTGTGATTGGTGTTCCAGATTGCGCCTTCTTAGCGCCAGACGTGGCGGCCACATGGCAGAAATCATATTTAAACATTATTTAATAAAATTTTCTTTCCTAAAAAGCCCGTTTCATTGATATTAAAAACATATTTCCTTGTTTTATTAAGATTTAAAATTGTGTCACCCTATAAAAAATACCCTTTATCTACACATGCAATCTGCTAATTAATTAATTATTAATATCTATTCATGTTGTTGTGAATCATATACATACATACTTACATATAAAATTTTAATTTTTAAATTTGTCGTGAAGAAATCTTTAAAATGTGGCATCGTTCGCTATGAGTTTTAGATTGGAGTCGTTAAGTACGACAACGTATTTTCTGAATACGTATTTTCTATACATACAAAATTTTAATTATAGTCGATCAGATCACTGTCCTCGTAATAATAGTAATAATACCTATAAAAAAAAAGTTGTGATGCCAGTATTGTCAGGTGTAAACGTTGAGTTAAAGAAATTTGCTAGTGTGGGCACTTTTCCAAGCATTACTTAAGTTTTTGTTGTAGATTTAGAGGTTTTAGTAATTCGAAACGTATTTTCGTTTATTTTTCTATATGAAGAATTATTTTAAAAAATTGATTTTTTGGCCACATGGCTTATTAATAAATTACGAAATTAATTGTAAGAAATATTAGTTCTTTCCAAACAGATTTAATCGAAGTTTAGCAGTGTATTTAAAATTAATTAGCACTATATTATCTTTGGGCTAATTTCACTACTGGCCTCGTAATATTTATCAGCACTTTTTAAAACTAAATCTAACTATGTAAATATGTATTTACATACATATATTCAGTATCATTTCCAATGTAATGAATAATCGCTTTTAAAAGATTTTTGAAACGTAATTAAAAAAAAATTATGTTTTTGTTTTATTTAGATCTCGGTGCCTTTTTCATTTAACTAAAAATACGACGTGAATAATTTTATTTAAATAGACAAGCGCCACACTTTTTTGGCTGATTTACTTTCTCCTCGCTGCGTGTTTAGGTTTGTTCGTATATTTTTGCTTGTATTGAGCAGCAAAAAAGAAAATGATAATGAGGAACAGCAACAGCAACGTTAAATGAAAAAAATTCAATTGATTATAACATACTCGTACATACATACTTACGATACATACGTATTTATATTAAAACAATTGAATGCTTGAGCTCAGTAACACACGTTAAAACGTTTATATATAAAGTATGTTATATTTGCCCATACCCAGCAAACATTTGTTGTCGAATTGGGTGCGAAAGCTTGCAAACATTGCCGACTTCGTATCAAAAAAACTTCGGAATATATCCAAAAAACTATGAAATAAATTCGGTGAAATTAAACTAAATGTCCGAGAGAAACAGTTTGCTTAGCGAATGACGGTAACATTTCAAACTTAACATCATAAATGTTCAGATTATTCCAATGATTTGAATTGTATTTTTTATCAGAATTTTAAATTACTTCTACTTTAGCCGAGTACTATGAAAAAAGTGGACAGCTCCACGCCCATTAAAAGTAGGTATTACTAACAACATAACTTAAGAAGAGTTAAGCTACGTTCACATTTATTATATATGTTTTTATCCAAAAGACGCAACCACTAGTTTTGCTTAGGGATAGTGTCATTTAACTTGATTATTATGTTACAAAATGAAATTAATTATTCTACAAGAAAGTATTGTCATACAACAGTTTTTAAACAATGCGAATATTGGAAATTAAATATTAAAAAAATATTGGAATTAAAGGAAATAAATTATTAGTTTCTTTCTTGATTACGCTTTTTTTATCGACAAATATTTGATAAATGTGAACATAGCTTTATCTAAGCAAGTCCGTATGCCTGTTTTGTAGTCTTAAGTTTACTTCAATATAGTTGGCAAATGACGCTTTTCATAGAAATTCTTTAAAATTTTCCTTGAGGTTGGAAATAAAAAATTCGTCAATCACAGAAAATTTTTCAAAATTATGTGAAAATATTTACTAAAAACTAGTTCAGCGTTTAAGCAAAAATTAGTAAAAAATATTATCATGGGGTACCATCTGCCGTGTCAAGCTACGAACATTGTCTTCATATAGATGAGGAATTCCTAGCTTGTGGTTTGTGACCTTGCACTTCTAATTGACGTGGGAAGGGAAATTGAATGTTTTGTAATTCGTGTGAAAGTAAAAGTGTAAAAATCTTTATTTTATAAAAAATAAAAAATTCGTGGTGTAGACAAGAATGAAAGTTTAAAAAAGGATTAGAGAAAATTTCAGAAAGAAAACTTCTTGAAACTGTGAAGTATGGAATTATTCGTCTATTCCAAAAGGGCACTGAACTAAATAATTTTCTGAAATATTGGCTCGTTCTCTATGATTTAATACATTTTAAATACATTTTAATACATTTTTTTTATCAATAATTTAGAAGATACAACTTTTTAATCACTATGTATTTTGGTGACAGGTCCCAGTGTGCAACGTATCAGAAAATTGCTGACAATTCTGCTAAGAGTCTTAGGATTATTTGAGACAACTTGGCTGATTTTTTTGTGGAGATCCATATGGTATCTGATATGTCAGACAACATGCCAGTAAAGAATGATCTGTGGGCACAGACTGGCATAGTGGGTAAGTATATATGGTATAGTCTTTGTGTGTTTAATGAGTCTGTGAGTTTGCAAAAACAATTAATATTTTAATGCAAGGTCAGCATTTATTTGATGCCAACAATTTTTTGTTTATTATTATTATAAATTCTTTTTTCTTTATTTTTTTTTATTTAAACAAAATTATTTTTTTCTCGTATGGTCGGCAATTTTGTCAGTTCGATGGGCTGGTGTTTGTGTTTAAAAATAAAAAAAAAAAATTTATTATGAAAAATTATTGATAAAATAATTTAAACTTAAATGGTTTTATATTGCAGAAAATTGTAGAAGTAAAAAAAAGCTAATGAAATGCTCTAAATAATGTCAATTCTCAACGGACTTGTTCAGTCCAATTATGAAAATTCCACGGTAGTTTTTTCCCTTCCCAAACAACTGTTCCCGGGAAAAAAATTCCCTTATTCTAATCTCTCAGTGATCAAGAAAAAAGGGGGAGAGAGAAAATCAGAATCAGCTGTTGATGATTTTGACATTTTATTTTCTGCAAATGCAGGCGGAAGTTAGTAAGGTTTGTTTGTTTTTATTAAAAATAAGTTTGTTTGAAGAAAAAATAAATTAAAAATTTTGTTCTAATATTGAAAGTATAGTAAAATGTTTAGTGTAGCTTTCCGTATGCTTGCTTGAGGAACTAAATAATGAACAGTTAAATGGAAAAATTATTAAGATGGTTGCAAGGAGAAAGAAACGCTATGTTTCTAATCCATTGGAGCTACCGCAGTCATTGTAAGTACAAAATAATCTGTTTTCTTGTTCTGTTTTGGAAAATTAACAAATATTTTACGTATAGGTTCCAAAAATATTATCGCGTTAATGAACCTGGTTTTGTTTATTTACTACAAGTGCTGACATTGCACTCACAGCCGTCTAAAAGTGCAGATGGTGTTAGTTCTGTTTTTAAACTAAGTGCCTGTTTGCGCTTCTTTGCAGACGGCGGATACCAGACAGGTGAACTGTGACATTGGTTTGGCACAGCCCACTTTTAGTAAAGTGCTTGCAGAAGTTCTTCGTATTTTTAAAGCACAGTTTTCCCTGTGTTTGGATAAAAAAATCGCGTTAGATTTTTATTTCAAATATAAAATTCCAGGAGTTATTGGATGTGTTGATGGAACGCACATACGGATTGTTTATGAATTTAGAAATTTTCTGTATAAGTATATAGAATATAATTTATATTACCATATGCTTCCATATACATACTAGTAATTGATTAAGTCAAGTTCTTCCAGAGTTTGTAAAAAGCTGTTTATTTAATGTAATCAAAATTGATGTTTAATTGTTTATAGTCAGTCCAAAAAAGAGTGAACATTTTTCAAACTTTAATATACATAATAATCTTAATATAAAAAAGTAATAATTGTAAGAATTGAGAATAATTATGTTATATGTAGTAAGTTTGTACTGTTAATCATGTGCAATAGTTTTGCACACGAGACTAAAAGTTAGTAGTGAGCTAGTGAAACGATGTGTACTTTTATTAAGAGAATATTGATCAGTATGGCTGACTTCCAAAACGTCAATTGCTTTGTGTTTGAACAAAGCATCACATTTCATAACGCCGCAGTACAATAGTTATACAATGTATACCATTTCAAAACGCCGCCGCAAAGTATTTTTAACGCAGTATGAGAGCAAAAAAGGCATCGGTTTTATAGTTGTTGCATTGTTTCCGAACTTTGCATATGTATGTGATTTAAATACAGTAGCAATACTGTAAACAAACATTGTATACGAACGTTTTGGAAGTCAGCCTAATACTCATTTTTATAAACATGTACATATGTATGTATATCATTATTGTTAATGATGATTAAATAAAACTCAAATATATGTATGTTAATCATGATAATGTTTACATAAACTTAAGATGCACTACAAATGATAACTCAAATAACATTAATATTAAAATTAGGCATTAAGTTAATGTATGTAGGTAGGTAGGTGTATTTTGGAGGATAAATCGAATAAATTTCATACATATTCAGCCCAATTACGAATATTCCCCAGGAATTTCTCTCCCACGGAATATATGTATATTTCTCGAGAAAAAATTTCTCCAATTATAAATTATTATGTATTTATATTTATATGTATGTAAATAAAAGGGAAAAGTTAAAAATCTCATGCGGAATTTATATTAATAATAGGAGGAATGGGAAAAGGGAAAAAATTCCCCTGGAATTATTATTCGTAATTAGGTTAATTGTAAAATTCATTTATTTTTTTTTCAAGAAAAAAGGCCACTTCTTCGAGCAATATATAAAATTAGCTAATATAATACACACAAACTAATTTAGTTATTTGTGGTGAGATCATTGAATTGAAATTGCAATCGATTTTTCTCCAATTTGTATTCAACTTCCTTCAGTCTCATTTCTTCCATAAAAGTGTTGTGACGCCGCATCTCCTCAATTTGTTCTCTTTTCATTTTCTCCATTGCTTGAAAATGTTTTTTTTGCAATTCATATATGCTGTCAAGGGATCTGTAAATTTGTTTAATGCTCTGCTTTTGAGTCTTTGCATCTACTACTGCCTCTTTAACCGTTTCCACCAACTCCCTTTGCACAGCAAGTTCGGCTAATAGGATATCAGACGCACTTTTTGCAGAATCTTCTTTGGATTTGGAAGTCGATTTTGCTGTTTCACATAGTGTGGTCTGTGTTGAAGCAATAAGTTTTTCGTTCGTAGAGCCATTTTGTATTGAAACATATAAAACATCCGTCTCCGGAGGAACTTTTGGTATTTCTTTTACGGTGCTTGGTGATACTAGGCCGAAACTGTTTGCAGCTACACCTTCTGTACTTTTTGACCTAAAAAAAAATTTTTAATAACATTGTTTTTTATTTTTTAATTTAAAACTTACATTTTTTACTTAGCTCCCTTCAAAAACTCGAAAAAACTGTTAACTGTTATTCCATTCTTTTTATATTTATAATACTACCTACTTTTTTCCCTGGGAAGAGTTTCCCATTTTTTTAGTTTGCTGTCCCTGTCCTCCTGTTCTAGGACAGGGAAAAGAGAAAATTGGAAAATTTTATTTAGAATGAGCGAACAGGGAATTGGGAATAAACTCCCAGGGAATTATTATTGGTAATTGGGCTGGTTATGTTTTTCAACGAATTTAAAATGTTGTTTCAACAACCCAGACTGTCTGCATTTGGAAAGTGATAAATGAACTGTGCAACAAATAATAATTTGCTGATTTCTTTATTAACTCTGCAAACGTAATCTTTGCAAAACACCTTAAGAAATGACACCTAATCTATTATATATTTTCGAAAGCTCTATAGGTATTTCATAAACAATTCTACTTTGTAAATTAAAGAATATTCGTTGCTCCTAATATTATGTAATTTAAATTATATTTCGTGACTCACAGCCACAGTGAATTATTCCTAAATGGAAGACAAAAAATATTTCATCCGCATAAAAAGAGGGAGTGTCGGATCGCACTTACAAAATGAGCAAATCTTTAGGAAGTCTAAAAATATAAAGTGTTGCCAAGTGCCAACTTCGTATACGACTGAATGCCATTACATATATACATACATATGTATGTATGTACATACATACTTACATATTTTCCTTCTACCAAATAACGACTGCAGCATACTTGTACCACATGGTGTTGCTGTGATCACCTAAAACTATTTCTTCTTCTCCATACAAGCGTACATACATTAAGTATGTGAGATCCATTAAATTCTTAATATCCAATACTGAATAGGTACCATCCATCCATGGCTACTGTACTGGCAAAGAAAGAAGGGGAGCGAGACTAGACTAGACAGCAAACAACACTTTCACACATAACAACTTTCTATTTACAAAGAGCAAAGACGAACTAAATATCTTTTTAATTTTTTTTTTTTACAAGAAATTTTCCTCTCTAGTGAAACTTTAAGGCAATTTTTCTTTAGCATTTTCAACAAGAAAAATGTAATAAGAAATAAGAACATATTTCTTACGAACTTTGCACATTTTTCAACAATTTTAATCTTAAACAGACTTTGGCTGGGGAGAATGATAACGTACCAATTGGAAGTATGTACATACTCTTGCCTGCTTTTACTGTGTAGTTGTAAAGTTGGAACACCGACTTCAAGTAGAAATAATAAAAAAAAAAATCATGGGCAAAAATTTAATTGAGTTTTATTTTTTGGTTAAAGAAATTCCTCGTTTATACTGTTTATGGTCGTTGAAGCAAATGATTTGATCGCTTTAAAAGGAAGTTAATGTTTGTATGTTGTCTGCAATTCATCATACTGCTGCATGCCCTACAAAATGTTGTTTTTTTTTTTGTTTGTTTATTTTCACTGTCTTAAAGTTGTTTGATCAGGCATTTTGAATACTTTTGACGATGTTGTTGCCGCCGCTACTGCCTGTAGGTTGTTTCTTGTCGTATAGAGACCATCAAAACTAAATGAATCGAATAAATAAATGTATTGCTTGCATTTGAGATGATTTTTTAAAGGAATAAATTCATTTGCAATATACGAGTATGTATATAAATACACAAACATATAAAAACTTTTGGGATGTTCTCAAAATATATGTATGTATGTATAGCAAATTTAAGAGAGAGAAAAAGTTCTGAAGCTACAAATTCAGAAGAAAGAAGAAAGGAACTTTAGAAGATATTTGTCTTCTGTTTTGGGAACTAATAATGATCTAAAAATACCCGTTATCGTTTTCAATTTTTAAAATTCATTTAAAAGCACAAAACCAAATAACAAGCATGTTCAAAAATTTATTTCTCTTCTTTTTTGTTTACTTTCTTTTTCTATTTTGTCTATCGTTTCAGTCATATCATATGTGACAAATCAATATGTGACAAAATTCCATGCCATAAATCTGAAGTAAAATCTTTTCGCTCTTAATTATTTATCTCTGAATCATACCCATGAATAAATCCATAAAACTCAGTGTTGCAGAGAGAAAAACTCTAGACAACTACAAATTTAGGAGAAGAGCATTTAGATTATTTTGTTTAGTCATCTTTTCACTTATGCTGACAAGTACAAAACGAAATTAACTTAAGCCTACAGTACACGGCATGTCAAAAGCCACATTCGCATGTGGCTCTGACGTCACGAGAATTTGCAGCATTTTGTTTACATTTAATAAACATGCAGAAGTGCCTACATGCTTCAAAATTTTGGTAGTACATGAAATGTTGTTTTGTCCCAAAATTTATATGTGACAAATGTAGCCGAAGCGTACACATTTGCAATGGCAGCATATGTGTGAACTTTTGATTGGCTACATATGTATTGTCAGTACACCGCATGTAACATACGTACACATTTTTCATATTAACATGTCCAACAGTCATGTTTATGGCGCTTGATTAATTTTAAAATTTTGTGTGAAGTCAAATTTATAAAATGTCGAAGAGAAAGAAGAAATAAAACAACATCTGATAGAAAGTAAAAAAACAAAAACCTCAAAGCTAAGAGAAATACAAATAAATGCATGGAAAGGAGAAAATATGATCATTTTTCTACCCTTCTTTTATCTCTACCCAGCTCGTAAACCAAAAAAATTATCATGAATCTCAGTCATCGTGTGATTAATAATAATAAAAAAAAATTTTTCGTCATTAAATTCCTACCAGATTTTGTTGGAGAAAATCAACATTGGCAAGAGTGCCATTAGCTACATACTATTGAAAAATGTTGAGTCAAAAATGTTTGCTGCCACATGTTTGGGACTGCTACATGCGCATGTAAAAATATTACAAATGTCAAAATTCAAATGTACCAAGCTAGTACACGACATGTTTAAAATACGCATGTTTGCATGTCTCTATAAAGGAACATGTGGCCCACATATCAATGTGTGCTGCATGTGAGTGTCACAAAAAGTGGAAGTACACGACATGTTGCCAATTTAGCTTCATGGTGACGTCAAAATTACGTCAGAGCCACATGCGAATGTGACTTTTGACATTCCGTGTACTGTAAGCTTTAGAAATGCATGTGTTAGATGTCTGTATATAAAACATTTTTGTAGAGGAAAAAAAAAAACACAACAATTGACTCTCTTGCCACCCCGTGTCATAATGATGAGCAATGACAGTTGTTTTTGCCCCTGATCTCTAAAACGAAATACCATTATGAAAGAAAATGAGAATTTTTCTGGTTTTTCTTCAATATACATATGTTTAAATGCTTTACTTTTTCTTTTCATTCTTTTTTTTAGTTTTCTCAATTTAGTGGATTTGTATCTATTTTCCGAAGATTGAATAAAAGCGATTAGTTTTGTTACAATGTTGTACTAACGACAGCTGATAGGAACATAATTGCAACGGAAATGAAGCGTAATGGAAACGAATAACTGAAAGTATTCACAAGCATTTTACACGCTGGTTGTGTACGAGTCCAAACATACAAATGTAAATGTATATGTATGTACTTTCGTATACGAGTGAACACATTGATTTAATATTTATAAATTTAATTTAAAAAATAGACGAAAAAATATTTTTTTCAAGTTGCAACATTGTATTTAGTAATTATTTGTTGCAAGTATGAGGAGATGTTTAGGAAAATTTCTCGTTATTGGATTATTTTTATTTGAAAGTTGAGCTTAAGGACAATTATATAGTGTGTGTGGGGTGGAGTGTGGGTGTTTATAATTTGGCCAAATAATGTGAAAGTTGTTGGTGTTTGGGTGGGGGGCATTTGAATTCGTATTTCAAATCTTAGTTATTTAAAAATGATTCGTTGCCTATTGTCTCTGTTATAAAATATAAATATAAAAAAAATCCTAATCATCAACACATTTTTCTTTAATCAATCACAAGTTTGCAAGAAAACCAACCCTTTTAGCTACAGATATCAGTTTTTTATTATTTCTTTATTAATTTTCAATTAAAGATAACAAATTAATCAATGAAGTTCTGGCAAATGTTTTCATACAAAGAAAACAGAATAATTACTAAACGCAGATAATCTGTAGAAACTTTTGCCACATAAAAGAGTTACAAAGACTAAAACAATTTGTCTAAAGAAATGAATGTTACGACAAACAACAACAGCAAAACCAACAATGTTTTAATTAATAATAATAAAATATAAATATTTTTCCAAGACTTAGGGAAAGATAGAAAGAAGTCAAAGTATGAAGAGTTGATAAAAGTAAAGCACTCGCACAATTCTTAATGAATAATAAAACTCAAGCAGCAAAGGAAAAGTTGGAAAATACGGTAGACTGAAAAACAATCTTATCACAACGAAACTAATCGATGAGAGATGGGTGTGTTCCTGCTAAAACAACACAAGTAAATACATGAATGTAATACACACTACAACTGAATGACAGACTGTACGGTTAAAAGGCAGACTAACTGACTGTGTGTTAGATAGAATATATAAAACTAACAAACACATAAACTAATAATAATAGAGTCTCAAAGTATCAAACGGTCGGTCGGTCAATGGCCACTGGCCGCATTTACAATGAATATATTTTAGTTATCAATGAATAAAATGACTCTTTATTGGAATTTTAAAACTATACTCATAAAAAATGTCCGTCCATAACAGGCCAAAACATCATAGTCATCATCATCATCACCAACACCATCATGATCATTATGACCGCACATAAAGTAATACATATGTATGTATATGAAGGAACTAATAAATTAACAAGCCATCCAAATCATATCGAACTGAGCCAAACAGCCTACCTATTCGATTAATAAGACCAAGTAACAATTTGTAAAAAAAGAAAAATAAATAAATGCAATCACAACATACGAGTACATATAAATAATTAATTTTTATATTCCCAGACACACATACTCACTCGAAAAAGCTGTGTTAACAAAAGTGATATGTTATGAAACTATTACGGCAGGCAGACAAGCTAAAAAGTTGTTAACAAGTAACTCCCTTACATCGTACAGTAGAAAAAAAACCGAATTTCCTACGACTGATTCTGATAGAAGAGAAAAACAAATTGAAATGAACTTTATCCTTAAAGAAATTTTCAGTTCGGACTTATTTTCGACATTCAAGCAAACCGCAAATATGCAATTGCATATTTTTTTCTGTGCGATAAATATTGAATCAAATAAAATAATTATACGTTTAAAAACTTTTTAAGAATTTCAACAGTAATTCTTTAATGCATTTTTTTGCATATTTTACTATTGGCAGCATAATTTTGCATATTTTCGATCACATAACGTATTGAGGAATTTTTTTGTTATTTTTTGTTGCATACTTGTTTTGTTTTTCGTGCATATTTTGATTTATTTTGAAAGCATACACAAAACTAACAAATTTGTTTTTTGGAAAAAAAAACTACATGCTTTTTTTTTTTTTTTTTTTTAATCAGGACTAGCACTCAGGGGATGACCCCTACGTATGCAGTGCATTGTGCGGGAACTCAGAGAGAGGGATAGAGTAGAGAAGATAGATGTTGAAAATGTAGAAGGCTTAACTCTTAACAACTCTGCTTTGCGCGTTATGTTAATTTTTATAGCAGGGTTGAGGCGCCTCCGGTGTTAGGTAGACGCATTAACTTTGTTAAGCTGTATTGGCAGGCATTTTATTAATTGTTTTACTTCGCCGATGTTTCTGCTAACCGACGAAGGAGGGCGATGTTGTGTACATTAACTTGGAACATCATCAATCGCTGTCGGAACAGTTTTTTAGTGACCAGTGCTATGCCTTCATCACTTAAATAGTCCGACAACAATTAATACAATGTCTCACTAATGTACATTAGAGAAATTAATGATGTTGATTGACTTGCTCTGGCCATGGTTTGAACCCAGGCCCCACGTCATTGTTTGCTTAGTAGTCAACGCGCTAACCACTTCAGCCAACACCACCCATGCTTTGAAATGTTTCAGTAATTTTTTTTTAAAAATTAAGCAAGTTTTCTAAAAAACTGCCCAGATTTCTTTAATTTACTGCGAGTTTGTTTACAGTTTCAATTACTTTTAGGAATCGATTTTGAATGCATATTTTTGCATATTTCTGATGACATATTTTGCTTTTTTCCTTTTATACATAGCTTAACTATTTCTTTTTTCCCAATTTTCGAAAAAAAATGTCCACATTTGTTTCACTAATTCGAGTTTATTTACAGATTTTAACATATCCCTCATTTCAGTGATCATATTTTTGGATATTTTATTTTTCACGTCATAATTTTTTAGTTATTTCGGATGCAAACTATATTTACAGCATTTTTTACTCACAAATTTAACTTTTTTTTAAATCGCTTTAGTGAGAGAATATTTATGACATTTTTATGGATGAAAATATGAAAAACATGTGCGATGTATTAGTAAAAGAAAAATATTGATCCAGATATAATTTTGAGATCTTGGCGTCCAATATTTCTTATATATTCGGATAGAGTTCCTAAGAGCCAAAATTATACTTCGAAGTGTCAAAATTGAATATTATAAAAATTACAAACGAAATGATTTGTATGACTTTTGGAGAGCATTTTTTTCTTCTTTTTGTAATTTTGGAATAATATTTCACAATTTTTTATACATATTTAATGCGTATGAAACGCAGTTGAAAAGGCATATTATTAGGCCCTGGTTATTAGTGTTAATATTGCTTTAATGTATGAATTTTAGATGGCATTCAGATTTTATTGTGTACTTTAACTTTTACCATCATTTATGAATAGGAATTGTGTGCCAAATATTTTTGTAGAACGATATAAAATTGTCAAGTCAAACAGAACATCTTCGTATTGTAATACATTTCGTATCAGCCTTCGTACATTAAGGTTCAGTTGATTCATACATCTGCACGTCATATGAATCAACCGGGGCAAAATGCAAATTCAACTTCATAAATTCTCCTCAATCAAGGGGGGATTTTTTTTAAAAAGTTATGACCATGATAAATATTCTCTATATTGACTTTTATTTTTTTTTTTTTTTTTTTTTGTTTAAAACTATTTTATTGTTGTTGTTAATTTATATGTGTAACTGCAGCAACAAGAAAATTTAATTTATAAAGACGATTAAATGTTTGTTGCTTGTTGGCGCTGTTGCTTACGACATATGTATGTATGAAGGCACGATTGTTTAAGAGTAGAAAGGCAGTCAAAGCTGGCAGGGGTTGGGCCCTTTTATTTTGTAAGGATACTCGTTATTTATGATCTTTTTCTTTATTATTCTTATTCACATTTTAAATGAAATTTATCAAGAAAACCAGGGTGTGGGTGTCATTTGTTGTAATAAAGATAATCTTGTATAATATACAAAGGATGTTATTAATACATTTGTAATTGGGATTTTTATAGACAATATTTATTACTTTTTTTTGTAAAATAAGGAGTTAGAAAACAATTTTTAATTATACAACTTCTGTTATATAGTTTGTATATTATTCTTAAGCAAGGTTGGATTCGATGCTATAATATATTATATTTACATAGTATATATCGAATGTAATTTCCTATGTATTATGTATAAAGTTTCTTAAGAATAGCCTCTGATCGTTTTCCTTACAAGTTGAGTAACATTTTGAATACTTTGTGATTATTATTATGACAAGTCATTTGAATTTTACTGCAGCATTAAGAGTCAATGGAAAGCATAAATATTAAGAGAGACAAAAATTTACAAAATTTAAAATGTGTTTAATGAATTGTGTGTGCAGACAAAAACCAATGAAAATGATGAGTATGGAATGTGACTTCAATAGGGTGGTAGCAATTAGCAAATAATTTTAAAATAAATTGTTTCTTTGTTGAATAAAAGAATCACATCTTAATTTTACGTTTATTGAAGGTAATAAGGGATTTAATAATAAACTTCGTACTGAACCTAAAAAAAGAAGTAAAACTATGAAAACGGTTGATCTCGTTAGTTGTCCGTGCACAATTCCAAAAAAAAAAAAAAATTATAAAAACAACAAAGTTATCTCTTGATTTATCTAAATGTACGGACACACACAATATTTTATGGCGTGACCTCTTAGAAAGAATACATTTAACTCGACAAATTTCGATTCATACACATCATCAAGTTTCTTGGATTTCATAAGGCGAAAAAACCCAAGCAAGCTAAGCAAGAACTAAACTTTATTCTATTTAATTGAGTAAAAACAATGGTCACTCCAGAGCTTCGAAATTTGTTTAGGATTTCTTTCAAATGGCCAATACGAGATAATAGATTTTTTCTGTACGAGAATTTTTAAAATCTGCGTTTTCATGTCGTCCATATATGTTCTGTAATTTTTTGTGTATTCAGCATGTTTTTTTTTTTATTTTAGTCGGTAAATATTTAAAAGCTGTACAAAGCTTATTTTCTGAGTTATGATTTATCATCTCTTTTTTTAAAATTTTTATTTAACAACTCTTTAAATTTTTTTCCAAAATATTTTGGTATTGTCCCACTGTGGAATATTGTATTTGTCACATAAACTTAATTTGTGTGTAAATTTCCGATACCTTTAGTAAAAATAGTTGAGATAGGGCGTGGCGGCAGCTACTTTCTTGCAATCAAAGAAAAATTAGTCTTGATTTATAACGAGCAGTCATGAGAATTGTGCCATTCTTGTCGTCAAATATGAAAAAAACTGGGCCCAAATCGTTACATCCGTGAACGTAAGACTCGTCACGTAATAACTGTATAATTGGATGGGAAATTATATGACGAGTTGTACGTTCGCGGATGTAACGATTTGGGCCCTGATTTCTATCTGATGACAAATGTCACCATATTATTTTGTCATATTTTAGCTGTCATCTTAGCTAATAAATAATATGCTAAAAATGGAAAAATACTATATTTTAAACCACCTTAATTATATGTATGTATGGACATATGACAATGATATTGAATGTGATATTTTTTAATCCATCTTTGAAAAAAAAATTTTTATATTCAAATGTTCATATGTTTGAAAAAAAGGCGAATTAACAAATTTTGACAGTTGTTTTTTTTTCAATTTCTTTGAAAAAATACAATTGGGTGTGTGCGAGTGTGCGACATTTGGGTGTGGGCGCAATACAATAAAATATTGTTTGAATGAATTTCATATAAAACAATAAAAATTAAAGTAAAATATTACATATTCTTTGTTTTTTTTAAATATATTGCATATTATTGCATATGAAATACAATAAAAATGGCAATAAAAAAGTTCAAAGTTTTTGAACCTAATTGAGCATTTCATTAAAAACTTTTAAAAAGTAGTAAATAAATTAAAAAAATTATTTATAAATTTGTCATTGACTTTGAAAAATTAAAACAAAATGCGAAGAAAAAAAAAACATCAACAACAACAGAAAACAAAATTCAATGTTGAATTAAATTAAAAATAAAACAAAATCGCAATTGAATTGATAAAAAAAAACAACGACAGCAGCTATACCACAGATTCAAGTGAAGCGATTACAAATGGAGGTAACGCCAAGAGGCGGGTCTGACCGAGCGCCTTCAAAGAATGACAAAAGTTAATCAGCTCAATGAAATATAAAAGGGAAATGAAAGATATACATAACTTGCAAAACAAAAAAATAAAAATATCAGTTTAAAACATGAATCATGATAATCGAAATAAATATAAAATACTTATTAATAAGTGGCTGGTTAAGTTAAATTTAGTTTTTGTTTTCTTCTTTTTGGTTAAAGTAAACTGAAAATGGCTAACAGATATGGAAATACGACGGTTGTACGAGAATAAAACAAAATCATCAGAATTTTAGAGGAAAAATATATTTTTCCATTTGAACGATTAGTAAAACAAATCTTTCGCAATCGATTGGAGGAATGTACATATTAGTTCTCTAATTCATTCTCCTTTTAAGTTTTGCTGAAATGCTCATCAAGTGTGAAGTTTGATAGCTTTAATTTTTTACAGAGATTTATACAGTCAAGACTTCCTTCCTGATGAGAAGGATTTTACGATTACCGTGGTAGTTTTTAGTATTTTTTTCTTTGAAATTTTATAACTCTTAGTCCCACATTCTTCAGTTAAGTTAGTTAGTTAACTAATGATAATACGAGGGCGGATTGATATTGAAGCTACCTACCGCTAGATGGCAGCACAAACACAAAAACTTTTTTAGATCTGTCAAACGTCAGCTGTTAAAATTTCACCCAAATTCATGGATTAGTTTATTTGTTGTAGTCGTTTGAAGTAAGCAACTTTTGTGTTTCTTGAAAAATGGAAAAAAGCGAATTTCGTGCAGTGATTAAACACTATTATTTTAAAGGGAAAACGGCGAAAGAAACAAAAGAAAAGCTCGATAAACATTACGGCGAGTCTGCTCCGTCAGATTACATGGTAAAATATTGGATTTCTGAATTTAAACGCGGCCGAACAAGCACTGCAACAATACCATCAACAGGAAGGCCAAAAGAGGTGGTTACTGAAGAAAATACATATCAAGAAAATGCTCGATATCGTTATGAATGATCGCCGAATCAAGTTAGGTGAGATTGTTGAAATGGTAAACATATCATCTGAACGTGTGCTCAACATTTTGCATGAACATTTGCATAGGAAAAAGCTATCCGCAAGATGGGTGCCGCGTTTGCTCAGTGTCGAACAAAAACGAGTTCGACAGACCACTCCACAGCGGTGTTTGGACATGATAAAGCGTAATCCTGTTGATTTTTGGCGTCGATTAATAACAGTTGATGAAACGTGGGTCCACCACACACCTGAAACCAATCGAAACAATGGCTGGAAGCTGGTGAAAGTGCTCCGAAGACGGCGAAGGCAGTGAAATCGGCTGGCAAAGTTATGGCCACTGTATTTTGGGATGCACACGGAATATTGCTCATCGATTATCTTGAAAAGGGATCTACAATCACAGGAAAGTATTATCGTGCATTATTGGATCAATTGATTGATGCAATCAAGAAAAAACGACCAGATTTAAACAAGAAAAAGGTACTCTTTCTTTAAGACAACGCACCGGTTCACACAGCATTAGATACGATGCTAAAATTACGTGAAATACACTTCGAATTGGTTTGTGATCCACCTTATAGTCCAGATTTAGCTCCTAGTGACTTTTTCGTGTTTCCAAACTTGAAAAAATGGCTCGCAGGAAAAAGATTCAACTTAAGCGAAGAAGTGATTACCGACACTAACGCGTATTTTGAGGGATTCCCGAAATCGTATTATTCAGATGGTATAAAAAAGTTGGAATATCGTCTTACTAAGTGTATTGAGCTAAAAGGAGACTATGTTGAGAAATAAATGGTTTTTTTAAAAAAAAATGTTTTTTCCTACTTAGGTAGCTTCAATATGAATCCACCCTCGTAATTTAACTAATGATATTTGTATGAAAATCCTTTTGTTAAACTATTGTTATTAGTTAATTAATGACTGTAAATTTGGACCTTAAACTTTTTAAAATAAGAATTCAGAACACTTAAAATGTACAAATTTTCAAAAATTTAATTTATATGCTGTGAGTTAACTAATCTACGTATATGCTGCATTTTGTTGGTTGCTAATGCCAATTCATCAGTAGATCGTTCTTTTCCTCAAATTCTCAAGCAAGAACTGAGATATAGATAAAAGAAAAAGTACAATACATACTTTGTGTACAACCATACGAGTTTGAAAGATCTACTGAACCAACGAAATGCAGTATATAGATCAGCTATTCCACGACAAATAAATAAAACTTTAGAAAACATAAAAGCTTGAGAATATTTCGAGTAAATTTTTATACATACATATATATTTTGTACACTTAACATTTATATAATTATCTATAGGTATAAATTTTGCTGATCCAGACACTCTTGTTCTGCGACTAACCTCGTATTTTTATTGCTTAACGCCATAAATATGTATGTATGTACATGCATACTTATTTTATAAAGTTGCTAGTTTTTTGGTTATTACTCAGTTAATATTGCACATGTGAATTTCTTTAAAGCTTGTGTTCAAAATTCGCAAAAAAAAAAAATTTTTAGGAAAAAAAAAAAAGTATTGCGCGTGTTGGTACTTAAAACCAGCACAGCCAGCGCCAACCAAATAACACATCAGCAAACATTTTGTGTGTTGTTAGACAATCAAACATGCCTTAATTTTTTTATTCGTTTCTTAATTTTTTTAAACTTTAAAATATGTGTAGTTATGATCCATACTGAATATTGCTTGATGTTTTATCTATTCCTTCTTCCCTTTAGTTTCTTATTGAATTATTGGTAAATTTTGTATGATAGAAAAGAGTAGAAGTAGTTAAATAAGTGGGACGCATAGTAAAAGACTTAAGCAACAAGGTAGTAGGGATATTCACGAGTTATGGGAAATTATAACGAAAATAGTTACACAAATATGTGCAGATCTAAGTGTTGAGATCTGATGTTCTGTTTTTCAGTTTCCCGACTATTTCTATCTATTATTCTGCTATATTTTTATAAAATTTTCGTTGAGTATGTATATTCATATGAAAACTCGTTAGTGACACGCCCAACTTTAATAAATATTTATTTTCAACTACCAACATACTTTTACTTTTCCGAATGCTATAAAACTTATCCACATATAGTAAGTTCACCTGTCAATTTGATATTGTAATTACGCCAATTGGGCAGCGACACGCCCTTAAAAGAAACATATTTCAATACATATTTCTTTAATAATCGATTTTCATTAAACTTACTTCTTTGGAAAATTAAGAATAATCATGTACGAATTTGCCTTTACTGCTCATTCTGAATAGTTGGTCTGTGCCACGCCTACAAACTGAATATACCTACTAATTTTCAAGCACCTTCATTTGAAGAAATCTTATGAAACTTTGTACACTGATTGAGTAACAATAAAAAAGAATATATCTAAAAATGTGGGCTGTGATACGGCCATGTAGCAAATTTGTAATTTGATTCCTGAGAGAGTTTTGTATAACAACAGCCATATAATTTATGAAATATTCTTATACTAGGGAGGTGAAAAATGTCTTGAGATTTCAACATGTCAAGAAATAAACATCCTTACTTCAACCCCTATTTATTTTAGTTGACAAAAAGTATTAATGAAAACTTTAATTATGCGTAACTAATAAGTATAACTTTAATTTATTTATCAATTACACAAAAATATCGTTTTGAATCTGTGAACTGCCCTTATAAAATGTTTGTTGTAGTGTGCAAACAAATGTTTGCCAAAAAAAAATTTCAACTTTATAGAGATGTAAAAAAATGTTTGGAATCATTTAAATGATTTAAAAAGAAAATATAAAAGAAAAAGAAAAAAATAAACTAGTTTCATGAGCTAATGGAAATTCATATTTTATTTTTCACATAAAACACAATTGAAACTTTCTTCGATCTAAAAATGAAAAACTAAGAAAAAATAAAACTGGAAACAAGAAAAAATATGAAAACACCAAAAAAAAAATTAAACTTAAAAAACAAGCAAATTAACATCATTGATCTACAGATAAAAAAACCACACCGCTGGAAAAGATGGTTAATGGTGTTGTTTGTTTTTACCCGGCTGTTTGTGGAAAATTATAACGCCTTTTGTAAGCAGCTAAAGAGACATATAGCAAAAACAAACAAAAAAAATTAAATATAATAAATTTAAACACTAAACAAAAGTAGGTGTTGATGAATCATAAAGCGGTATGGTCTGTCAAGACATTCAACCAACCACCACACAGAGAGCAAGCACACAGACATTGTGAAAATTTATTTTTTTCTAAATTGGCAAGACAAAGCTTGCTGTTGATTTTGACTGGTTTTTCTTTTTAAGCCGTAAGTTTTAGAAGAAGCAGAAAAATCAACAAACACAAACCAAATATAGACAAAAAAAAATTTAATAATAATGAAAACCATTTACAATTATTTATTACCATTCAAATAATGCACCACAAAGACACAATGACACATTCATACGAACCAGCTGAAATAAAATTGCCATCAGTTAAGGTGGCAGGCGATCCACAGCTAAACGATGTGACTAACCAACCAATAGACCTCTAGCGCAACAGAAGGCTAACAACCACAAGTAAGTTGGATATAAATAAATAATGTTGTTTTTTTTTTCTTTTCAAGTAAATATTAGCACGCAAAATACTATTTATATAAACTTTAGCATTAAAAATCAAAAAATACTAATAAAAATAAAAGATATAATTGAAATTTTACAATTATGTATTGGATTTATTTGTTCAATAAGCAGTTATTCAAATAATTGGCTGCATTGAGAAATTTGTTATCTAGTTATATTTCTAATATTTGAGTCCACTTTCTAAGTCTTTAAGTCTTAAAAAAAATATTTCCTTCCTTTTAAAGTGTACTTTTATTAAAGCATACTTTTGTGGTACTATAGCCATGTAAAACTGGTGTTTGAACGTAAAAGTGAATTAAAAATGTTCAAAACATAACGGTTTTCATCATTTGCTAGTTTTAGGGCTTTCTTTCTATTTCTGATAAAAAAAATTTTTTACACGTTATCTATCGGAACTTAGAAAAACCGTTGCAAATATTATCATGCGAGGATATGGAAAATTTACCCATGAGTTTCTTATCTTCAACAAAAAAAAAAAAAATAGCGGAATTAAGAGAAACTCTTAGTATTTACTGATTACAACGTAGAAAAAAAACATTATATTTAACAATTTTATTAAAAAATAAACACGCATTAAAACAAAAAATATTTCAAATATTTTCATAATTAAAAAAAAAAATAAATAATGTTTGTTCGATTTTTGGAACGTTATTTCATTCAACGAAAAAGATAATAAAGATTATTTTGAATACAAAAAACGCAACGGTTTTTATTTGTGATCCCTGCTTTTCAAAATCGTGTAAAATCGTGTAATTGGTTATGTTTTATTGCACATTGTGTGAAAACATATACACCAAAGTTTCTGCAGTACTTCAAAATAAGAAGGAGGTTACGAATTCAGGGGCTATATGAGCCGTTTATTTTGAAAGTGGCATAAGTCACTTTGTTTTTAAGTCGAGATATTTAAGGGTTTGCATTTAAAAATGTTTAAAAATATGAAGAAATACTGAGAAAAATGTCAGTATCATGAGATAACAAATACCAGAAATTCTTCTCGAAAGTTAGCATCCATATTTTTAAACGTGACTTAAAAACAAAGTGACTTATACCACTTTCAAAATAAACGGCTCATATATAGGGTGTTTGCTGCGAAAAGTTGTTAAAAATTGGTGTTCCAGATTGCGCCTTCTATGCGCCAGACGTGGCGGCCACATGGAAGAAATCATAAATAAACATAATTTCAAAAAATTTTCTTTCCAATAAAGTCTGTTTCATTACGAGTAATATTAAAAATAGGTGGCACGAAATAAGCCCCAAATCGAAAAATGAAATAAGCCACAAAAAATTTTCAAATTTTTCGTTTGGGCTTTATTAAAATTTTTTTTTTTTGGGGCTTATTTCATTTTTTAAAAATTTGGGGCTTATTTCATAAAATTATTTGGGGCTTATTTAATTTTATTTGGGGATTATTTCATATCCATAAAATATGTAGATCTAAACACATTTTGAGGAAAATTGCATGTTATTTTCAAGTTCCAACTGTGTTATAATAAAGTCCTTGGGCCCGGCCGTAGGCCGGTTATGCAGAAAATACTTTGAACGCGAAGCTTGTTTTCGATATACCATAGAGGAGAAAGTCTTTGGGACCGGCCGTAGGCCGGTTATGCAGAAAATACTTTGAACGCGAAGCCTGTTTTCGATATATCATAAAGGATAAAGTCCTTGAGACCGGCCGTAGGCCGGTTATGCAGAAAATACTTTGAACGCGAAGCCTGTTTTCGATATACCATAGAGGATAAAATCCTTGCGTCCGGCCGTAGGCCGGTTATGCAGAGAATACTGTGAACGCGAAGCCGGTGTTCGATATACCATAGAGGATAAATTCCTTGCGCCCGGCCGTAGGCCGTTTATGTAAAGAATGCTTCGAACGCGAAGCCGGTGTTTGATATACCATAGAGGATAAATTCCTTGCGCCCGGCCGTAGGCCGGTTATGCAAAGAATGCTTCCAACGCGAAGCCGGTGTTCGATATACCATAGAGGATAAATGTCTTGCGCCCGGCCATAGGCCGGTTATACAGAGAATACTTTGAACGCGAAGCCGGTGTTCGATATACCATAGAGGATAAATGTCTTGCGCCCGGCCATAGGCCGGTTATACAGAGAATACTTTGAACGCGAAGCCGGTGTTCGATATACCATAGAGGATAAATTGCTTGCGACCGGCCGTAGGCCGGTTATACAGAGAGTACTTTGACTGCAAAGCCGGTGTTCGATATACCATAGAGGATAAATTCCTTGCGCCCGGCCGTAGGCCGGTTATGCAGAGAGTACTTTGACTGCAAAGCCGGTGTTCGATACACCATAGAGGATAAATTCCTTGCGCCCGGACGTAGGCCGGTTATGCAGAGAATGCTTGGAACGCGAAGCCGGTGTTCGATATAATTTAGGGGATAAAATTCTCGCATTTTATGATTTCTTCTTAAGCTTACTTCATCAAGTTAACAAATTTGGGGCTTATTTAATTTTTTTGGGGTTTATTTCATTAAATGAAAAATTTGGGCCTTATTTCATTTTTTTTATTTGGGGTTTATTTCATATTTTTTGGGTCTTATTTCGTAAATTTTGTTTGGGGCTTATTTAATTTTTTTTTTTTTTTGGTTTATTTCATAAAATTTTTTGGGGCTTATTTCATTGGGGCTTATTTCGTTGTGCCTTAAAAATATATTTCATTGTTTTATTATGATTTAAACTTGTGTCACTCTATAAAAAACTCCCTTTATTTTTGTTGTGTTTGAACCTTTGTAACTCTATTATTTATCAGCCCATTTTCATATTTTTTTTTTTTTTGAAGGAAGGGTTTGTTTGCTGTTGGGTCCCATAAAACTTGTTGGAAAATCGTGTGCAAGTTGTTCGGCTAAAATATTGATTATCCAATAACTTCGATATGACCGATCGCAAAACTCTTTAATTTATTGATCGGATGTTGTTGGAAGTGTTTTCTTGCAGTTTAGTCCTATAATTTTTTTTTTTTTTATAGGAGAGTTAAGTTTTCCATGCCGATATATTGGCTTCATAGAAATGTAAGCGGCTCCAGAAATATTGTGGGCCAATTTTAGCATTTTGAAACAGATATATTATGATATGAAAATATACATTTAAGTTGTTTGAATCAATTTGCCGATCATGGTTAAGTTGAGTTTACAATAAAATGTTACATATGTATGTAAATTTTTAGTGATATTTCCATGGTAATGAACCGAAAACCGATGGCCAAAAATTACATCTGCCTCAAAAAAAAAAAAAACTCTTTCTATGAGAACAAACAAATCGAAAAAATTGGAGTGAAGAAAAATAAAGCAGCGAGCGCGCGCTGTAGCAAAACAATTAATGCGTTAAAACATTGCAATTTAGATTACATATAATTAAAATAACTTAAATAAAATATACTGTGGACAGCCTAAAAGATTTTTTTATGGACAAAAATATTTGGGACTTTAGGGCTGATTGGAATTCGCAACAATAAAGTGACCATGATATACCACTTATTGCCCCCATTCTGCAGCAGACGTGATCCACACTGTATGTTTTTTGTCTTTGTTTGTGTGATTCAATAAAATATTAAAAAAAAAGTATTCTTTATTTTATATAATCCTTGAGTAAATTGTATCTACTTAAGTTTTAATAGAAGATCATTAGTGCTTTCGGTGAGCATGAGGAAGATAATGATCCCAGTTATATTTAAATGACACTGAAAATCTAATTAATGTGTAGGTGTATTGGTGTTTATTTCGTATTTATGTGTATTATTTATAGAAGTAAGCACAATCTCATGCAATACGTATGAATGGATGTGTGTGTGTGTGTGTGTACTTAAATATTATAGCTTCATCTGCAAACAAATCATATTAAATATTTGCATATTTAAATGAACAATTTTACTTTTTCATTGTTTGCCATCATCAGTGCGATTCAATTAGGCTGATCCCAACCAATCGTACTCACATACTTACATACATACACACCCGTGCACTTGAAAAGATAACTGCGCAGTTAAAAAATGAAATTAAAAAATTTATTAGTCGTATGTATATTTTTGCTGCTCTTGAATAACTTGGTTTTCTTTGCATTCTATTATAAACTTATTTTGTTTAATTAGATTTATACAACAAAAACAATTTCTTCTTTGAAAATAATAAAATTTTTCGCTGCAATGTCCTTTCAGGGAGTTTTAAATAAAAAAATATTTTAGATTAAAAACTTACCTTTCAGTCTCTGTTTCCGTATTTTGTTGTAACTGCTGTTGCGTGGCATGTAATTGTGATGAAGTGGATGGCTGTTGCAGCTGTTGTTGCGGTGGTTGCATTTGTTGTTGTTGCTGCTGCTGTTGCAGTTGGCTTTGTAAAATTGTTTGATTTTCAATATTTGTATTCGTATTATTATTGTTGTTGTTATTGTTGTTGCTGGCAACATTTGGAGCATTAGAAGATGTGATTGGTATCATTGTAGCTGCAGATATTTGATTTAAATTAACAGTACTATTGCTACTATTGGCACTAACACTATTTGGAGGAGCACTATCGATAGGTAATTGTGTTTGCTGCTGCTGTTGATATTGATGGGGAGCGCTACCACTAGCAGGTTGCAATATAATGTTGCTAGAGCTAGGCATGGTATTAGTTGTAGACGATTGTTGCTGTTGCTGATGCTGTTGCTGATGCTGTTGCTGTTGCAATGAAGCCAGTAGGGCGGAATTATCCAGCATTGTTGCTGGAGCACTTTGTTGGTGCTGTAGCTGATGCTGCTGTTGTTGTTGTTGCATATCATAACTTGTTATTTGAGTAAGAATGGGCATAGTTTGTCCTGGAGCTAAAGGCTGTTGCTGTTGTTGCAACTGCTGGAATTGTGGTGGAAGTTGCTGTTGCTGCTGCTGTTGCACGGGTGCTGCATGCGGCTGTTGTTGTTGCTGCATATTAGTTACAGCTGCAACATTTTGTATGTTACTCACTCCATCAGTTTGTGACGTTTGTTGTTGCAACTGAGTTGGTGGTGGCCTTTGTTGTGTGGTCATCTGTTGCTGAGGCTGTTGTGGATGTTGCATGACTTGTCCAGTTTCTTGCATTTGAGGTGATTGCTTGGATGGTGTTTGCTGTGGAGTGCCTTGGAAACTAGCGGTTACAAAACTTGGTTGTACCTGAATCTTCTGCGGGGCCGGTGACATAGGCTGCTGTACTGTCTCGACATTGTAACCCAAACTATGTGTGTGCTGTTGTGGATCAACCATCATTTGTTGTTGAGTTTGTTGCACCTGATTATTATTATCCGAGGCTATGGAAATATTGCCATTTTGTATGTTAATGTTTCCTGGCATTATTGAAGCATGTTGTTGCTGTTGTTGCATTGCTACTTGTTGCATTGGTAGCTGCTGCCTCTGTTCGAAATTTACTGGTTGCGATTGCCCAGGCATATAGACACCACCGGCTGCAGCTGCAGCTTTTTCGGAGGCAGCTATGGCTTCTTCTTGTTTTTTTAATTCTTCCAAGGATTTTTTCAGTTTTTGAGCTGCTACTGTAGCATAATCCATGGGCACAACATCCGGCGGAGCGTGGCCAGTCATTGTCATTTGGGGTGTTGCATTAGCATTGATCTCCTGAGGAGGTGTTTGATATTGTGGTTCTTGCTGCATAATTTGGGTTTGCTGATCTGCGCCTTCTGAAGGCTCTACAAATTGCTGCATACCATGCATAACAGTAGCCGGAGCTGTAGAAGTTCCACCACCTGGTACGCTTCCTGTTGTATCAGGGAAATTCCAATTACCATCAGCAGTTGGTGCTGAAGATGGTTCTATATGATTTTCCATTGCAGCTACTGCACCTGGTCCCAATATCATACTTTGTGTGGTTTTTGGAGCGTGCTCACCATTATCCACAGCTCCTCCTGCCTCAGTCTTTTCATTGTTATTGCCAGCACCGCTACTAGCACCACTACCGTCCTCTTTACCTGACACAATACTATGGTCTAGATAGTCCATACAAAGCCAACGGCCACGACGAAATGGTACAGTGGATTCGATTTTAACCACCTTAAAACGTTCACTGCGATGCTGAGCCGAGCCTTTCTTAATACCACTACCACTGGGCACCACATTTATAAAATTTTCTCCAACATTCACATGCACATTGGAGATATCTTGAGTTCCCAATGTGGCCACAACTAGACCATATTGTGAACTGGTGGGTATGACCGGAGCAGTGCCACTTAATGCATCATCTTGATGATAGTATATTTCTTCCTTAGAGAAGGTGTCCTCCGACATGGAGGGAGTTTCATTCTCCAAGTCTGTGATACGACTATTATCATCGGTATGAGATTCATCAAGGTCATCAGCCGATTCTTCTTCCCCATTGTCACTGGCGGACACTGGAGCCTTAGGATGACCAACAGTTACGGAAGTTATTTGAAACGATGAAGTAGTCTTTGGTTTACGCGCACCACCGCCGCCGACATGCCCATGACCATGACCTTGACCTTGAATATGGCCTTGACTGTGATGACTACGAGAAGCATGAGAGCTGCCGGTTGTAACTGATGCAATGCTATTATTGTTGTTGGGCGAAGTGGCTTTTGACGAAGCTGTTGATGACTTGGACGTGGTAGATTTGCTATGACTGGCATTGGTGCTAGTCGATTTGGGTGCAACCGAAGCTGAACTTGAGCTGTTATTAGGCAAATTTGAGTGAATGCTACTATTACTAGTAGCGTTCGATAACATATCACCACCAACACCACCACCGGCAGTAGCATTCCCGCCACTAATTGGCTGTATAGCATTTAGACGAAGACTTTCAGTTGTAGTACGATGTCTGGCGGTTGAATTACTGTTGTTACCAGTCGAAGGAGATGAATTATTCTGAAGATTATGATGGTGGTGATGGTGATGATTTGTCATACTGTTGTGTTGATGGTGATGGTGTTGCTGCTGTTGTTGTTGTTGTTGCAAGTGATGTTTTTCTGTAGTTGTAATATTATTTTCGCCATTACCTGGGCTACCAGTTAATGAATTCATTTTAGTTAGAGCAGGTTTTTTAATTGACGTAGTACTAGTGGCTCTACCTGGCACCGTAGTGGTCTGTATTGTATTACGTCGAATAGTCTTTATTTTGGTGGTAACTTGCCGATCAATCATGCTGCGTCCCTGCTGTTGTTGTGCCGGTTGCTGGGCTTGACTTATTTGTTGTTGATGATGATTGGCAATAACTATGGTTTGAGGTTCGTCCGGCGATGATGTTGAATTATTTTCGTTGGGTGGTGTTGTGGGTGATGTTAGAGCCGACGAAAGTTCTTCAGAGTTTTGAGTGGACAATGTTTGTGAGTTATCGTTGTGTGAGTGCTGTTGTTGCTGCTGCTGCTGTTGCTGGTTGTGATGGGGATGCGTTTGATGTTGTGTTGACTGGCCGGAATCTTCTGCGGCTGTTTGATTCTCGGCCATAATCGGATTTTTAAGTGTCCGCAACGTTTTCAGCAGCAAATCCAGGATCGTTGTTTCTATGTTTACCTTTAATCCGGAAGTTTGATTTAAAATGGTTGTGGATTGTTTTTTAATAAAAACGTGATTGATGTATTTGAAAAGTCTTAAGGAATTATTTTTTTTTTGTATTTTAGAGAAGTGTAGAGGATTAATTTTTGTTTTTTTTTTTTTTTTAATTAAACACTTTTCACTTTTGGATTATGATTATTTTTCGTTACAAGAACACCGCAATGTTCTTAGTTTAAAATGATAATAATATTGGGGAGATGTAATAATGCGTTTTACTAGCGGTTGAAATGGATTATTCGTTCAAAGTGTATGTATGATCAATCTCGTTTTATATCTATCAATCTCTTTGCTTTATTTGTCGCTGCGCTGTTTGACTTTCGAAGCACTAGTTGTGTGGACGAGGTTAAACAAACACACGAAACAAGTCAGAAATAAATTAGATTTAATTGAATTTGATCAACACATTAAAGAAACTAAGTATATGTTCTTGTCGTTCTTGCGATTATTACTACTATTATTCACTCAAAATAAAAACCATCATGATCATAAAGTTACAATCCACACAATCAACTTAAACGACAACGACAGTGACGACTGCGATAACGTTAAGGAGGGTGAGGGTGACGTTGATGGATATAATGCTAATAAGTTATTTATTGGAACTGTTTCTGCTTCGCAAGACGTTAGACTAAACAGAGACCTAAGCGAAAACGTTTTTAAAATATGTTCTAAGCTTAGAAACAACGCGTCTTTACGATAAATGTTATAACGTTTAACTACGCGACAATATTTCTGATACATATTGTGTTTAACGCGTCTTGAGGGAAACGTTTATTAACGATGGCATAGTCAAAGCTTAATACACACGACTGCATTACCGTAAATTTCTGTTCGTTACAAAAGTGCAATGAGCAACAAAATAAACTATAAATTTTTATATAAATCAATTTTTTTTATTATTTAAATTAACGTTTATGCGATGTATTTTCTATGTCTCTATTTAACTCTCTTTTACATTTGGTTTGGGAGAGTATGTATAGACGAATCGAATGTGGGGATGTTGGTTGTTTTGTGGGGTTATGAATTTGTTTGTTTGTTTGGTTGTTTGTTTGTTGGTGGAAATTTTATCTATTTGCAATTGTTGTTTTTGAACTGATGCTGTATTTGTTGTAAGTTCGTCGTAGTTTTTGTGATGAATTGCTGTTGGTTTGAATGGAGATGTCTGTTGAATTTTTGCTTACTTTTCCTTCAATAGTAATGACGATAACGATGATGACACCATAAAAAAACTATTTATTTTTTTTCTTCTAATTTTATACGTATTATTATTAATATTTAAACTACGTTTTAACCTTTATCAAAGCCACATGTTTGTTATTTGAATTGATTTAGTTATAGGTGTTGAGGTTTTGGGGGTGCAACATGAATTTAATTCTTTTTTCCATTAAATTTATGTACTTTTTTATTTGGATTTTTCCTTTTTGTTAATTGAAATGACTTTGTTATGTTGAATTAATTTTACAATATTCCTTGCTATTTGTTGTCAAATTAATGATTCCAATTTTATTCAGTTCATAACAAATTTCATTATAAAAATAAAACACAAGCAGACAAATTTTTTAATTGCATTTGCTTATTGCGATAAAAATTATTTAAATTAAACTGTTAAATGTGTAGAAGAATAGCGAGGAAGAAAATTATGTCTATACATATGTATGTATGTATGTATTTTTAATAATTTTAAAAACTAAATAAATAACTTTCGTTTTAACATTATCAAAATAAACGCTTTAAAATTATTTTAAATTACACACTTTAGTTTTTTTAATTTTATGTAAGGAAATATTCTAAAAAAATTTAACACTCTAGATGATTAAATTAAATATATTATTTTTTTGCATATAAAAAAAAATTCACTAGATGCTGTTATTTTTTTTCAATTGGTTTGGATATTTATTTTTATTTTTTGTTCTTTTAGCGAAAAAAGTAAAAAGATTCCGTTTGATTTTTGCGTTAAGTTGAAACTGTAAAGAAACAGAAAAATATAATAAAGTTAACAACTAAATTATTTATATATTTAAAGTATTTGCCAAAATTTGAACTCGATAAAAAACCAATTCATATGGATGTTTCGATATGCGTTTTAACATTTTGCAATTTTGAGAGTGTGTGTGTGCGTGTCATTGAAAAAATTTACTTAGTTAAATGCTTGGTAAATCGCGATCGTTATTTTGTTATTTGTTTCCCATTAGTTCTGATATTTATTTTTGTGATTTTTTTATATACATATAGTTGAATAAATATTTTAACAATATCGCTTTTAGTTAAATCAATAAATTTATCAATGATCATTGAAGATCAATTATTTCCTTCAGAATTTGCCATTTACATTGAGTTAAACTGAAATATTATTTTTTTAGCACAGTAGGATCAAAATCATTAAGCACCACTTATTTTTCACAAAAAAAAAATAAATAATTAAAAAAATAAACAGAGAAACCGCAAAAAAGTAATTAAATTTCATTTCCTGTGCGACAGCGGTCTTGAGATTACCGTGATTCACGCCCAATCACGCGTGACTGTTAATTATTGAATGCATATGAGTGTTTTCATGTTTAAAAAAATCCAAACAACGAATATTTTTAGTCGATTTGAAGAAGACGAATTATATAGTTTCTGAGTTCGTTTATTATTATGTATTAAAAAATTACACACACTACAACAATATCAAATTAATTTAATTTTTTAAAAATCACAAATTAAATTTCACATAAGACCATGTTTTAATCATAAACTTTGGTTTAGTTTAGCGCTAATTGTAAATAACTATAAATTAAAACCTCCCTTTGTGACTTATTTCTGGCCATAAAGTTTAATTTTGTGCTTATATGGTATTGAATTCTTAAGCTTAGATCCCACTATCGGCACAATGTACCGATTTTCGTCGGCTCACTGCAATAAATTCATAAGTACCAGAGCTGTAAAAGAATGACTCAAATCTGATTTTTAATTCACAATGAATTAGAGAAAATTTAATTAATTAATTTTACTCAAAATCTGAATTGAAATACGAAAACATTCCCCATGAATTAAAAATTCTTGAATGCATTGACATCACTTAAAGTATTACTTGAATTAAAGTGTGAATGAATTTAACATGAAACAAATTTTTAAATTCATTCCATTTTTTTTCACAAAAAAGAATTGAATTAAAATTTGAATGCATTATCGATGATTAAAGGGAAAGGAATTGTAATTCATTTTTGATTCACTGTTTTAATTTGGATTAACATCGTCTAACTTGTCTAAAAGCATGTATTCAAAGCCAGTATTTTGTTCAGTATTCCACGCGGAATGCTGTCAAAATGCAAATGTCAGCTGTTGAACAGAAATAGCTACCACATTTTATAATGTCCCTAAAACTGTTTTTGAGTGACTGAAATGTGGTGTCCAACAGTTTCATAGTAGTTGGTCTACTCATGACAGTGAGCTTAGGATTTGCACAATTCAACAGTGTTCTAAATGGTTCGGACTCCACAATAGATGCATATTTTTGGCGATGAACGCCAGCACAAGATTGTCAAAGTGTTCTTGTTTTGTTGGAATGATTTTTGTTTGTTGCTTTAGCATTTCGTATTCGTTATATTTTTCCAAATGATGCTTTCGTAAATGACGAAGAAAATTCGATGTTACATGTAGAGTTCCAGTCAACCCTTTGTCACAATTAATACACTTCGCTGATGTTATTTCTCTTCTTTTTTTATTTTTATTTTCTGGATACGCTTCCTGTATGAGTATTGAAGACCGAATGCATTTAAATTTGAGTCAATTCATTTTTTGGCCAGAAAGAATACATTAAAAAAGTTTTAATTCAATGCTTGAATGATTCTCAGTTTCATTCAAAAAAGAATCATTCGTTTACAGCTCTGATAAGTACTAAACCAAAATTGCATTATTTCTCAATTAATTCTGGAATAAGTCTATATGGCTTTATTACCAATGCACTGTGGGTGCAATTATGTCATTATATTTCAAATTTAGTTTATTACTTACATATAACTTTATTTCAGCGAGCCGACGAAAATCGGAACATTGTGTAGATAGTGGGATCTAAGCTTTATAGTTGAATTGTATGAAAAATATTTTTGCAAAAACACATTAACCATCAAAATCGCTGTTGAAAAGAAAATTTTGCCTCTCTTAAACGAAAAGTCAGAGAATTAAAATGTTCTATAAAAATTTTATTCGTAACATTCTTTAACTTCCTTTTTACTTCATATTCATTATATAACCTCCCAAGGTGTATGGGAAAAATCAATAAATTTCAACATACACAACAGTATAGAACAAAGTATTTTTCGGAAGTTCCCACACAACTATCGATTTTCCCTGTTTTTCGGAATATTGACCAACGCCTTATTGATTCTGAATATAACTGCCTGTTTACAGAAGACGATTGAAAATGTTTAATTATCTCAAGCCGTTTTCTGCAAACAGGCAGTTAATCTTATAAATAAATGTATAAGTACAGTCGAATTCGGTTAAGCGAAATTGTAAAATTACTAGTACTTTGTTGCGGTTATGCGAGATTTTCGATAAAAAGGAGTTTGGATAAATGAAAAACGTTTCAGTTAAATGAACTTACTTCAAAATTGCTCTGTAAAACGAAAATATAGCATTAGAAGTAAAACATTTGTGATTTGTTTTAAATTTCAGATTCACTTTGAAAGTAAATAAATAGTAAATTATATTTCATTGAAGTAAGCGTTCACTAAAAAGTTTTTCGTCACCAGTAAATTAATAATTTTTTCTTATATGCGGTGTTTGTTTTATATAAAACTAGATGACCCTGCAAACTTCATTTTGCGACTACACTGACACGTGATGACAGTTTTTTTTTTTTTCGAAATCCTTCGAGTAGCAACACTGAGAATAAAACCACTGTTCATATTGATATACAGATTTAATAAATATTTTAATTACTGATTTATTTAAATTAACAGATCAGCAGATGTAGTATGAGATCGTGCGTCGCAGTGCAATTGGGTTTGAGATGATCGTTGGTCTTCAGTTTTTTATCTGCTTTGATGTAATCTATCATTGGTACGACACGCGCTGACCTATCAAAAGGAGCTTACTATCAAAATGAAAAAAATCAAAAAATTTATTGATTTGCAAAAAGCACCATAGTAATAACTGACATATCAATATGACTATTTTCTTCATCTGTCTCTCTCTGGTCGTCTGTGCGGTTAGCACGTGAGGTAACTCTTCGCACATTTAATTGACTGCGATGACCTAAGTCAGGTCGTCTTCTCCTCGGCATCGTAAATTGTAATTAATCAAAGTGTGAAAAGTTCTCGCGCACTTATCAGTAATGTGTCACTATCACAAAAGATCAACATAAAACTAATCTGAAAGATAGTTAACAACTTTCACATTTATTCACCATTTAAACCTTCTGCAAGGACGCGTTATCCAGACTAGGTAGTCAGACTGACGTTACCCTCATCTGGGTTCCCGCACATAGCAACTTCCAAGGCAACGAATAGGCGGATGAACTGGCCAGGGCTGGATCTGCCATGGACGTCTCCATTGCTGAATCGGTAGCCATGCCATTTGGCAGTATTAGAAATCTCATTCTCAACCATTTCAGGCAGAAAGCTGAAGATAGGTGGCGCAGGTTGAGCACGTGCAAGGTGGCTAAGAAAATGTGGCCTTGCTACAACGTTAAGCGCACAACACAACTAATTAACAGAAACCGCAGGGACATCTCGAGGCTCGTCGCAGTATTGACGGGGCACTGGGTTATCGGGAGACACGCTAACAGGATAGGCCTTTCCTACAATGCGTTCTGCCGTAGTTGCCGGGATCAAAGCAAAGAGGAAACAGTCTTCCACTTTCTTTGCGAATGCCCGGCCTTACACCATTCGAGACACAAATTTCTAGGCAACAGCATAATAGACGATCTCTCGGAGGTATCAGGGATAGGTCTAGGTGACTTCATTAGATACCTTAATTCGACGGGATGGATCTAGAATCTTACTCCGAATCTGAGGCCTGGATTCGGACCTAAATCAGGTTGACACTGACGAGTGGAGTGGTCTGTCAAAACGGAATCTCATTGATTCTACTTGAATGCTTGCGCGTAGCAGGCAGCCACGTAAACCAACCAACCAACCTAAACCTTCTCCCTACTTCCACAAATAAGTCAAATCGGTCGAGCCGTTCTCGAGTTTTAGCGAGACTAACGAAGAGCAAATCATTTTTATATAGATAGCTTATTTCTAACAAAATTATGTGTCAATTAAACGGGGGTCCTTTTAAGCCGATTTTCTTTTAAGCAAATGTAATTGCTTTGAAATTAATCAAAAATAATAAATAAGAATTTTTATTTTCATTTAAGCGATTTTTTCTATTAAACAGCGTGCTCTTATCCGAATTCGACTGTATTTTTTTGCAGAAACAGCACTCAGCGGATGACATCTACTTATGCTAATGCATTGTGCCAGAACTAGCGAGAAAAGCAAAGGATAAAGAAGATGGATAGTAAATATGTTGAAGGTTTCATTCTTTTACAAATTCTATTGAGCGTTATATGTGTGAAGATTAATACGTGTTTTAATAAACATATTGCATGCGATATTTTTTTTTCTATGCGTATTGTACGGAAATCATACCAGATTTTAGACTTATTCCGCAGTCCATTGGGTCCAAACCCTTCGACCCCAGCGAATGCAACTAAATGGACAATGAAGATAAGCAATGAGGCTATTAAAATGAGTTTTCAGTTTTTCCGAATTGTGCTTGTGATTTTTTTTATAAAACTTGGAAAATATGACTTAGCTGAAAATGCTTAGAATGCATCAAATATGGATAATCTTACAAAATACCAAGATTCCGGAATAAGTGTAAAATTTGGTATGATTTTTGTACAATACGCTAAGAAAAGAAAAACATCGCATGCGATATGTTTAAAAACGTATTTAACTCGACGTATTTATCGTCACACACATTTGAGCGTTTTGTTAAGTTTTATAGCAGTTGCAGCACCTCTGCTGTTAGGTAGACGCATTAAATTTCATAAGATATATGAACAAGCATTTTATGAATTGTTTTACTTCGCCGACGTTTCTAATAAATAACGAAGGAGGGCGTGGCGTTGAATTGAAGCAAATCTAATGCTCGATATCTCAGAACCCTTAAAAAATTTCGCAAACTGGTTTTGAAATTAAAAAGAGGGTGGCTGCTCGATATACATATATATATAACGACCATTCTTAACGTTTTTTAAATGGTCGGTCGGTACGCCAAACTAACAATGAGCATTAAACTATGTGTCATTTAAAAAATGTGATAGCCAAATTGTGTCTGACATTTTAAATTGAAAAATAACCACATTTCGGCAAATCTTATCAGTTAAGAAAGAGCACACACATATTTGTAAATTTTTTATCGAAAGATTGCATACGCAAATATTTGCACTGAACCATATTCAATTCAAAGAAATATAAAATTTGGTAACATGATAAAATAAATTGCTAAGGTGTATAAAATTTCAATGTCTAGGTAATATTTAAATTGATATTTCTGATGCAATACGTTAGATTAGAACAGTAGTACATTTTTCAAATGACTTTAATTTCCTAATGGCCTGAAATACATACATATGTATGTGTGTATGTACATATACGTATACGTGCATGTGAACAATAGTGCTATAATTCCTAAAGAAATTTAGGAATATTAGTAGTGAGCAATCAGATATGGGAAATTTCATAATAACCAAAAATTGTTTCAATATGTAAAAATTTAATAAAAAGGAATTATAACAATTCTCGTATTTTATTTCTGTTGAAAACTTCGTTAAATAGTTGATATTCTTCCCAATTAGTATCCACTTTACATTAATTGTAAAAATGGACAAACGAACACTGATGAGAGACTTAGCGGCCTTGAAATCGGTATACTGATATGTTCTTCTAGTCTGATTGCAATAAAACTGAACTTAAGCCTAATAATAATTTCCCAATTATATTTGGGTCATTCTACGTAAAGAGCTTATATGATATTAGGAATGGCGGCGTGATAAAAATATTTAAAATAATAAATTTTTTCAATATAATCGCATTTAATCAGGTAGTTTGAATGCATGTTTAATAATGGCCAGTCAAGTAATCTACTTTTACAGGTATTTTAAGTGAACAGGGGAGATACTCTACACAGGGTAAATAAATAAGGCATACATACATTTTTAAAGCGTTAAAACACTTATAACGTATATAGTGGATATGTGTTGGTTTAACGTAAAATAATATATGTACATGAAATACTAAGAAAGAAGTAATATCTCACTTCCTTATCTACCCTGGACGCAAAATCTCTACCCTGGCATCAGATGAAGCAGGGGAAATACGACAGGGGAGAGATTTTTTCATTAAAAAACTAGCACAATCAGAAAAATATGTATTGTAACGAAAAAACAAACTAACACAGTAAATTATACTGAAATTAAAATAAATAAATATTACAAACAAACTTAAGCCACAAATAACAAGCGAATAAAACTCACCAGTGGAGATACATCAATCACTGACACGTGCGAGCGATCCGAGTGGTGTGGTCGAATTATCGGCCCAATAAGAGTACGCTAATGGCTCGCTCGATTTTTATTGTTAAATTCACTTCGAAACAAATGTTCTGCAATTTAAATTTGCAGCGTCAACGCATTTTAGCGGCATTTTTAAAAGGTCAAAAAATGTGCAGGGGAGGAGACTTAAAATACGAGGGAAAAAACTATGAAATTTTTTTTTAATAGAATATGAAAGTAATTTGAAAGTTTATTTAAACGACTTTTATGTAATAAATAACAATTAGTTGTTTAATGAATTAGTAATGTGTTAAATTTCAAAGATTTTGTTACGGAATAGTAAAGGGACAGTCCAGGGTAGATACTTTTTTCTAGGTAAGCACGAAGTTATGACTCAACTAAGATAATTTAGGTATTGCAATTTATTGTCAAAAAAAGTTTACTTTATTTGTTATTAAACACGTCTGATATTTCCACAAATTTTTTAATTATATATGATTTTTTAATGTAGCCGTAGATAGTACCTATTAACGTAGAAACACCCATTTATATAAAACATTTATTTATAAATTATAATCTAGCGGACATGCCAATGGTCAGTAACTCCCCCGGAAACTGTTAAATTAATATATTAATTATTTTACTTTTTGGACGACAAAAGAGGGCATTTTCCCCCTCTCAAGTAAGAATTTCTGTCACTGCAGAACGTGTAAAATTTAAAATTTCATCTCACTTTAGAAATTGTTGAACAAAATATATGTATATTTAATACATCGAAACTGTCCTGATTTTGTTTATTTCATTATTTATTGTAACTCAAATTGTTTTTTTTTTTTTGTTTATGTCATTTTGGTCACGTAAAAATTTTTATTGTTAAGCAGCAGCTCCCTTCTATGAAAGAGGGTTGAATTTATGTTGCTGCGTTTGTTGAAGTTATGAGTTAAACGCACACACTCGTCACATGTGCGTGCAATGCGTTTGTCCAAAAATACATGTTAATTAAATTAAATTAAATAAATAAATGTTCAATGAACTTTTTTTCTTCCCTTATGTAACGAAATAAATTGCAATATTGTTTATGAATCTTTACTGGCAGGCAACTTTAATCGAACATTTGATTATTCATTAAAATGTGAGTAATACTTTCTCTACCTCAAATAGAAAGAATTTTAATAGGAGTATGTACTTATTTGGGAATTTTGAAAGTTTAGAGGTGTGCAACAAAATCAAAATATAAAAATAGGATAAAATTAAAATATCTTTATGTGTCTGAAGTAAAATTTTAAAATAAAGGGTCCGCCAGATAACTTTTTTTTTATTGAAAATGCTATAAAAAAAAACTACTGAATATTTTGTCAAATTTCTTTTTTATTTGAATGTACAATCCTTCCGGTTAATAATGAAAAATAATTTCAATCAAATGGCTGCCTCGGCTGGTCATGCAGTAGCCTACACGATCGGTCCAATTTTTAAGCACATTATCGCTTGTGTGCAGCTGTATTTCACCAATGCCTTCACGAATATTGTCCTTTAAAGCGTCAATTGACTCTGGCTTGTCGGCGTAACACTTATCTTTGACGGCACCCCACAAATAATAGTTCAACGGTGTCAAATCGCAGCTCAGAGGTGGCCAAACGACATCAGCTCTGCGGCTGATAATGCGATCTTCAAAAACAGGGCGCAAAACATCGAGTGTAGCTTCGGCTGTGTGGCACGTAGCCATAGCTGCCAGATTTGACGATTTATCGTCATTTTGACGATTTTGGGTCCTAAAAATGACATAGTGACGATGGGACGATGGGACGATTTATACCCTAATTTTGATGATTTTAAATAATTCAAGTTTGCAACATTTATTTGTACTATTAAAGCAACTGAACTGCTGAAAATTTTAATGAGCAACTTTTTAAAAACTAGTTTGCTTAAAACTAAAAACTTTTATTTAATCTATATATATATAGAACTGTTGCAAGTGTGTTGTGACTTTATAACTCACGAACGGTCAAACCGAATTCGATTAAATTTTTATGGTTTGTTCGTGTGGTAGTGTAGATGGTTTATCGAAATCGGTCGACGCGTTCGTGGGTTATGACTTTTGTGAAAGTCGTGATGTGCTTTGATTAGGTAAATCGAAATTTATAAAAGTAAATAGCTTCCGCGCTCAGCTAGTTGATTTAAACATTTTTAGAAAATGTGTTTCCGAAAATGAAATTTAAAACCATATTTTACTAAATTGTAAAAATAACTAAAGGATTTGGATTTTTTTATTTTTTTCTATACAATACTTTTTATGCATGTTTTCAAAGTAATGAAAAACATGGAATCTATTTACATATGATTTTATCGTGAATTCTAATTGAAGTATCTGATCTCTGTATTCAAAAGAATGCTGTTTTATTAATCAGATTTGTTTATTTAAGAGTTTTGTTACGTTTTGCCTCTAATAACATATGTTTTGTTGAAAAAAATCGGTTTGTTTCATTTGACGTTTTTATGACGATTTCAATAAGCTATATTGACGATAATGACGATTTTTGCCCAAAAATATGACGATATTACCTAAAAAAATCTGGCAGCTATGCACGTAGCGCCGTCCGCACCAAACAGTGACTCGTTTTGGGTGTGTCGGCTTTTCAATGTATGCGTGCGGGTTTTCTGTGCCCCAAATGCGACAATTTTGCTTGTTTACATACCCGCCAATATCAAAATGATCTTCGTCTGAAAAGGTGATTTTTTTTTTTGGCAAAATCGGCATCTTCTGTAAGTCGATCGCAGACCCACTTAGCGAAGCGAAAACGCATTGGATGGTCAGTTGGCTTCAACTCCTGAAGCAATTTGACTTTGTATGGCGTCATACCAAGGTCTTTATGCAAAATTCGTCTCAATGATGTCTCCGAAATGTTCAATTGTTGAGAACGACGCACACTTTCTGCCACAGCATCAATATTCTCGGTTGTACGCACTGTTTTTGGTTCACTGTACATAGATATTTTTACATATTCCCAAATTTGTTTAATTATTCTCAATATCGGTAGTGTTAGAAGAAAGTATTTAGTATTAACAACAATTTATAACAATTTATTTCATACGTTTTCATCTATTCCACTTAAATTCTGTATAAACTTTGCTACTTTCTTTCTTCTTTGTATTTTGTAAATGGGTTTGGTATTTTTGTTTGCATTATATTTTTTAGTAGAATAAAAAACAAAACCAAAAAATAAGTTCTCGTTTTTAACAAAACGAAATAAAAACAAAAAACCAAGTAAATATTTATCAATAAACAAACATCAACTGTAGAATTGCGTCAGGCGTAGCCACCATCAGCAGCAAGCATTTTTAATATTCAAAATTATTGCATACATACATATGTACATACATATGTACATACATACAGTAAATGAATAAAAATTTGGATTGTCGTGAAGTTGCAAGTAAAGTAGTCACTTAGTTAGTCAGTGTAATCGGTTGCTGCCGCAAATATTTTTACAGTCGAACAGAGTGTCTTTGTGACAGACAGCATTATTTTTTTTTTTTGCACCATCAAAATGATTCATATCCGAATTAAATTTTTTTTTGTTTTTTATTTTCATTCTTTCTCGAATTGGTCATTGTTTTTTAAAAAAAAATCTGTTTTATTCTGTACATGATGTGTTTTCTTCCGGAATTTTTTATTTTATCTTTTTTTTTTTCTTTTCTTTTCTTTCTTTGATATTAACTCGTGATAGCAATTGAAATTTTAAATAATTTTTTTTATTGTTAAAATTCCTTAAATTTAGTTTACAAATTTATTACAAATCAAATTATAACAAATATCTAATACCTAGATAGACATAAGTTTAAAGCTTTAAAGGCATAATCAAGTTTATTATTTATGTTTTCTTTTCGCTATTTAAAAACAAAACTGATATTGCTAATTTCACGATTTCCCCATTCGAATGTTATGATTAGATTCTTTTTAGTCATTCTATGTTTTAAAAATGGGATATGAAATCAAGAGGCCGTAATTAAATATCAAAAAGTTTTTTGTTTAGTAAAAAATACAAGCAGGTCGGGCCGTCCATATCTCATATAACTGTCGGAATGGGGATCATTATTTACATACATATACTTATGTATTTACATATGTATATATATAAATTATTCCCTTATAAGTAGTTCGCAAAGAAAACTAATTAAAATTATAATTGGTTTGCATTAAAAACTATTATATGATTGAGGATAAATTTTCATTTAACTAGCAAAGACGCAAACCAACATCTCAAATCGATTCAATTTTGCAATTTAGAGAGCACTGTTAAGTACGTAACAGACGTACAAAATTCGTAAGACTCATTTCTCCAAACATCCAAAATTATTGTATGATACAGTGATGCCAACTCTTGCAACATCAAAAGCACTGTGAGCCCATGGAAATAGGGTAAAAAAGGGTAAAAATAAAAATAATTTCGGGTACAAAAGCACTAACCTAATTTTGTTTTGGGTCTGGTGGATCAAAAGACAGATCTATTGCTTTTTCATGGCTTTTTGTGTAACTTTGTCGGAGTTAATCGCTTTATCGAACTTTTATTTCACATTTACAACAAGTAAAATATGCTCTTAGTTCATCTTTTGCTATTCTAAGCCATGTTTCAAAAGCTAGATCATTTTCCCAAGCTTTTCTATATAAGTATTTGTTTTTCGATCTAAGGGAAAGCCATTGTTAGATGATGAACTTTAGCACATATCAACTTTAACATCAATGAACAACTTACTTTTAATAACTGTGCAGCTTGATAATAACCAAGGCACTTTCTTGCTTAAATTTGCGTAAAAAACAAATCAAAGGTTATGTACTAATATTCAAAGTAAGATCACTGCTAAACAAATAAATCATAATAATTTCTGAACGAATTTAAAAAAAAAATATGCTTGAGAAATTCTAGAATTCAAACTTTTAACAGTTTGCGAGTACTAATCAAAATATAGATGCAAATTATACGCAGATGGTTAAAAAAGTATTAGGTGTGTTTAAAGAATAGTAGGATAATGGTTCAGTGTCCAAAATGTTGATTATTTAAAACGCACCAAAAAGCACTGTGAGAAATTGTTAAAAGCACTATAAATACCCGCTCTTCTGAAACGGGTATTTAACAAAATTTCGGGTATTGCTTAAGTAAAAAAGCACCAAAAAATACCCGAAAAGCACCAAAATGGCAACGCTGGTATGATATACATATGTACTAGTGATGTTACGAATACTCGTATTCGTATTCGACTATTCGACTATTCGCCTGTTTTAAGATATTCGTATTCGCCAAATTCAAGCGAATATTTTTCGAATAATTTTCCCATACATTTTCCAAAAAAAAATCATACAAAAGTTTAAAAAAAGTACATAAAATGTAAAAAAATATATTTATTTTTATTAAAAAAAACCCATTGTATTTCACGCAAAGTAATAACCTTCTTAAAAAACAAACAAAAATATATATGTATTTTGCAACTAGTATTCAAAAATTAAAGTTTTATATCATGTTAAATTAGTAATCAAACCTCAGTAGAGGAATGTTGAATTTCAAAAATAGAAGTTTTGAAGCCTTTTCTCCATCAAGCCAATTACGATGCGGTGTATAAATAAGCCCCGCACCACTAAACATTCGCTCGCTTGGAACGCTCGTTGGTGGTGTCACTAAATATTGCCTGACTATAGGTAAAAGAAGCTCGTATTTTTCCTTATTTACTTTCCACCATATAAGTGGGTTAACGTCATTTGCCGCCCGTTTTTCCGATATATATTCCGCGATAGTTTTTCTAAGTAAATGATGAATGGAATCTGGGAAATCTGTCACTTGTATCCATGAGAAAAGTCATCATGTCTCTCATTTATAGTTACTAACGCAAAGGCAGGGATTTTTTCCAATTAAATTTGAAATATAAACCTCAAAAGAAATATTCGTATTCGTATTCAGCGAATACTGTTTTAAATATTTGTATTCGTATTCGCGAATACTAAAAATTGATATTCGTAACATCACTAATATGTACACATGTAAATAACTAAATACATATGTACTTATCTATGTACATACAAATGTATGTATTTAAAACTAAATTTTATACGTAAGTCCGTACCTACGAACAAAGAAAAATTAATTTTTCAGATGAAAATTTCTGATTTACCGTTTTTCTCAGAACTACATACATACATACATACATACATACATACATGTACATATAAAGAATTTTTCCGAGTTTCTTCTGTTTTTAAAATCAACTTAGTTTAATAAATTCTTTGTAAAGTTTTGTTTTACTTCAATAAGCTAAAATGCCTGTAATGACAAAATTTGTTTAACATACAATAAAGCAACAGAGCGAAATTCTTATGAAACTTGCAAATAAGTATGTATTAAAAAATGTCAGAATGACAGAATAGCATGTCTATGGAAGACATAACGATTTTGCATTTCAAATAAATACCTATTTACCTACATAGGTGTGTGTACAAAAAAAATTTCACACTTTTTCCGTTAAAAACCTGAATCTTTAACTTTATGAAAAATATCAGCATTAAAAATTTGTGTTTTTTTATTTTATTTAAAAAAATTTTTGAATTTTTTTTGTTTTTGTTTTCTTTTAAATAGGTACCTAGTAAATAAATGCATTTATTTTAAAAGTTAAAATTTGTTTTTCTATAGGTAGGTAGGTATCAACTATTTATTTTGTTTCGCATAAGCTCTTTCATCGAAAAACAGGCACAGAAATTGTTTACTCGGCTTTCGCAATGGTCCAAAATTTCTATTAGTTGCCTTAACCGAGGTTGCACTGTATGTGAAATATGTACCTAGATACCTATGTAGGTACTTAGTCTTGTTAAATTGGACATAAAAGATTAATCGATATCTAAATCCTACTTATTGGAATTTGAAATTAACGCAAATTACTAGAAAAGAAACTACCAAAGTACACATTAATGTATGTATATATGAGCATCCATATTACTGAAAATATGTACGCACATACATATATGTACATATGTGTATACATATGAATGTATATTATGTACATACATATGTATGTATGTACATATGTATGTAAATAAAGATATTTGCAGGAACTTCAAACGAAATTCACGTTTAGGAAAATACAAATTTATTTACATACCTACCTAGGTATGTTAATAATACATTTAGGTACCTACATACTACATACAAATGTACATGCATATGTAAAGTAAAGTTTCTCTTGATATGAATACGAAATTTATTATCTAAAAAATACTCATTATTTGGCTAAGATACCTACATATGTAAGTATGTATATGTACATACATATATACAAATTTGCAATTTAGTTTTACGATTCCCTACAACCCTACATAAAAATTTATGCAATTTAAAAAAAAAAAAAGAAAATATAAATTACAAGCATTAACAACATAAGAAAATAAAGGAAAAATGAGAGAAAAACGAGATGCTAAAGATAGGTAAAGAAAAATGCACAAAAAAAGAAAATGAAGGGAAAGTAAAGAAACAGGAACAAAGAAAAAGAATGAATTGACAATTTTGATAAAGAAAAACGTTTAAATAAAGTAAAAGTACAGGAATTCCCTATATCTATACACATGTATTACATAAATACATATACATACATATACATATGTATGCAAGTACATATGTATGTATTATTAACATTTGATATTATACCTATATGTATGTAGATCAATAACTTGCAGCCGTTAAAATAGTTTTTAGATATGTATGTAAGTATGTAGGTACGTAGGTATGTATGAATGTAAGTATGTAGGTATGTATGTATGTGCACATCATCTTAGGAAAATACATTGTATGTATGTAGGTATATTAAAAATTACAATACACACCATGTAAATATGTACATACATATGTACCTACAAACATAAATATTTAAAAATTTTTATAAATTTTCTGCTTCCTTTTACCTTTTATAGGTGATAACATTTAAAAAAATAATCTAAGACATTTTTCGGCATAGGTATAAAAGATAAAAATGAATGACGTTTTAAGCAGAGCAGTAACCGCTACCAGTAAAAACAACAACTACAAGACTGGTATAATAATAAAAGAGAGTAATAAAGCGACAAATATTTAAGGCGAATTCGCGAAAAAGAAAAATTTCTTGTTGTGAGGACCTAATGGATATATAAAATATATGTATATATTTTACATGATTTTTATTAATCTTATGTACGTAGGCAGAGGGTTCATTATACATATATACATACATATGTATTTAAATAATTCGGCCAATGTAATTAGGTTTTTTATAAACTACTAAAATCTTTTGGTTTCTTAACAAAATCAAAGTCCATTTGATTAAATTCTATGTTTTTACAGCTGGTTTGTTGATGAATAAAAATGTATGAAAGAGATAGAAGTATAGTAACAATACTCTTTTTATCTCAGAAAAAAACGAAGTTATTTCTTCAAAACAATGTTGTCAACATGGTATAAATCTGCTCTGATGTCTCTATTTATGTAATTTATTCATAAATCAAAACTAGATCAATTCGTAACAGAACTTATCTGGCAGTGAGATAATTTTGTACAAATTCCTTCTTAGTCTGACAAAATTTTCTACATAAAATATACACTCATTCAATTATGATTAGAGTTTTATATTTCCTTCCATATGTTTTATCGTTTTTGTAGCGACTCGCCCGTAATAAGCGCTTTTATTTTAGTGCTTTAATTTTTTTGGGTTGTAGATCGCGATTGTTGACGATTTTGTTGAAAAACGTAAGAGCTGTCAATTTATTTTGGTTTGTATAAGACGATTTGACTCATCATAAATGACAAAGTTGGGTGATAAAAAATTGTGCTCGCCCAGAAAAGTTGGAGTCCGACATAGGTAGAATATGCTATATTTATGCTGCTCACTATTTAAAATGAAATAAAACAACTTGCTTATGTTTTTAATAAAACACTTTTAAAAAAACTAATGTGAAAAATTTAACTTTTAAAATTATTTTTGATTTATTTAGTTATGTCATGTCAGCTGTATTTCAAGTTTGCCCAAGAATAGGGTTGCCGGTTTTTTTTAACCTGAAAACACAATGTAGTAGGAAACAATTTTAACAAAAAATATATTTTAATATGTTGCTAACAGTATGAGTTCATACATATTTGACACATACACGAATTAATAAAGTCGCGCGACACGAACAGGTCGTCTATCAATTGGCTCGTTACGAGTGAGATATGTCGTGTTCTACAAACAAGCTGTTAGGCCTAAGACTTGTATCATATTTGTGAGAATAATATTAAGGTAATTTCTTAAATAAAATTTATATAAATTTATGGATATATAATTAAATTATTGATTAATTAATCTCTGACTGAAAATATGATGTATAATTGAAATGTATTCCTGTTCACGAAAACAATGACATTATCATCTTTATTACTACTGCTGCTCTTAGGAGGTATATTTTTTATAAATTTATTTACAGTCTGCCTTTAGGTAATATAAGCTACTAGCTGAACCCCCGGCTTCGCACGAAAGATATTTACTTTTATAAATTTCGATTTAAACTTATAATGATTACGCACTGACAGCTGTAAATGTGTATGCGTGTATGCCCTACAACGTTTATTTACCGTGTGTATGAAGTCAGCATACAGTATACAAACCGCATATGCTCATAGGCGCCTACGTATTTGTTGATTTTGGACAAAATCACATGTTGTCATGAAGAGTCATAGCTCACGAACGCGCCGACCGATTTCGTGCAAACTTTACATCAACCATCTACACGACCATATGTACAAACCCTTTAATTTAATCGAATTTGGTTTGACCGATTGTGAGTTATAAAGTGACAACACACTTGCAACAATTTTTTATATATATAGATATTAATTAAGATCCAATTTAAACATTTCTGAGATTCGTAATTATTTGTAATGTGTTTAACATTATAATATTAAGGCATCTTAAAATTAAGATTAATTTTTAGTACATAATTCGGTGTACATCATATAAAAACATATTAACCATACTTAATAATCAGCATTTCCTTAAATTTACTACAAATACCCTTTGTATTGGAAAGTATCCTATTAATCCTAATAAAGGTATGAAGCTGTAAAAATAACGCTTAAACATTATGGCGCTTTTTCACATAATCCAAAATTAGCAACTCTGATGGAATGCAGTTGGTTAAATTATTTTTTTGTTTACAAATTATGATTTTAAAATTTGTACAAATATGTATATTTTTTTCAGTTAAAATATATTAAGATAATTTTTTGTAATTTTAGTAATTTAATTAGATATATTTCTGCATATATTTTAAATGATCAGACTTTTACAGACACAGAAACACACAATCAATTGCAATTCGTTTTTATTTTTCATAGAAGAATTTTATGCTTCTTTATCAATTTCTCTTTCTTTCTCTGTCGCACACACGCACTCGTTTCTTTATTAACAAATTCGGTTTTTTCATTTGTTGTTTTTTCTTATTTCTCTTTTTTATTGTTTTTGCCCACATTTTTTTCCGCAACACATTTTTGCTTCCTTTATTCGGGTTTTTTTTTAGAAGAATTGATTTTTTATCAGATATTTTCTAAGATTTTTTTTTTTTTATTGTGAAGTATTTCATTATTTAAATAACTTATTTCTAGCCACAATAGATTGTTATGATTTGGTAGTGATTATTAAGATTAATAGGAGTGAAATACGTTTATTTAGTTAAATTTTTAAATTTTCACCTTGAATTTTTATTAACAAACAACACTATCCCGTTTTTTTCTACTAGTTTTAGGTCTTTATGCCTCTTCGCCGTTTTTCAAACTGGCAAAAATTTCGCAGACCCGAGCGAATTCGCAAATCAAAGAAGATATGAAAGAAAAACGAACATAGCGTATCACGAGAAAAGTCAAATGAAACAGAAACGAATCAGTAACAAAAAAAAAGACAGCGTTGAGAGCCACTGAATGAAAGAAGAGGAAAAACAGAAAGCGAAATAAAGAGTATGCTGTAGAATCGAAGAGAATAATAATATATCAAATAAATAACACAAAACGTAATCATACAAAATTCCGCGACTAGAAAAAAATACTCGTTTTTAGTGGATTTTTTTTCATTTTCTGGTGTTCGGTTTTGCATTTTTTTATTTATACATAATTCACTAAATTATTACAATTTTCTAGTACCAGAAGAAAGTTAACACTTTATGGATAATAAACAGTAAAGTTGTAAAAACTAAAACAAATTTTCAATGTTTTCATAAATTTAATAATTTTTTTCTCGCTCTCTTTTCTTCAACACACTAGAAATCTTACTCTTTCGACACTAAACAATTTAAAAAGAGTTGGCAAATGAAAATTGTATTACTTGTCCATGTTAATTTTACATTTACTTAAGAATATTTAAAATTTGAAAACTGATACATCGCGATTATATTTTTTTCGTTTTAGTTCAATTGATTTTAATCGTATGGTATTCGTCACTGTGTAATAATACTTCTGAAATATTTTTCTTGTATATTCTTTGACATCAATTCTGCTCACATACACACGCACACACAATCTATATGTAAAAATTACTCTTTTATACATTTTTATTCACATGATGCTTTTATCATTTACCTCTTTTCAATGAATATTTTAGCTTGATTTTTGGGTTCTTTTCTGTTTCTCAATATTAAAATTGTTTAAAAACACACAAGTTTTTCTTTATCTCGTTATTTAACACGTGCGTTTCATTAGTTTTTCTATCCGTCTTTAAATAAACTGCTTTCGAATGAGCAAAAAACTTGTCGTCGTCTTGTTACAAAATCTTTAATTTCTTTGTTTGTCAGTTTCGTCTGAAATTTTCTCTTAATTTCGTGTTCTATACGACCACAAGCACCGGGTTGTATTTAAGTGGACGAAATATTTAGAGTTTACTAAAAACTGTAGTAGAATACACGGTGGGAAAAGTTGCTGCAATTCTTAAGCTAAACTTATATGCGAATTTTTTACATGCTTTGAGTTATTTTATTGATACATACGAGTATGTATAAGTTTTGGAAAAATTAATTTTATTATATAAAAACAAATATTTATTGTAAATTTTCAGGCCTATGCTAAGAATTACAATTTTTAAATACCAATTCTTGTTATAACATTTGTTAAACATCTATAATACTATGTTCACACTTATGTGTTTAACGTCTCATTCGTGTTTAAGAGCTTAAACACTTCGATTTTGATATGTTTTACCATACATTGACTTTTGTTAAACATCTCAAATGACCAGTTTTAGATTTAAACATCTCGCTAAACACGCAAAAGGCAGGGTTACAAATATATTTGGAGTGTGTTCAGTGCGTTTTTTGACAACTCTGTAATGTTTGTATTGCTATTAAATGGCGCCACGTCACAAATTTTTCACCAACTCTGTCATTTTTCCATGCTGTTATATGACGTCACATCAAAAAAATAAAAATTCCATATGCATATAACATATATTTCACCTTTTAATAGGCTAGCAATTTTACTAATTTCATGAGAAAGAAAATAATAATATAAATAATAGTTTTTTACTGATATTTCTTTCCAGTTGTAATATAATATTAGTTTCTCAAACTCGCAATATTACAAAAACACAATAATCAGCTGACGAAACGTTAATCTTAAACATCTCAAATGTAATGTGAACGGTTGTGTTTAGATTCTAAAACATTTGCCTTAAACACGTTTAAAAACACAAGTGTGAACTTAGTATAAAACTTTGTACCATCATTTATATGATTTGTTATAACATTTGTTAAACATCCAAATCTTTGTACTATGTGTTATATCGACTTTGGCATTTGTCAAGATATTTACAGTGAGCTCGCAGAACCGTGAACATGAACTACCCAAAAATATGAACATATATTTTTACATTGACTACTTTAAAACGTGAACAAAGTTTAAATAAAGGCTCTAAATCGTGAACTTTTTTTCAAACATTTAAAATTAATTTTGTAAAAATTTTGGGGTTCCCTGCTGAAGAATTTTTGAAGTGAATATCCATCCACTAAAATCAATTTTATTATGTTATAGAAAGCCTTTGAATTAAATAATTTTGACAGACCCTTTTCTATTTTAAATTTTTTTTATATTTCTTATAAAAAGTAGAATCGAAAAATGTTTCATGGCTAAAACACCATGTACTTTATTTTAATAATAAACAAACGAAAAAGAGACTGAAAAAGTGATAAAAAATATGCAATCTAAAACGTGAAAAAAACTTGCGAATTCACTGTATATTGAATAATTTCCACTTAAAAGGCAGTAAACACAAATCAACTAAATTTCCCAATTACCTTATGAATCGTTTGATTAGCCAACGCCTTAAAATTTTTTTTATTTGCAAACAAAATTCTTACATTAACTTGTTTAATTTTGCTACATGTAATAGATTTGGAAGATACGTGTTTATATCAGTGAGCTGCAGAAAGTGCTTAATATTAGGGTATACTTAATTATGCACATTGATTTTTATGATCTAATCGTTTTTATTCAAAAGCAAAAATCACTTGTTTACGCAACCGTTCGTTTCAAACATTCAGTTTTATTCACTTGTTGTTTTATGCTAGCATGAATGTTTTGACTGTGTCGTTAAGAGTATAAAACTTATTTTAAATGGAAGCCAACGTGTTGCCAAGTGTTTTATTCAGTTGTTAAAGTAATTTTGAACTCGCATTTGAATAAATAATTTTTATTTATATATTTGTCACAGTTTGAAACATGCACACATACATATTAATACTTTCGACTTCCGAAATCAAAATTTCCACCAACAAAATACATAGAGTTGGTGTTTATTGTATTTCTGCATATGCCTTATATTCATTGTATCACGCAATCAGATCATGCACATTCGCATCAAATGATCGAAATGATTTACACTTGTTAATGAATTTTCTGCTTCTGCATAAAAAGCGAACGAGTATATTAGTTTGTGTTGTTCGTAAAATTCAACGTAAGGGAATAAGTAGGATCGATCATACTTGTTGATGAAGTCTGATTTACACTTGTTCATGAATTTTCTGCTTGTGCATAACCATGAAATTGAATAATACTTGTTTGTGTTGTTCTTAAAATTCAACGTTAGGGAATAAGTAGGATCGATCATACTTGTTGCAGCTCACTGGTACATATGTGTGTATATCTTTGTATTATGGGAGTTATTATTCGTTTCATAATAACGTATTCGTTAAATTATCTCAATGAAATACACAGAAAAATATATTTAATATTTTTCACCAATTAACTCTTTACTTAAAAGTATAAAAAAATTTGATTAAATAAATAATTTATTTAATTAAATTATTAATTGTAATAAATAAAAATTTAATTGATACTATTAATTTGTTTACTGGTGCAAATTAATAGTATCAATTAAATTTTTATACTAAAATTATTTATTAAAATTAAATATTTAATTAATTAAATTATATATTTAATCAAATTTTTTTATACTTTTAAGTAAAGAGTTAATTGGTGAAAAATTTTTTTCTGCGTAGTCATATGTCTTTAGATGCTTTCCCCACGTAAATAATTTAAAATATAAGCATTCTTTGCGAGGTTATAATCCTTAAAGTGCTGTACTATAGTATAAACATAAAAAGAATACCAACAATATTCATGTAATTTGTGCACTAAGATAATTTGATCGCATTATCATAATACTTTTACGTACGTAAGATTTCTTCGTGTAGCCACATTTTAGCAACACTGCAATAACATTCAGTGGTGTTTTATTTACGTAGCAGAGGGCGTGACTAAACCATTATTTATTTCATGGAATAGTTTATATAATAATGTTAGTTTAGAAATCGTGGTAGTCATACATTTTATTATTTTCAGTTTCATCATTTGTATTTAAAAATATATGTATGTACTTGTATACATTGCTTGAACATAAGATGATGGATTATTTTATTATTGGAGTCAACTGCAATATATATACATACATACATATGAAAGCAGATTTCTATGTTTAGGTTGTTAGACACAATAAAGTAGTGGATGTTATTCTCTTATTCACCGGCTGGTGGCGCTGAAGTGGAAATAAGGGAGTCTATATTGTTTAAATGTATGTATGTGCACACAAGTGATGTTACGAATACTCGTATTTGTGTTCGATTATTCGCTTATTTTAAGATATTTGTATTCGACAAATTCAAGCGAATATTTCTCGAATAATTTACACATACAGTACAACTTCGACAGTCCGGACATGCGCCAGTCCGGTCACTCCAATAATTCGATTTGGGGCATTAAAAAAAATAAGGAGAAGATAAAACATTTTATTTCAAACACCTATAATGGACCCGGTAACATTTGAACCAAAATAATGTAATAAACCATTTTCATAATACATATGTTCAATTCACAAGCTCAGTCGTCTGTCTTATGGTTTAAAAAAAGACGATATTTGTTTATGTGCTTGTGAACAGACAAATTTGTTGTGTCGTTATTTTGTCGTATTTTAAATGTCAGTTTAATATCAAAAAATTTAAATGTCAGTTTTATATCAAGGTGTGAAACCAGGTGTGGGAATTATAATTTGACGCGAAATATAACTTTCTTTTTTAGCGACAAGCAATTTTGATTAAATTAGTTTGAAAATTAAGTTGAAATGAATCATGTATATATTTATCATTAAGAAGAATGTATTTTCTGGTGTTACTTATCACATATATAAAATATTTTTACAAATTAATTTAACAAATAGAATATTCCCAGACCCGGCCTCAATATAACAATTGAAAAACATATAAAATTCAATCGTATAATTATAACACACTTTTGTATGAAAATTACCAACAAAAAAAATACAATATTGTATAATTATACGATTAGACAACATATATGACGTTAATACGAGCTTGTGAATTGAACAATACTTTCCAAAGAAATAAAATATATAAAATATTTTTTTTTTTTTTTTTTTTTATTATTATAAAGGCCCCAACACAATTAGGTTATATAGGCCTACTAATTTTACATACGAACTTATATTTTATTTAATATATACATTTTTACATTATTTTATATATATACATACATATGTAGATTTAAATCAAATTAAAAATATTTATTTCAGTCAGGAATTTTTTAATGTTTTCAAATTCATTTTCTCTTAGAAGGATATTAATATTATTTATTTTATATTTTAAGCGTTTGTCCTGTAGAAGATTGCATTCATTAAATATGTGAGAGATGGTTAGTATTTGCCCGCATTCACAACCAGGGGGTTGTGTCTTTTCAATAATATATTTATGTGAGAATAAACAATGACCTATTTTAAGTCTATTTAACTTAATAAAGTCAGTTTTTGATATATTAGGTAGACTAAATTTGTGCGATATGTTTTTTTGAATTTTAAATAATTTAGTTTCGTTATTATCTTTCCATAAATCATTCCAGATGTCAAAAATGTATTTTCCAATGTATTGCCTATAGTCTGAGTATTGAAATTTATATTCAGTAGATATGTCATTTTTTAAAGAATTTTTGGCGAGCTGGTCAACTTTCTCGTTTCCACCTATATTTAGGTGACTAGGAACCCATAGAAGGGTAATTTTATGATTATGTAAAATATTTTTATATTATTATTATTATTACGAATAAACGTAATTATTATTCAAACTTATATTGATGTACATATGAAAAGAAATATTATCAGGCTCAAGTTCAGTTTTATTGAATTAATGAAAATTCAAATTTACTAAGAGTTTTTTATACTGAAAAATGTTATTAATATATTACATATATAAAGTTTAAAAAAGTACATAATATGTATGTACAAAAATATAATTTAATAACCTTCTTTAAAAACAGACACTAAAATAAATATATATTTTGGAACTAACATTTGTTAAGTTAGTAATCAATTCTTAGTACAGAAATGTTGGAGTTAAAAAATGGAAGAATTAAAATTTAATATGTGAAACTCCACCGCCAGTTGGCTGGGCCATATGCACAAACAGCTTAGAAGTGGATACAAGCGAACTAAATCATAATTGTGCTTTAATTCAGTTAACTTTCTCATCTGCATGCCTGTTAGGCACGCATTTACACTCTTTAGTTAACTAATTATAATATATGTATGGAAAATCTTTGGTTATTAGTTAACTAAAGACTGCAGTTTGGCCCTTAAAGTTTTTGTGTAATCTTTATGTGATTTTTTTTTTACATCTACATTTTCAATATGTTTGACAATGATGTCGATGATCATGATGATGTCAGTGATTACTTCAAGGAGGTAATTCAATAACTTGCCAATGGTACACTTAAGTTAAAACGTAATGTCTGTGACTGATGTCTCTTAAATGGTAAAGTATTTCAAATTTTATGTTATTTATAGTGTAAGATTTGTTTTAGCAGAAAATGTATATGAAAAGATTTTTTTAGCAACCATTAATTTTTCATTTCATTATTAATTGGACTGTTCAGGATCCAGGAGAGGGTGGGATTAAAAACAAGAATTATTCAATTCTTCAAATGATTTAATCATGTCCTTAGAAATAAAGGGATCTGATCAAATCAAAATTGTAAGATTTTTTTTAATATGCGAAACATTGTCGGTTCAATTCGAAGAAGAGCCAAGCTTAGAGAAATATTGGTAGAATTTCTTTTGCCAATGGCAGCTCTGCTAATACACGATATTCATTTAGCTAGGTTTAATACAAAATTGCCAGACAAGCGGTTAAGTTATAAATTTCTGGCATCTTCGTGTGCGATCTGGATGATGTCTACGCTTAATTTGTGACACACAATTTACAGTGTTGCTTATATTGTTTGTTTGTTAAATTTAAATAATTTTTTTTAATTTGTGAAAATATTTTACGTAAATTTGATATGCATATATGTATGAGTTTTTAAACAAAATTTACGAAGTCGATGTACATTAAGTTTTTTTTCTTATGAGACTTTAATTAACGCTGAAAATTTGATAGAATCGAATTCTAAACAAAAATTATTGATGAATTTCGTTTTGGATCACACAACTAATCAATTCTATACAAAATTTTGGTTTTTTTTTTATCAAGTTCTTTTTTTTTCAGTAACACACATGACACGTTAAATTTTATATAAATATTACGAATAAATCGCAATTATTTAATGCGTTACTATTCGAAAAATGTTCTTTTAAAGAAGCCGGTTCTTCAAATAAATATATAAACCAAATAATGACGAATAGATAAGAATAATTTTTCCATACTTCTTTATACCAAATAATTTGTTATTTGAAAAACAATTAATTATCGTCTAATTTACAGTGAAAACTATTTTGTAACATTATTTGTATCTTATCTTGTATCTTGTCATTTTAATCCATAAGGGTATGCATGTGTTATTTCCCATGTGCTCCAAATGTAATTAGTTTCGGAATTTTTTTTATCGCCAATTCATCACGGGCTCTTTTAAGCATTTGCCAAAATTGTGACTTTGTTAGTTGGAATTTGTCCGTGATTGAAATCTGTCGGAAATTTATAGAAAAAAAAATATTTACTAAAAATTTGGAAAAATTATGAATGAAAGTTCTAAAGTGAATTTTATTGCTAAATCTTTGAGTTTGTTTTGCGGAAACGTGAAATTTCAAATTTCATTTGAAAATATTAAGTTCGGCTTTACATGTGATTTCGATGGTGGTTGATTAAAATAAAACTCAGCAATAATTCAAGTATTTCGAATGAAGTAAGGAAATATTTATTTAGCTTTCGGACAAACACAAATGAGCATTGTTTTTTTTGTTTTTATTTTAAACTTACATGCATGAGTAAAACGTTTAGTAGCAACTATAAATTCTTATAGGTTCCAAAATACTGGATCTATTTTAAAGAAATATTGTTAGTGCACATCTATGGATCAACATTTTTAATTTGGTAGAAGTTTTGCCAAAATCGGTTGGATACTGTGTGCAAGAACTCGAACACGAATTGATAACTTCTTTCTTTGTTTGAAGTCGGTTTAAAAGGCACAAGTTTTCTTTTGACGATTTAAGAGTAAACTTTAACCGCTGTAAAATCGATTCGTCAAGATAATAAACACGGAATCTGTAGAAGAAAAATAATTGATTTAGATATATATTTCTTCTTCTTCTCTTATTACAAAAATTTCTATCGGCATGCGTGAGATGCCTGATTATTTCTTATTAAGGAAGGTTAAGCGTAGAGGCCACTTCATTTTCTTTTTTAAATACTTTCTTAACGCAAAAATTTCAAGGGTCGCTGATTGCATAATAAAAACAGATTTAATTTTGATAACATCGTCGTATCTTGGAAATAAATATTTTATTTATTTTTATCAAAGGCCAATTAAATATTGAAGCTATGTATTTTTAGAAGAGCGCTTACGAGGTGTACTTAAGTATTTTCTTTGGGTCTGTTGCATTGCAATCTCATTCGTGGAGATTTTTAGTTTTTGGTCCATTCCTAAAACCACAACAAAAAAAAAAAAAAAAAAGAAAAAAATTCTAAAGGGTGATTTTTATAGAGTGACACAAGTTTAAATCATAAAAAAACAAGGATATATAATTTTAATATCAATGAAACGGGCTGTATTGGAAAGAAAATTTTTGTAAAATTAATGTTTAAATACGATTTCAGCCTTGTGGCCGCCACGGCTGACACGTAGAAGGCGTAATCTGGAATATCAATTTTCAACAACTTTTCGCAGCATTTGCGGCCATATTTCGCCGATAACTCTTCGAATGTTGATTTCCAGGTGTTCAATTGTTTGTGGTTTATCGCCGTAGACAAGTGACTTAACATAAACCCAAAGAAAATAATCTAATGGGGTTAAGCCACACGATCTTGGTGGCCAATTAATTGGACCATTATTTTTTCATCAACAGTTTCTTTGAGTAAATCAATTGTATCAATTGAGTTTGATTAAAAATTTCAACAATTTGCACGCGTTGCGCTGGTTTAAGTCGATTCATAATGAAATTTCAAAGCAAACTAAACAAAAAGCAACGATCAGCTGTTGGGTGCTCAAATAAACAACTGATGCCTACTCAAAATTAAGACACTGTATAAAAAACACCCTTTATTATGGTTCTAGTTTCATATCTGATACTCATTTTAGGTTGAGTTAGAATTCACACTGTTTATGGAGTAAAACCCCGCTTGTTCGGAAAAACTGCTATTGACGTTTTTTCTGTACCTACTTGATGTACCAATATATTATATGAATTCGTTGATCGTATATAAGCAAGCGAGCAAAAATCTTTTTCTGTCATATTCTATTGTTTACGTTGATTATCCAAAGTTAACGAAAACGTTCATTATTTAACTCCGGCTTCAGTGTTTTTTTCATTATCGTATTTTTGTGAATGAAAACTATGATGAATATTCGTCACTGTTTTCGTCAACGGAATGTAAGCGAGAGGGTGGCGATTGTATACTTCGAATGACATCCCCATATTAAATTCGTCACTCAAACGCACTGCGTAGGTATTGCCGATCAAGTATAGGTAATTGCTTTGTGTATAATGTTATAATGACTTATGGAATGTATCCGCGGACAAGCGGGACGCTACATCAAATCTTTTAATCGTTGCGTTTAAGGTAAAACGTGTGTGTTCAGCACTTTTATGTAAAACAAAACGAACAATATTTTCGTGAAACATTTTTCACAATAAATAACTACCCTCGTATTTCACCGCTTTCATATTTTGCTGTTGACTTAATAAGATTTATCACAGAATCGTACAGCACTCTTTCGAGCTGTTTCGTTTGGTAGCCCTGAAAATTTATAAATATATTTTTGACTGACATTCTGATCTTAGTTACACGCCACTAACAATTTTAAATCATTATTTCACTGTTAAATAGCAAACAGAAGTAATATAACATTTCATCACAGAAAATCTTAATTCTACGCTGCAAGATAAAAAGCTCTTGTAGTAATAAAGTAAGATCGTATTGAATTAAGAATAAAAACTAAATAACAAAAAAAAAAAAAAAACACAAATCATCTACCTGACGTACATACGACAAATATTCTGCCTTTTTTATCTTTATCTTTGAAGAGAACAAACAAAAAAAAAAAAAAATAGATCAGAGCAGCAGCATTTAATAAAGTTTGCATATAAGTATGTATGTATGTATAAGTATGTAGTACGCAAGTAATCATGCATGAATTCGTATGTACATTTGTACGTATGTATGTATGTATGTGCTGACATTCCAATAAAATCATTTGAAATAGAACATATAATAGTTATGACAATAATAACAATTGTAAGAATAGTAAAGAATAAGAATAATGAAATGGAATACATACACAAGGATTCTAAATATTTAAATGTGTGCGAATTGTGAATGATATGATAGTAGTGGTGAAGGTGTACTAAATACATACATAGATAAGAAAAATATGTATATATATATGTATGTATGTATGTATGTATACGGTTTATTTGATTTTGTTGTTATTTAAGTTGATACATGCAATTGTTTGTTTATATGTATTCAAATGTGTGTGTACGAGGACAGTTTTTGCACCAATTCAGAATTATGGCCGATAAAACTCAAACAATCTTTCTTATTCACATATCGCACTTGATCAACAAGAGGGTATTAAATCAAAATTTTTAAAATTTTGTTTTTTGCAAGAAATCGATGAACAGTGGTCATATCTATCCACTGTAAAAATTTTACACAATTTTCTCCACTCTTTCACCCAAAAAAAAAAATACAGTTGTATCTCTCTTTGTGATAGAAGAATAGTATAAAAAAAAGTTTTTTGCCTCTACTGAAAATTTTAAAATTTTGAGTTAGTACCCTCTTGTTGATCAAGTGCGATATGAGTGTTCATAATAGCAGAAAAAAAAAATTATGTGAGTCCGATCACAGGGGAGATGTGTAAACATGTAGTAATGAAACGTTTTTTCAGCTGTTTACTAAAATGTAGAGCATGTAGTTATTTTACAGGAATGGTTTTCGAACTGTACAGCGCTAGCATAATTATATGTTAGTGAAAATTAGTAGCTCCTATTGCGCCATCTAGTGTTTATATTATTGCGCACTAGATGGTGTTAGTGTATTTCTATGCAGCTGTTAAGTTTCTCGGTACTTCTTGTTGTCCGTATGATTACACTAATACACTCATACACAGCTTACACCGTGTTATCAAAATCTCACATCTCACCAAAAATTTGTGAAATTTGTATTGTGAAAATCAATTTTACCTCCTAGCGTATATATGTTTACACATCAAAAAGATCAAGTGGCACGCAAACAAAAAGAAAAAATAACTATGTTTGACTCAACCATAATCTAACAGCAGGACAATATTATTGAACTGTATCGAGTAGCTAACACGCGAAAATAACGTAACCCAAAGAAAATAATTTTTTAAATATGCTTCGATATAATATTTGTTTTATGAAAAATATTTTGTCGATTATTTTGTATTTGAAGAAAAGTAAGCAAAAATTTTGCAAAGAAAATGGCTCAGTGGCCCCACGGAAATGTTTTTTTTTTGGAAACGAACACAAACTAGGAAACACTCAAGGTCTTTGGATAGAATTGAACCGGCAACCTGTGGCACCCTATGAAGAACGTGAGTTCGTGTCGCGGATAAGCCAAAAATTATTTTTTAAACCTGCGGTGCCCACAAGATCCTTATGGAAGAGCAAACACCAATACATTTAAAGAAAAACAAATTTTTATTAAAAATTTTTTGTTGTAAAAACAAATACATGCAAGGAAAACACAAAAAATATATTTCATATATTTATTTCATATCATATGTTAAACAAAAACAAAATGTATATTGATGATGGCTATCGTCAATTTTTACCAGCAAAGCGTACGAAAGTCTTGTTGCTTTGCTCTTGCGTGTATACAGTGAAGAACAACAAAAAAAACTAATAAGACAAAGTTGTTTGTGTATTTCGTATTGCTATCGTAGTGCTGAGTGCTGTATGAGTATATTAAAACACACAGCCTATAGCTAAGAGTATTACAAAAACAAATGATCATGAAGAGCATAGAGCCTGGGCACCGCTGTTTTAAACTGTAAAAAAATAGTTGTGCATTAAAACGAAATAATAAATTACTTGGCCCGAGTTCAATGCTCGACAGAAAACTATATATTTTTTTTATATTTTATTAATGAGTTTCATACACTAAAACTTTTTCAAGTTGTTATGCGAAAACCGACGTAAAATTAATTTTGAAACCGCTCTCGCATCTGTGTATAATGAGAGTATAACGGCATTTACACACAGATTAAGATCAGTGACAAGATGAATATATGATTGTGATTATTTATTTTTATATATAAAGATTTTTTTTTTCGTTTTCATATTCAAAACTTTAGGATAAATGATTAAAAAATTTTAGTCTTTGTTCAGACTACGGAGCGAGCAATAGTAGAATTTCAAAACGACTTAGAGATTATCGGCGTTAAAAATCCAAAAAGAAAATAAATCAAAATAAATTTTAGTGCAAAATGCTTTTAAGCCAAAACAAATTTATAAAAAATTTTACAGGTGTGAAAATTTTGCAATTTGCAGCTTTTTAAACTAAATCGAAGAAATCAGAATTAGTTAGTTTTAAAAATGCCAAATCAGAAATATGATGCATGAAATTTCCACTTGAAAAGAAATTAAAGCAGTTTAAAAAAAAATTGTTATAAAAAAAAATAAATAAATGTTTCAAGTCTCAATGCATTCCTGCAAAATTTAAAAGATATCTGTTGTATTAATTATTAAATTAAACCATTGTGATTGATCAGATATAAAACGAACTTCAAATAATACAAATAAAAACCTCTGGTTATTATGATTCTGTATTGTGTTTTTCAAAAGTGATGTAAATTTTTTTCATCTTCTTGTTTGTGTTTCTTGTTTTTCAAACTAAAAGCTTAGATCTTTTATATTACAAAAAAAAAAAAAATGTATATGTATGGCAAAAAATATTTGTGTGTGTGTGATAAAATTATCATTTAAATCAAATTGAATTAAATTCTAAAAAAAATAACAGACATTTAATTTCAAGTGTGATTTTGTGATTTCAGAATTCTAAAGAAAGAAAACATACCTACGAAAAAAAAGATCTTAAAATTCTACTCAACTCGAAAGTGTCTAAACTTTAACGTCATCGCCGCCGCCTCCGCCTGACTGACTGCTCCTGCTCAGTATTTTGTGATCTATTGTTGAAAGCAAATTCAAATTAAATTACAATTAATTTTCATTTATGTGTCAGGCCAAACAATCGCGGTAAATGTGTATTTTTTGTGCTAAAAAAATAAGTAAATAAATGTGTTTTTTCTTTTTGATAAACTTTTCATTTAATTTACAAACTAAATACATACGTACTCGTATATAAAATATTTCAAAATCCTTTTGATATCTAAGCTTTAATTCGAACTTGTTAAAAAGTATAAGAAAAACCTGTGATAGTATATTAAGATCTTCCCCTCGTCATAATGGGAGGAGAAGAAGTTGCCACAGAAACGGTTTATATACCGAAACCATCGAAATATGATGAATTTTGTATACGGCGCGGAATAAATCCAAATTTGATTATGCTGAAAATAACACTGTTTGTGATGTATGGAGGTGAGTTTATGTCTTTTATTGCAAAGTTTATCTAAATTATTGGCGTTTTGAAAGCTTAGATCAGCTTAAAACTCCATTAAAAATATATATGAAGAAAACTCTTATTCAATGGAGTTCCAGCGGCCTAAAATATCCTAAAAAACTATTTGTTCTAAAATGCTACTATAAATCATCATAAACTTAAAAGCTCCAAATTCAAAATGAATGTCAGACCAGAAATGTGGTCATTACCAGAATCAATTATTGTAATCTTGTTATACACAAAGAAAGTTTTAAGGACATTTTGTGACATGAAACTTGTTTTTCTTTTCGGATAGAAAGATGAATAGAAAGAAACGAACTTAAAAACACAGTAGTTCAGGTATCAACAGTAAGAATTACATTCATTGATTTCACAACCTACAGGGCAGAACAAAACAACGTCGTTTTTAGATCATTCTATGCTTTTCTGCCAGTTCTTATACATTTTTCACACTTCTCGCCACTGTTCAGTTGTGTCGGTAAATTCAAATCTGAATTCCACAAATATTGAATGAAAATTTAATATGAGAATTATTTGTTATTATTAATTTACAAAGCTAACATTTTCTTTAGAAAATTTTTAGATTACCAAAAATATCCGAAGAAAATTTTGTGATAATTAAAACGTCCTCTGGAAAGTTTTCACATTCGTGATTCCTTTTTTGCTAAAATTGAAATGAAGCAAATAATGAGTGAAAATTAAATACGAGAATTATTTCTTAATTTAATGTTAAAAAATTTTTAAAGATTCAAAAATTTTTTTTTGATAAATCTTTCGATTGCCTAAAATATTTTAAGAGAGTTTCAGGCTAATTTGATTTTTTTGTAGAATTCTCTTTGTAAAAATTTTAATTGTACAAATATTGAATAAAATTTGGAATACGAGAATTATAGGGTTCTTTTTAAATTTAACAGTTTTTATAGTTCAAATTTTCTAGACTAAATCTTTTTATTACCAAAAAGATTTTTAAAAAATTTCTTAATATTTTTTTTTGCTAAAATCGAGATAATATAAATTTTTTGTAGAAATATTTACGTGGTTCGAAATCAGGTCCTAGATCATAGTTTGCTTAGTAAACACTTCAGCCAACAAAATCCCCTACTTCGTACACCACTGCCAGGTCAAGGTCAGTCGCTGTTAGATCATACGAGTCGTAACTTTGTTAGCCAAAATACAGTTTCAAACCGTATTCTTTGAGGGTTGTGTTGGCTGAAGTGGTTAGCGCGTTGACTACTAAGAAACAATGACTTGTCATGTCATGACCATGTCAATCAATATCATTAATTTCTCTAATGTACATTAGTGAGCTTTTGCATTAATTGTTGTCGGACTATTTAAGTGATGAAGGCATAGCACTGGTCACTAAAAAACTGTTCCAACAGCGATTGATGCTGTTCCAAGCTAATGTACACAACATCGCCCTCCTTCGTCGGTTAGCAGAAACATCGGCGAAGTAAAACAATTAATAAAATGCCTGCTAATACAGCTAAACAAAGTTAATGCGTCTACTTAACACCAGAGGCGCTTCAACACTGCCTTAAAACTTAACATAGCGCGCAAAGCAGAGTTGTGAAAGAGTTAAGTCTTCTAAATTTTCAACATCTATCTTCTCTACCCTACCCCTCTTCCTACGTTCCGGCACACTGCACTGCATATGTAGGGGTCATCCCCTGAATGCTGGTCCTAATTAAAAAAAAAAAATTCTACAGGAGCAGTATTGGCTACTAGCCAAAGTTGTTACATTAAATCCACTCGTATTTAGTCACCATTTGCGTTTCTTAAAGCTCTAATCGAAAGCTTTTAAGCAAACATTTTAAATTCATTCTATGCCTACAATTTTCTATAAATATATAATATTTTTATAAACAATTTCTTCTGATGCTTTTAATAAAAAAAAATTATATCCGACTCAAGTCACTTAGGGGATATGCACATATTATCTAACGCTGTTTTCAGAGATTTTATACTCCCCCTTCGTAACGCTTTTTACTAGTTTTTCAGTTCAAAATTTCCAATCCGTAACAAATCTTTAACACCCTCTCCCCCCCAAAACCCAGGAGCGTTATATAACATGTGCACAGCCCCTTATCCAATGTGAAATCCTCCATTTTTGATACAAAATTGTGTGTAAAATATATAATTTTTGAGTGTGTGAATTAAATGATTCAATTTTTAACAACAACAACAACAACAACAACAACAACAACAATTCAGTTAATTAATTATGCAAGTGTTTTGTTTTCTCAAATTTCAAAGTATTTATTTATTTAATTACTATATTTTTTTTTAAAGAATTACACAAATAAACAAAAACCTAAATCTTATTATCATACTATTTTTTTTATTTTTTGTTTACGGTCATTTTGTTGTTGCTTTTTTTAATTGCCATTGACCGTCAAGTCCGTTTGTCGGTAGAGTATAAAAGTTTATTTCTTTTAATGTCATTTCCTTTTCTTTATTTGTTGCTTTTGTTGTTGTTGTAGTAGTAGTACTTAGATGTTGTATTACGAAAAACTAGAATAAAATTTGTATATCTACATATGTAACTAGGTTGTAATTTACCCTCCAACAATCATCATCATAGAAAAAAAAACTATACGATGTACTTTAATATAAATTTAAATAGTTGAAACTAAAAAAAACATAGTTGCTCGATCTTCTTGATGTAGTTGAGTTTTATTGGGGGGTTTTTATTTTTCTTACTAAAAATAAAGACAAAGAAAAACAAAATATTAGCAGAAAAAATTGTAAATTTAAGACAAATGACGGTCATTCTGGTTTAGTGATATAAATATTTAGTGTCGTTTAATTTAATAGTTGTTGTTTATTTGTACTCAGTATATGAGTTTGGTTAAATTAAATCTTTTTTGTCTTCTCGTCGTATGTGTGAAACTGAATTTCTTGTGATTATCATCAGTTAATGCAATTTAAAGGGGACATATCCTTCAGTTTTTTTTTTGTTTTTGTTTAAGTTCTTGGTGGTGATTAATTGCTATCATGGTTGCTTCTAAAAGGACTTGCCAAGATTTTTGTTGTCGTGTTTCAATTTTACGCTCCTGATTTGCCGCTTTATCTTTTTAACATACTAAAATTTCAACTGAAATCATACTAAGGAAGGTAACGTTCAACACATTTTTGTATAAATCTTCTCTACAAATCTTTTGGTTGATCCAGGTTCATTCCATGCACTATCTGTCGGTGGTCTGATTTGTTATATGAAATATTTTGTCGATCTTCTTGGCGCACTTTCCCCAAAGTGTGCGCTTAAATCTTATTACTACATCTAACATTGAAAAAATTGAATAAAATCTAATTCATGGCATCTTTCTAATTTATTTTATATAATAATTTTCTTTATTTTATATCATCGTGTTCATATATCTTTTATGACTTTTTCTGTTTGTCATACATAATTGCGATTTTTTTTTTAATCAAAACAAAAGCATTGTCTATTTTATAGGAAATTTGTTTTTTTGTTTTATTTTATATGAAATTTTTTAATATTGAACGTTTTACACGCAGAGAAATTAGGCCATGTTAATAGTTTGGATTATAATAGAATAGAATGCTCAAGCTTTGAGCGGAATTACAAACTGGGATTAAAAGTAAAGCTCTGTTAAAAAAGCAAGACCGATGAATTTCTCCCAATAATTAAAATAGGTTCCGGTTTTTAAGGCAGAATATGAAAGTTCGTCATCGTCAAACGTAGTCCACAAAATTTCGAAGATATGTAAGAATTGGAAGTGTAATTAAAGGCCCAATGCCCAGCACGACAGCTGTAATCAGTATCGAACAATCAACATGTTAGTTAAAACACATACTTCGCCACCAAACAGATCATAATATATGACGACCCGGAATAAATTTTAGACTAAATTTTATGTCAATTCGATGAAATGTTTTCAAATTTATTTTCTTTTGATTTTGATTTCGATCTGTTGGTATTGATGGTGTTCCTATTAAATTCATAAAAATTATATTTTCCTATGTATCTGGTTTGCTGATGATTTCAGACCGATTTCCATTCTACCTGCTCTCTCGAAGATGGTTGAACATGAAGATGGTTGATGGTTGATGGTTGAAAGATCAGATCCTGTGCTCGGTAAGAAGGAGTATTTTTGAGTCGCAATATGCTCTCCGTCGTGGGTATAGTACGACATCTATGCTACTTATGGTATTTTCTTTTCTACACACAAAATGGCACCCTGTTGAAGGGCACATGTATAAAATGTCTTGGCAACCCTGTTATAATGCAGCTTGTTATTTCATTAGAACAAAACACAACTTATGAAAAAGTGGAACGCCCTATTTTTAACAGCTGACAGATAAGTTTTACAGGGCACTATCAACGCTGTCGATTTTTATGGGGCAAAAAGTGCAATGCCTTCCACCATTAGTGAGGTTGATTTTTTTAGAATCAAACACATCACCATTTTAAGGAGCAAAACATTTTTAAGAATTGAACATGAAAGTACACTTTCTGCATGTAGATGTACCATTTTTTTTTGTAGAAAAGAAAACACCATAAGTCTCACTGATTATCGATTTGTCTAAAGCTTTTAATTCTATTTGCCACACTACTATGATAAATAAACTGAAGGACCAATTTAACTTTTCGAGTTCTGCATGTAGGCTCATTTTTTCATATCTGGTGGGTAGATCACAGTTTGTCGAATTTAAGGGAACCAGGTCTAACTTAATGCCTCTTCACTCTGGTGTTCCTCAGGGCTCTGTTCTGGGCTCCCTTCTCTTTATTCTATACATCATTGACCTGTATCATGGCTGTGTGTAAGACATTCTTGTTTGCTGATGATGTTTTGTTGTTATTTAGTGGGGATCGTAGATCATGTGAGCTTCTGCAGCAAAATGTGAATAACTGTGTGGAACGAGTCTTACTGTCGGCGACAAATAACTCTTTTAAAATTAATCCTTGTAAAACCAAGGTGGTGATGTTTGGACCTTACGGCAATTTGTCTCCTGCTTTTAGGTTCCTTCTTCGTAGTGTTGAAATCGAATGTATTTCTCGGCACAAATGCTACACTAGGTGTAGTGATTGATGGTGATTTCTCCTTTAGGTATCATATTGACCTTGTATCTGGTAGAGTGCGGGGTGTGCTACGTAGGCTTTACTCTACCAATATGTTTTTTACCTTTTCATGTTAGGCTTAGGTTAGCCCATGTTCTTCTGATGCGCGCAAGTTTTATATTGTTTTGAGGTGATATCTGCCTCTTCGGCTTAATTGTTTAATAAGTTAAGACGCATTGTTAACATGATAGTAAGGTTTGTGTATAACGTTAGGCGGTTTGACCATATATCATCCTATTTTCACGACTTTTTGGGTTGAACGTTTAGTAACTGTGTTAAGTATCGGTGCCTTGTATTATTCCATAGGGTGGTGCGTAGTGGTGTTCCTTCTCCCTTGTGTGACAGATTTGTCTTCTTGCGGTCCGCCAGGAACCCGCAGTTATTTATTCCGAGGATTTTCAGGCTGACTTTTGAAAGATCTTATGTAGTAAGGATTGCTCGGTGCTGGAATTATTTACCCTATAATCTCCGGGTTTTTTCCCACTCCAAAAACGTTTTCCGCCTCAAACTAATTGAATATTTTTCTAGCTTTTGATGAATGAACATTTCTTCTTATACCTTCTATTTTTTCTCTATAATCGGTATAACCTTCCAGTCACTATCTTGCCCTATTGTTCATAATCTACCCTTCGTTTTTTCGTTTGAATTGTTACTGATGGGGACCATGCTACCTTGTACTTTTACAATTATTTTTTTTTTAATTTTTTCTTTGAAGGCTGAGGTGTCTACTAAGTTGTGTGATTGAAAATTTATTATTGTTATTTATACTTTAATTGTTAGTTCAAAGTGTTTGAGCAAATTAGAAGTAAGAACTCGGGATTTATTATTACTATGTAATACATATTTATATATTTGGCCTAAAAGGCTTTGTATTACTTCACCGAATAAATAAATAAATAAATTGGAACCACTGTGCGTGCAGCTAATTAAACACTTGATTACCTTTACTTAAAATCTAAATCTAATAAAAGCTAATGCTTTAAATAGATCAATTAAGAGCAACTCAAAATTTCCGGTAAATTTTCTTTTAATACCAAATTTACTTCATGTGTATTTTTACAGCATAAAAGTACATATAAGTTTTCTTTTAATCTACCCACTACTGTAACTTAAGAATATTGGGGATTTCTAATATTGTCTCATCATTGTCGAGTGACCAGCAGCTTAAATACCAACAATTTGCTTGGCACCAATACTGATACTAAGAAGACTCTGTCCATTGAATTCGACAGTGAATTTGGATTTATGTTCATTAGTTAATAAACAATACATGCATACACAAATACATATGTGTCATTTTATACATACATACGTATGTATATAGATGTTTTTCCTCCAGCTTAAAAATATTAAGCTTTGTCACTCAAAATACAACAAAAAAATTCTTGGTATTCATTGATATTAAGTTGATCATCCTTAGTGTGGAGAAGAAGTCTTTGTCCTTATATTTCTTAAGAAAAAAAGAAAAAAAATCGCATTTTAAATTCTAATTGCTCACAGTTTGTTTTATGAACTTAAAAGATAAAAATAATTTATATCTTTAGAAAAAAATATATCGCTTTTGACGTCACACAATCTTTCGTAAGCAACAAATTTTTTACGAAGATGGAAAAATTGTAATTTAACTTTTTATAGTGATATAAAAACTTAATTTGTACGCATAATATACAGTAGTTAATACAAATAATTTTATTAGTTTATCACCTACTGAAGTAAAAACAAAATATATGTATGTATGTATATTAATAGTTGTCGTATCAACGAACTTTGCACAACCACGCAAACATTTTTTATCTAACTGAAGTATTTCTTTTTAGAAGTATTTTTCGTTCGTATTGTAGCGCATTAATTTCACACTTACATTATTAAAAGTTGCTGTGTATTTATTTTAGAGAAATTTGAAAGAAGAGAATGCAAGAGTGAATTCGCCATTTTGTTTTTTGGCAGATAAAATTGCTTTGAGACACAACATTAGCAGTGCTGACACATGCTCAGAAATAAAATAAACTTCGATAATATTTGTTTGGATATCCTTCCATCAGACAGTTGGAAAATTAATTTCGAAAAAAGTACAGTGAAGCGAAAATTCAAGGAAAAAATTTAGTGTTTCAATGGAGGGACCATTAATTTCAGCCTAATACTCGTATACTACTGTTCATTAAATTCTCCTACAGCGAGTGCTTTCAATTAATCGTTTTACACTAAACGTCAATGCATATTCCATTGGAAGGTATTTTTGCATAAAAATTATTGAATCTGGGTCAAGGAATTTTATTCATTGAAAGTATGTTAAATAATTTTTTCTGTGTAATTCAAAAAAATTTCAGTAAATTGTGACTTTGATCCAAGGGGTTAAGTGTTTAGTAATAAATCACTTTTTTTCGTTTTTGCGATTTTTTTTAAAGTTAGCCGATATTAGTTTTCTTGGCAAAATTTTTAGTTTTGCTTATTTTTTCCACTTTTGGTGATTTGTTGTTTAACGATGATTTTTTTTTTTGTTTTTTCGATTTTTTTAAATTTAGCCGATATTTGTTTTCTTGGCAACATTTTTAGTTTTGCCCATTTTTTTCACTCTTTGTGATTTTTTTCTTTAAGATGATTTGTTTTTCGTTTTAACGCTTTTTTACGTCGGTAATTTTTTTGTATAGGCAATTTTTTTTTGCTTAGCGACTTTTTTGTTTCGTCGTTTTTTTTTTTTGTATGTTGCGATTTCTTACGTTTGAACCTTTTTTTTGTGGATTTATGCCTGCGTTCTTTTTTTTTTGGTTTTGGCGATTTTTTGGCGTTAATTATATTTTATAGTTTTTTTTTAATGTTTTCTCTTTTGCAGTATTTTCGTTTCCAAATTTGAGATATTTTCCGATTCAGCGTCTTTTGTAATTTTAGCAATTCCTTTTTCATCTTTTACGTTTCACTACTTGAGAGCGATTTTCAATTTTGATTCATGTTGCAGTTTCTATAATACTTATTTGATTAATTGCCAAAAATTTCAAGTGTTTAATTTTTACGATTTTTATGATATAGCTTAATTTGATTTAAATTTTGTTATTTTTTTAGTTTTTGTTTTTGCTGCCTTTAAAATGCTGCACGAAAAATTTAACATTTTCTAAAGTTTGTCTGTTACAGTTTGTATGGTAAATCTAATACACAGTTCAAATTACATGACCTGATAGAATACCCTTTAGGTTTTATGATTCTTAAATTTTCGTATCTATCGTTATAGTTTGTATAATAAAACACTAAGTTTGAATATATAAGTTCTCTTTATATACAATAAAATTACAACATTTTACATTGCTCGCTTTAGCGCACCCTTTAATTTGTAGCTTTTTTAAATATTTAGTATTTATTATTGTACCGGCTGCATACATATATTCTGTGAAAATTTCTGGTCTTCACCTCTGACTAGTTTCGATATAGAATCCTATGAAGCCGGACGGACAGACGTATGATCGGTGTAGCGAATACAATAGGATTGCTTTCCATTTTGGTGTAGGGAAAAACCGTAGTAAATATGATTAGAATGGGAAACTTAAAATTAATATAAATTATCGGAAAAATGTTTATGAAACAAATTTTAATAAAAGGTTATACGGGGTGGGCAAACTTTGACCTTCAAATTTGGAATTTTGAGGCTTATTAAAAATTCTTTAGTTCTTTCAAATTTTGAATTTCCAATTCAACTTTTTTCGTGAAAATAAAAGTTTAGAGACTACACCATCATAAGTTAATTCTATATATTTTTTTGCTATCTTGTCGCAATTATTTATAAACTTAACAAATACATATATTCATATAACTATTTTACTATTCTAAATGATGTTGTAAATCTTGACAAAAAATAGTAAAAACAACTTCATTTCAGTTTAGTTGTGATAAATAATAACAGGGAGATAAAAAAGAGTGGGCTATAAATTCTATGAGAATTGCGTCACTTGTTTATGGCGCTTTCATTTCCATCACCAGGGAAGCAGTTTCTTTGCTTTTAAACCCTTTCAACGCTTTCTTTTTAACCAGTCTACCCCAATGATTTTTATTTATGTATTTTCAACTTATTTATTTGTAGTTGTTTGTTTTTTTTTTTTTTTTGCTTTTTTTATCACTTGATTGCTTTAAATATTTTTTTAATACAATATTTGTTTTTCTATGTCAAAAAAAACAAAAATCAAAAAACAAGAAAAAAGAAGGAGATGTTGAAAAAAATACATACAATGTAAAGCTTAAATTTATTTGCATTTTGCAATTTTCCCCCATTTTTCTTGTTTTATTTTCCCGCAAATAAAAGAAGAAATTTCATTATTTATTCAGTTTTAAATGCAGTTTTTTGGTTAAAAAACTACAACAGCATAATAAATATATATATTGTGTGTTTTTTTTCACATTCATAATTGAAATATCATTCAGATTTAAAATGGAAAAGTCGTGTACGATGAGGGAAAATAAAATAGAGGTAAATAGGGTGTAGCCGGCAAGCTCGAAACGTATGTACTCTATAACAAAACAAATGAATTACAATCAAATATTTGTTTTGATTCTGATTCAGTGATAAAAAGAAGATATCTGCGATCACCGAAAATTTAAAATTTTACATTTTTATTGAGTTTTGGAACTCTTGAATAGGAAATCTTGTAATCCTTACAGTTTAGATTTAACATACTTTCAATGCTTTTATGTAAAACATTACGAGAAACATTTTTGTAGAAGATTCTTTTCCCAGTTTTATTTCTGTCCCTGAGATAGCGACATAAGGAATAAGTTGATATATTAGCTCGGCTTAATTTCAAAGACATCAGTTTCATCTTTAAGTATTCACATTAAATGTAACAAACGTTTCGATAAATTTATGATACATATTTAAAGCCTTTTTTTCTGTAGCGCATAAAAATGTATAATGTGTTGCTTAATCAAATGAATTATGTTTAAAGGTTCATTAAATATGAGCTTTTAAAATAAATAATTTACTTTCTGATGTTTTTATGCTGGTTTTTAGTTTAATTTATCAAAAAAAAAAAAAAAAAAAAACTTTTTAAATTGAAGATAAAAAGGCTTGTTATCAAAAAAAAAAAAAAAAAAAAAAAAACTTATCTAGTTCCAGTGAACACACATACATTTTTTTAAATTAAATTTAAAATTTTAGTTTTCATCTAGTCTTTACCTGATTTTTGCAGAATACTTTTTGTTCTGTTTCGTATCTTTGTTATAATTAATTTTTCTCAGAATCTTTTATTTTAGTATAAAATAAATATGTACATACTCATGCACACTCTTGTGAAATTACTTTTGGGCCAAATCTTTTTCACAATAAAATCATGTTTTCACGATCAGTAATTTGAGTTTTTTTTTTAACCAACAAAAGTGAATAATTAATATTTGCTGTACCGGTGCAAGTCCTTTCATAAAAAAAAAACGTACAGATCATGTTTTCTTTTGAAAAAAAGTACCACATAAGGAAGCACCTACCAAAGTTTTTATGGCCATTTGGTGTGTTTTTTTTATAGGGACATAATGCACACATAGTTTCTTGTGGATTATACAAAGCACAGTGGGTCAAATTATAAAACGTACATCGTTTTTTAAAGTAAAAAAAAAATCAAGCATTTAATTTTTTGTTCTTTTTTTTAACAAAAGTTCTACACAAATAAACTGTGGGCAAATATGAGATTATAAAGTAAATTGGGTTAACAACTAACTTTTTTTGACAAATTCATTTTAATTGATACCAATGTAAAGTAGAAATCCACACAAAAACATAAATGTGAAAATAAGGCCAAGTTCGTATTCAAAAAGTTTCGGCCGTAAAAAGTACTGAGATCAAAATAAGGACCAAGTTCTTGATAGGTACAATTCCATCTCATTTCTAGGCAATTTGTAAGCTTGGCAAAATTTGTTTGCCTTTCTAATATGGGAAAGAATTCTGGGAAAAATATTGCCAAGCTTATAGGTTGCCTAAAAATGAGATGGAATTGTACCTATCAAGAACTTGGTCCTTATATTGATCTCAGTACCGAAACTTTTTGGATACGAACTTGGCCTTATTTTCACATATATGTTTTTGTGTGGATCTCACTTCTTTTTTCTAAGTTGTTTTTGTATAAATATTTATATGTATTGCTTATCTGGGCCTACCTGTGTAGAAAATTTCAGCTTTCTAGCTATACTAGAAGTGCCCTATACAAAGAAGGGGCACCATAGTCACACCAGATGAAAAGTGCCCGTTAAAAAATCATCACTACCTACCTGTGCACGAAATTTCAGCTTTCTAGCTATACTGGAAGTACCCCATACAAAGAAGGGGAACCCTAGTCCCCCCCGGGTGGAAAGTGCCCGTTTTCAGATTTTTCTGGTTATTTTCTCACCAAGACCTACCTGTGTACCAAGTTTCAGCTCTCTAGCTTTACTGGAAGTGCCCAATAATATTGATGAGTCAGTGAGTGAGTCAGTGAGTCAGTGAATATGTACTAAAATATGGACTTTTCACACCTGAATATCTCGGGAAGCTTTTATGGTAGAACTTTCAAATTTAACCTGTAAGGTCACCTCTGTAGAGAGACCTTATGTTTCAAGTTTCATTATATTGTGATCAGGGGGAGCAAAGTTATGAGGGGGTAAAAACAGCTCGAATGGTTTCGTGTAAATATACACACTATGTGGCCGAACTTGGCCTGGCGTACTACCGTGTGCTTTGATATGGGAATATGATAACGGGTAAATGTTCACCTCTAGCACGTCGGCAGAAGTGGACTCTTTTCACAAAATTTTTAACGACATTTTGCAACAAAGCTTCGCTTATTTCGCCAAAGCAGCGCCGAATTTTATCTTTCCGAACGTCAGTTGTTTGTTCAAATGGCCTCATAGAAAATAATCCAGAGGCTTTAATTTACAAGAACGAGGCGGCCAATTGATATCGCTAAATAGAGAAATTTCTCATGCTACTAGATTTTTCATGATAGTAAATTAAAAAAAAAAAAAAAAAAAATTCTTTGTTTAAAACTGTAGCGTAGCGTTCCATGGTTAAAATTTCCTAATTTTTTACTAAATAAATGTCAAAGGATGACAGCACAATACTTGACATTTCATCATTTGACAGCCAATTTTCTTTCTAACCTCAAATTTGCCCACCCTTTATTTATGGCTGCCATCATGTAATCAAAAAAGAAAGCATACATTTGTTTCCATTTATTTGGAAAAAAAAATATATTCATTTTTATGTACCTGTTAAACCGAAAATATATCCGACAGGTTTCACCAGAATTTATTAAAACATTTCATGTTTAACCTGCACCATTTAGCAGACATAAGAAAATCCTAGTATTTGCTTTTTTGTTGTTATTATTTAAACCTTCAAATAAATCTAGCCAGTGCTTTAAAATTCTATATATAAATTACCACTGGCTGTGCCTTCAGTCCCACTGTGCAAAAGCAGTATACATTAAGTTATAAATTTGTTTTCTTCGTCGCTGTTAATTTTGGTATTCAATTTAATAATTTTTAGTTTAATCCTTTTGTTGCTACAGTTGGTGTGGTTTTACATTAAAAAACAACTGATGCAGATAATTAACAATAAAATATGATGAGCACAATGATGATAATGATGATAAATGAAATAATATTTAATTTACGCTACAAAGCGTAACGCAACAATTACACAAGCATTTGTTTAATGAAACAGACGGAAACGGATATAAAAACATGTATAAAGGAACATATGTATTAATACTAAAATTTTTGCAATATATTTTACGGCTTTTAAAAAATTGTAATATATACATATGTACGTGAACATATGTGTGTGTGTGTGCCTGTGTGGGTATTTGAACAAATGTTGAAATTGTACGAATATTGTGAAATTTTTTCATTGTATTTTTTACATATTTTTCCTACGATCTTTGAAAGCTCTTGCATGTATATATGTGTGTGTGTGCGTTTTTCGCAACTGTGTGTATACAAGAGCTCATGTTTGAGTGAGTGCATAATTGTTAATTAATTTATTTACATTGATGTACATGGTATATTCCATAATTGATAATGAATTTATGTTTAAGCGCTTGCATAGTGATGGATACATTTGATGATTAATCACTTAATTTAATACAAATGATATATTATTATTTTTTTTGTAACAAGAATGATGAAGAAGTGGGAGAATGCTTTAATAAGAAATGCTTTTGCAAAATTTTTTACTCAAACTGAGTTGAACTTTGAATTTAATTCGTTTTAGTTAAGTACAATATTTATTGTTTTTATAATACAATTTTAGTTAAAATAGTTCTACGGATAACACTGTGCAACAAAATAATAAGTTATTGTTCATATCTCAAGGTTCTAAAGACTGATTTTGCTAACGGGCTTGAAAAAATACAACTGTGTTGGAGTTTGGAATTTTTAATCTGGACTTATTTTAGGGAGAGTTTAACTGTCCTTCTTTTGTCAGATATTTGAGTACTAATTGTGAATAAGTTCTTAATTAACATTTAAAGAGATTTTCAGTTTTGGCATTTTAAGTTAAATCCTTGGCATCTTTAAAGACTTGTAATAGAATTTTGTGACAAAATACTTTTACAGAAGATTTTAGCCCACGACGGAACACGTAAATCATTTTTATCTTTGGAAACAAAAAACAATTGTTTTTTCTGTTGTACAGTGTAAAAGGCAATAACAAGAGTAGTGGCAAAGTCTTTATAGTCACAGTAAATAATTAGATTTATTATTTTTAAACTCTCTTTTTATAAAAATCCACAGTTTTGTTATTTCTGCGAGAACGAAATTTAATTATAATGAAATAAAAGTTTTAATAGGAAATCCTTAGCCTTTGTTTTAAATCATGTCCTTGCTGTCATGTTATCCTTTGAAAGTATGGATGAATTTACGTAAAGTATACAGAAACATACAAGTGTGTGATAATAATAATACTGAAGGGTTCAAACCAATTTAACTAAAAAAAAAAACAAAACCAACGAATCGTATATCCATAGCATCATGTTGGTGTAACGATGACAACGTTGCTGGTCGTAGCCAGCAATAATAACAAATGTCAGTACAGTATTACAAACCAAATGTAAACATGCCTGTGCATGTTGCTTTGTTTAAATGGGTGTAGTTAAAATACAATTATAAATTATAAAACATTTATACCAAGTAGGGGAATAATTTTATTACAATACTTTATTCATTTATTTAAATGTTTTATATTTTTTTTTGATAAAAATAAAATACTTAAGGCAAGTTTTGGTCCGAATGAACCACTACATACGCATGACAATGAGTTGAAATTCTGTTTGAAGTCGGAGGGAGAAAAAAAATATGAAATTAAATAACAAGGCTCTTTGGTAGCATTGAACAAAAAAAAAAAAAAAAACAGAATTAATTACAACAACAAAATATGTAGGTCACGGTTATGTACTTATTTGGTTAGGACCGACATTTCTTAACGATTTTTTCCGTAGAAAAGAATTTTTGTAATTAAATTTTAAAATAAAATTTTAAATACCGATTATTTATTTTAAACAATTCTAAAAAAATTCTGAGAATTTATTGATACAAAGTACATACTCATATGTATGTACATTGTACATACTAGTTTGATAAAGTCTTTGTTTAATAAAAAATTCTTTTTTTTTTAATAAAAAGTAAAATTTTTTTATGAAAATTAGTGAAAGATGAATTTTTTGAGAAAAAGTACGTTTTGAATAAAAAGTACCTATTTAATAAAAAGCACCTTTTTTAATAAACAAAAAGTACCTGTTTTAAAAAAAGTACCTTTGTAATAAAATCTACCTTTTTAACTAAGAAAGTACAGTTTAATTAAAATATTTTATAATAAGTAGCTTTTTACATTTTTAATAAAAAAGAGTCCATTTTTGCTTAAAAGTACCTTTTCGGCGAAAAAAAAAAATTGATAAAAACTACATTTTTGATAAATATTTCAGTCTTGATAAAAAGTATATTTTGGACCTGTTTGAAAAAAAGTACCTTTTGATAAAAAAATTTAACTTTCTGACTACAAGTACCTTCTAGATAAAGATTTTATTTTTGATAAAAAGTAACGTTTTTTTAAATAGAAGTACCTTTTTATAATAAGTACAGTGATAGCAATTGCACTTATGAAAAAGTACGTAGATCTTTAACAATGATTGAAAAGTCGTTTTTTGCTAAAAACGTACATTTTTGTTACAAACTATTTTTAAAGTTAAGTGTTGCTAAAATGTAAATTGTGTTATGAAAAGTAAATTTTTTATAAAAAGTACATTTTTTATAAGAAGCATCGGTATTGAAATAAACTTAAGTATCTAATTTTTCTAACAAGTATTTGTTTGATAAAAAAAAAAAATATTTTTTTTTTTTTTTTATTTTTTTTTTATTTTTTTTTTTAATTAGGACCAGCACTCAGGGGATGACCCCTACGTACGCAAAGCATTGAGCCGGAACTAGGAAAATAGGTTTTGGGAAGGAGGATAAAGGGAGTAGTGTTTGTGGACATTCGATTTGAACTCCGACACACTGATAGTGGCAGGAAAGACCTCTGCGGGGAGTTTATTCCACATACGAACAGTACGGCCAAAGTACGAATTCTCTCTGTAATGCGTGGTGCGGTTCACTGACATATCGACCACAAAGGGATGCGCTCCTGATGAAAAGCGTGTTATACGTGAAAAGTGGCGGGTTTCAGGAACAAGTTCCCTGATTTCATTAGAGCACATTCCATTGTAGTAGCGATAGAACAACGAAACACACCCAACATTGCGTCGATGCTCCAATGAGTCAATAGAGTTGGCTACCCTACTGTCACCGATAAGCTTCTTCGCCCTATCCTGTACGCGGTCGAGTAACTTCAAAATAGATTTTGAAGCACCGGCCCATACATGATAGTTGTATTCCATTTTCGGTCGGATAAAGGTGGTATAAATATTAAGGAGATCAGATGGAGTGAAGTATGTCCTACACCGTCTTAGAAAACCGAGGCACTTGAATGCTTCTTTTGATAAGAAGTAACGTTTTGATAAAAAAAGCACCAACATTTTTTCATTTTTGGAAAAAAGTACCTTATGATAAAAAAAGTACCTTGTTGATAAGAGAAAGTAAAGATGTGATAAGAAAGTGTATTTTTGATAAAAAGGGGCCTTTTTGATAAAAATGTGACCTTCTTGATAAAAATGATACCTTTTGATGAAAACTATAAAGGAATATTTATTATTTTTAATTCTTACAGAGCTTTTAAGCTAAACAAATAATTTAATCATTAGTAAAATAAAGCTCGACTTAATGCAAAATAATTAAAAAAATACTACTTGCTTTGTAAAATACAAATTTTTTTTACAAAATATTACCTGTTTTGTAAATATATTTTATTTTATATTTTTATATTATTATTATTACGAATAAACGTAATTATTATTTGAACTTATATTGGTTTACAAATGAAAAGTAATATTATCAGGCTCAAGTTCAGTGTGATATTCTTCTCAATTAGTATCCACTTTACGAAAATTGTAAAGATGGACAATTGAACGCTGATGAGAGGTGTAGCGGCCTTGAAATCAGTACTGATACGTTCTGCTAAAAACTGATTGGATATAAATAATAATATTTTCCAACACAAAAAAACTCTTAGTAATTTTGAATTTTCATTAATTCAATAAAACTGAACTTGAGCCTGATAATATTACTTTTCATATATTTTATTTTGTAAAAATTCTGTTTGCCTTAAAAATAACTTTAATTTAAAAAATTCAACGCAATACATTGTTTATTATTTTTATTTCCTTAATTTTAGCCACTTCTTCGTTGCTGCCTTACTTGACCATACACATGCAATCGATTGGTTTAACAATTGAAGAGATTGCCATCATTTATTTGGCTCTGCCATTTACAACATTTTTAAGTCCACCAATTACAGGTAAGCATGTCTAATAAATATCAAAATAATTTAAAGCAGATCAACTTTTCTGTGATTTTAAATTAAATGAAACGGATCCACTTAATTTTAAGGAATTTGAAGAATTGAATTACGATGATGCCAATTCTTAAGAGAAGTAAGAGTAAAACGAAAATATAGATGTAAATAATGTGATATATTAAAACAAGACATATTAAAAAGATCCCTATTGTCAGGGAAAGATTTTTCTAAAAAAAGGCTGTAGTATATAATATTTTGGCTAGGGGCGGGGGGAGAAAAACCATTTAAATGATATAAAAAATACATTTTACAATATTAAACACCTCGTTAAACGTAAATTCACAATCTAGTCATAATTTTTTTTACTCTGCAATGAATAATAAATCAAACAGAAAACTTGTTTTTATTTTCATCTTTTCCCACTAAAAATAAGTTATTCGGTGTCTGTCCACAGCGTCAGCTATTTTTTCCACTTAATCTTATCTGCAGTCTAAATGAGATTTCTGTTGTGTATATACATATGTATATGTATTTATATATGTGTGTTTAAGTATATAAGAGTATGAAAAATTTTTTTTCTTGTTAACAATTCGTGTGTTTGTATTTCACATCTGTCATATACCGTGTTTACCTGTCAGTTAGTTTTTCTTCTGCCATAAAATATTTACAAACATGTTTGCTTTTCATTGAATTTATGTTTTCAATACTTAAGAAATTTTTGTTTTTGTTTGTAATATTGTGTTTTGTAATTTTCTCACAATTCCGGTCGGTGTACAGCAAGCAATCTTGTGATTCTATCAATCATAGTGGAGAACAAGGACTTCAGAATGTGAATGTCGTAGAGATAAATAAATTGACAATAGATTGTGTTACGACAGTCGGGAAATAAGTTAAGTTCCAAGTGTTACCCAGAAATAATAAAGGAAACATATTTAATTTATTATTTTATTAACATCTGGCCCACTGTGCATAATTTATGAAATTTTAAATTTGCTTTCATTTAGAATTAATAACTATAAAATATCAATTACCTCTTTTCTCTAATCGTTGAATATTGTCGATTGTTGACTAGTAAATTGTCAAAACTGTTCTCAGCATAGAGACGATTTTAATTAATATAATAAATTGTTATTAATTCACCCATTCAGTTTATGTAATTAGTTTACCTCTATGACCAACATCAATTGAAAACAAGCAAAGTGCTTAATGTCTTTGGAAAATTTAATTAAGTTTTAATTTCAATGAACTTTTGCCACTTAGTATATAAACTAATCATGATTTAAAAGCTCTTATAATATTATTCCAATTCCATATAAAAGCCTGTGCTCTTCTATGCACTAACTTGTTTAAAGGAATTTATATAAACACATTTACACTGTACAACAAAATTAAATTTTTTATTAAATTTAGGATTAATTCTGGTAGAAGACACATACCCATTAGATGTATTTGGCATTTTTGTAGAATATTTTAACCCTGTGACGCTTCAATTTATGGGTATTTTTGAGTCTTTCTGAAAAACGAACTAATAACCAACCTTCTTGATCGACGATGTAACAGCCTTCTGGTGTTTTTTTTTTTAATTGCCCCTTTAATAAGATCATGAGCTTTGCTTTATGTTGTACACTGTAAAGATATGTATAAAGTGAACTTTAGTATGGTCGCCAAAAAATGGGAAATGCTTCCTAAAATTTATCCTCCTAATGCAAAACCATGAAGTATTTTATATATTTATAATTAAAAGACTATTACCGTATTTACATTTATGCAACTATGTTGCATTCAATTTTCGTTTTAAGTGAGAGTGTTAAAATAGAATTGTATACATTATCATGTTTCTTCTCTGGCTTTTTCATTGACAAAAGGGACTTGCATGCAACCAAATTGCGTAGTGTAAAAATGATATACACTAGTGATGTTACGAATATCAATTTTTAGTATTCGCGAATACGAATACGAATACGAATATTTCTTTTGAGGTTTATATTTCAAATTTAATTGAAAAAAATCCCTGCCTTTGCGTTAGTAACTATAAATGAAAAAAAAAAATTAGTGATTTAACATTATTATTGCATTAAGATGCCGAATTTGAAAACCTCTACAGAACATTTTTTAATTATTTTACTTACATACTTTCAGATTTCGTTTTTCTTACTCTGCGTAAAATACAATGGGTTTTTTAATAAAAATTAATATATTTTTTTACATTTTATGCACTTTTTTTAAACTTTTGTATGATTTTTTTTTGGCAAATGTATGGGAAAATTATTCGAAAAATATTCGCTTGAATTTGGCGAATACGAATATCTTAAAACAGGCGAATAGTCGAATAGTCGAATACTAATACGAGTATTCGTAACATCACTAATATACACAATTATTATGAATAAATCATACTACTTTTGAAACTTGTAGAAAACCCCAATAAGGTGGTTTAAAACTTTTAAAATTTTAATAAACAAATTTTCAATAAAAAGTACCTATTTTCAGAAGTATTTTTCGCAAAAAGTACTTTTCACAAAAAGGTTCTTTTATTAAAAAAAATATATTGTATAAAAAAACTAACTGTTTTAGAAAGTAATTTTTCTATAAAGAAAGTTTTACGCAAAGTAAATTTTTTTTTATAAAAAGTATATTTTTATGAAAAGTAGGTACTTTTTACAAAACGTGTATGAAAAAATGACCTTTTATTAAAATAAGTATTTATTAAAAGTGTCTATTATAAAAAGGAATTATTGTAGAAGGAAGAATTTTGAAAGGTACCTTTTATAAAAAGTACTTTTAATAAAAGTACTTTTTTTATAAAAATTTTCTTTTATAAAAAGAATCTTTTATAAAATCATCAGTTGCTTTTAATAAAAGTAATTAGTACAAAAAGTACTTTGTATTAAAAGTAATTTGTATAAAAAGTACCTTTTAGACAAAGAATCTTTTAAATAAAATTCCTTTTATTAAAACAGCCTCTTATTAAAAGCACCTTGTATCAGAAGTACCATTAATAAAAAGTACCTTTTGTATAAACTACACTTTATAAAAAGTAGGTTTAATAAAACACGGCCATTAATTTATAAATATGTATTATCTTTAGGCAAGAAGTATACCTTTCATTAGAATATTCTTTAAAAGAAATATCGCTCACGTGATCACGAGAAACTGCAAGAAAGAGACGAAAAGCAAAAAGTGTAATATTAGCCATCATCCCACCTCTGATTTATGAAAAATTATTAACAATAGCCAGTCATAGTTGTAGGTATATTCATAAATCGCTTTTAACTCCTTTATGCCTATTCACACTCGTACATTTGCCAAGTTACGTTTGTACATACAAATCGTTACATGAAATATATAGTGACAAGACTTTCCAAATCGTAGTTTTAATTAATTGTTGTACATCACATCGAAGTTCATGACTCTAAATATTTTAAAGGCTTTTACAACGTAGCAACTATAACTTATACTATTTTGTCAAGTTTTCCTTTTATATGCCGATATGCAGTTTTTGAATGAAAATTTTCCATATTAATTTCCTGCATTTTTATCTTTTATTTTTCTACAAAATTCTAGGTTTTCTTGTTGACAAGTTTGGTAAATACAAACCAGTTGTGGTTATGAGTCTTCTATTGAATGCAATCTTCCATCATTCATTGCTATTTATACCGCAACAGGAAATACCGGGTGTGGTGCCATCCGCATTTGTAATGCGTCATCCTGATAGCGGTGATATTGAGGTAAGAGTTAACCCTCTTTATATACATACACACATACATATTTTCCTTTTGCAATTTTAATTGAAATGTTTTACATATTGATGACGGCGCTGCATGAAGCTACAAATATATTCATGGTAATTGAAGTGAAATTTACCTTTGCGTTTGTAAGAGTATGTATTAATTTCCACTGAATATTTCTCTCAATGCAGCAAAATGTTGTTTGTTATTCATTTGGTTGAGCTAAACAATATTGAATAATTATTCTCTAAATAGTACGAGAATATTTTTAATGCATACTCTTGTTTGTATAGTTTCGCAATGGAAATTGTTTGCTGTGTGTTAAGTGAATATAAAAAGTTTTAGATGGCAGCTAAATATACAAGACTCATTCTGTATAACATTTCTGTAAGAAATTTAAAAATTAACATTTGATAAGAAGAATACTAATTAGTATTTAAAAAGCGCATTTTAAAAAATATTTTTTATTAAGAAGTACTTTTTAAAATGTATCTTTTATGAAAGTACTTAAAAATATACATTACCTGTAAAAGGAACATTTTGAAAATAATATTTAAAAAAAGTACCTTTTAAAGAAATACATAGAAAAGTACCTTTAGTAAAAAAAGTTTTTTTAAAGAACCCTTTTAAAAGGTGCATTATTATTCTATTCCCATAGTTCCTAGATGGAATATAGGGCCTCAACAAACAAGTTAAAGTTTGATTTATCTGATCCTAATGCTTTAATTTCGTGCCATGTACGTCCTGCGGATAGCCCCTCTGCATCAACCAGTCTCTGCCATGTATTAGCAGGTCTTGCTTTTCTACGGCTAACCTGTGAGTTCAAATCAAGCGCTGTTCGAGTTATATTGTCTTGGGGCTTCCTCAACGTGTGCCCAATCCAGTTCCATTTACGTCGCCGAATTTCGGTTTTTATTGGCAGTTGATTTGTTGCTGCCCACAGCGTGGCATTGGATATAGTGTTGGGCCAGAATTCGAATAGGATTTGCCTCAGACACCGGTTTATGAACGCTTGGCAGCGTGTGACGTTTCACATCCCCATATAGATTTCACGCTAGAGTCAAATATTTTGAGTTTGGTGTGCTTAGAGATGTTTGAAGACCGCCAAACTTTATTCAGCATTCCAAACGATGCGGCATCTTATGTCATCACTTGTTCCACCATTCCTGCAGATAATACTTCTACTACTACTACTACTTGAAAAGTACATACCTTCTTAAAAATTTCTCATATAAAAAAGTACCTTTTAAGAAAGTTCATCTTAAGAAAGTACCTTTCAAAACTGTAAATATTCATAAAGTAGCTTTAAAAAGGTAACTTTATGGTAAAATCTTTTAAAAGGGCAACAATTAAAAAAAGGACCCTTTGAAGAATTACAAAGAATAGTATCTTACATAAAGATAAATTTTTTTAAAAACCTATTTAATACGTACCTTCTTAAAATTGTACCTTTAAAAAAAGTACCTCTTAAAAAAGCACTTTGCAAACTGTACACATTCAAAAAGTACATTTTAAAATAGTATTTTTTAAACAATTCTTGATAAAAATATGCTTTAAAATATAGAAGCTTTATAGGAAAACTGCATTTAAAAAAGTACTTAGAAAAAATCCTTTTTTTCGTTTGAAAAAGTATCTGTTATAGAATATTTAAAAAAGGTACATTTTAAACAAATGCCTCAAAAAAAATAATTACCCTGTATAAAAGTATCTTTTATAAAAAGTACCTTTTAAAAAAGACGCACACAATAGTTTGGAGGTTGCGAATTCGTTTCCGGCCAAAAACCCAGGTTAGTTTCTTCTCACAAATAACCCCTTCACGGATTGTGTTTATTTGAAAGAAAAAAGAATTAATATTATTGTAGTGAAGGTTGTACGTCATTTTTTGTATCATTAAAAAACAAAATGGAAGACCGTAATGTATGCTTTGATATTTTTATAAATAATATAACGGTAATAGTGTTTCCTAGTTAAGAGTTAGAATTTAATTTGAAATATTATATGACGCGATAAAATGCATTTTATGAATGCTTATAGAAAAGAACGTTTAAAAAAGTACTTTTTTAAATAACGACTTCGAAAAATGTACCATTTCAAAAAGTACCTTCGTTTAATTTAATTAACAGAACGTAAGACATTATTTTAAGTACCTAAATATGTATGTTTATCCCAGTAATAATATGTCTCTTTAATAGTATTTGTTCCCCATAATTTGGCCCATTTAAATATGCCAAATTTGATGAATTATTTTTCTTAGAAGACTTTGTACACAAACTTACACTTTAAGAGTATTCATGTCATATTTTGTTTCTTAGCAATTCCTTCCTTTAATACCGTTCGAAACAAGTTTAATTTAATTTTAACTCATACATACACACATACATATACATGTATACAAATTACACTAGTGAATACACCCTTTCATTTATGCAAAATTTTGTAATTAATATTATGTCTGTGTGTAAATATGGAAATATATACTCCCCATCTTTATTAAAATAATTTATACAAGGGAGCACTTCAAATTGCTTTTCACATTATTAGTTGCGGTTTACACATCACTGCGTTATAGGTGAGTGCCAGAGTGTATGTGTTTGTGTGTGTATGTGATTTTATTGATCTTATGTCTTAATGCTATCACTTAAAATAAATGCATCATATGAAATTCTAACATAACATCTATTGATTAAGTTACTGTGTGAAAATTGTCTGTTCTGCCAGCGTTTCTGTGTATTAGACATGTAACCAGTTTTCACAATAAATTTTATAAATTAAGTTTTGTCGTTTGTAAGTAAGAGCCTAAATGATATTACAGTCAATATACTTATAGTTTGTATACTAAAAATATTTATTTCATTTAAATGATAAATTTTATAAGATTGTTTTTTATGGTTTACCCGAGAAAAATAGAGATAGAGAGAGAGAAAAGAGATCACTAAAAGCTAGCCATTTAATTGTTACCTTAATTGTAACAATTAGTTTATATTCCGACACTTTATATGAAGAGCATCAATGGCTTCGACATGACTGAGATACTCTGTAACATGCCCCCGATCTAAACAAGACGTGTTTGTTCATTAACAGTTGCCAAAATAAGACATAAATCAATTTTATTATTGATAGTTTTCTAATGGGAGTATATTCTTATAATATTCTTCTCTTTTTCTTTTTTTATAAATAAGAATATTTCGAGTTCTATACCGAAATAAATTGAAGAGTTTGGTTAATTTAGGCATGTTTACACTTATTAAATAATCAATACTACACACATACATGTCTACACACATAAATACATACATGTATATATATGATACAGTACCAGGAGCGAATTTAAGGGAAGGAAGTGATACCTCACCTAAAAGCTAATAAAATATATTTAATTCCTTATTGAGTTTCCTAAGAACATTTTATTTAACGGTATGTTTCATATAAAAGTCCTTTTCCCCCACAAAACTGAAACGGAATTATCTTGCGCCTGCTAAGTATGTTTGTGTGAGTGTGTGTGTGTGCTTATTGTAGAATTATTTGGCCTTAAAGAAATTTCAGGTTGCATTGCTATGAATATTTAATAGTTTATTTATTGTTGTTATAACTGTGTGCAAAATCTGTAAAATAGCACTTAATAATTCTAATAAATTGTTGCATGTTGAAACATTTAGGGCACATCTCCATCTCAATCTCCATCCCTTTAATTATTCCTGCATACTTTAATAATGCATTTGATTTGAGTGTTCATGCAGTAAATATTATCAATAAGTTAATATTAGGAAATACAAAATTTTCGGCAGAATATAGAATGTGGTATGTAATATAATCAGGGATGGGAAATGTTCTGCTATTAGCATTTGATATATATTTGTTTGAATGCAATGCCAACATTTTCTAAAAATTTGTGTTGTCTTATTTCTGGCATTTAGAATGATGTGGAATTTTGGTGTTTTTTGAAAACCATATTGCTGCTTAAGTTGTATTATTTGTCCTTCTTCAAGAACTGTACGAGTATATACAAGGATCCATAAAGGATTCAAATGCTTCACACAAATCTTCTTAGTAGTATTTTATGTCCAACTGCCAAACACGTTTTATACCTAAAATTTTACGATTCTTGATAAAATTGTGAAAAATTAAGCATATTTCATATTCAAAACGCCAAGACTGGATATTTGTTTTTTGTTTGGTCACCTCTGTGAGAATAAATTACTAGAAATTTGTTAGTTTTTATGTTGTACATTTTTAGTAATTTATATGTTTCGATTTGGCAAGATATATTTTGCAATGCAAATACTATTATTTTAATTTTAATTAGTATTATAGATTGTATAGTATGGTGTAGAATAATTGAAATAACTGGCTTTAATCAATGCAAATTTTATTGGTTTAATAATTTTAATTAAATTATATGAAGTCCTTTATAACGTTTATGTTAAAAATTTCCAAAAGTAGTGATTTCTTTGAAAAACATTTTTTGTAACATTGAAAATAAAATTAAGTGAATCAGATGCGTGCATGCTTTGAAATTAAGTCAGCGAGACGATATTTCGTAAAATGATTAAATTGAATAAACTGATCGTAAAGGCGTAATTGCGAGTCAAATGTGAGAAAAAATAAAAAAAAAAAAAAAATTTTACTCGATTTTTTTGTAACTTTGGATGAATATTTATTTAAGTGTTTTATTAATAAATCTGAACTGTTAAAAATTCTTTAATTAGTCCCACTAGTAAAATGCTAATTTCTACCAGCCTTTACGCCGATGATAGTTTTAAAGTATAAAGTAAAGGGTTCATATTTTGTTGTGAATCAATCAATGTCCCCCAGCCACTTGGAGACATATTCTCTCTCTCTCTTTTTTAGAGGAATTTATTACTTTATATAGCATGCAAGTCTTTTATAAGTACTGTTTTGTGCTGATCAAATTAAAAGCTGCTAAGTCTTTTTTTAAATCTTACATATTCTGAAGATGTTCAATGTACCCATTCTATAAATACATCGCATTATAAATTTTTAGCATAAAAAACAAATATGTTACGTCGTCTTCTGTTGTATGTGGTATGTAATAAAGAACTACTTGTAATTCGCTTTATGCCTTTAATAATTTCACAATATAAACTAATTTAACATGCACTACGAATAGCCGGGGCTTTATATTTGCATACAAAAGGAAAAAAAAGAAAAAAACTTCATTGTTTGTTTAAAAGCATGTGGTACATGGCTATACAGCCCAACGAATTTATTTTTAAGAGTCTCAGTAAGATCAAGCAAAAACATCATACTGCACAAAATAATATAATGTAGCTTTCTGTTGCAGGCGTTGAAATCAGAGGTATAAGGCTTTTAGTTTTATTGTTTGATGATTTCAAACTTTTCTTTACTTTTCACTAGCTTTTAGCCGTGATTTCACTCAAAAAGCAGCAAAAGTACCAAATTTTCCTTCTTTTACCCAAAAGAAAATGTAAGAAAATCCCAGCTTTTCCTTCTTTTACACATTAAATAATACGCTGTATGTGAATATAAGAAAAATTAATAAAAAGCAAAAGGTACCTAAATTACGTACCCCCAGAGAATGTAAAAAAAATATTCTAAAAGAAAAAAAGTAAAAAAAGATTTTTCCTTATTTTACGCAAAAGAGAATACACTGTAAATCAATGTAAATAAAAATTAATAAAAAAGCAAAAAGTACCAAAAGTTGTAATACCGCCGGAAAACTTAAAAGAAGATTGTAAAAAAAGTACAAGTAATACCAAAAATAACAGATTATCCTTATTTATCTCCAAGAAAATACACTGTAAGCCAATGTTAAAATATTAATAAACAACAAAAAGTACCAACTTTTCCTTTTTTACGCCCCAGAAAATACACTGTAAGTCAGTTTAAAAAAGTACCAAAAGTTGTAATTTGTAAAAGTAAAAAGTACTAAAAGTTCCGAAAGTATCAGATTTTCCTTATTTTAAATTACACTGCAAATCAATGTAAAAAAATTGATGAAACAAAAAGTACCAAAAGCGCCAGCTTTTCCTTATTTTACGCCCCAGAATCTACACTGTAAGTCAGTGTAAAAAAAATAATAAAACAAAGAGTACCAAAAGTTGTAATTTGTAAAAGTAAAAAGTACCAACTTTTCCTTATTTTACGCCCCAGAAAATACACTGTCAGTCAGTGTAAAAAAAAAAAAAAAATTATAAAACAAAGAGTACCAAAAGTTGTAATTTGTAAAAGTAAAAAGTACGACAAGTTCCAAAAGTATCAGTTTTTCCTTATTTTACCTCCAGAAAATGTAAAAAATATTCTAAAAGTAAAAAGCAGCAGCTTTTCCTTATTTTATCCGCAAGAAAGTACACTGTAAATCAATGTAAAAAAATTGATGAAACAAAAAGTACCAAAAGCACCAGCTTTTCCTTATTTTACGCCCCGGTCAATGTAAAAAATTTAATATAAATAAAAGAACTCGAAGTCGGTAGCACAATATGAATCCTGTGTTTGCTTTTTTTGTTGATTTAAATTTAATTTTTCGTACATGAAATTTTAATAAAACTCTGCCGAAGGGTTTTTAATTTAAGCCAATTATTAAATTCATGCGAAATAACAGAGAGAAAAGAAAAGAAAAAAAAAAAACCTTGATCAGAGGGAAACACTTTTTGTAAAGTGAAAACATTGTCCAATAAACAAGAACATGTTATAAGCAACATAAAGCTAACAGAACAAAAAATGTATTTGTTTTAAATGACATTGATGAGAGAAAAACTCAAAACTGCAGTAATGCGAAATTAGAATTTTAGGGTTTTTGAATGAAAATTTATTCGTTTAACTTTTTGCAAAAGATCGAAAATTAAAAAAAAAAAAAATATATGTCAAGGATGAAAAACATATTTTCTACTGTTATAATTTTTTATAATAGAAGTATTTTTGAACGACTTTATTGCCTCTAATGCTACAATTAAATACATACCATTAATACAAAATTTGCTAATTTGTTGTTTTATATAAAAGAAAAGGTTAATTTTTTCCTATTGTAAAATACACAAACTAAAACCCCCTTGTAAATACTGAAGCACTCATACGTGATTAAAGTTACACACACGCAGAAACACCCATACACACACCGTTGCAGCCACTGATCATTTCTACAAATATTTATATGAATAGATTATAATGAATGAACCACATGGTGTATGGCTTTCAATGTTCAAAAATAAGAAACAAGAAAAACAAAATAGAAGTCAACATCAGAAAGAAAAACCAAACTTACACACTGGCGCACACAAATAGATAAAGAGAGAGAGAGAGAGAGAGAGAGAGGAGATACATGTACAATAAAAATATGTATAAACAAACTTCTATACATTAAAAATTGGCACAGGAAATAAAAAAAAAGCGTAATATTTAACAGATACAAAAAAAACCTATATAAAATACAAACACACACACACAAACACACACGCATACTTTTCCCACTTCAATATAAAATTGACTGAGAACAATAAGGGAGAGATAAAAAACAAACCTTTTGAAAAGAGACTCATAGAATGTGTTTAAAACTCGTTTGTTGTAGTCGAACACACCAACACTGTCATGCAAGCACATATCCATACAAATAAACGCACTTAAAAGTGCACGGTGCACATGGTTTTAATGGCTAACAGTGGCTTTTACAGAAGAACTTTAATGAAATTAAAATCTCTTTTTTTAAATTGGTAAAAATAGAAGTACTAGACTTATTTTTTCACAAAAATAGAAAATTTCAATTCAATAAATGGACGTTGTGAAAAGGGGATTGTTTCTGTGAAATAGAAATTTTGTAAAAGAAACCAATTAAATGTTATAAAAAATAAAATTTTCTGTCGATACCCTGTTGTAAACTCGGGGCCAATTGTCTCCAAGTCACCACTTTTGTCTACTTGTTTGGTGACTTTTTACTGGGCTTATTGCTGACAGGTCACCAATTTGACGACTAGTGCTGACTTCTTGATGACATTGTCAATGATAGTCTACAATTTTTAGTTTGTTTTAACAGCTAGACTAAAATTATATAAATGTACTAGTAACATTCTGGTTTAAATGTCTCCACTTGGTCCCATTAGAACTACGTAATCACTACATAGTCAACACTCTTAATGTTACTAGTATATTTTCAATGACAATAACATGCTAAATGTCTATAGCACAAAGCATTGTATGGGGGGTGTTAGAGAGTAGTACTGGTAACAAAGTCAAAAGCGAGTCATTATATTTTAATTAACGACATTTCCTGCAGGGTACTGACTTCTCTGTACATACGAGTACATACACATATATATATATATATATATATATATATATATATATGTATATGTATATCGATCTTCCTGAAGCATTGCCCAAACCACTGTATATGTTTGTAGAATATTTAAAATCATATTTTGTTCTAAATTAAAAACTCTATTTGATACAAACATACATTTGTTTCGTTATAAGCATACAAAACAAATGCAGCCATACTGTTAATACACCAAAGCACAAATACATGTATAAAATTCAACATACAAACTCACAAATCATACCAATCATGATGGGATAACAGAAATATATAGAAAGTTTCAGATGTTCAGATTCAGAATGTAGAACCTTAAAACAATATATTCATGAATACAGATAAAATGTAATGCTGAGCTGTTAGTATATACTCGTATGTATATATATTTGTACATATGTATGTATGCATGTATTTTGAAATTTCTCTGCCATGTACGCAATAATGGCTAAATAAATAAACAAACAAACATTAAACAGCAGAATGAACTATAACTTCAAATGGCTCATATGGATACACACACACACAGAGTATCTATGAACCGACATAGACATACAACTAAAGACATTCACGCTCATATAGAATAGCAGATATTTGAACAAATCTAATGCTTGTGGCACCATTATAACCGTTAAATAAGAAATGTGCCACCATTTGCATCCATTAAAAAATATGAGAGTGTAAGTAAGTGTTTATCTGATTTAGCAGGATAATTTGAGAAGCTCTTTAGCGTTTAGGATTTAAATTAGGAGTTTTTGTTTTCTTTTTAATTTCTTCTTGGTATTAATCAGGGAGGCGAAATAAATTTATTACAGTTCATATTTTTTTTTATTCTCTTTTTCCTTTTTTGGCGTTAATTTTTTTGTTTAGGAAATTTTTTTATTCTGGCCTCGGAAATATTTTTTTTTTGTTTGGCGACCTTTTTCACTTTGGTCTTATCTTTGCTCTGATGGTTTTTTTTCTTGCTTTAATGTTTTTTTTTTTTTTTTTTTTTTTGAATAAGCGATTTATTCTATTTTGGCGAGTTTTTTAGCTTTTGAAAACTTCTCATTTCTGTCTCTACAAATGAAAGATTTAAAGTTCTGTTTTTAAGTTTCAATCACAAAAATAAAATTTTTTGGTGAAAATATTTATTTTTAACAAAATATTTAACCTCTATATCTGTGGACTTTTGACAAAAGCTTTTATATCGAGTTCAAAAAATTTGACAAAAGCTCTTATGTGAGTTAAGGCAATTTTAGATATATTAGAAGTAATAAATGCTATAATTTTGTGGCGGATCTTTTGGTCTACTCAGCAGACTTCTGCCTTGCTTAATTACAAAATCAACAAAAATTATTAAAATTTTTGATCGGAATATTTGAATTTAAATTTTCCTTAAGCGCGCAAATAAAAAGGTGTGTTTTACTCCTTGATAGTATATTTGATGCACTGAAAATAGTAAAAATTAGACCTTTTTTTGTTGTGTTAAACGTCCACAGTTTAACTGAAAATCTAATTAGAAATTAAGGGAAGAGGACTTTTAATACTGCTCTACTATGTATATCAGGATTATAGATAACTTGCTATTTTTCGTGCTGCCTTAAAGTTGTGCTATTGGTATTTTTATGTTATTGCTTTTTTGTACCCACGAAAATATATGAGATGTGACATTTTAGCACCAAATGCACATTTCTTTGTTGGTGTGACTGACACTCATCCGTGAGATTTTTGCTGTTTCTTCCTTCCATAAACTGTTTTTGCGCTTTTTAACCTTGTTTATATTTTTGTGCTAAAAACTTAAAAATAGTAAAAAAGAGGGCAAAAATTTAAAATGCATGGATGTACGAATAAAAATTCTAGTTCATTTTTATTTTTACCATATTTTTTCTTGCTAAAAGCATAAAAGAATGCTATCAAATAGTTTCTTTTATTTTAAGTATAAAATAATGACTGTTTGTGGTCAGGTTTGATCGTATCATCTTGTGTGATGTTTTCGTTTCTTTTAGCATCCAATCAAAATTGTTTTTCAAGACCAATTAAATCTTTAAGAGCTTGTTTAAATATAATGAGAGAGATATAACAGAATAGGCATTTTAATAGTTGTGGAATATTAAAAATAGTTTTTAAGATTTTACGCAGAACCTTAATGATAGTTATTTCAATTAAAAATATTATGCATCTGGAAATAGTACCAGTATCTAAATTAAAAGTTTTTTATATCAGGCAATTCCTTTTTTGTTATCTTACAACCGTATATTCAAAACGAAATAAAGTAAAATATTCCATTGAAAAAATTTTTTTTATATTTTTTTAATTTTAAAAAATAAAGGATATGTGGGTGGCAAGCACCTGCTTGGTCTGATTAAAAGGAAATTTACTACAGCCCTCAACGGCATTATTTCACAACCTTTTACAGTGTTTCATCACATTGTGATCATAATTTTTGGCTTTATTTTGAATTTTAGAACCAATCAAATTTAATCTTATCATAAAGTGTGAAAGTAGTGTTAGTCAGCTTTTTCTAGTACCTATTAAAATGAAATTAAAGTCCTAATTACTATTATTAAAATATAATTTGTTTTAATAAAAAGGATATATGGGAAGTGTGCTGTTCATGGTACCTATCGAATTTAAACTCTTTACGAATACTTAAAGAATAATTTTGGTAATATATACGAATTTTCGTGACATTCTGATCATACTTGTGGCCCAAGAAATTTTGTTTTAATAAAAAGTATTAATCGGAGGTGCACTGGTCATGGTCAAGATTGAAATTAAATTCCTTACAAATATTTAAGGCATAATTTTGATAATATTTACGAATTTTCGTGACATTCTCACCACACTTGTGGCCAAAAAAATTTCGTTTTAATAAAAAGGATTAATGGGAGGTGCACTGGTCATGGTCAGTATTAAAATTAAACTCTTTACGAATACTTAACGCATAATTTTTGGTAATATTTACGAATTTTCGTGACATTCTGACCATACTTGTGGCCCAAAAAATTTGGTTTAATAAAAATGATTAATGGGAGGTGCACTGGTCATGGTCAAGATTGAAATTAAATTCCTTACAAAAACTTAAGGCATAATTTTGATAATATTTACGAATTTTCGTGACATTCTGACCATACTTGTGGCCAAAAAAATTTTATTTTATTAAAAAGGATTAATGGGAGGTGCACTGGTCATGGTCAAGATTGAAATTAAATTCCTTACAAATACTTAAAGAATAATTTTGGTAATATTTACGAATTTTCGTGCCATTCTGACCATACTTGTGGTTCATAAATTTTTTTTTTAATAAAAAGGGTATATGGAAAATGATCTTGCCCTAGCATTGATTGCATTGAAATTCTTCAGAGAGCTTAACAGCATATTTTTGGAAATAGTTGGTAATTTTGTTTAAGTTCCATTCATGGTTGCAGATTTAAATTAATTTTGAAAATAAAAGATGAAAGTGGCGCACAGAGTCTCAAATCACAACTAGAATTAAATTTTTAAACTCAAACGACGATCCATTAAACAAATCCATTTAAAAAAGCTCTAAACCTTTCTAAGAAAAATCTCTAACAACTAAACAACAATATAAATACTAATTTGCAAAAATATTGCAAGAAAAAAGTAAAAGACCAATTATCATGATTCTACTACATGTGAGTATGATTGCGAGCATGAAAAAACATTATCATCATCAACAGAAGCAATTTACATCATGACACTACAATTAACAACTCGTGCCAAATGACAAAAGCAGCAGTAGCCTGAACAGAGCAACAGCAACTAACAGAAAAGCGGCAAGAACAAAAAAAAAAAAAAAAAAAAAAAATGGACACTAGTTAAAAAGATGAAAAAGGAAACAAAAAAGAAAAAAAAAAAATTCAACACATGAAAAGCAAACATCACATGCAAAAATAGAATGAATACAAAGAGAATTTATATATTTTCTAATATCTTTCATTTCATTCATATTTTTGTTGCTTGGAAAATGTCAACAATAATATGATTGTCAGCTAACTAATATTTAAGGAAATAAATCAAACAATTTTAAAGGAATCTCTTATAAAATCCTTAATTACTTCTATGGAACTTATTCTTAAAGTTTAAATAATTTTGGATTTAATATCTGCTCTTTTTTGAGTTGCCTGAACTCTTGAAAAAATATATTTCAAATAAAAAATTAAAAAATTTGTATTGCATGTGTACAATATTTGTTTTAATAAGTTTTATTGAAAAATTTCTATTTACAAAATAGTTTAATTTGAACAAACACGTAAACTTTTTTGTAAATATTTTCTAATATGTGCACAAATTCTTCAAACTGTTATTTACTTAATAAAAATATGAAATTGGAAATTTATATTTCTCGACTTAAGACAAAATATCTTAAATCGAGTTAAATACATTTTTCATAAATAATGTTTTTCTGAAACACATTTTTTTATCGAATTGATATATTTCTATTAATATTGGTGAAAAACATATTTATGTATTGAAAAATGTTGAAAATTAAAAAATTCCAAATAAAATTCCATTGAAACTTGATAAATTTTCTTCAAAACTTTTATGTTACTTTAACTCGCCTGAAAACTATACTTAAGTTGTTTTGTCACAAATCCCACAAATATATTCTTCGATTTTCTCTATGAATAAATTTTAATATAACTTCATATAAAATAAATTATTTATTGGTTTAAAAATATACAGTCGCACATAGAACATGCAACATACTCGTAAAATGCACAAGGATGCAAAGACAAGAACAAAGTGCTGAAAAGAAAAGAAACAAAAAAACAATACAGATATTTTTACAATCAAATGCCTTTTTTGTAAAAAAATAATGAAAATATATACAAAGAAACTGTAGGAAATAACCCAGCAAATAAGTAATCGTTAAATGTATTTTATTTTTTAATACTTATGGCTTAAACGTAAGATATTCAAATTATTTAGATTGCTTGATTGTAGTGTATTTCAGTGTTTACAGTACGCAACTTTGCTGCATGCAACAAATTTCTTTCAGATAAAAAGACGGCGAAGATATGTAAAATGTATAAATTTTTATTTCAACACTCGGCTAAAATGAAAATTGCGTGCAACAAAGTTGCATAATATAAATACCGTGCATGTTTATCATATTTTGTGGTAGCTAACGAACTGATATTCCAAGGTGAATTCATTACCAGGTGGCCTTATTAGCCTACGTCATCATCAGCTAGCAACCCTGAACTGTCATAAAATGCGCATGTTGAGAAGTTAGGTTAGTTTTATTTATTTCTTGCCTTGCTGATACCCTAAAAATTGCAGAGTACACCCAATCCTGTTTGTACACGGTAGATACGTTCCAAGGGGTACCGTGTAAAAAAAAAAAAATCGTGTATAAAAAGACATATAGTAGTGATGTGTGCATAAAAAATGAATGTGTGCACTTTTTTACGCTACGATAGTAAAGTCTCTTTTTTTAAATTTTTTTTAAAGAATTCGGCAGCACTTTTTTACACATAATCTAGAAATTCCCTAACTAAACAGTTTGGAGAGTGTACATACATAACCGTGATATATCAAAAAAGACCGTCCAAAAACAGAATGAGTTTATATCCGTCAACCGTGTTATTTCAAATTCGTGTAAAAAAGACCATGTAAAAACAGGATTGGGTATATTGTGGGAAAATGTAGTGCCTGTTCGCCGATATCGAAGAAGTTCTTTCTTTCGAGCAAATAGATTTGAAACAAAAACAAATTCAAAAATTTTGTTGTCAGTGTGACCACATTTAAAAAATATGTTGCATCTAAATCGGAACAAAATGAAGACGAAAAAATGTTAAAAATTATTGCTGAAATTTTTAATGCTCGTAAATAAATAAATTATTCAAAGTCAATAGCGAAATAATTTCAATAGGGCTTTTCTGATACCCTACACTAACAAAAAAAAAAAAAAAAAGAAAAAAATAATCTTACATCTCTTTCATCTAAAGTTTGAGAACTAGTAAAATCACTACTACCTAGAAAACCATCAACCAATTTTATGACAAATTTTATGACCGCTACTTCTTCACTCTAGGTACGTTTGGTGGGTAGAATCTTCACTATGAATTTATGATATTTATGGCTCATACGTTTTCATAATGAAATACTTATTGTATTGCATGAACATGTTTACTTTTATGGTTGGTTGTCTATGTGTATGTTAAAAATATGAACAAAAGGATATCCCATAAATAAAACAATTTATATTAAAGAAATCATTTTTAAACTTGGGAAAGAAAAGGCTTTGCTACATTTATTCTGGCTTAGGAAATACTTCGGCTAAGCCTTACAAGGGTTATTATACTATAAAATATCCGAGTTTGACCACCTTTTAAGTGAAAGTTTTAAAAATTTCCATAAGAAAATTTTATTGACTTTAAGACTACGTCATTTAGTTTTTCTTTATAAGAGCTTTAAATATAATTAAATAGATTTAAAAGCTTTTCAACTCACATAGTATGTTGGTTAGCAAAACCGCCTTAATAGACATTTTATAAAATAAAGAGATTTTGGATGTCATTCTAATAAAAATTTAATAACTTCACTTACCAGAAATCTTAAAAACGAAATTATTAAAAAAGAATACAACTACTTGTAATAATAAAACAATAATGGAATGGTTGAGAAAAAAATATATATATTTTAACACATTTGCCAAAAGCCCAATACACCAACTGAAGCAGTTTCCTTTTACAATTCATAATATGTTTCGCATACGTTAGGGGCTGTGCACATATTACGTAACGCTCCAAGGGTGGGGGGGGGGGGTGGTTCAAGATTTGTTACGGATTGGAAATTTCGCATTGAAAAAGTAGAAAAAAGCGTTACAGAGTGGGTGGGGGGGGGGGGGGGGGGTATAAAATCTCTGAAAATAGCGTTACGTATATGTGCACAGCCCTGTTGTAATAATTATGCCCTCATAATAATACATGAATACACATGCATAAATTTATTAAACAAACATAAGCCTTTCATTTTCTTAAATCAGCATTACCCTAATAACTACTTTGAACTTTATATACCACTCCTTTTTTAATATACACACACACAGCCACACGCACTTACATATATATAAAATAGTTTATTTTACTTCAGCACTTTGCCATGAGAGTGAATCGAAAGAAAATACAAAAAAAAAAAAAAAATTAAGGATAAAACAAACAAAAAGGAAAATAAAAGTGGAAATACCACTTTAGATAAGTATGGAAAGCAATGAAAGTGACAGATTTTGTTATCTCACCATCTAATGAAATATTGACTATACAATATTTCACTAAAGTATAAACTAACAAAAAGTAGCAAAAAGTAACATGTATGACTCTTCCATAGCTGCAAATATTCTAGAATGTATGTTTGTTTCATATTGAATGCAAAAAAAAAAAAAGAAAGAAAACGAAAAAATAAAACGAAACTAAATGAACTCTATGTATGTACATATGCAGATAAAATATACGATAAGAGTAGTTTGTTCTAGTACTTGTTATAATATTGGATTCTTATTACTAAAGGGATTGTCCCATAAAGACAACTATGACCATAATAAAAATAGAAACGAAAGTATATGTACTTGTACTTACACATACATTCGTACATGTGTCCATATTTGCGTGCTTAATATCGGTTCTTTATTGCAAAGTAGTCATATCTGGAAAAAATAATTTCAACTTGGCTAAATGCACTTAAAGTTTTTAAAACGTAAGAACGGCTTGAGCATTTGTGTGGTTATAACTTCGTTTTTGTTAAAAATATATTTTTGGAAAATCTTTTACAAATAAAGTAGGTGTTAAGAAACACTTTTTCTTCTCTAACTAAAAAATTATAATATTTTTGAGATATCACTACGTTGCAATAAAGGAGCGACATGTGTATCAACTGGCCATTTCAAACCAGTGTCTTATAAGTCCACTTTTGTGCATATTCTACAATTTTCTTTAAGAATTTTAAGCTTCGAATAAATAAAACTTCCAGCCTGATTTGAAATTTCAAATATATGTTTTAAGAAAAACAAGCTTTTTTCGAAAAAGAAACATTTGTTTTATTAAAAACATTTGCGAAGCTATTAAAAACTGGAGTAAAACGTTTTCGGAACATTAAATCTTGGACAAATAAAAGGTTTTCCAATAAGAGTGATATGATTTCTTTAAAAAAAAACACACACACTTATTGTTAGGGAAATTTAAAAGTTTTTTATTTAATGTGAAGTACAATCGATACAATTAAGTTCTTAATAAAACGTCACGACTTCTTCTGCAGGAACGAATTCGAGCACTTTTTCCACTAAATCAAGTCGTATGTCGTATGAATAGCACATTAAATATTGACTTGTAAAGCTTGAAGAGAGTCTCGTTTATTTCGAAAGACCAAAGACTTCAAAAAAACCTCACAAAAAATAGTCTAATAGTGTTAAATCACAACTTCTTGGAGGCTATTCAATATCACAATTTCTTGAAATAAATGAATATCCAAAGTTTTCTCGCATTAATACAATTGTTGCATTTGTGTGTGGCACGTAGCCCCGTCTTTTTGGGACCAAATGTTGTCAAGATCAACTTCTTCCAATTTCGGCCATAAAAAGTTGGTCATCATCGATCTATAGCACTCTCCATTGACAGTAACGTTGTTACCAGCTTCATTTCGAAAGAAGTACGGACCGATGATAGATAGATAAAAGATAGAAAAGTGGAAAGATCTGGTCCAAGGACCAGCACTGCGACACCTATTAGATCTTTTGTGCCATGGATCTCTAAATTAAACCAAGCTCTGAATGACTCTCCTTATGAAAGTCAGCACAGAGCTTGGAGAAGCCCGCCTAATATCATCCGAACACACAAATTCAGAAAGGAAAACACGCCTTCTATTATTACATAAGACTATACATTCACAGAGAATGTGTGCCGTTGTCTCATCCTCTTCCATGCATAAACGACACAAGGGTGAGCGAACTAGATTACTTTTCCAAAGATGGTAGTTCAGTCCATAATGACCGGAGAGGAAACCAGTAACTAGCCGTAAGTCGTTTCTGTTTAAATTCAGGATGCCATTGTATGAGAATGGCTGCATAAATGATTTGGCCTGCCTTATTCCGGGCGCAGCCACCCAAACTTTCTTAGCGGTCGAGATGTCGTTCTCTCTGATTAGAGTTGTTACTGTCGACCAATTTACGCCACAAAAGGGCTCTGGGCCTATAAGAGGAGCGGCAGAGGCCCTCTTGGCCAATTCATCCGCTACTTCGTTACCCGGATGACCGCTATGGCCAGGTATTCAGTAAATGGATAGTGAGTCAAAGCACTCTAAAACAAGCTTAGAACGGAATTCCCATGAAACTAGGGACTTAAGGGCTGCCTGAATATCGGAAAAGATAGCTATATGCGCGCCTTTAATGCCTCTGCTCAAATTAATATGAACGCATTTGGTGATTGCCTGTATTTCCGCCTGAAATACCGTGGGCCATTTACCCATGGGCACTGAGATTTTCACGTTGGGTCCAAAGACCCCAGCGCCTACTCCATCAAAAGTATTGGATCCATCCGTATACCAACATAAACTTCTGGAATCCACAGAGGAACCATTACCCTCCCACGTGGCCCTAAGCGAAATTGTGACACTGAATTTCCTGTTGATCCTTAGTTCACAGATTATTCTGTAGCTAGGCATCCCTATCAGCTTTCTGCAGGACAATGTATTCAGGATCGATGAATGCCCGCTGCCAACACAGCGAGCAGAGTTGCCGATACCCATGATTCCACTAGACCGATGATTCCACTGGACCAAAAACCACACCAAACTGTCATTTTAGGTTAATGTAATGGTTTTTCAAAAATAATTTGTGGATTTTCTTCGCACCAGAATCGACAGTTTTGTTTATTTACCACATCACTCAGATGAAAGTGAGCCTCATTGGAGAAGATGATTTTCTTAAAAAAATCGTTATCGGGTTCAAGTTGTCCCAAGGCAAAATAAGCAACATTGTTCTTGCGTATATCTCTCCATGATGAAATTGTAGACACTACTGAATACAATGAAAAACAAATGACAGATCATGACATGTTACAAATGACCGTAATGTTACTTCAAAATCATATCATCCCTATTGGAAAACCTTATATATTCATATATCAATATTCTAAAATGTTTGAAAATTCCTTAAAACTTTTTGTGCAAAATATTTTCCCACAAATAAATTTCTTCTAGAACTTAATTTGTTTTTACCATAAAAGTATGTTGCAGAAAGAATTTTATTTATTGTGACCAGAGACAATGAAGAAAAAAGTGCTTTTGTATATATAGTATCTTTTGTAAAAGAAATTCTTTAAAAATGAATATTATAAAAAAACAATTAAAAAAGTATTGTATGTTAAAAATAATATATTTAAAAAAAGAACCTGTTAAAAAAGTGTACCTTTTAAAAATGTATGCTTGTAAACTAACAGTTACTAAAAAACGTCCTGTATATTTTAAAATAAGTCCCTTTTAAAAAGAAACATTTTAAAATAAATACTTTTTAAAAAAATTTAATATTAACTTTTAAAAAAAGTACCCTAAAAAAGTGTACCTTTAATAAAAAGGGTCATTTAAAACAAGCTCATGTTCAAAAAGTACCTTTTAAAAAGAGTTAAAGTAAAGAGTAAATTTTTAAGAAACAACCTTTTACAAAAATTACTCAAACAAAATTCTTTTAAAATAATTACTTTTTAAAAGAAAGTACAGTTTAATATAAGAACATAAAAAAAAAGACCGTACCCTTCTTTAAAAAATTTCCCTTAAAAAAAGTTACTTAAAAAGAAAGTATATTTTAATAAAACAAGTTAAAAATAGTGGGCTGTCATCAAGAAAATACACTTTAAGTATAATTTATTAAAAAGTGTACTTTTCAGATACTATAGACGAGAAAAAGCGTACTTTTGTCACAAAAGCCGCTTTTAAAAATAAAACCAGCTGAAGTTGTTTTTAACACAGTTAACATTACTTTAACTTGATCAGCTGTTTGCCGCTTAAAAGAAAATCTTTTATTTTAAAAAGTAACAAAATTAAAATAGCAAATTTGGCGAATTATTTCATTTTTCTTAATAAAGTGTGGAAAAGTGTTAAAGAAAGATTAAAAAATGTGCTCGATTGATGACATTGAGAATGATTTCGCATATGTTTAGTTTCGGCAAGCAGTTGCGCTATCTTCAGTTTGTTAATTTCTTCAGAGAACGATGATTCCTTTGCGATTTGGCGTTGCCTTTCTAACACAATTTCATTTTTAGAAGGAGTTTTGGAAAAGTATCTTAAGCGTTTGACTTTGAAAGAAAAAGTTGTTGGTCTTTTTTTTGAAATTTTATGACATGATTGCTCAGGTGTGGCTATATTATTATTTTGTTCCGTTTCATTATTACGCAAATATTCATCGCTGCTTTGTTCGTCAAGAATGGCAATCTAAATATTCAGCACATATTGGGGTTTGTATGGATTCAAATTTTGTTGCACTGTTACTATCTATTAAAATTTCATCTTCAACAAACTCATGCGAAATCATACTCTGCACTAAATCGTCCTCTGCATTCATTTCGGGAATAACCACGAATTTCCCGTCGCAACGGAAGCACGCTTTACAGCTTTTCTTGCACTAACCTTCATTCTTACCCATTGAGCTTTAAGCTTTGGTTCATCTCGATAAAATCCTGCAGATGCCATTGAGTCTTTAATAGCATTTCAAGCATGCTTTTTCTTATTAATGACAGAGGTATCATTGCCTTTATGTTCAATAATTGTTAGGTGGTTTTTGATACATTCACGCAAAAACTCTTTCTCGTTGGTACTCCAGTTTGCCTCTCGCTCCCTTTTCTTTTGATCCTGTAATTTGTGAAAAAATTATTAAAAACAATAAACTATAACATACAAGAATATTTGATATACCTTTTCTAAAATTTCCATTTAATAATAAATCTTTATTTCTCCGGTTTATGTTTTTCAACTTTTTTTCTCCAAAATGGATTCTATTTTATTTACCTTTTTGTGGTTTTTATTCTGTCAGCTGTTCAGAGATGCCACTTGCTTATTACTCATACCAAATTGCGTGTAAAATTTTCAAAATTTTACTCATCACCCACTTAAAGCTAATTCAACTTAAAACCGGTTCTAATTTTGACTATAGTTGAAAGAAAGCTAACAACAGATCTTAAAATTTAAGTTGTCTCTAATGTTTGTCTATGGTTATGGCCCAGTATCTTTTGAAAAAGGCACATTTTAATACAAATACAGTAATCCCCACTTAAGAGCGCATATTGAGTTGCACATATTTGGCCGCATTTAAGTGTCAAATTATTTAGGCAAACCTTGGATAAATGCGCAACTGACACATTTACAAAACCCCGTGTAAACTGCAAATGGTGCATTTAAAAATGCTTGGGGTTAAAGTGAAATGATTTAATTATTATTTATTTCTTTGTCTTTTTTGAATTGAATTTTTCACAAAAAAAGAAAAAAAAAAAAAAATTCCGGCTACAGTTCATCCACAGAATTAAAAGTTGAAAAAAAATTTGTGCTATTTAAGTCAGTTTTAAAATTCGAAATAAGAGATAAAATTTTCACAACCAATTTGGTAAAAGCTTTTAATACTGTGTAAAATTTTCATTTAATTTAAAAAATATATTGAAAATTTTGAAAAATATTTACCTCTTGTTACCTTAATCGGTGGTTCTAGTTTTTTTTTTTTGTTTTTATCCATCCATTACAGCCACATTTTGAATAAATTGTTTGTTTTTCAAATACAATAAAATCACTGCAGTGCTGTAAACTGGTCACGTTCTTTGAATGTGTGTTAGTTTGTGTATATCTAAAAAACACTTTTATCCTTTTATTGTAAAAAAATTTTGTAGTAATTTTTGTTAGGGTCCAGAAAAAACTTTAGTTAGGGCTTAGTAATTATGCCATTAAGTTAGTAATTACAGGACACGTTGCTCCAAATGCTTGGATAAACATTTTGCCATAATATCCTTGTAATAATGAATAACACAATTATATTCAATTGTTGAAACAACATTATAGAAAAAAGGATACAATATTATATATACTCGTATGTACATATATTTACGAAGCTCGGTCGTACTACTCGGTGGACACTGGGTTTATTTTAAATATCATTTCTTGTGATTGTTCTCAAATTCCTTAGTTTATTTACTTGCCAATTATTAAAATTTAAATTTCAATGTTAAAAATTGATTTACAGATTATATATAAAATTACAATTTATTTATGTCTTAATTATCATAATTTCGGATTATATTCTTTCAACAAACGGCAATTATCTTGTTGTTCAAATAAAGTTATTAATTTTAATACAAACATTATATCATTCCTATAGAGCATTTATTAAGCAAGGGGCTGTGCACATATTACGTAACGCTGTTTTCAGAGATTTTATACAGCCCCCCCCCCTTCGTAACGCTTTTTACTAATTTTTCGGTGCAAAATTTTCAATCCGTAACAAATATTTAACCCCTCCCTCCTCCCTTGAGCGTTACGTAATATGTGCACAGCCCCCAAAGTGTGCTTTTATCATCCATTTTAATATGCATAATAAACTAGCATTTTATAGGACTAAAACTACATAATTTCTTGTAGGGATTTTACTGAGACATTTTCTATATTTTACTGTTTTTATACATATTCTTCTTTCTGTTAACATTACAACATCCTTCTTGGAATCTATAAAGGACAAGTGATGTTATCTACAAGTTTGTCTTTTGTTTTCTCGTCTCGTTTTGTATGTTCTTTAGTTTTTAGTTAATCATTCGTTTCATTTTGCAATCTTCTTTACTTGCAACACTAAATGGCCTTTAATTTATTTCTGTTCAGCTCTCACTCCCTACCCCACCACTCCCTCCCCAATCCATTCGTTATTTGCTCAAGTAATTTTAGTTTTTAATGTTCTTTTGGTTTTATTGCGTGTGTTTCCACTAAATGAGTGTGTAATTTGTGTTCGAGTTTAATGTAGTGGTGATATTAAAATTAATTTATTGAACTGAAGTGGAAGCTATAACATTGTTATAGAGATGTTTACAATACTATTTTCAAGTTTTTAAGTAAATTTACTTTAGACTTTATAAAGAAGACAGTGTAAACAGATGAAATGATTTAAAAACAGGCAATTATAAAATAATAAATTTTTAATTTGAATTATAATTGAATTTACTAATTTCATTAAGTTTATTCAAGTTAAGTTTTAATTAAAAATGATGCACTTGTAAATTGAGTACAAGAAGTCACAATAAAAACTTGTATTCTATTTTATTACTAAATCCAACTTGATAAGTGATAAAAATGAAAAGCAAAATGACGATGGTGTATAAAATACTACTGACTACACAGAAAAAAATATTTAATTTTTTTTTTCAATTAAACCTTTAATTAAAAATATAAAAAAAAATTTATTTATTTATTTATTTATTTAACTATCAATATTACAAATTAACCGAGCTCATAGAGCCATATATGGTCAAAAACTTCTACTCAAAATTAAATATTTTATTTATTTAATTAAATTTTTAATTGTAATAAATAATTTTAGTTAATAAATATATAAAAATTCAATTGATACTATTAATTTGTTTACTGGTGCAAATTTAATAAAATATTTAATTGATATCACAAATTTTTTAATTGAAATCAATTTTTATTTTTATTCTATCTTAATAATAATTTGATTTTATTCAAAAATAAGTTAAAAAAAATTATTTAAAATTATTTGCTTATCTTAAAAGTTTTTTTTTTTTGTGGTAAATTATTTTAAAATTTTTTTTTGTTAACCGTTCTTATTAGTTCCAAGGCACCTTGAGTCAACATTTATTTAAATTTTTTTTTTTTTTGGTACTTTATTCAAAAGGTACTTTTATTCGTAAATGTTTTTGTGTCATAAGGCGCCTTTTGTCGAGTTTTTTCTTTAAATAATATTTTTTTTTAGAATATTAAACTCGCTGAAAAGGATTCTTTTTTTATAAGGTACCATTTTTCATTTGTGCTTTCTCCAAAGCTGCATGTCCTAAAAAGTACTTTTTTAAACGTACTTATTTTAAAAGCTTGTTTCAAAAAGTATTTATTTTAAAAGATACATTTTATGAAGGTTACTTTCTCAAAAGTTGAATTTATCAAAAGATACTTGTTTAATGGGTACCTTTAAAGAAATTTAATTTTATTTTAAATGTAGTAAAAGGTATTTTTTCAAAATGCTATTTTTGATAAAGCGATATTTCTATAACATTATTTTAAAAGGTATTTGTGTTAAGTATATATTGTTTGTGTCAAGGAGCCATCCTTTTAAGTGACATCTTAAAAAATTAATACTTTTAAAAGGTGCTAGGTACATTTATTTCAATGGTGCTTTTGTGCAAAAGTTTCTTTCTAAAATTTCTCTTTTCAAAACTGTACTTTTCTTGTTAGAGATAAAGTTATGTTTCGAAAATTATACTGTTAAATATATTTTAAAGGCATAATTTCAAAAGGCATTTTTTTACAGGCTTTCTTAAAATTTTTTTAAAAGTACTTTTTGTTTTGAAAAGTACTTTTTGCACAAGGGTAGTTTTTAAAAATACTTTCTTAAAAGGTACACTTTTTTAAAGATGCATTCTAAAAACCTTATTTTTAAAAGTGTTTTTTCTAAGAAATTTCTTTTGAGAGGTACTTTTTCTTAAGGATACGGATTTTAAAAGGTCCTATTTTAAAATCTATTCTTTTAAATTATATTTCCTTAAAAGGAATATGTTTTAAAATATTTTACTTGGGCGTACAACCTGTTTTAAAGGTACTTTTTTAAAAGTACTTTTTTCAAAAAGTACCAGGCTTTAGGATTTAGATTTTACTTTTTACAATAAGAGACTCTAAGAAAAGCCTCAATCGGCCAGTTGTCCATTTTGGGCTTTTGTAAATTACTTCGACTCTTTTAACGGCTCATGTCAATTTACTTCTTCGGCTACTATGTGCACACTGACATATTGGATATTTATAACTTCTTAGCCAACTTTGATACAAGCAGTATTAAAGAAAATAACAAAGTTTTTTTGTAACAAGCACCAAAGCATAAATAGTAACTCTCAAGTTAAACATAACTGGCAGAAATATTGTTTGTATCATCAGTTTTGCAAACATTTTGTCTAATTTGTAATATACACTTGTTAAATGATACACTAAAACGTACTTGACAAACTATTAAAAAGTTTTATTGGCAAATAGTTAGTTACTGGCACTTAATAGAAAAACTAGTAGTTATTGTTACATTTAATTTGATTTTGTCTCCTTTTCTCTTTATTTCTCTTTATTACAACATATATTTTTACTTTTTGCTAATAAATTGTGGATTTCTCATAACTCAACTTGTGTTCAGTATTGAAAAAAAAGGATACAAGTCTATGAAAGTAAATATTTTTATTGTTTATACTGCGACACTTGTCTTAAGTTTCCCTACACTATAAAAGGATGTTAATTTAAATTAAAGGCTAACTCTTAAAATTAAATTCAGATTATAGTCAAAAAATCCTTTATGATTTGGTCTGAAGAAACAATCTCCTATTACAGGAGATCATAAATTATATTAAAGATTTGCCCGGTTCATTTAAATGAGAAATTTAGAAATATTATTCTAAAATATATTTTATTTTCTACTGTAGAGTTTACAATGTTCGGTCTAAACAATAGCATATCTTTTATTATCTTAATGTTTTGCTCTTCTACATAAATTGTTGTCATAAACCTTTATCGCTGTAACTCTATACTCTCATTTCTAATTTTTTCAAGTCTGATATAAGATTGTCATATTTTTTTAATGAATATACGATGGTCACTCTAACATTTTTCTTTCATTATTTTTGATTTTTTTTTAGGTTTGGTGGTCACCCTGTCCAAGTCGTGAATGCCCTGAAGAACCTGAACTTGAATTGGCTGTAAATCAATGTGCTGATTACTGTTTACTGCAAGAATCATCAACGGCCTCAACTTTATTTAGTCCATCAACAGAGTATTATGCGGCAGGCGATAAAACAACCAAAAAAGTTTCTACATCATCAACAACTTCGATGTCTGCTCTAGGGACATGGGCAGTATCACATTCATCAGTAGCAGAATTACCAACGACAAGTACAAGAATTCCATCGTTGGCTGTGCCCAGCGCAGCAGTTACACAAACACGAACAACTAGAAGTATATTCCAAGATGTACTTAATATGTCAGTGACAATGTTTCCGCCAGTAGTGACATCTTTATCCTCAATGTCTATGTTAGAACAGCAAAATTGGAATCGTAAGTATTTGTGTGTGTGTTTGTGTGTGAGTATTTGTATGCTTGTTTGTGTACATTTTTGTGTTAGCTGGAGTGTGAAATTGTTGGGCTAGGGAGTGATTTTGTATGATTTTGCTTTAGGTTATTTTTTCTATATGCACTTGCACTTTGCTTTATATTCTTCCAACTGTCAAATAGTACAAAGTTATTATTAAAGTTATCATTGTAATACTCTTAACAGTAATAGAAAAAAAAATTAGTAGTGATTTTTTTCTTGTTTATTCTCTTATAGACATGTTGCAATTAGGGTAGCCAAAGTTAGTAAAATGTACTTTTGTTTCATATAAGAAAAGTTTCATATAAAAAACTACCTTTAAAAAATTGTGACTTGTTAAAAGACAATGTGTTTTAGGAATGTATTGTTTTGAGAACAGTTCTAAAAAACGTGCCATTTTAAAACAAAGTTTAAGCTTAAAGTTAATAAAAATGCCAATTAAAAAGAAACTTTTGCAAATAGTAGCCATTACAAAAACAATTTTTTTTAACAACAATAAGTGAAAAAAAAATAGTCGATATTTGAAAATGGTACTCTTTTTAAAAATTGCCCTTTACAAAAGTACATTTTAAAAATAAGTACCTTTAGAAAAGTTATAAATTTTAAGAAAAGTACCTTTAAAAAAACAAGTAGATATCTTTTAACCAATTGCCCTTAAAATAGAAGCTTTTTTTGTAATAAATGAAAGTTTATAAAAGTTTTATAAAATGTTCTTTTTATAAAAAAGTTCCTTTAAAAGACAAGCTATTAAAAAAAGTATGTTTTTAAATAACCACCGCTCCAAACAATTTTTAAAAGATTATCTGTTAAAAAAGTACTTTTAAAAGTACCTTTTTAAAAAAGTAATGGTAAGAAAGTAACTTTTTCAAAAAAAAAAAAAAAATTTAAATATTACCTTTTAAGAAAGTAAGTTAAAATATTGAATACGTAACACTTTAACAAGTAAATTTTACAAAAATATTTCTTAGAAAAATTTACCACTTAAAAATAATTTTTTTATTAAGTTTCGTTTAAAAAAAAAAAAGAAGACTTAAATCAACGTACATTTTAAGGCACATATATAAATAAAAAAAGTACCTCTCAAAGTAAAGTGCTATAAAGTACCCTGATATATTTTAAACAAAAATATTCGTTGAAACAGAGCCTGTTAAAAAGATAAACCTAACAAACAAGTACCTTTTTTAAATTGGTTCTTTTAAAAAAAAAACACATTTTTTAAATAGTACCTTTTTAAAGAAGTAAATATTTTAAAAAGTACCATTAAAAAACTTTTTTTCTTCTAAAAGTTCTTTTAAGAAAAATTAGCTTTGAATCAAAGTACATTAAAATGTGAATAAATAAAAAGAAGTACCTTTCAAACAAAATAGGTAAAATTAAGGTTAAGAATAAGTGTGCTAATAATGCTGCGGGGAGTTTATAAAAAATTAAAATTTATTCTAAAATGCCATTCTTTTGTACAGTGTTTTATTTTTATTGCACAATTTCTATGTATTTTTAATAAATATTTAAAGGAAACTTTTAGAAAATTCTTATCTTTCAATTATTCTATTTTAGCGATGACCCTAAAATATGTATATATACCCACCATAAAAGCCATTTCTGCTTATGCACTTGACTTTAATTACACTTGTTTATTTATTTTCTCTGTTGAGTATCCTGCATAAATGGCAGTTGATGTGTATATATGTATGTGTGTATATAAATTTCATTTTGATTATGATTTTATTACTCTTAATTGTGTGGCTTCATCTATTCGAATGCATCCATGAGTGGCAATGTATTCGTTTTGTTGGCTGTTTTTGTCATAATGTCAAAATGTCATTGAGACTGTGCTATAAATATAGATTGCTGCTAAATTAATGATATATCAAAATTTGATTATGACAATATGATTATGTTAAGAGCTTTGTGCTATCGAGCACTCAGTTATCTTCGTTATTTATTTTAGAATTCTTGGAGTTAAAAGGATTTTTGCCGTATGCTGGCCTTTCAATTTTTATTTTTGTTTGTGTTTTATTCTACGAATTTTTATGTGTCGGTAGAAAAATTAAAAATAAAAAAAAACCTGAAGATATTTTTATATTTCAAGCTCAAACTAAAAAGAGCTTTAATAGAAATTAAATTCATTTTAATCTATAACGATTTTAGATTCTGTCCAAAGAGATTTTTAATGACGTTGTCTAAGTTGTATGATATCACGCGTTGATACACCGTTTGATGGAGGGGTGGGGGGGGGGGGGGGGGGGGAAGGTAATGGTATATTTCCCAACCCAACTGTTTTTAATTATTGGAATTTAAAAAAAATAATATTTAAAAGAATTTTAGATTGATTTTATATAAAATTCAAAACAGTTCCCCTCCACGATAAAGCTGGATGCGCGCCTGATGATATGGACATAAATTTAGTGATTAATTTCATTTATGACACATCAATTTGATAAAATATAAAAAAATGACTTTGTGAGATTTTAAGCAAATATTTAATATTTGCAGCTTCAGGTTCAGCAAAAATATTAAAAATGTACGAAAGTCTGCATTTGATTTCCGGTCAGTAACTTCTTTTAAGTGGTAGAAAAAAAAGAGGTTGCAGAAAATAGTCAGTAGTTTTTAAATATGACCTGAAAATAGAAGACGTTCATCCTTATTTTCGCACCCAGTTGCAAAAAATTAAAATACGTACAAGTTGATGGTGAAATATCAACTTTGGCACGATATCGGATATCTAATCACTTTAAAAGTATTTCACTCCTTTATTTTGGCCAGCCATAAAATAAAAAAATGTTGTATTTCTTCTCCTTTTCACACAATTCAATTCATTTTACAGAATCATCATCTATGGACAATACAACTGGCATGACTGCACACAGTTGGGTACATTCAAATGCCACAGATTCGACATTCTTTATGCTACAAATGCATCCCGATTTAGCTGATCCCATCGAACAATTGGGTATGGAAATTGAACAAGATGACAATGAAACTGTTACGGATTTTAAGCAACGTTTTGGTGAAAAACGTCTGTGGAAAATGCAAATCAATGTCACCGATTTAGAAGAATTAGATTTGCGTTGTGGTGGCATCGCTAGACGGCATAATATGTCACGTGTCTCAAATGAAACAGTGACCTGTATGGTACAACGTTGTACGTTTACATTAAATGCACCAGAAATTTGTCCACCCGATTACAAGGAAACGGATGATACAATATTTTGGATTTACTTTATGTTAAGGTGAGTTAAATGCAAACAAATGAGAATTTATTGACTTGTAATACTGAAGTTACAAAGCTACTGGGGCTGTGTAGTGGACTGAATATGAATGTGTTTGTGTTTGTGTGCGTGTATGCATTTCTTTTTTGTTGTTGTTTGTTTTTGCAGTTGTAACTGTGTAACTGGAACAATAAGTGGATATTGTGTCCATTAGTTTTTTTATTTGAAAGTTTGTTTAAAATCTAGTCAAGGGGAAAGAGTGCAAGAGCGGCAGTGAAGGCAAGAGAGAGAAAGAGTGAAAGTGACAAGAAAACTAGCGGACTGCTGAAGAATAGTTTTAAATTTCATGCATCTGATATTTGACTATAATAAAGAGCATATCACAGTTATTTAGTTGAATGCTTGTGTATGTGTATGTGTTAGTGCCCTTTGTATTGGTTTTTACTAGTAAAATGTATCATATAGCAATGTGTGTTAGTAATTGAAAATATGTCTATGTAAATTGAACATACAATGCTCACTTTGACATTTGATGTGACTCTAATGCATTTTCTATTCTTTTTACTGATGCTGCCTTTTTGTATTTGTTCTTTCTAATCATGATTAGATTTTTAGAATTTCATTCGGCTATTGATTTTGGCATTTTGTGCATTTTGAGCATTTGTGGTAGTTTTGTATATTTACAAGTGTTTGAAGCATGTACAAGTTTTTTTCCTGAATTTTATTTGTATTTTCTTTTTCATCTTAAGGATATTTAGATGTTTTTGTTTATAAATTGAAAGCAAATAGTTTAGAATTTGGAAGTTTTATTTGTTTTTATTTAAAATTTTTATTGGACTTTTGCTGTTGATTTTACTAGTTGTTTGTAGGGCGGTAAATGCAACAAATTTGGGACTGTTCTCTTTAATCGATTTAAAAACAAGAGTAAAATGTTTTTTTATTTTCATTTATTGTTTGAAAGGGTTCTTACTATTTTGATCTCATAGTCTTTTTTCAAAAGTCGGAAGTTTAATTTGCCCTCCAAAATATTAACGATGGTTTAACGTCCTCTACTAATTTCATTTGTAGAAAACAATAAAACACATGCATACTTTTAGGGGCGTTATTAATAAAGAAAAGTTTAATGTCAGATGCACTATTAAACGAAATTTAAACAAAAGCCTATGGGTAGAAAAAAACTTAATTATTGTAAAATCTAAATAGAAAATAAATGGTTTGTGAAGACTGTGAACCAAAAAACCCATACAATTACGTATACAATTACGGAATTGAAAGCATTCCGATAGAAATGTGTGACTTCCCCAAACATTGAACAGAGAAATTAATTTTTCAATGTCTCTAAAACTTACCACAAAAAATCTCCAGCGAAAAATGTATGAATGGATTTGAAAAGAAAATTTTCTTGATACCGTGAAATCACGAAGATTTATTAATTATTTTTTTATCTTGTAATAAAATATACAATTTGTTCTGTTATATTGTAAGAAGAATTCATTACATAGAATTAAATAATTATAAGTAAAGTGTCAAGCACAATTAATAAAACAGACAAGGAGAAGAAAAATTAAATAAAACAGACACTTGAGATATTAAATGCATGAAGTTGATATTTGAACTTGTATCCAACACCTAACAGTTTGACACTAGAAGGACAATTGTTGAAAATCTTAAGGAATGTGCTGATGAAGATGTGTACTTATTTCCTCTACTCTATAGTCTTGTTAACATTGAAAAAAGATGTAAATATGTGCAAGTATGTATGTGTGTTTGTGTGCAGATGACAATGACATAGATGATGGTAATGGTGTCTTGTTGAAAACGTTGATAAAGATTTTGGGATGACATCAACACTAGACACTTAAATATAAAACAAAAGAAGAAGAAAAAAACTCAAGAGCGATGATGATGCTGATGATGACGACATTGATGAGTTTAGTGGTGATAATGATTTGTTTTATAATTTTTTGGTGGTGGTCTCCTCAGAAATAAACAATGATGACAGCATTCTAAGCCTGACAGTTTTATATGGATTTGTTTTTTTCTTTTCGTAGTACAATTTTACTTTATTAATCATTATAAATGTATTTTTATTTTCCAGCTGCAAAATCTAAAAAAATAAATTTTTTAGATGTTAAAAGTACTTGATGTCTTTTTACAATTTTTTTTTACAGATTCCTTGCCACTACCATGTTGTCGGCTGGTGTCACAATTATGGATCCCATTGCACTGACAATGATTGAAAAGTATGGTGGGGATTTCGGACGTGAACGTTTATTTTCTAGCATTGGCATGGCCATCTTCTCACCCATAACAGGCATAATGATTGATTATTTTTCACGCGGCCTTGGCTACACCGATTATTCGGCTGCCTTCTATACATACGATATATTATTAACTATTTCCACAGTGTCAGTGCTGATGATGCCGTTGGGCGAAAAGCTGCCGGCTGATAATGTCTTTAGGGACTTATGGAATTTATTGAAAATGCCGCATGTAATTACATTCATTTTCTTTTTATTCATTTTGGGCAACTTTTGGGGTTTTATCGAAAGTTTTCTCTTTCTGTATTTGAAAGAATTGGGAGCACCGAATTATTTATTAGGTAAGTAAACTAGGGCAAAACATATTCCCAACTAAAGTGTATGAAAGCAAACATGTTTTCACAGACTACTTCATGTGGTTTGGGAGAGAAAGAAAAGAAAAAAAACAAAACTGTATGTATGTGTCTTACAGTGGCACAATTTGAAGCGTAAAGTTTTTGTTAAAAAATTTCTCGCAGTAATTTGATTTGACAAACAAAAAATCAAAAGAAATACATATTAATAACATTTTTTTTTTGCATTACTCGAAAAAAATTAATCGATTAAAAATTATTCGGAAAATTTATTCGAATAAAATAAATTATTTATATAAATTTGTTTGTATTTCTTCTTAATTAAATACTCAATTAAGCTTACTGAAGCAAAGACAGCTTGAAAAATTCTGTAGCTATCAGGAATAAGTGATTAAGTCAGCATACGATATTCTTGCGTTAATACCCAGCAAAAAATAATCAAGTTTTTGGAAGCATTACATACTTTTTCTGCCTTAAGAACGTGCTTCATATTAAGCACATATGTATTATCTTAACAAATGCAGAAATGTATGGCAGAAAATGTAAAATTTTTTGATAACTTTATTTAATCAATGTAGAAACAAAAACAAAAAACACACTAGCCTTACACTAGTGCATACTAGAAAGCGCTATTGTAAAGCAATGATTAAAATTTTAAATTTTACGAAGTGTAACGAACATAATAAGACGACAGTACGAATGTTTGATATTGTTTTCGTTCCATGAATTTACTTCATACTCACTGCTCTGAAATAAGCACTTAAAACGAAATGCTCCAAAGAGGGACATCGCGAACAAATATCATGCCATACGTAAGCAGGTTTGTAAGCTTATATCACCTGATATTCCCTTACAACCTTGCTTACGGCGAAGCAGTAATTTTTGCTGGGTATCATCATTGAATTCTCCATGCTTGAAAGTAACTTTGGGGAGAGCCTTATTAATTTTGGATATTTTTTTAAGGAATTTCTACCATAATGAATTGATACTTATAACCTCCTGTGTCATAATGAATTAAGTTAACATAATAGTATTTACAAATTTTTAGTAAATATTTTCGGAAATAGCAGGTAGAACCATATATTCCTAAATCAGAAAAGTGGAAAAGTGAATTAACAACTTTAACTTTAATGAAAATAAATTTGTAGAAATTAGCTTTCATGCGTAAAAGTGCTGACCTAAACACTTTTTCCTTATAACGACATAATGATTGCCATATAATTGTACAACAATATTGACAATGGGTGTACTTTATACAATGCCTGAACAATATTTTGATACATAAATCAAAGGATTTCAGATTTTGATTGCACACCAACCAAGAAAATTGTGTTGGCATCATTGGTAAGGATTTCTATTTTTCGTCTTTTTAAAAGAAATTGTAAAGATTTTTTTTTTTATAGATAAATTGAGTCTCATTCAGACATTTTCTTTTAAATTTGAGTAAAAAAACCTAATTTTTGTTTACCAAAAGCTCATATTAAACAATTTGTATTTAATATTTATTTTGTTCCACTGTCTAAACATGTTCTTGTTCTACACACATATAAACAAAATTTAAACAAGATGCCGAATTTAATCAATGTTATGGATCGTCTTACTTATTTAATTTCATGGCTTATATTCCAATTTCTACAATTTCTTCAATCTTAAAGGAATAACGATTACCGTGGGCACCGTAAGCAGTATACCGTTTCTATATGGAGCTGAAAAAATTACAAGAATCTTTGGCCATGTTAATTTGATTATTATTGCTTTCTTTTCGCATGCTGGACGTTTGGTGGGCTATTCATTTATTGAGTAAGTATTTATGTGCGTAAGTATGTATGCATGTATGTCTTTATTTGTGTAATAGTGTGTAGGTATTCTTCAACACATGCATAAGCAGAAACCACTTGTATGGCAAATAAACATTTTGTAAATTCTTATCACACATCCAAATGTGTATGTGTTGACACATTTCCCCTACTCCACCTACGTAGGCATATTAAATAAAATGTAAATGACCGTATTCGTAAGTGTTAGTATTTTAGTATGTAGTTGTTTATGTTGCTGTTCTGGCCATTTTCATTATTTTTCTTGTAATTTTATGCGATTTGTTTCTATTCCTTATTTTGTGTTTTTATTGCCTTCTTCGATCGATTCATTGTTAACTTTTTTGTCTGGCTATTTTTTATCTTGTTTGTTTTAATATTTCCTTTTCGTTTTCTTTCCAAATTTTGTGTTCGTTTAGAAATGCTTGGTGGTGTTTCCCCTTCGAAGCAATGGAAGCCTTATCATGCCACTTGATGTGGGTGGCAGCTGCCACTTATTGCTCAATTTTGGCACCTAAAAGTCTTTTGGCCACATTGATTGGTGTTTTGGGTATGGCCCACTTTAGTTTGGGTAAGTACAATTATTCAACAGCAACAACAACAAGGAAATTTGAATTTTATTTACATTTTTTGTTGTCTTTTTACGAGATTTATTCGCATTTACTATTTTGATGGAATCTTTTTGTTTATTATTGTCTCTGCATGCATGGAATATTTTTTTTTTAATTCATTTGTATCCGAATGATATGCAATCGAATTGTGAACAGGAAAGTTTGTTGTATCCATTTCCCATTTAATAATGTTAATGATGGAAAAATTATTTTTGTTTGTTTGTCTGTTACCCGTATTCATAGTTGCTTTGGATGTTTCCATTATTTAATATGAAAATTCTGAAAATTTGTTTTGTGCAAATTGTTGTTTGAAGTAAAAAAAAAGCATTTTAATTGTGGTATTAAGTTCATAATATTGAAATCGTTAGGCAATTTTTAACAAGAGGGAGGTAGACAATTCTGGGATAATTTAATAATGCAAAATGTATTGTGATGTTGACATTTTGTTTGAAAATTGTACAACTTTAGAAAAATTTTAAATATTTTGTTCTCTCGCGATATATAAGTATATAGGAATTTCGACTGTGAATGAATAAAAGCTATAAAAGCGTAGAATGTAACATTTGATGTTTCCTCACTAATCCTCCATCAATTGAGAGATTTAGATAATTTTTTATAAGAAACAAGCTCGATCCCATTTTTAAAATATTTTAGTTTCAGCTTGTTTTCAGTTCGTCCATTCGTCCTTGATTTAAATATTGACCCCATAGTGCCTAGTTAGCAAAACTTAACTTGCTCATAAGATGGACTTTAATTATTTTGTAATATATTTAATTTAAAATGGCTTGATATTAAGCAATCAGTAGATTTATACAATAATATTTTCAATAATAAAACGTATTTTAAAAAAAGTCACTTATGATAATATGACTCAAAAGCTTCGAATGGTAAAGTAAAATAAATATTGCAGTTTTCATAACTTTTAAAATATCTTGAAATTAAAAGGTTTTTTAGTTCTGAGTCCAACAAGAAACCATTTTAGTGTATTGAACGTTACCTCTTTCCCGATCGATCATGTACAATCATGTTATTGCATTAATATTTTCTAGGCAACTTTAGTATATTAAAAAAACAGTAACGTTTAAGACACACTACTTATGAAAACATTTACATTTAATTCGTAATAAATATTCTTTTAGGTCGCGGCAGTGGATCCTTTAGTGGTGGTTTACTTATTGGCCAATTTGGCACAAGAGATGCTTTCCGTTATATGGGTCTTTTAGCCGTCGTAGGAGGTATTGCTTACGGTATTTTGCACTTAATTTGGTTACGTAAATTTGATCACAACATGGATGATTTGGAGGAAGAGATAGAAGCAACAGAGACAGGAGAAACAGATAAATTAACAGAACCTTCGACCAAAGAACAAGGTACCTCCATGTCATTGGAACGTTTATCATTGATGATAAAATACAATCAAATCGGCAGCTTAACGTCCTTGCCTAGAGGTTCAAGGGTGAGTTTGCCAAAGCGAACAGAAAAAAGAAGCTTTAAAAATAATCTTTTAAATTATGAAAATTTCTTTGAAATAGGGTGACATACACGAGCATTTATCAGTACGTCGCAGTAGTTATAATGTTGAATCATTACGTTCGCCCAAGCATTATATTGGCAGTGCTTCAAAGGTGGATATTTTACGTTCTGCATTGGAAATAAATCACAAATCCTCAAATAATTCGGTGCTGAGTAAGAACGATAATCGCACCTCAAATCAATCATTGGGTAGAAATCGTGCTGACAGTGCACCCAAACTCAATCATACAACGATTAAAAATATTTCACAACCAGCCCTGGAGGCTGTTGTTCTAGAGGTGAGTTTTTTTTTTATAATTTTTATCTCATCAAAATTTTTTCCACTCTTATTCATTTATTTATAAAATTTAGATTTTGTATTTTGCTGTTGGCTTTTCAATATACAAAAAAAAAAAAAAATAATGGAGTTATAGAGCAAACTAAGCAAAAAACGAAACAAAAAAAAAAACAAAATGTAAAAAATATGTAGTGGAAGACACAACATGATGGTGGAATACTTTTTAAACTGTTTCCGTTAGATGAGTGATAACCTTTTCAAAAATATGATTAGTTGGTACTTCGCATCAAACGTTTTGTCTTGCAAAAAATGCAAATATTATGGATTTCTAAAGCTACGTTCACATTTATCAAATATTTGTCGAAAAAAACGTAACCGAGAAAAAAACTAATAATTTATTTCCTTTAATTCCAATATTTTTTCAATTTTGGGTTCGAATTTTTTAAAAACTGTATAAAAATACTCTTTTGGAGGAGAATTAATTTTATTTTGTAATATAAAAATCGTGTTAAATGACACTATCCCTAAGAAAAACTATTGGTTACGTTTTTTTGGGCAAATATTTGATAAATGTGAACGTAGCTTAAGTGATTTCATAAAAATTATCTTTTTGTAAAAAATGCAATTATGTATTTGGGAAAATCCCTTTTTCTTAAAAGGTTACTTTTTAAAAAACTTTCCATTTTTAACAAAAAGTTAGTTTTAAAAAAATTGTATTTATATGTTGCGGGTTAGCAATTCCTAAATGCATTTCGTTGGTTGCTATACCAACTCATCAGTAGATGTTTACCATTTATGTTTGAAAAGTTCCAAAATTTTGTAAAAAGTTAACTATTTTTTTTTATTTGCGTAAAAAACCTCCCCTTTTTAACAAATAGTTAAATTTTTTTTTTAAATATTGCGTTTTACAAACATATCCTTTATTTTACAAAACAGTTCCTTGTTATTACAAAAAACTTTCATTTTTGAAAAAGCGCCTTTTTTAAAAAAATCAAATTTTTTTAGATATATATTATTGTTCTTACAAAACATAAATTTTTCTTGCAAAAAGTGCACATTTTTTCCTAAAAGTTCCAAAACTTTTTTTACAAAAGGTGTCTTTTAACCAAAAAGTAAATTTTATTAAAAAAATTAAATTTTTTTTAAATGCTACCTGTTAAAAAAAAATCTCTATTCCTCAGAAACTTATTCTCTACAAAAAAGGAAGTGTTTCATTAAAATATTTATTATCCTATTTTTTCTCTTTTTTTAAAAAATCGATTTTTTTGTTTAATTTTAACAATATTTTTTTTTAAAGGTCCATTATTTAGAAGAATTTATATTCCATTTCCGTTTTACAAAAAGTGACTCTATTTAAACCGGAAACGGTGTCAAATCAAAAGTGGAAAATTTCATATGTGAGGGAATGTGGAAAATATGTGAGAGTATGTGCGATGAGAGATGAGGATTTTTGCCCCCCTAAATATAACTTTTTTTAAGGCTGACTAGCAATTTAAATATCTGTTGTGATTTTGCTCTGTCAAGTGTAATGATTTTGCCTGCTTTTCGAATGCATGACTTCAGACATGTACTTGTTTTTCAAATACACTTTCGCCAGCAAATTTACTTTTTTGTGTGGGTTAAAGGTATTCCTGACGGTATTTTGGCTACCGATTCTGCTTCTAGAAAAATTCCAAGCATATATTCTAGTATTCTTACATTTAAATTTTTGTTGTTGTTGTGACAGCCTTTAGTTGTTCATATCGCTCATAGCCAAAGGATAAATTTGGTTTTTGTACATAAAATTGTAACGGTTGGTTACTTGATATTCATTAGAACGCGTTGCTGTTCTTAATGTAGCAGTAGATGGGGAGAGGTGGGTGGTATCGCCATTTCATTTAAACAAACAGAATTGTAATGAATTTTGTGATTTTTTTTTCGGTTCGATTTTGTTTTCTGTTGCTGTTCAGTTTCATGTTTTGCAGAAGCGAAACGTGCAGGTATGCGAACAAAAAGGATAAATAAATATTTTACAAAACGTGGCAGTAGAAGTTTGATGTGTGTTTATGTGTGTGTGTGCGTATGTGGAAGACATTGTGATGCTGACCTTAAGGACTTCATGATGTTGATGCTTCTGTTGATAACGTTTGTTTGTTGCCTTTGTTGCATTATTTATTAGCATTTTGTTTGCCAACATTGTAAATACGGTTTTACCAATGTTCTGGAATTGTGTCACAGCTTATAAAGAATTAGCTAAACTTTATTGTTTGTTACACTTTCATACACTTGATAAGAGTTGAAACATATTTTGAAATTATGCAAAATTAATATGTATAAGAATTTTAAGATTTGTTTGCTAATATTGATTAGAACAAATTGAATAATATAGAAAGCATTTATCCTAAACAGGTATATGGGTAGGAAGTATTACTGTCTAGAGTCCATTTTAAGCCCTTTACGTTATTGTATTTAATAAGCAAGACAGGGCTGGAAAATACTAAAGGATGTATAACTTTGAGAGATTATTTTTATAAATATACGACTATTCTTTCGAATGGGTATAATTATAGGAAAATAATTGAAATTAGTGACAGGAAATAGCATACGAGAGTTAATTATTAGTTTAATGTATGCTAAACTCCACAATCTGAGTCAAATTTAAATTTTCAATTATGAAATGGGGCCTTTGTTTTTCCTCATGTGCCATTTTGCTGTCTCATTTTTATTTCTTTGCTTCAGTAAATTAAGTTTGCGTTTGAAAAATATATAATTCTCGTTTCTTTTTTCCATTCATGAATTTTATTATGAGAATTAAACTCCCATACAAAAAAGAGGAGTACATGAAATAAATACACATACTGATGAGAAATTGGTAGGATTTTCGTTGACAGTTTGTACAGCCATAGGTCCTGCTTAATATATGCGGGAGGAGTTCATTTCATTTTTCAGCAACCAATTTGTATTTGAAACCAAATTATTTCGAAAAATATTTATATCAAATAAGATAACTAAAGTTTCTGTTCAATTAAAATTATTATGTTCTCATTTCGCCACATTTTGTTGAAAAATTAAAATATATGAAACAAAACCGTTTAAATCCAATGAACCATCACTATGGCCAATTGCAATTGTTGTTTGTTATTTTCTTGACATTCCCATACCAATTTCTCTCGCCAGGACTCGAAATTGTTATTCATCTGTTTTCATCAAAAACGGATGTTGTGTTTTGCATTTGAACGTATATGCGCAGCGGAAGTTCAACAACGTTTCAACCTTTTAAAATTGTTATTTGTTACGCGTTTGATTTTTCCTTGCTTTTTTTTTCTGTTCTTTACCCCATCCAGTATGATTCGTTTGTTCGATAAGATTTTATTTGATTGTTTGATTTTTCTGTTCCTTTATTTTTATTTTCTTTACGCTGTTGATACTTATATTTGCTTTGTTTTTTTTTTGCCTTTTTTTCTGATTTTGATGCTGTTTATTTTCTGGATGAAGAAGAGAGAACATTTGCAATTCGTGTAGTGTTTTATGGGGGAAAATGGTGTTGAAAAATTGTTGTACTAGAAATATTTGTAAAATTGCGAAGCATGTTCATCAAATGAGTTTGGCTGAAAACAAATGTGTTCGTTAGGTTTTATTGTGAGTAGGAATTTAAATGAAAAGAGTCAAATATTGAGACAGATATTTTGTGATTCACATTGTGTTTTCAGTATAGGAAATGTTGTTTGTTAATTTTTTTCGATATACATACACGGCATGCATACATTCATACATACTTACATACATACATATTTGTTCATTTTAATAGAAATTTGTAATACACCGCTACACAATCCATAAATTAATTTTTGTATCACTCAAATTAACTTTTCTAGTATTTCTGTAATGCAATCAGATACATTTTTTATAGTATATATTCAATGCGTATGTTTTTAAAAACACGTGTTTTTCTTGAAACATTTACTGCGAAAAATATTTTTGTGAAACTATTTTAAAGAAAACTTTGTTCGTTAAGATCTTCTCTTTTATTTGTTAGTAGGGAAAATTGTTTGCTTAATAATTGCTTTCAGTACTGCCAATATTTCTGTGGCAATAAGGAAAAAGTGCTTAAGTCATATTTTTTAGTTATCTCGAAAAGCAGTTTTAAATGTTTAAGTGGTTTGTTAAAAATGTAATCGTTTTGTACTAAAAGTTCATTATTCGTTATTCGATTCTTTTGATTTTTTAACACATGGTTCTGTCCTCTATTAAATATATATATATAAAACTTGAAATTTTATGTTATAACATAAAATAAGATGTTATTCCATATGGGATCATTATTTTGAAAAAAAAAGCAGCAGGCAATTGTGCCAGAATTTTGTTAAAAATCGTTCAATAGAAACAAAACTTTGTCCAGAGATACTTTTGAATATGGAGAATACGATGGTAATATTAACTCAAAATCAACTTATCTCGACTTAAGCACTTTTTCCTTTTTGCCACAGATTTTTTTTATTAGATTTTATGTCCGTCTATAGTACGAATTACTTAAATGTATTCTTCTGCTTTAAAGAGTGGTATCCTTTCTTTCTTACTATAAAATTTCATCATACAAAAAAAAGAAATTAATCAAGATATTTTATGCAATAAATTTTTTATATAAAATAAAATTTAGTACTTGCAATTAAACATCTATCTTAATAGCAATTTTGCTTTTTCCTTATTTGTATGTCATTAACAATTTAAATACGAGTTCAGAATGCCACAACAACAACACAAAAAAAAAAACAATTTCTTCTTAATTGTTTATCTCTTCGTCTCATGTGTCAGTAGAATTTCGTAAATAATTTATCCCTTGACTTTTTATATGTAAAATCTTATAAAAATATTTTTTCGTTTTTTATTGCTGAATGCACTCATTAATTCGATACTTAAAAAGTGAACCGAACGGAATTGTTTCCGAAGAAAAAAAAAAGATTTGAAAAAATTTTTTAAACTCAATTTTGTTCACCCCATTTCATTTTTAAGGCCAATATTTAAAATTTTTCTTTTCCTTTTTACCGCTCCACATTTGCATATGACTTTTGAAGCATAAGAAGGGATACGGGCTTACATGAGTTTATTTTGCGTGTATCCACGTATGTGTTTTACAACTACATTTCAACATACATATTGAAAAACAATACATGCATACTCGTATAAATGCATGTATCAATGTTTTTTATGAATAATTGGCAAAAGTTTTGTGCACAGAAAAAGTCAGAAATGAAAATGAGAAAAAAATATTAAACCAGAAAAATATCTACGATGAAGAGAAGTTGAAAAATGGAAAACGCATGTATGAATAAATCCATGTACGACGGAGCCAGAGGATTTCATGTATTTATGGAGTTTTCTTGGTTTGATGAAGAGAAAAAAATTCATTAAAATAAAAATATAAAAAATAGCACGAAAAATTAGTATGTAATAAGAAAAAAATAAAAAAAAAACAAAAACACCAGCAATTTGCACATGTTGAGTCATTTTGCATCTGAATGACGATATGAGATGGTTTGTATGCACATTTCCTTTATTGCTGCGTTGTGTTAAAATGTTTGCAGAAAAGTTGATGGAAAAAGTAAAGGAAAACTCAGGAAATGTATTCGTATGTATGCTAAAGAGCAATAAAACAAAAGAAACAAATACTCGTAGGGTTAAAAATATCAGAAAACAAATATCAGAAAAGAGTAAAAAAAAAACCTAGGAGAGTTGTTTGTACGAGAAAAATCAGGAATTATTCACCTGAATTTTTTTGTTGAGTACAGTTTTTGTTAAGTGTTTTTAAGAGTTTTTTACTTTTGAAAATAATGACCGATTCTGCTAGGGGTGGCACAATTTTTGTGATCTCTTTTAATCTCTCATTATGCAGCCGATTAAAACAAAATAAACACCATTTGAAAGGTTTTCATATACAAAGTTGTACAACATGTATTTTAATAAAATCGATATAATATTTTGAGAGCTATTCGCGTTTAAAATTGATGCGGTTACATGATCACATATTTCTCTACTCTTTTTTTTTCAATTAGGATCAGCACTCAGGGTATGACCCCTACGTATGCAGTGCACTGTGCCGGAACTAAGGGAGAGGGATAGGGTAGAGAAGATAGATGTTGAAAATTTAGAAGACTTAATTCTTTCAGAACTCTGCTCTGCGTGTTATGTTAATTTTGAAGGCAGTGTTGAGGCGCCTCCGGTGTTAAGTAGACGCATTAACTTTGTTAAGCTGATTGGCAGACATTTTATTAATTGTTTTACTTCGCCGATGTTTCTGTTAACCGACGTAGGAGGGCGATGTTGTGTACATTAGCTTGGATAGCATTAATCGTTGTCGGAATAGTTTTTTAGTGACCAGTGCTATGCCTTCATGACTTAAATAGTCCGACAACAATTAATACAATGTCTCACTAATGTACATTAGATAAATTAATGATGTTGATTGACTTGATCTGGCCAGGGTTTGAACCCAGGTCCCAGGTTAATGTTTGCTTAGTAGTCAATGCGCTATCGTCTTCAGCCAAACCACCCTCCACCCTTGCTTGCATTAGATTTAAGTTAATAAATAAATAGTTTGTGAATGCATGTTAGGTTAGGTTGAAAAGAGTAGTGTGAAACACACATCCACTGGGAGACCCAATTGGATCCATAGTGATTCCCTTCATTTTTAATTTATTGACTAATTAGTCTCCTTACTGCCCAAGGAGAAACAAGGAGCCCATATCATCCATTCATCATTCAGCCAGTTAATTCCCATGATAAAGCCCCTTCGCGATATCACTAATGCCCTCATGGAAACGTCTACTCAGCCATCTTTGCCTTTGCCGTTGCAGCAATGACAGATGATGCTCTATAGTTTCTGGCTATTCTGCTTCCCCACACATCCTACAGAAATCCAGAGTACCATTTTCCCATCTGGTGGTCCTCCATCTAACCGAGAAATGGCCAGTCAACGCGCCTACTTAGACTTGCATGTTTGTGGATTATATTTTTGCAAAGAAAATAATAGAATGAAATTTTATCTACTTTGAATTTGTGTCAGGAATGGGAAATGGGTTTTTTGATTTTGTAGGAATATTAAAAAATGCCAATAAAATTTTAAACGCACTTAATTTGAAGTAAAATTCTTTGTATGCCGACCTAAAATCTGATAACAGAGTAACGCACCGACAACAATATTTTTTCTAGTGGTCTGATACATATCGACTAAACACTGTTCGTTTTTCCTTCTGCTTGCCTTAATATAAAACTTTTCCTACTTAAATTACAAATCATATTTGAACTTACAGTTACCAGATTTTTAAAGAAAACAAAATTATATTAAAAACCTTAAAAACTACTGTTAAACAAAATGCTCAATAAGTGTTTTAACAGAAAACAGCAAAATGGGAGCAACAAAACTGAAATAATCAACTAAAATAAAAAAATAAATAAATTTTTTAGTGTCACAGATCTTTGCATATGCAGCAATTGATGGCAGCTGCTACAAAAAATAAAACGTTGTAACAAAATTTGGTTTTTTTGCAATATTTTTCTTGTTTTGTTTTTTTAATATCTTTTTTTTTTTTGTTGCTAACTTTCATATCTTTTTTGCTATGAGTTTTTAATAAATTTTTTATATTTTCTATCTATTTACAAAATTCAAATGAAAACGCAATTCTAATGAAATACAGGGTGTAGAGTCAACTTTTTTCCCCAGCCGTTTGAAAAAATATCCAAGTGGTTTATTAACTGCAATGCCAGCAGTGGATTTGTCTGTCATACCGAGCTCTATGCTAATGGTAATGTATGGCATGCTTTTTCTTTTCAAAAATATATTAAAAACAGAAAACACATACACATTCACATTTATATAGAAATTTTACGCGCTATCACACACATGCTACATTTTCCCCCACCGTAAAATTCCATGCAAAAGTTTAACTATTTTTGAATCAAGTGCCGAGCTCCACTAGTGCTGCATGATTACGATGTTGTTGTGCTGTCTTAAGTAACCCCAAATCAGATAAAAATTTTACCATAAGGCAAAGTGCAAACGAACATAAAGTTCTTGTGTAGAAAAAAAAACGAGAAGAACTAACGTGAAGGAAAATTACAAAACATTTTCATAAGGAAGAATAATTTCTTTTGCCAGCAATTATCTAGAGAAATGACAAACTAAAAGTACAAACGATTCGTTTTCTTTGAATGCAGAATTTATGGATCTTGTAGAAAAGTGTGAGTGTGTGAGTTTGTGCGGCTTAAGTACATGTCTATGTGTTTTTTTTTTAAAACGCTTGTACATTTGTATGATAGATGCATTCATATGCATTTGCATGATTACTAAAAATAAGTACTTTCGTTAATCCATTGAGAGCTGCAGCTTAAGTGAGCTAAACTTGTTTAAGATCTTATAATTAAAAACAAATGTAGGATGCAAGAAATAATATAATGTAATACTAAAATATCTACTGTTATATTGTTCTGCAGCAAAATCACTCATATCTTTCAGTGTTTCATGCCATTCAGTGTTTCATGTAATTCAGGGAGGAATTTTTGTAAAAGTTCTACATCGTTAATTATTTCACACGTTCCCCCCTTCTATACGTTCAAGATTTTTTCTGAAAAATTAATTATATTATAGAAGTAACCTACATCGAGCTTCAAGACGTTCAATATCTTACTTGCGAAAATATGTTAATATCAATCATTTTTTTATTAAGGCGTGAAAAATATTTGTTTACGTCAAAACTTTTAAGGAGTAAATAAAAAATAAATTAAAAAAGTGGGCGTAAAAGTGGGCGTGTTGAATTTTTATTTACCTAAAAATATTAATTCGATTATTACGAAAATTAAAAAAAATTTGAAAAAACGGGTTTATGCAATGACCGTCTTAGATAAATAAAAAAGTGGGCGGACGTAAAAGTGGGCATGGTACATTTTTATTTAATTTTTGAGGGTGGTGTTGGCTGAAGTGGTTAGCGCGTTGACTACTAAGACTTCGAACCCTGGCCAGAGCAAGTCAAACAACATCATTCATTTCTCATCATGACTATTTAGGTCATGAAGGCATAGCACTGGTAACTAAAAAACTGGTCCGACAGCGATTGATGCTGTTCCAAGCTAATAACAACATCGCCCTCTTTTGTCGGCTAGCAGAAACATCGGCGAAGTAAAACAATTAATAAAATGCCTGCTAATGCCGCTTAACAAAGTTAATAAGTCTTCTTAACAACGGCGACGCCTCAAACCTGCTATAAAAATTAACATAACGCGCAAAGCAGAGTTGTAAAAGAGTTAAGCCTTCTAAATTTTCAACATCTATCTTCTCTACCCTATCGCTCTCCTTGAGTTTCGGCACAATGCACTGCATACGTAGGGCTCATCCCCTGTGTGTTGGTTCTAATTAAAAAAAAAAAAAGTATTAATTCGATTACTACGAAAATTAAAAAATTAAAAAAAAACTGGTTTAGCCAGTGTCCGTCTTATGATGTTTTCTTTTCTACAAAAAATTGCTACATCTCCATGCAGAAAATGTACTTTGGTGTTCGTTTCTTAAAAATGTTTTGCTCTCTAAAAGTGCAGTGTGTTTGATTCTAAAAAATTGGAAGGCATTCCAATTTTTGCCCCGTTAAAATCAAAAAATCAAAACTTAGCTGCCAGCTGTTGAAAACAGGGCGTTCCACTTTTTCAGTTCTAGTGAAATAATAAGCTGCATTATTACAAGGTTGGCAAGACATTTTATATATGTAGCTTTCAAAAAGGTGCAATTTTGTGTGTAGAAAAGAAAACACCATTAGATTAATAAAAAAGTGGGCGTAAATGTGGGCAAATGCATAAGTTGAGCTATGACGACAAATAAAAAAAAATAGATAAGTCAGGTCAGTTTAGCCGTTAACAACTGATGCGGTTGGCAACTAATGACATTTGATTTTTATTTAAATAGAAGATTAATTTTAAAATTAAAAAATAATTTTTTTAGTTTATTAAAAAAAATCCTCATATATTTTTAAAATTGTCGAATAGAAATTTTGTTTAATACTATCACAAGTTTTCTGCAGTTACCATCCTGCAATTAGTGGTTAATTAATGTCTTGCCATTTCTATGCCACTGTATTGAGATTCTTACAAACATTTTATTGGCGATGGGCAAAAGTACATTTCTCAATTATTCGAAAATTTCTATTTCGGAAAAAATTTTCTCAATTTAAATTTACATTAGGCAAGTGCTCTCGGGCACTGCATTTGATTTTAGGTTGTAAAGCTTCGAGTCAGGTTACAGCGATACATTTTACTCAAGCCAAATAAGACTAAAGCAGCTATTAGATTTTTAAATTGTTGTTTCGTTGTTCTGATATGATTTATTTTCTAAGACAATTAGGATTGATTTGAGAAAATTCGTTAAGTTTTTGAATATAAAATGAAATATTTCTTATTAACTTTTTTTTCACTTTTTATTACCACATAATCATAAGATATATTATATAACGATTGTTATGTATATACTTAGGAAAATTAAAAGCGATCCCACATATTGAAGTTAATCTTACGACTAACTATTTGAATCAAACTTAAAATCATACTTATAGACAAATTGGAGATAAAAAGTTGTTCTTTATCACTAGATTCTAGCAGAGAAATTTCTAATCTTTACCAATAAAAAAAAAAAAAATAAATGCCTTGTATACTTAGCTTAGTTTGGGAACACTTTGTATTTATCTTCTTCAATATCATAAGATTTCACGGAAAATAAAATTTTTAATGATCTGCAGCTAAAAGTTGTTTTGAATTTTAAAAAATATCCTTTGATGTTTTATATGAAAAAATTAGATGTTTTATGTGTTAAAAGCTCGTGATATTTTTTTTGTACAACAAATTATATTTGATCCAACTGGCACCTCTCCAATGAATGATGTATGTATACACCAACTTATACAAACTCACATACATATATATGTACACATGTACATACATACATTTACCTAAATTCTCTATCTATGTAGCAGTCGTATGTAGAATATTTAAACAGAAATGTAGAAAAATGTACTTAACTTCTTATTGCCTAAATAGTTTAACATTCATTTGCATGTCACATACTTTAATATTTTTCTTAGTTGTTTTTTTTTTACTCTCTATTTGAAATTCACGAAAGAATATTTTCTATTTGAATTAAAAGAGAGACTGACTAGTTGCTGTCAATAGAATATTATATTTCTTTTGAAAGCAAAGTTAATATACATTAACATTTCGAAGTTACTTAACAGTAAATTATTAAAATCTAAGCATTTTGTCTTATAAAAGTTAAAATTCATTTAGAATTTAGAAATGCAAATACGAAGGCAAAATGAATGCGAAATAATGATTATGATAATGATAATTCTAAGTTTGAGTAATAATTATTTTATCAATAAAAAAAAAACTTTATAATTTTAACAAAACTTGTGTTTCATTACGCAAGTAAAAGTGCTGAGAAGAAACTATTCAGACCATTGTATTTTATATGATGATTTCAGCGCCTCAATAACTGACAAATATTTTCAATTAAAAAAAAAAACAATTTTGGGTAACGTTCAATACATTTCATGAATTCACATTGTTGTTGATTGATGAAATATTTTCAATGTAGATTTTTGAAATGTTCAATATCTGGAACCACATGTCTATATTTTCCTAACATGCTGCAAATACAAAGTAACGTTCAATACATTTTTAGAATTCCCAATATTGTTGATTAATGAACAATTTTCCCAATGCAAATATTTGAAATGTTCAATATCTTAAACAATATTTATTTATATTCCTAACATGTTGCAATTAAAAAGTAACGTTCAGTACATATTTGGAATTCCCAATATTGTTGATTCATGAAAAATTTTCTAAATCTAAATATATGAAATATTCAATATCTGGAACCACATGTATATATTTTCCTAACATGCTGCAAATACAAAGTAACGTTCAATACATTTTTCGAATTCCCAATATTGTTGATTAATGAACAATTTTCCCAATGCAAATACTTGAAATGTTCAATATCGGGAACAATATTTATTTTTATTCCTAACATGTTGCAATTAAAAAGTAAAGTTCATTATATTTCTCGAATTCCCAATATTGTTGATTTATGAACAATTCTCCCAATGCAAATATTTGAAATGTTCAATATCCGAAACCACATGTACATATATATTTTCCTAACATGCTGCAAATTCAAAGTAACGTGCAATACAGCGGACAGAAAACTTCGTACATTAACAATTGTTGAAATAAATATTTTTGAAAATTTTTGGTATGTATTTACTCTCGTTGATTTCTTTATTTGCAAAATAGTAAGGAGTTAATTCCAAAAATGAGGTGTATCTCCGTATCTAACTCTTATTAATGTCACTATTTTAGTCCAGCAGGTTTTAGGTATTTCCACGGACTATGTTGTGTTTGCATTAAGAGTATACATACGTGATAGCTATTTTCAATATTATAGAATAATTTAAAATAAATTCCATAATTTTTCTTCATGCTCATAAGCATTATTAGTATAATTTATTTGTCTATATTTTTAAAAAAATCTTATACTGAATGAGAATTATATTTTTTACTGAACATTTTTATAATATATGTATATAATATATTTTTCATCTATTTTTTAATCTTTTTTTCTTGGATTTATTGTTTTAGCATTTTTATGCAAAATAAAAAAAAATGATTGGAGCTGCAAAATATTTTATTGAATGCAAATTGTATCATGTTCTTGTCACTACGAAAAAAACTACATGTATGTTTTTTTTTTTTGCATTTTACCTTTCGACTTGCAGCTGGAATATCAACATATTGTATATTTCTTTATTCATTTTTTGTGTTTGTTGTTTTTGGCAATACGGCTGAACAAATAAATTTTCGAAACAAAAAAATTTATTTTTATAAAAGATTTATTGCTGCTGTCAAAATAAAATTCACAAGAGATTTTTAGCGTTTGAAACGTTTTAATAAAAAACAACTCCCACCCTCAAAATCTTCGTATAACAGAAATAATATTTTGTATGATTTGAACAAAAAAAGTGGAATTTTAAAATAAAACCATTTGCCAATTTGGGTAATATTGTTATAGTAACCATATTTGTGAGAGAGTGTATATAAAATGTGTAGATAAATGGAAATTTGTTTTGTGAAAAAATTACAAAAAAAAAAAAAATTATCACAGATTTTCGCAGATATTTTTGTTTGAAAAATAAATCTCCTAGAAAATATAACTAATTGGTTTAGGTTTTGCGCCGTAGGCATTTTTAGATTTTTAATAAAAATTAAAAAGAAAACTATAAAAAATATTATAATCAAATCAGCTGGGGCAGGGGGCTTGTTGTTTAAAATCAAAAGGCTTACATACTTACATACATACATACATATGTATGTACATATTAAATTTCATATTTTTAAACATAATTAAAGACGACAGCAATATAAAGTTTTCGATAAATCTTTAAACTTTCAATACTTAAACTTTAAATATCAATTATTGAATACAAACACTTACGTACTTAACCTTACATGCATATTCATGCATCCACATAAATAAAAAAATCATTGAAAAAGAACACATTTAACTTGAGTATTAGAATTAAGATGTAATCTACAAAATAAAGAACTTGTTATTGTAGTTTTTCAATTTTATTCACTTTTGTTGTTGTCTTAAAACAATTTTTGTGTCTGTTTTTGTTTCCTTTTTTTTTGGCTAAGAAAATTTCTTTTATGCAAAAGAAACCAATTTTCTTTAAAAATAATAAAAAATGAGCAAAGAAAATCTCTACAAAGTACTTACAACAATAAAAAACCAACAATCATAACAACTGGTATTGTAAGTAGACGGACAGACAGATGGACAAACACACAAAGTAAAAAATTTAAGAAAATATAATGAAATTTTTATGAAAAAATAAAATAAATTTTATTATTTTATAATATTGTTTATAGCAAATGTTTTTCTTATTTTGTTATTGCTTTGTTTTGTTGTTGTTTTTTATATTCTTCACTCTTGCTACTTGATAAAAACTTGACAGCAGAGTAAACACACTGTCATACTATAGATAAAAAATATAGGAATATGTATGTATGTATATACCTATCTACAGTTAGTGTGAAAAGTATTCGTAGTTAAGTTTGTAATCCTACTAATATTATATATGTGAAAGATTGTATGTTTGAATGGAAATTCTATTTTACAGACGGATAACATGTGATACAGATTAAAACATCAGGTACTTTTTGGGGTTTGAAAAGGGTACAAATCGCTAAATTTGGTAGTTTTTATTTATGTACTAATATTTTATAAATTTTTTTATAAGTTAACTTAATTTGTGGGCGTTGAAATGAGAAAATACTGCTTGTTTTAGTACTTTTTACTATTGGTACTTTTTCATTTTGGTGCTTTTGGACTTTTGGTACTTTTTCGCTTGAGAAATTCTCTTATTGGATTTATTTTAAATTTGTTAAGCGGATAGAATGAGACTCAGATTAAAATAAAGTTTACTTTTTAAAGCGTAAAAATGGTAGAAATTGGTACTTTTAGTGCTTTTGGTACATTTTGTTTTTTTTCTTTACTATTTGTTTTGATCTTACGTAACAGCTGAATAGCATATTTAAATTTTTACTATCGTTGTATACATTTTAATACTTTCATTACACACTGCAAAAAAAATCGTAAGTCGTAAAAAACAAGAAAACAATTTAATGCAAAGGAACTTTAAACAAAAATAAAGTTAGAGAAATAAAAAAACGTAACAAAGAACTTTTTCTTTATTTAAAATATTTGGCAAAAAACCACCAACATCATCATCAGCATCATCATCAACACCATAACTGCATTGCCATTCATTACCAGCACTGTCAGCTACCAAAAGAATTCAGCAGGCGGGCAAAATAAACACACAATTCTACACTTGAATCTTGGAAAGGTTCAGAGCGGGGAAAAGAACAAAAAACAAAAAAATCAAAAATCATTTAAAGATATAAGAAAAACATCATGTTGTGTGTAAAAATTTAAATAAAAAAAAGAAGCAAAAATAAAATTTACTAAAGCGTAGCAACAAGAACAAAAAATAAAAAACAAGAAACGAAAACAAACAAAATGGCATGACAAAACAAAAGAAAAACAATTGAGGAAATAAGCATTTGTAATGGCGGAAAAAATTCTATTTTCACAATGAATTTTGTTTACAAAATTCACGCTCGTTTGTTGTGTGCTGGTATTTTATTTTTTTTTTTTTGGCATTTGTGTGTGTTGTTTTTTTAATAGAAAGAGCAGTGGTAGTAGTCAGGGGAAATGACAGCAACATTTGAAGAATTTATTGCATAACCTTAATAAATAGAAATAATAAGTTGTAAGCAACAACAACAACACAGACGGAAATTAAACCTGTTGGCTGCCTTTGGTGATTTTATCTTTTCGTTTTTTAGCTACAAGCTGTACTAGGACAAGGCTTACTTACGGTTCTATAATAATATTAGGGAAATCTTAACTGCGAGGTACTCTTGTTCAAAGTGGTCACAGTTTTTAAAAATGGTTAAAGGGCGAGAACGATACTTTGTTAACCCTTTTATTTGCACATTATGCTGCCGACTAAGATAAAAATACAACATTTCAACGATATTTGTTTGCAAATGTTAACAATTGGCATATATTTTGTAATAATCAATAAAGTAACTGATGCGCTCAAAACGATTAAAACTGCGCACTTAGTGTCGGAGCCATAAAAATATACAAATATGTATGTATATATGTACATAAGCGTGTATGTATGTATGTCAGTATACATATAGCTAATATATAAAATTCTCGTGTCACGATGTTTGTTATCGAACTCCTCCGAAACGGTTCAACTGATTTTAATAAAATTTTATATGCATATGTGGTAGGTATGAGAATAGGTTCTAAGGTATATTTTAAATCGCTTGGGGTACTAGGAGGGAAGGGAGGGGGCAATTTCTGTATTTCCGAAACGTCTTGACCGATTCTTATGAAATTTTTTATGCATATTCAGTAAGTCTGACAATCGGCTACTATCTATTTTCCAAACTGTTTGGTGTCAAGAGGGGGAGGGAGGGGGCAATTTCTGTATTTACTTAACACATTCGTTATTTTTTATATAACACCCAAAATATGCACTAAAAATATTTTGTATGGCAAAACAAGATTTGCCGGGTCATCTAGTATGTTTATATATATATATCTGTATATAAAGTTAAATTCTTTCTTACATAAAATGTTTGTATATATCTTTCTATGTTAATTTCTAAATTTTCAGCGTATGATTAATATTAAATCCATAATATAGTGCTCATACGCCTTCAACATAATAAAAGAATTTAATATTAAATTGTAATAAATTTTTCTTTTGCTGTTTTTTCTTTTCTAGGATCAAGATCAAGTTCGTATACCCGAAGAAACTGAACTAAACAATTCGAAATTGACTGTCAATAGTGCAAATGGCAGCAGCAATGCCATCGAAGAGAATCAAACCAAACAATTGTATGGTAATGGCAAAAGTATAAAAGATGAACAAACTGACAAAGATTGTGCCACATGATTTTTAATTTTCTTGTTAAATTTTTAAATTAAAACCATAAGATAAAGCAACAAATTCACAAAAAATTTGTGAAAAAAAAAAATTTGAAACAAACCAACCAACAGTAAAATTTAAATATAAAATAAAACGAAAGTGATATTTAAAACAAATGAAATTAATCGACATAAAATCGCTTAAAGATTTTCAACCAATTTTTTCCATATAATTTAATTAAACAAATTTATTGAACAAAAAATATATAATTTTCATATGGTTTTCTTTGGAACCAATTAAAATTCATTAACTTGTTAAATGCATTATAAATTATTTATTAATAAATAAAATGATCGAATTGTTAACACAAAAAAAAACAAAAAAGGCAAAACAATAAATTATTAATATATTGTTATAAATAATTGAATCAAAACTTAACAGTATGATAAATGAATGACAGAGTTATTAATAAATGTTTGTTGAAATTTATAAATGTAATAAATGTATTAAAAATAATATTGTTTTATTGAGCAGATTAACAGTTGTAGAAATGGATTAAAATCTCGCTTAATATTTTTGTGCCGCTAAGCTGATTCGAATGTTAAAAGTATTAATAGATTAATAAAATAATGATGCTGTTAAAACTCTCGGCATTTGTTGCAAGAGTATTTTCGAGCAGGTCACATATTCCGATCGGAACGATTCCTATTCAGTAATTGGATTTCGGTCGTTTTTCTTCAGTCTTTTTTTCTTCTTTATATTTCGGATTTACATTAATACAGTTTTTTTTAAACTATAGGCGTTTGTTTAATTAGGTTTTTTTTCTTGCAAAGCTCACATTAAGCTCTTTTTTAATAACACCCAGCAAAATCTTACGTGACAAGAAAGTAGTTTAATCATGTGTTTGAATGGCTACGAACTGGTTCGATTTAGATGAATCAGGCATGATTTTAACACAGGCGTGACATTGGAGATCATGTGTTTATACACCAATTTAAATAAAAAGGAATACTTCAGAATGCATGAACGAAACCAATGCAAAATCGATGATTTATATCCGTTTTTTCATTGGTAAAATAAATCAGTTATTAAACATGACAGATATTTTTCATATGAAACAATTGCAGAAATAAATGAGTTTTTCAGGAGTTCGACAATGACAATTATAATGAAATCTATGAATACATTAAGAACGCATTATAAAAAAATACATTCTTAAGAACTCATGAAAAATCACTTCTTTTAGAACCCATTCAATTTTATTTTGCTGGGCATTCATAGTTTATTTTGCGGACGCTCCTAAAAGTATTCATATTTTTTTTTTTAGGTTTTACTACAAATGAAGTTAGTAGAAAATTGTCGCCAATGCCAATACATTTTGCCTATCAGAAGTGTTTTAATTACAAACAAAATTTTCGGTTTCTAAAAAAAATTTTTCGGAATTTAAATAACTTTCGGTAGGAAATGATTTCTGTAAAATGGCTCATTAGTTGCATTAATTGTTCAAATGGTTGTGATACAAACAGATTGTGATTGTGAGGGTCAAAAACAGGTCAATATGATGAGATCGTGTGATAGAATGGAGCATTTTTTTTATGAATAAAAACTTTTTGTTTTTGTAAAACGAAAATAATCCTGCATGTGCAGCACCGTTTTAGTATGCAAAAGGTTGCACTGGTATGGCTTTTGTTATGAATATAAAAAATATATCAATTTAATATTCAATTTAGTGTTTCTATTCAAATTTATGAAAACAATTGAGTAGCAGCCATATCACAAAACACCATTACGATCGAAAGGTTTTTTAATTCCTAAAGTTGCGACTTTAAAAAACTTTAGTAATAAAACCACTTTTCAAATTAAAAACGGAATTGACAAAATCATTATTTTCTAACTTTATTTGCAGTACAAACGTGCATACATTTAAGAGTGTTTGAAAATTTTTTATCATATGTTTTGAATGTTTATGAAAAAGCCTAATATGAGCTTTGCAAGTAAAAATAATTTAAACAAATGTATATATGTAGGTGTAAAAATATTAAAATATAAAATATAAACGGAATGTGAAGAAAGTGAATTTAAAACGATGGGAATATAAGTACAACATTGAAATCTTTCCGATCGGAATGTGTGACATGCCCTTATATGCTAATTGTGACTACTCTGAACAAAGCTTTCTAACATGATAGCAGTGACGATAATGGTGTCTGCGTGTAGTCACCATTATTAATTGAAATTTATTCTCTTAGCAAGATTGTAGTTTTGTTAAAAACAAACGCCGAAAAAATATATATTAAAATTTTCGAGTATCTAAATTTATTATTTTTTTAACTTCTTCGTCGTCTTCTGTTTAATTTTATCTGCATATCTTTGTTTGCTTTTGTTCACAGATAAGAAAACAGCAAACAGTTGAAAAAATAAGTTTTCCTTTTGTAAGAAATTTACCAGCGCATTTTTATCAAGTTGCACGCTTGTCATTTTCTTCTTTATAAGAAGTTTCAAACTAAAGTTAATTTTCTTTGTTATTAATTTTTGTTTTTCGTACGAAAATAAAAATCTTTCTTTTACTTTTGCAAAGGGAAAATAAAATAGCAAAAAATTTTAATTTCTACAAAAAAGTTTGTATAAATATATTTTTTGAACTCTTATATTTATAAATACAGACTTAATTGTACTTGTCAGGAATATGTAGCACATTTTTGCATTTTTAAATTTACTTGAATATTTTCATTTCAGAATTGCATTTCTATTAATTTTAAAATAAATCTTGTTAAACTTTAGTTGATTTGTTAACATTAATGTTTATTTTTGTTTGAAATTCATTTGATTGGCTTTGTGTTTTTTATTATTACAGATGACAGCAATTTATTGAATTGGTTAAAGTTAATTTACAACTGAGTGATACTGCTATTGGCAAAAACCCATATTAAAAGGGAGTGAAAGCCAGAACTATGAATGTATCCAACCACTGCTATAACAGACCGTATACTTTGTATTTGTCAAAGTGTCAAATTAAAACTGTCACCACGACATTAATATTGACAAATATTTCGAAAATCCGATTACACTGTACAATAAATTCAAGGACGGGAAGGAAGGGAAAAGTGTAAGTGTTTTAATGTTTTTTGCGTGCGTTTATATCTGTGTGCCGCTTGGTAGTGACGCTCAACTGTTAGTCTTACGCTCGATCCATAGATCTGGTGTGTTTCCCCTTGCAAATGGGAATTTAATTCTCACGTTTATTAGAAAAAATGTAAAATATCCAGCGAAACATTATAAAACTCTCAGTATTCGCAATTTGGGTCTTTGTGCTTTTTTCATAAAGTAGGGAGGGACTCAATGCTCTTCTTTAAAGGATTTTTAAAATTTTTTTTTTAATTTTTGTGGGGAAGCTTCGTAGCCGCCGTGCAAACCAAATTTTAATTTCCATTATTTGATGTTGGTTTCTCATGGAATAAAATGCAAGTTTCTGCAACACCTCTGCGGTATCAACGTTGGCCGGTGGGGGGGGGGGTGGGGGGGGGGCGTGCTGTTCATTTTTTTGTTTATGGAAAACATGTATTTTCAACTAGTTGTTTTGTTCTGTTACAGACCATTCTGTTGAAAACAGAATTTTACTTACAGTTCTAAGTGACAGCAAGAGACAGCTACTTGTTTTTTTGAATCAAGCATCAAATTAACGGGTAATCGATGAAAAATTTTTATTATGACCGCCGTCATCGACTTTAAAGCACATTAAAACATAACGATTTGTAATAAAAAAAATTATATTAATGAAAAATTTAAAGTCACTAAAATTTTTTAAAGTTATTCAAACTGATAATTAAGACGGTGCACCGTTTTAAATTTGTGAACGCCGCCGCCGCTGATTATATATATATATATATATATATATATTCGGCTATGTTTTTGCTGCCAGAAACAGCTGATATGTTTTTACAGAACTTCTAACTACAAAAATTCAACAACAGAACGGCACAGAACAGAACAGAAAAGAAAGTAAAAGTCAAAACTAATGAGGCCTTGAATAAGTTTTTCTCTAATTTTACTTGCTTAACAGCAATAACACAATTTTTTCTATATTTGGATGTAGCAGAAGTGCAGCAACAATGTAAAGGAACAAAAGAGAAGAGAGAGATTTATTTGGAATGTATTTTGTTTTTTGCACTTATGTAACTGTTATGTTTTATTTTCAATTTATATGAATTCATTAAAATTTACCAAACGACGTTTATTATTTGCATCTAGAATACGGTCGATTGTGTTGTTATACTAATTATACGATGGTCACATTATGCGTGAATATTTTCTATATATTTTTCACTTTTTAAATTTATTACTTAACTTTAAGTTATTTATGTGCAACAATCAACTGATACAATTATTTGATTCATAGTAAAAAATTTTAAAAATTACAATTTTCCGTTAAAATAAACATTTTATTTATGGCAAAAATAATATATTACTGACCTTAATTAGCCTGATAAAATAATATTTTTCTGAACATGTAATAAGTAAATCAAAGTATTTTTTTTTAAATGAATTCATTGCTGTTATTTTTGTCAATTAAATATAAAACATATTGTTCAATATAAATTAAATGCATTTTAATTAAGAACGCTGTGTTTTTAAAGGGAATGCCTTCAGCGAGACTGTAAAATTATATGTGTAATAATTTTAATTAAATATATAGTATGTTTTTAGCTGACAGTTTTTTCAAAATATTTAATTTATTAGTGATTTAAGCTGCGCTTTTACTTAAGCATTTTGTAATTGCTTAACTAGAACACTTGATTCGTGTTGTTTAGTTTCATTAAGGATGTGTTTTGAAGGACAATTTTCATCTATTATTTTCATTTCAATTCTTTTCAAATTTCTAATATTTTTAGCTTCCGCTAATTGCACGAATTAAAGTAATTTAGTGCTTCTCTTACTAAAAAGTCATTACAAATAAATTTTTCTTTAATTAAGAGCGCATGTGATTAAAGTGCACTTACAAAATTTTTTTCCCTCCCTAAATTGTGTTAAAAAACTTTTTAATTAAATTCAATTTGTTGCTATATAATTCAGTTTTAACTTAAAAAAAACAACTCTAAATATGTTTTTCTACATTTTATAATTGATTTGTTGGCAGCGTTGTTGTATTAGGCTGGGAAATTTATTGAACAGTAAAACTGATTTAAGTGTAAATAATAAAGCAAAATAAATTCATAGAATGGAAGCGATAATTTCCTAAACTAATGTAAGTACCAAAATAATTATTTTATGGGAAATTTGTTCTATAGAATATTTTGCCAGATATTAAAAAATAGCTTGAAATAGTTGGGTTTTTAGTCAACATCATCTTAGGCTTCCTATTAAGTAAAAACGAAATAAAAATTAAAAAAAAAGTATGTATATTTTGCTTAAATAGTTTTCTTGCAAGTTCCCATTTAAATTAAATTAATTAAAATAATTCCGTTTGGGAATTTCCGCTCCACTCCGCTCCACTCCGCTCCACTCCGCTCCACCCCTCTCCAACCACTCTCTAGTTCATGTTAATAAATATTTTGTGTTTAAACAATTGCTTAAGTAGATTCCTTTATTTGTAAAATTTTCAATTCATATTTTTTCAAGTTTTATTTTCACTGGCAGTTGTTTTATTCGCTCCATCAAATACGTAATTGAACAATTCTATTAAGCCGATAGAGTAGAGACGTAGAGGCCAACAATTTTCTCGTACAAACCTAACAAAAAAAATTGTATTTAAGTGTTTTTTTTTTTTTGAATGTAGAAGTATGCAAATATGAGTCCTTGTTTTAAGGATGCTTGGTGGCGGGGTTTTATATTTTATTTCGTTCTCTACATTTCACTACAATTCCTTCTCGGTTTTTTGCTCTTTGCAATTTTTTGCAATATATTTTTTTTTTAGAAATTTCAATGTCTTTGTGTTTTATGTCGAGTACACTTGAAAAATGAAACTAAATAGTCCTGTTATGGCAACATATCCGGTTGTATGTTAAGTTTTGTTTTGGGCTTTTAGTACTCGTATTCATGAGCGGGTGTGTGTGAGTTTTAAAGAGTAGAATTTTCAATTGAAATTAAAAATATGCGTTTCTGTTTACAAAACAATTATTCAAATTTTTGTATTGTTTTATTTGTGTTTTATTTTATTGCGCGAAAGTTAGAGCGTTTCGCTGCGTGAATGTGCTTGTGTGTGTGCTTTGTAGTTTTCTTCACCGCTTTTAGCAGCCAATAATTTTCATTGTTATTTATTATTTTTGCTTTTAATGAAAACTCAATAACGAGAATTTACTAAGGAATTTGTAAAAAAAAAATTGCGGACTGACGCAATTTTCTGAATAAACTGATGTTTTTTAAATTGAAATCATTAATTTAAAAAATGTATGCAATTCTTATACAATTTATTATTGTTTTCCTGCTTCTTTGAATATTGATAACTACCTTTAAAGTGCACGATTTAAAATTAAAATTGTAAAGTATTCTTCTCGAATAAATGGCCAAAGCACGTTTAAATAAAACTGCCGACTTCGTTGACTACTAAGCCCTCTAAGACTGACAAGTTCGATTCCTGGTCTGAGCAAGCCAATCAACATAAGAAATTTCTCTAATGTGCATTATTGTGTGATTGTATTAATTGTTGTTGGACTATTTAAATGGTGAAGGCATGGCACTGACAGTTCCTAGCTAATGAACATCAAAACGCCCTCCTTCTTCGTTTATAAGAATCGTCGGCGAATTGAAATAGTTAATTACTTAAGAACTTTAATGCAACTACTTACCACCAGAGTCGCTGTAACACAATAGTAGAGTTGTAAAAGATAATTAAGTCCTCTGCAACATATTCACCATCTAACTTCTCTACACTATTCCTTTCTCCCTAGTTTTGCCATAATATATTGAATAAGTAGGGATCAAGAGAGAGATGAGAGCTGATCATACAAAAAAACATATTTTTAAGTTTTAAAAAACTTTATATGAAATGTGGGAAAATCAAAAATTAAAAATATGTATTTTAATTATTTAATCAGCAAAAATATGACGAAAATTATCTGAATATAAAAATTTATTATAAAAACTGGACGTTATTACCTTTCCAACGGTATATAATATGTACCTAGTATTCAGCAAGTCACAAGACCCTTAATAATATGTACATTCAATCAATGTAAGACTGTCAATAATCCTTACTATGCGCTTCTCAAAAACTTAATCTTAGCTAAAGCGTATGATAAAACATTTTGTTTAATATATAGCGCGAATTATTTTGGGGTTTTCGTTTCCAAACTTTATTTAATCTATAGGTATGTATGTGTTTGTGCTTATGTATTTAAAAGTTGTATACGTGTACAGTGGTCACTTAAGCGCTGAAGTAAACATTTGATTTTACCAATTTTGAGCGAACATAATTTGTAAAAGACATATTAAAGGATTATAAAAGTTTTCCACCTCTAAGGGTATATTCTGGTAACTTATGAGGTAAGTAGCAGATATACATTCATTATTATAAATTTGTAAGAGTGAGCGCTAATGGGTTAAGTTAATGATCATCTCAGTTATACAAATATAAGGTGTTCCAAAAAGAGTACAATCGATACAATTAAGTTCTAAATAAAAAGTCAATCAAATGGCCTCCACGACTTCTTCTGCAGGAACGAATTCGATGAAACCAATTTTCGAGCACTTTTTCCACTAAATCAAGTCGTATGTAATGAATGGCACGTTCATTATTGACTTGGGAAGCTTGAAGAGAGTCTGGTTTATTTCGAAAGACCAATGACTTCAAATTACTTCAAAAGAAATAGCCTAATGGTGTTAAATCACAACTTCTTGGAGGTCATTAGATATCACAATTTCTTGAAATAATCGAATATCCAAAGATTTCTCGCATTAATTCAATTGTTTCATTTGCTTTGTGGTACGTAGCCCCTTCTTGTTGGGACCAAATGTTGTCAAGATAAACTTCTTCCAATTTCGGCCATAAAAAGTTGGTTATGATCGATCTATACCGCTCTCCATTGACAGTAACGGTGTTACCAGCTTCACTTCGAAAGAAGTACGGACCGATGATTCCACCAGACCAAAAACCACACCAAACTGTCAATTTAGGTGAATGTAATGGTTTTTCATGAATAATTTGTGGATTTGCTTCGCACTGGAATCGACATTTTTGTTTATTTACCGCACCACTCAGATGAAAGTGAGCCTCATCGGAGAAGATGATTTTCTTAAAAAAATCGTTATCGGTCTCAAGTTGTCCCAAGGCAATATCAGCAACGTTGTTCTTGCGTATATCTCTTCATGATGAAATTGTAAATACTACTGAATACAATGAAAAAGAAATGACAGATCATAAAATGTTACAAATGGCCATAATGTCACTTCAAAATCATATCATCCCTATTGGAAAACCTTTTATATAAGGGTATCTATATTGCCAGCACCTGTTACGCATTAAAATGGGTGAATTCATTTAAGCTGGGCTCATATAGGCGGGAGCTACTGTAGATGTACATTTTATATACATATAAATTCACTCAAAATACCAAATATACATGCACACATCAAATTATACTTAAATAACAATTAGTACTTATGTTAAGTATGTTTATGGTTTTAATTGTTAATTTTTTTTTAGCAAAAAAACCAAAAAAAAAAAAAAAACAACGTGTTTTTATGCCACCGTGTGAATGTAGTTACTTGTAGTGACATAAAACTTTTGTAAAAAAAAAGTTATTGTTAAAACTTTTATAGCTGCAATACTATTTAAAAAAGTACATATAATTATAAAAAGTTTTTTTATGACGTGCTTACCAATTATATTTAGATAATTTTAATAAAATTTTGCAGAAATAATTTCATATGATTATTAAAATTAATTCGCCAATTTACATATACAATGTAACACATTGTGACATTTTTATGAAGTATTTAACAAATTTATTTAAAATTTTATACTACTTTTCATTCAGTTGTTATGAAATTATAATCAACATTCTGTACAGTATTAATTATGACAAATATTGCATATTATTATTTTTAGCAGGTAATTTTATTCTTTTTTTTTCATATTTAAGCTTCCAGCTTAAAATATTATATTAATATGTTTCATAAATTTAAATTAAAATTAACATTAATTTTGTGTGTGTGTGTGCGTTTTTTGTTAAAATTTATTGTGAAACAAATTTAAGTGATGTAAAAAAAGTATATGAAATATGTTTAATAAAAATATTGCATTAAAAAAAGTTAGTTTATTTTTTTGTTAGGAAAACTGTTTCAAACATGAGAGTTTCAATAATCGATAATAAATGCGCGGGTTCGGACAGTGGGCCTTTTTGAATTTTTTCTTAAACAATTTTGCAACAAACTTTCCCACAGTCCTTAGATATTTCAAAGGACAAAATAATTACCTGAAACCGTTCTTATCTGGTTTTATTTTTGCTTGGCATTAAGTTCAAGCAAGAACTAGTTTAGAACTCGTAGCCCAATACCCTGTTGGGTTGTATATAACCCAAAATATACCGCAATTTTCAAATCCAGATACTAGAACTGGATCAATGATGTTGTTCTCTTAGAATTTTTATTATTCAATTCTTATTAATCAAGTAAAGGGTGTTTTTTTTATAGAGTAACACAAGTTTAAATCATAATAAAACAAGGAAATATATTTTTAATATCAATGATATGGGCTTTATTGAAAAGAAAATTTTTTATGAAATAAATGTTTAAATATGATTTCGCCACGACTGGCGCGCAGAAGGCACAATCTGGAGCACCAATTTTCAACAACTTTTCGCTGCATTTGCGGCCGAATTTCGCCGATAAATCTTCGAATGACTTAACATAGCCCCAAAGAAAAAAACTACGGGTAGCACTCAACGAGTGCCGACAGAAGTGAAAACGTTTTGTGATTACAACAATACACGTGCTATTGCCAAAAAAATTATGCGTAGATATAAACAATTATATAAATACATGCAACAAATTTAACCACTATAAATACATGCAACAAATTTAACCACTTAGCACAGCTGACTGAGCTCGCTTTATAACAAATATTCATACAAACTGATATAGTTTGAAGAGAGTACATAAAAAATGGTTACAGTTTGGTATTCATACGTATTAAAATGCTTTTAATTTGTTTGTGTGTTTTGATATGAAGCGAGTGCTTTATACCAACAAAATACATGTTGTTTTTGGATTGTTGTACTTGTTGTCGAACTGCGCACACCTGCTAGTTTTTCCATGCCACTTATTGTAAACGCAAATGCAACTGCGCCCGAGAAGTTAACAACCTAAATTTTTTTCGCTCAAAATGAATAGAGCGCCATTTTTGTGTACTCTTCTTAATCAGTTTCGCTCAAATTGAAGAGTGCGCCCTCTTTGGTGCACCAAAAACTGAGTGTTTTTCTGATATGTGGCAACATCACCCACAAGAGAGGGCGCTCTCTTCATTTTGAGCGAAAAAATGTAGGTGTTGAGCCTTACTACGGTTCTCGAATCGACTTCGACTTTTGTACTAGATTACAGAAACATATAACATTTTTCTTTAATCTATTACAGCAGTCGAAGTCGAATCGAGAACCGTAAGAAACCCCAATATCTGTAGGTTGATAACTTCACTATGACTAATTTCAAAGCAAATTTAAGAAAAAGCAACTATCAGCTGTTAAATGGGTGTTCAAATAAAGCAGTGATGTCAACTCAATCTTATGACACTCTATAAAAAAATACCTTTACATATTTCAGAAATCAATAAAATTTAAGTAGTTAAGCTTAATAAAATATCCCTTATTAAGCGCTTGCTATCTTTAAATTTAAATAAAACAAAAAGTGTGTGAGATATCATCGAAATGTTTTATTCTTTTGAAATATAAGATCGTCAAATGTCCGCAAAGGATTCTCTGGTTAGAGAGCATCCAAAATGTGCAATTTTTTTCATGACTCTGGCGCATAAATCAGGCGGAATATGACCGTTGGCGTGGGTTATGTGATTTTGAGAACCACTGTGGTTTGTGTCTTATTCATGTACAGTTGCGACTTAAGAAAATCCTACAAGAAAAAATTTAACGGGGTCAAATAGAACGATGTCGGTGGCCAGTTCACATCTCCTTCAAATGAGATGATCACGCCCTTTAATCACTCGTGCGGAATATCTAATGTGGCATGAGCCGTGGCGTACCGCCGTCCAGATCATTCAATTCAGGCCAAAGATAGTAATCATCGTTTTATAGTGCTCGCCGGTGACACTGATGATCTGGCCTATGACGTTTTCAAAACAATTTGGACCGATGATACTCATCAAACATTGACTTTTTCGGGATGAATTGAATGCTCTTGGTTCTCATCTGGATTAGTATGGTCCTTAGTGCGACAATTTTGTTTGTTCACGTACCCATTCATCCAGAAATGGGACTCATCGGCCAAGATGATTTTTCGATTAAAATTAGGATCAGGTGCTAACTACTCCAGAGCCCATTCAGCACGTGTTGTTGAAACCTATTCCCGTCCACGGTAATTTCACAAAACATGCGGAATAAATGACAAGTAATTTGACAGTTGTAGTTTCAACAATATCGCCGCTATCAACTGTCAATGTTCGGAAGTCCCTGTTGCAGGAACCTTTATTATTAAGTAGATTACACAAATAACTGCAGTTATTTTACTTTAGGAGGTCAATACGAGTATAAAAAATATTTAATATTTCATGTGTAAAAGCTTCTTTTTAAGCTTTTTTTTATAAAGCTGCTTCTGTGAATACTTAATATGATATTTCACATACATGCATCAATGATTAAATATGCTTAAGTTTTTGTAAGAACTTTTCAAAAACATTGTTACTGCTGAAACATAATTTATAAATAAAAAATAATTTATTAGTGACTTCATTTCCCATAATTACTACACTATTGCTATTCAATCAGAAAGAAAAAACAATTTCCATCAATATGAAATAAAAATGATTATATTGAAAGAAATAATATGTTTGTAAACAATTCATAATGATGTTTTTTTGAAAGATTATAGCAACAAACATTTTCAAGAAAATTCCCACAGGATTAATTAGAAAATTGTGATTTAATTGCTGATGTGGCTTGAGTGAAATAATTTGCGGTTAAGGCAGAAACTTAAGAAACTGAGGGATTTTGATAAAAAGTTTACATTCAAATCATTCATTCGTATTGTGGAAAGAGCACTCTAATGTAGTAATAATTATTAAATGCTTTATGAGTTGTAAAAATACTACATAAAGAAGCAGTCAATGAGCATTTAATTTTCAAAGTAAAATTGCTCGTAAGCATGTAAGTGTTGTTTTTTTCTTGCTGTCAAGCACATTTTCTTAATTCTTCAAATGGGACTCGAAAGATTGTCTACATAAATTTATCCTACTTTAAATTGATTCTTATTTCCTTTAAGCAACGGTCGTCCGGCAAACTATCTAAATGACCTTTAGCATCATGTAAAAATAAAGTTCATCAGTGTCCTTTTTATTTTAATAAAAAATCTTTGTATTAATAAAATATTCAAGTTAATAAAATTTGTTTGGAAAAATACTTACGTTTCTAATAATCTATTAGGCATAAATTTAGCTTAATAACCTCATAAACACCAACATAAAGGTCTTGCTTGGCAACCCAAAAGCATAAAATTTGTTCAATAAACATAAATACTTGCCGAAGGACTAAACAAATAAAACAAAAATTTAAGAAAGAAAAAACATTTTTAAGTTTGTTATTTTCTTATTTTTGGCAAATAATTTTATAATTCAGTTTTTTTTTTATTATTGATTATTTACTTTTAAAGCGTTTATAAATCCTTTATTTTTTCTTGAATTTCCTTTTTGTGTGTTGAGTTGAGTGTTTTTTGTCCTGTTTAGGGCTGTGTGAGAGCGTCCGTCTGTCATGTGTTTTTATGTCTTTGTATTTTTGGCGCACGTCGTCTTGTTTATTTTGTATCTGCTTTAACTGCAATTTATTTTTATATTTTTATTTAATTTACTTAACTAGTTTTAGATGTAATTTTGTTTTCTTTTAAATAATTTAATATTGTGTTTTTTTATATCGTAATTTATTTAGACTTATATTTTAAAATCCTTGCTCTTATGAGTATAAATCCTTCTTACAAAAAAGTTTTTCTTTTGCCCTTTTTTTTGTTAAATTTTAGTTTTATTTTTATTGTTAATTTTATAATTCAAGTTTATTTTATAAATTTTTGGGTTTTTTTTATTAACATTATATTGGTTAATTTGTATTTTATAAATATTTCTATTTATTTATACATAATGTTTCTGAAAGCTTAGAAATATATGAAGAAAATTTGATTTAGTCTCGATTTTTGTGTGATAGATTTTTTTAAATAAAATAAAATTTAATTGATTTTTGTTAGAATGTTTTAAAAATGGAAGATACGTGGGGGTTTTTAGTTATTGTGAAAAAAAAAACGATTAATGGATACTTTTATTAAAATCCTTTCAGATGAAAGTAATAGTAGTTTGAAATATCAGGTGAAATTCATTCTTTATTTTTAATTATTTTGAAAAAAAAAAGAATTGGAAAAGTTTTTTGTTTAAATCAAAAATAAATAATATATTACTTCAAATTAGAAGTCTGCTTCTATTTGGTATTTTATGTAGAATACTTTCGTTTGATGCCATATCAATTTTTATAAATGCTCGATTTAAAATCAATTATTTTTAATATTTTCCTTTGAATAAATAATTGCAAACAAAAGTGTGCTTCATAATTATTTCGTTTCTTTATTTGCCAACATAAAGGATGAAAAGTCCCCCTGATTTGATTTGAATAAACTTTTGATCTCTTTAGTTACTTGTTTTACTTCGCACCGTATTTCGAATATGATTAAAATTTAATGAAACTATTGAAAAATTCCTTTTGTATAAAGAAATCGTGAATATTTTACGATTAATATGTGGCCGAAGATCAGTAAGGACACCGAATTTTTAAATTAGTTTTATAACCTTTTTGCTGTCATTTGTTTACCCCACATCATAATTCTTAAAAAATTTAGTTTTAGTTAAGAAAACATTGAATACTAAAGAAGAAAATGATTTATTTGGTTTAGTGCATCTAAAACCTAAACTTCCTTTAATGTTTTCATTCAGCTCTAGTTTGCAAAATATTGCTGGCTTTTTTTTAATTAGCGATTCCGTTGCCTTTTTGAAGCATCACTTTATTTTTCCAACTGGTCTATAAAATTAATTTTCATATTTTAAAGTCTAAATCTTTAAATAGCTATCTTTCTTTTAAGCAGAGTTTTGATAATGTACGACCCAAGATATTTTGGAGTAACTGCAAGGATATTGAATGTTAACAATTTTCAGTTTGGATCTTGTAAATTTAATTTTTCTAAAAATTAAAAAAAAAAATTTAAAAGTGCGAAGAGAAGTTTGTTTAAGAAACCTTTGGAATCCATTTAAAATGTTCTGAATTAAGTGGAAAGGAATATTAAGAAAATTAAGCTAAAAATATCCTTGCCATAATAACAAAACCCAATGCATCAAGTACCTGGACGGTTGCAAGTAAACGAAAGATATTTTTTAGACTTAACACACTGTTCTATTTCAAATCATTTCGAGCCATCGAGTACCCAGGTTCCAACTTCGTTAAAGACTGTTGTTAAAACAGATTAATTCATAAAAATTTTCTACTGAAATAAAACTCTTTACCCTTTTATAAATTTAAAAAAAATTACACTCTTTTTAACTTTCAGATGTCAGATTAATTTTCTGGATCTTATGGTCAAGTTTATTATAAATACCTTGGACTTCATCTAAATAAAGAGTACAAGCTAAAAGATTTTTGTACTAATCTTGAAAATAGAAAAGACCCAGTATAGTTTTCTCATACTTTACTTATTAAAGCTTAAAGCTCCAGCTGGGGCCATAGTGCTATTTGGCCTTGTATCTTCTCAAAACTGATTTAATCTACATCGTCATTCAGATTAAAATTAAAAAAAAAAACGTTTGTGTGATTCATGACTTTTATATAAAAATATCTTGATCATATAAAAGCTTTAAGTGCTAAATGCTCTAAATTTTCATTGCACCGAATTTTATTATAACTTTTAATAATTTTATCACATTGATAATATTTTCAATACAATTGCGAAAAGTCTCACTTATAACATACACAGATTTAATTAAATATAGTTTTTATAAGTTAACAATTTTAAAGAATTTGTTTCACCAAAACAGCGCTTTATAAAATTTTCCCCAACGTAGAAATTGTTAAACCAAAATTCATTTGACTTTATTTTACTTATTTTAATTTTCTTTAGACTTAAATTAATTGGCAATAATTACAAACATACAAAGTAGCAAATATTTGATGAAATTATACCAACAAAAAATTAATTTCAAAGGCAAATAAATAAATTAGTTTCTCTTAATTAAATATATTCGTTTGTTTAATAAGAGCTTTTTGTAAATTTAACTAACCAATTATTTCTATTCATACCAAACGAGCTTACATTGTTTGTTTTAACCAAAGCAGTAACAAGATTTTTTCTACAACTACCACCAGTGCCACCACTGCCACCACCAGCAACAACTCCAACACCCTTAAAAAAAGCAGCAGTAGCAGCACTTTTCTGTTGCCATTTAAAAAATTTCAACGGTTTTTTTGTTTTTATATTTCTTGTTATCGGTGTTGTTGCAGCTGTTGCAGTTTTTATAAATTTTGCTGATGTTAAATTTCACTGTATCAGCGGTGAGTGTTGAGAATTTTCACTAAAATCTACAGTGTAGTACATGTCGTTTTCCAAGTTCATGGCCAAATGACGCTGAAAGGGCCGCTCGTTTAACTGACCAATATGTGTATGTTTACCCGTTGACGCTTTTGCGGTTGGCAAATGTCCAGAACTATTATGTCTTTGTGAAGATGTTGCTGTTGCCGCATGCAATGCTGATGTGGATGATGACGGTGATGTTGTCGTTGCACGCATTGCATTTCCAATACCCAAACCTTTGCCACTCAACCAATGTCTGCTGATTTTAGATGTTGCCTGTTTTGTGCGCAAGCGAAAGCCGAGTATGGGCAGAAAGCCATACGTACGTGTTGAGAATTTTCGATACGTTTGATTTACTTTACAATGGCAAATGATGAGCTTTAATTATGTGTTGAAGATAAAAGGGGGAAAAAAAGGAGCAAAATATATTTTTAAAAATATTAATGGGGAAGGAAATTAGACACATATCAGAAGAAAAATTAGAAATTAAATTTCAAATGCGAGGGAGGCGTTTAATTTGAAGTTTTTTATTTTTTCTGCTGGTTATGTCAATAAATTATTGCAAATTTTTATAAAATAATTTAAACTCAATTAATGTGTATAAGATTCTAGGCTGCTTGTGTCATATTTTTCTCATTCAAAAATTATAATTTCAAATAGAACAATTCAATTAGTAAATTTAATTAAACTTTAAGGAAATTTTCCTTAAAAAAAAAATCCTTTACTACAAAGACTTTAAAGCAGAAAATATATTTTCTCCAAATTTCCTGCAAATAATAAAAAACACCCTCCTCTCGAATTTCCATCATTAGCAAAGTTTTCAAGGAAAACAAACCGAACAACTTAAATTACCATTTCTTCTTTTGCTATTTTCTACTGAAAGTATTGGCTCAACTATAATTTAATGACCGAAAACCACAATTTATTATTCATACGAAATGCAAACATTGTAATTTATTGGCATCATGAAAAATGTCACACAATAAAAGTGGCAACAAATGAAAACTACAATTAAATTCAACAAAATCTGCAGGGGGAATTTTTAATTAAAATCCAGCTAAAAACAGCAAAAAAAAACTATATAAAAAAAAGGATTTACTCGTAAACAGAAAATATACAAAGCAAGCAAAATTTTTAGTTTCCAACTCTTCCAACTCTTCGAATAATTTTGTTTTATTTGGAAAACAAATGTAAAGAATGTAGAAGCTGTAATGCAAAGAGAAGGTTCCGAAATAAAGTCCTGCTTAATATTATTGTGTTTTTTTTTGTTTTTGGTATTTTATCGTAAAACTTGTGGTTACTTTTTTTTTAATGGGAGGGCACATTTATTTGTATTTAACTAAAATTTGCAGATTTTTGCTGCTTAGAATCTTTCTAATTTTATAGTTTTTTGGTGTCATATAAAAAACACTTTGTCCTAAGTGATATTTAACGACATTTGTTTTGTTTAATTATTATGGCCTTAATGTGTTTACTTAGTGTTGCAAACGATTTGCTTATCGTTTTAATGTTCAAAAAAAAAATTCAATTAAAATAACTTTTAAATATAATATTTTTCTTCTCACATTTAGTTTAAATTGTAAATGAAAATTAAAATTAAAGGATTGCGTTTATTCTCATTCTAAGCAAAAGGAGACACTATATAACGAAATTTTGGAAGATGCTATAATTTTTCTTAAATTACGGTAATTGTAATTTTAGCTTTGACATTTGTAAATTAATGAGCATCAATAAGACATGAACGGATTTACTGCGGAATTATTATTTCGTCCTTTTTTTCCGCCTAACAATTCGTTGGTGTTGCCGGCGTTTAGCTGTTTTTCTAGATGTGTGCCAGGCATCCGTTTTAATGAAAATATCCCAGCTGCGGCCGAAGATGTCACAGGGGATCGTGCCAGAAATGCCGAAACCTAGCGCTACAAGTTCTGGAACGAGTGATCGAAAATGCTATTAAGCGGACAAATGCGGTTATCAATTCTGGCGGTGGCTATTTTGCCGATATCGAATTTTGTACTTAAGAAAGAAAATTTTGTGGACTGTCCAAAAGTAAAACTTAGTTTTTTATTAAATAAAAAACTTGACAGCGAAAGAACAATTGGTAACGATTTTTGTGCCTCCTCATAATAATAGCCGAAACGTCTATCAATTACTGCCAATAACATTTGCTATCATTCTCACTATACTGCACGAAGCCCCCATAACTTTGTAGGATCATTTGTAATAAAGCATGAACCAGAGTTCATAATTAAACATCCTTATAATCTATTTAGATCATGTCCTTCTCAAAATTGTTGTTGTCTCATACGAAAATCAATTTTAATTTTGCAAGCAACACATTTCTCTTAAGTTAATTAAATAGTTCTGAATCACTCACACAAGCATACACACATATAAGTAAATAATTAATAAGAATCAGAATGCATTACATATTTTAGAATAGTAAAGTAGATTACAAACACATGGTCCCCCATACAGTAAATGATATAAAATATTTATATAGAAAAAGTTTTTTCTTTTTTAACCATAAAAAGAAATATTTAATTCAGATTAATTTTTTAACAAGTCATACACACACACACACACACACACAAACACACACACTTTGTACCAAGTCCATAGAGATTTTTCTAGTATTTGTTTTCATACTTACATAGAGAGCAACGAAAAAGATGACTAATGCCAGTACAATGGCAGCCGTGTATGCATTGTGCAATTCAATGGGGCTTTTCAAAACAACCGATGAACCAAAACTTTTATCATTAAAATTCCGAGCACTTGTATCATCGACTATAAATTCACTGGAACTAACAACAGTTTCCACTACAAATTCATCTGGAGTGTGGGTATGGGCGTTTATATGTGTGATGTTGATTAGCGTTGGCCAAAACACAACACAGCATTGTATTTTTGTTTGGAAGAGACAAGAGAGTGGGATGAGAAATACAAAATAAATTAGAAATACATAAATAACAAGAAACAACAAAAAAAAAAAAAACAACAGCTATTAAATTAATATCAACTACAACTGCAACAATAAGAGCAACTGCAGGGAAAAAAAATACAAACAGCAAAGGAATAGAATTACTAAAAAATATATGTTAGATGCTGGTAAGTATGTGTTTGTAATAAAAACACTCACACATACTTTGATATTAATGCACACACCCAGTAACAAAAACCATTAAAGATAAAAAAATGTAAATAATGTTACGGTTGTTAGTTTAATAAATACGTACGTATGTATATAATAGTTTTGTATAACCTCTTTTTTTGACAAACACATAAAAACAGCACATATATAGGCTTATGTGTGTGTGTAAATATCGTTATATAATTGTTTGTATTGTGGTTTTTGCCAACACAAACAGACTTATAACAAACAGGTATAACAATTAACTTTCACATATAGACGAATACATATGTAAGATTGTGTATGCCTGTTAGTGATGTTACGAACACTCGTATTCGTATTCAATTATTCGACTATTCGCATATTTTAAGATATTCGTATTCGCCAAATTCAAGCGAATATTCCCGAATAATTTCCACATACATTTAAAAAAAAAAAAAAAAATATACAAAAAGTATTTTATATTATCATTACGAATAAACGTAATTATTATTCGAACTTATATTGATGTACATATGAAAAGTAATATTATCAGGCTCAAGTTCAGTTTTATTGAATTAATGAAAATTCAAAATTACTAAGAGTTTTTTATGTTGAAAAATATTATTATTTATATCCAATCAGTTTTTAGCAGAACGTATCAGTACCGATTTCAAGGCCACTACACTTCTCATCAGCGTTCAATTGTCCATCTTTATAATTTTCGTAAAGTGGATACTAATGGGGAAGAATATCAACTATTTAACTAAGTTTTCAACAGAAATAGAATACGAGAATTAATTTAATTCATTTTAATTTAATTTTTACCCATCACTGGTTGGAAATTACTACATAATAATTCTTTTAATACTTTTCATTATACAAAAACTTAAAAAAAGGACAAAAAATGTACAAAAATATATCTTTATATATATAATTCTACTGTACGTGCGTTGTAACTGAACTCCTCCTAAACGGCTGGACTGATTTGCATAAATTTTTTTGTATGCGTTTGGGTGGCGCCTTGGGTGGTTTAGATTTACAATTCGGTCCAATTGGACAAAGGGACGTGGTATCTCCCATACAAACCACATATTAAAAATCTATTATTTCTGCTCCTGATAACGGTATTTGAACAAAATTTGGTACGTCGGTTTGGTGTGCATTTTGTAAGTGCTGCTGCAAATATGGGCGGGAATGGACAAAGGGGCGTGGTACCTCTCATACAAACCACAAATTAAAAATCTATTATTTCTGCTCCTGATAACGGTATTTAAAAAAAATTTGGTATGTCGGTTTGGTGTGCATTTCTTAAGTGCTGCTGCAAATATGGGCGGGATTGGACAAAGGGGCGTGGTACCTCTCATATAACCCAAAAATTTAAATCGCCATATTTTGGGCATTTTTAGACCTACGTCGATGATATTTGGTTCATATGGTATTGGCATAATTTTGAATACGTACCACGAGAAATGTGGGTGGGACCACGCCCCTTTTTTAGGAAAACCAGGACCGATCTTCCTGAAATTTTCACAGCATGTTACTGTGACTCTGGAAGAAATAATAGGCTATATGAAGTTTTGATTGGACAAAGAGGCGTGGCACCGCCTATATAACACAAAAATTTAAATCGCCATATTTTGGGCATTTTTTGACGTACGTTGATTTTATGTGGTACATATGGTATTGGCATAATTTGGAATACGTACCAGGAGAAAAGTGAGTGGGACCACGCCCCTTTTTAGGAAAATTAAAAATCGTAATATAGTCTTAACTACTGGACAGATCGTCATTAAATTTTCACAATAGGATATATAAATACTTTAAATTTTATTTTATAACGAGGGGGTAGCGAAGCACACCGGGATAAGCTTGTTAATTTATAATAATTTTTATTTAAAGAAAACTCTTTGACGCAAGATAATAACCTTCTTTAAAAGCAGAAAAAAATAAATATGTATAGAACAAGAAAAACGAAATCCCAAAGTATGCATGTAGGTAAAATAATTTAAAAATATTCAGTAGTGGTTTTCAAATTCGGCATCTCAATGCCAAATTAATGATATATACCTAAAGTAGTGTGACAGTTTTTTTTTCAATTTATTGTTGCTGACACAAAGGGAGGAATTTTTTCCAATTAAATTTGAAATATTGAGTGGCTCTAAACCATTGGTGCCCAGGCGCTATGCACTTCATGCTCATTTGTTTTTGTAATACTCTTAGCTATAGGCTGTGTGCTTTAATATACTCATACAGCACCCAGCAACCTCAATGCGAAATACACAAACAACTTTGTCTTATTAGTTTTTTTTGGTCGTTCTTTACTGTATCACGCAAGAGCTAAGCAACAACACTTTCGTATGCTTTGCTGGTAAACATTGACGACAGCGATCATCAATGTACATTTTGTTTTTGTTTAACGTATGATATGAAATAAATATATGAAATATATTTTTATTGTTTTTTTTTGCATGTATTTGTTTTACAACAAAAAATTTTGAATATATTTGTTTTTCTTTAAATGTATTGGTGTTTGCTCTTCCATAAGGAACTTGTGAACACCGCCGCTCTAAACCTTAAAAGTAATATTCGTGTTCGTATTCGTATTCGGCGAATATTGTTTCAAATATTCGTATTCGTATTCGCGAATACTAAAAATTGATATTCGTTACATCACTAACGCTTGTATATATTTTTCAAAGGTTAGGTGGCGTATACGTTCCATATACGTAAATATGCTGGTTATTTTATAGCGCATACGTATAGAGTAAATGCAAGCTGTTGCGGGAATTTCGGAAAAGTCTGCTGTTTCGAAATGGGAAATTCCTATTCTAATAAAATTTCATACATTTTGGATCATATGGCTAAAACTAATGACATTTTCAACAGATATTCTAACACTTGAGTCTGCTACAACTACGTTGAAGAAAAACTTTGGTATTTTTTTTTTTAATATTTACAAAGAGACCCATAGTGCGAAGAGCTATAGTCTTAAAATGCGCCTTGTAGTGCTTCACATAAAAATGCTCAAAAATATCTAAAAAATTTCAGCAACCAATTAAGTTAAGAAATGAATTAAAGAGGAAAAGGAGAGGCGGGTGTGAAATCCACGTCAGTGGAGTTTTATTTTTAGTTTTTTATCTAAGAAACGCTAGAATTCTTTTAAGCTTTTAAATATAAAAGAACCGAGATGTTATTAAATATAACTTAAATTTTTAATAGTTTTATTCATAAAAATTCAATACACACTGTGCAGCTATTATATATTGCTGCACAGTGGGGTTGGCAATGCAATATATTTGTTTTTGTTTTTAATCTGAAAATTTTGATATATTTAGGAGTTTACCACTAAGAAGAAAGTACAAATTTTGTGCAATTTTTTTTTAAAAATATGATCACTTTACTTTCATATATCTTTTATTAAACGGAGATGCATATGCAGGCAAAATCGGTATACTATAAGGCATAGTCCTTGTGAAATTTAGTAGTATAATGCAAATTTTACAAAATAAGAGGATTATTGAAGTATTTCGTTGTTATTTCGTTACATAAATTAATTCCTAATTTTCTTTAACATAATTGTTTTATTATATAATTTATTTATAAAATTTCGTTAAAAGGTATTTGTGTCCTATTGGGACTTTCCACAACACAACAACAATAAAGCACTTATGTATATGAATTTAAAAATACTAAATCGTTTTTATGTTGTGGTCTGTCAAAACAACATTTAATTTGCTGTTGCTGTTGCTGTTGTTGTTGTTGTAGTTGTTATTGTTTTTACTACCATCAGTTTTATGTAAAATCTTATAAATACACTTAAAAAACACAAAATATGTAAATTTTCCAATTTGCTATTTTGCATATATTTTGATAAAAATCGAAAATTTATAACAATTCACTCACCTTCACACATTGTGCCCGTATAGCCAGGTCGGCATGCACAATAGAAGGAGTCTCCACTAGACCAGCAGGTGCCACCATGTGTACAAGGATTTACGTTGCATTGCTGGAAAATGAAAAAAGGAAAAAAAAAAAAACAACACAATATCAATATTTTCCTAAATTCAGTAGAAAACAAACCACGGCCGGTATAAATTAGTTTGAAATATGTTGTGGCATATTTATTAAAATAAATTGTTTGAAAATTTCGGTATGTATTCATGTTTTTATAAAGGACTAAAAATAACTAATATTTTATGTATGTATGTGTGTGTGTGTTTTTTTTTACCAATTTGTTTTTATTTTATTGTTATTTTTGAAATTATTTTATATATTCTTTTGTTTTTCCACAAAAATTTTAATGAATTTTAAATTGGCCATAAATTTTATATGACCAAATTGTAAATTAGTAATTCTAGGACATTGTTTAATTAAATATTGTTTTTTTTTTACTCGTAATATTAACTTTATGAGTTAAAAAGCTTAAATAGCAAATATTTTTAATGACTGCGGTAGGTAAATAAAATGTTTTCAAGTTAATTGAAATTAGGCAACAATTTTAACTTGTTGACATAAAAATATTTAAGTCCAAATTAAAACTCCATTTAAGTCAGGACAATATTAGCTTTTTAATGGATTCATGAAAAATGGTCCCAAAATAGAAAAAATGGCTCAACAATTTTTTTGTTTGTTTCCTTTAAAGTTTTGGAGACATTTTTAATTTTAGGTTTGGAATCATTTTCCATAAAGGTGTTTTTAATATTATGAATAATTTCGAAGATATTTAGAAAGTTTTGTAGAAATAAAATAAGGGGTGTTTTTTATAGAGTGTGACAAATTTGGGTTGGCAGCACTGCTTTATTTGAGCCCCCATTTAACAGCTGATAGTATCTTTTTGTTTAGTTTGCTTTGAACTTTCATTAGAAATCGACTTAAACCAGAGCACCGCGTGCAAATTGTTGAAAGTTTTAATCAAATAATTGTACTATTCGTCAAACTCGTCGTCCAGCGGGCGCTACAATTGGTTTACTCAAAAAACCTTTTGATGAAAAAAAAAAATGCACGTAATGGCGCAATAAATTGGCCACCAAGATCGTGTGATTTAACCCCATTAGATTATTTACTTTGGGTTTATGTTAAGTCACTTGTCTACGTTGATAAACCACAAACAATTAAAAACCTATAAATCAATATTCGAAGAGTTATCGGCGAATTACGGCCGTAAATGCTGCGAAAAGGTTTTGAAAATTGGTGTTTCAGTATTCGCTTTCTACGCCTGACAGCCGTGGCGGCCACATGGCAAAAATCATGTTAAAAAATAAATTTCATAAAATTGTCTTTCTAATAAAGCCCGTTTAATTGATATTAAAAATATATTTCCTTGTTTTATTATGATTTAAACTTATGTCCCTCCATAAAAAACACCCTTTATAAGAATTTCGTAATCAGCAGCAGCAAAAGAATTTTAAGTTTCCGGAAGTAGCAAAAATTTTAATATTCTCCATATGTGCTGTTATGTAGCTTTCAAATTCAAATTTAAACAAAAAATAATTTAGTTTACTTTCAATTCTAGCACGAAAGAGAGAGTGGAAGGTAAATTTACGCGTTTCGATTGTTTAAATAATTGCAAATTTGGTGCCTTGCAAGAAACGTAATTTTATGTTAAATGTAAGCTCTCCTGTAGAACGTCGCGAAAGGTATATAAAAGCAAAATCAATCATGAGTTCTCGTTTAGAGACTTGGTTTAGAGTTGGTCCTAGATATTAACTTGCAAAAAGCCAATACATGCCTCATTTTCTTCTGTCCCCTTTACCAAAGACAGTCATTAGAAGTTTGTTAATCTTTTTTGTTTTATTCATTGTTATCTTTGCTAATTCGTTATTTCTTAACACAATTTCTGGCAAAATAAACTGTATGTTTTCCCAATTTGAATTTTCTTTTCATTCAAGCAAGATTGCAACATTTTTCTTTATTTACAACTACTTCTCACCCACTTAATTTGTTTTTTTGCAAGGTTTACTTTTTACGGATTTTGTTTACTTCGTTAGTTTGGGTTTTTTGGTTCTTTCTCTTACCGTTCTTTGCATTTCATTACAATCTGGTCCATTGCGTCCCCCGAGGCATTCACAGCTGTAGTCATTACCATGATCAATGCAACGTCGTCCTTCAAGACATGGTTTATTAGCGCAAAAATCCACCTTGTATGAATAAGATAAGTGAAAGATGAAGAGGAGTGAAAAAGAGAGAAATAGTAAATAAGAAAATTAAGACCATAAAAGACTTATGAAAACATATAAAAATGAATAAATACACTTTAAGCGGTACGAAAAAGAAATTGTGAAAATGTAGGAAAGCTGTATGAAACACGAGAGTTTATTATTTTTTTTTACAAGAATCAAGGAAAATATTTAACTCTGGGGATTTAATAAATTATTTAAGACTCTTGAGTTGAGTTGAATGCATGAAAAATTTTTACAATAAAATGAAAATATAGAATAGTGAATATTGGAAAATAAAAACGTTCCATCCAGCCTAACAGGGAAAAAATTTTAAGTAAGGAAATATGTTTATTGTTGTACTATAATAACTGACAAGATGATTTTTTTTCCACGAAAAATAACAAAAATAAGTTCATACATACAGAAGAAAGAGAACATATAGAAAGAAAGGTCAAATGGCTGCTTGCCTAGGTTTGCAGAAGGATTCAAGTTTCAGAACTTCATATGTGAGAAACACGTCACTTGTACAAGAAGTTGTCATTGAGAAGGCGTTAATTGATATAATTGAGATAAAGTGTGATGGACTCTAGATTCAAAATTAAAGTAATTTCGCCATAGTGGCTTCTTTAATCAAATAATTTTTTTTATTTGGAAAAATATTTGATTGTATAAAGAGTGACTCTGTTTAAATCTTGTTCAAATAAAGTGATGCGTTCTTTTTCCAATACTCACGACTCGAGAATAAAATGGAAATCATTCACTATCAATATTTGTTGAAAATTGGTATATTTTTGTTATTTGCTGCATATGCCAGAAAAAAATTAATATAGAGAAATTTTTGTTACGATTTCTATATTTTTATTTGAATTTTGCTTAAAGTCCAGTCTTTGTTGTATTTGTTTATTCGAAAAATGTAGCAAAATCATTCATGAGTGACGTTTACAGCAAGACAATAGTTGCTTAACCTTAAGTTTGTTCACGTGGTGCAAAATGAATGCTTGTTAGCAAGGTGTATTCGAAAAGGTGGCTGCGTGCTCCCAATAATATACCACGAAAATACGATACATTTTTTTGTGTAAAATTACCCAGTGGCGCCTTTCTAGAGCTTCTTTTAGATCCAGTACTCATGTTCGCTTTCCTTTTTAGGAAGGCCTTGTGGAAGGCCTACCTGCTCCCTTCCAAAAATGTAGTTTTTATTATGTGTATGTATTAGTGATGTTACGAATACTCGTATTCGTATTTGATTATTCGACTATTCGCCTATTTTAAGATATTCGTATTCGTATTCGCCAAATTCAAGCGAATATTTCTCGAATAATTTGCACATACATTCCCCCCCCCCCCCCCCCCCAAAAAAAAAAAAACCAAAAATTTATACAAAAAGTTTAAAATATTATATAAAATGTACAAACATATAATAATTTATAATAATTTTTATTTAAATTAAGAAATCCCTTTATCTTTGTCGCAAGATAACAATCTTCTTAAAAAACAAACGAAAATTATATTTCGTAACTGTCATTAAAAAGAAAATTCATATCATGTTAAGTTAGAAATCAATTCTCAGTAGAGGAATGTTGGACTTCAAAAATGGAAGAACTAAAATTTAATATGTGGAAGTCCACAGAGGCATGTGGCTGCGCAATCTGCGAAAATATGTTCTCCCAAACAACACTGAATTACTAATTAAAAGCGCAAGCAGAGTAAGAAAAACAAAATCTCCAAGTATGTATGTAGGTAAAATAATTTAAAAATGTTTAGTAGTGGTCTTCTAATTCGGCATCGCAATGTCATTATAATTTTAAATACCTAAAGTAGTGTGACAGGTTTGTATCAATTTATTGTTATTGACACAAAGGGAGGGATTTTTTTCCAATTAAATTTGAAATATTAAGTTTCTCTAAACCTGAAAAGTAATATTCGTATTCGTATTCGGCGAATACTGTTTCAACTATTCGTATTCGTATTCGCGAATACTAAAAATTGATATTCGTAACATCAGTAGTATGTATACATCAATAAATAAATAAATAGTTAACAACAACATGTGAAATTCAACATAATACAATAATCACAATAAAATAAAGTTGCGACTGAATAAAGCATTCTGCCAGGCGTGTGTACAAAACGAACTTAGAAGTACTTGGCTGGATTGGACATCGTGTGTAAATATGTATGAGTATGGAAGGGGGCAAGAGGCTAAGTAAGGCCTTCCAGAAGGCCTGCTTAGTGCTTCTTTCCGCCGATGCGTAGTCAATCTTTCAAAAACATTTAACCCGCCGCGGGGGAGGATGGGTCAAAATTACCCGTCACTTTTCGACTTGATTGTGGTTTTAAAAATGTACATATCTTCGCTACGCTCTTCTCTCTGAATGTTATAAATTTTAAATCAGTCGCATGGCGATTGATTTCCTTAGTAAGGTTAGATTCAATCTAAATTGTATATATTTTTCATAAATATAAAAAACCTCGAGTTTAATAAGTGAGTCATTATGAACCAATCCCCATATACGTGTAGATAAAATCCACCACCCCGGCGACGGGTTAATACAAAATGTTTTACTAACCACCGCAACAAAGTGTACTCTAGGAATTATTAAAAGAAATTAACTTCTTTAGCCACAACACCACACCCTGAAATTGTTAATAAATGGCGTCTGTCCTCTTGTGACAGTGTTTTATTTGGTTGTTTGATACACAATATATATTTTATACGTAATTATTGACAATAATTCAATAAAAAAATAAAAATATCAAAAATCACCTAACTAAGTCTTCCTCGACTACTTTGGACGATTAAAAACTGATTAATCACTTGCGCGCTTGAAAAAAGACTCGAAAATAATTCGCGCTTATGCTTAAAAAGTAATTTATTGAAAACACAATAACAAAACAAACAGCAATCGAAAATGGATCATACAGGTGTTTGAAATATGACTGTTTTGAACTTATTTATGAATAATTGTTACAAATGTTTGTACTTTAAATAATTCTACCTTGGAGTTAAAAAATAAATTGATTTTAAATTAATTAACATTATTAATTATTTTGATTTTTAAATAAGATTATTATTCAAATATTATTATTCAAACTCCTACTTAAAAATGTCGCAGAATAATGTATTTAACTCTGAGAGTTTCACTACAATTGTTTTTTAATTTAAGCAAAATAATTTTTTTCTAGTGCAAAATGTTTATGTTCCTCACGCCGATAGCCTTCAGAATCTTGTACTCGAAGAAGTTAAATCTTTAAAGTCTGAAAACTGTGAGTTATTTTGTTTATTTGAAAATGGATTACTTATATAATTATAAGTGGGATTCATAATTCGTCGTAAATTTTGTATAGTGTTTAATAATAACACAATAGTGTCGGAAAAAATTTACACACCCGGTATGTATATTTTACAATTCGTTTTTTATTTTACTGCCTGGCCCACGATGTCGAACGAATTTTTCTTTCGTACAAATTACATTGAAAACAAAAACAATTTTAAAAGTTTTGTTTTTGTTTCAAATGTAAATTGTACGAAAGAAAAATTCGTTCGACATCGTGGGCCACGCAGTTATATTTTTATATTTGGTTGTTTTTCAAACAAACGGATTGAAAATACAAAACAAATTGTAAAATAAGCATACCGGGTGTGGAAACTTTTTTTGTAACACTATTGTGTTATAATTACACACTATACAAAATTTACGACGAATTATGAATACCACAACTATTATTACTTTTTTTTTATAAATTCAATTCCTTTTTTAATGTTATTTTTTTTTTACTAAACGTTTTTATATTATTATTTATTATATAATTTAATAATAATTTAATTTATAGAATTTAATTTATTATATAATTTTAATAAACTGAAGTAATTAATAATTTGAATCGAAAAATAATTCTTTTTGTAATCGATTACAAATATAACGGAAAAAAGAGTCAAACAAGACTCAAAAACGATCAGATATACGACTAAAAAAACGACTCATAAATGATTCGCAAACGATTGGAAATAGGACTGAAAAATGCGTCGAAAAAGTCTCGAAAATATTTAGAAATACAGCTAAAAAATGACCCGAAAAAGACTCGCGAACAATCAGAAATACGACTAAAAATGACTCGAAAAAGACTCGCAAATCATTACAAATATGAGTCATAAATGAGTCGGAACTGATCAGAAAAGCGGGTAATAAAAGACTCCCCGAGAAGAGTCGCGGGTAGGGTACCATTTTCTCCCGAGAAAACAAACATTTATGATCAGAAAATGGGCTCATATATGCTTATTTTAATCGCGCAGAGGAGTCATAAATGACTCGAATATGATCAATTTTTTCATAAAATGCTTGTAGGGTTCAACAGGCTGCCACCTGCATATGATACTTTCATGTATGTATGTATGCGTATATGTATGCAACTGTATTACAATTGCAAAACGTATAGTGGGTGTGCAATAAATTTTGTAAATAAAATTACCTTTAGTTGACAACGATTGCCCGTATATCCTTTGCTGCAACGACACTCAAAGCTGCCAATATGATCGATGCATTCACCTCCATTCTGGCATGGATTCGATTCGCATTCATTATATTCAAAATTGCAAAGTTCACCGGCAAAACCTGAAAGATAATTTAATATATAAAAAAAATGTATGGAATTGAAAATAAAATAAGACGAAATAAGCATGAAATGAAAAATGAAATTTTTATGAGAGACAGCAATAATAAAAAGAAAAATAGATAAAATGTGTACAACTACCACTTTAGATTTACAGGTATATGTTTATGTGTATGTGTGAGACGTTTGTATAAAACATGACCAAAATGTATTTCTTCTTTACGAGATTTGTAAGAGAAGTTAAAGTTTTGTTGGAATTATAATTAAAAAAAAAAATAATAATTTACAAGTTCTCACAAATACATATGAATGAATGTATGTGTGTATAACTTTAGCGGGGGCACTCTTTGTTTAGTATGTGGTAAAGTAACATTTTGTGAAAATATACTTGAGCCATTTTTTTATTTAAAGCAAATATTTGTCACACAACAGTCGTAAAGTAGAAAATGTTTATTCAGCTCAATGCTGAACAAAATTTTTGCAGAAGAGAGAAATTTTACAACAAGCAACATTGCAGAATTAAATATATCCTACACTTAAATAGGTCAGGATAAAAAGGACACTTAAAATATTGTTGTTATTATTAAAATGCCCTTTTAAATAATTGCGAAATTTGTTTAACAAAAAAAATTTATAACATGAAATGATCTTCTAAAAGTAGTCAGGTTTAATTCAGGCCAGACCCCTTTGGTGTTATCTGCAGACAAGGTAATCTCTTCGTGGGTTGTCATTGTTACAAAAAACAAAAAAAACTTTTGTTTTCTTATAGTCATCTTAGAGGGTAGTCTTGTAGTACAATTGTCCGCTCTATAAAGATAATGGTGGTGCATCTGATGATGAGGCGTGTATTCTTGTAGTACATTTGATTGCTCTATAAAGATGTTGGAGGTGACTTTTTGCCCCTCTTTTAAATAAAGAGATAAACAGACTCATCGAACCGCCTTTCGAAGAGGGTACAAATGTTCCACATAAAGGTTTCTAATGGGTTTTTACCCCAAACATTTGACTAGTGTTTTGTTGTAAATTATTTACTTAAATAATATTAAAAGATGATGCGACGAAATTGAACTCTATATATTATACACAATGTGTCGTTACAAGGATTTAATTTATTTTGTTGTTGCACAGCATTATTTAAATAGTTATTTCACTACTCTACTGAGTTTAGAAAAATATTTATACACTTTAGAATTGCAATAATAAACACCTTGAGCCATTCTATAGCTCAACATTGCACAGTGTATAAAGATTGTATGTTGAATTCACTGTTGTTGGTTTTATTCGCACTTATTTGTATCTGAGTTTGTATTCGTATACGAATTGAAATGATTTTTAATGAGATTTATGCAGATGATATGTTGCCATGCCACAAGAATGATTTATGAACACACCATGCAAAATAAAGATTGAATTTTATAGAGTTGCTCTTTTTGCCATATGAGTTGCATTAAATCAGTTTTGGATAAAGAAAAATTTTTGTCGCCGAAGTGCGCCTTAAATGGTTTTTCTTATTGAAACTGTTGTTGGGTTATATGTATTTTATCAGATCGGGTTTAATTATTTTGATCTTTTTTTTCTTATAAACAAATTTGCCTGCACCCTTTTGTGTTTCATTTTAAAAGCAATGGCAACAATGTTGCTGCTGGCGTGCCAGCTTGAGTGGCGTCATTTTTAAGTGCATTTTTCCAGTAAAATGATTTTATACAACAACTTGTATGTAAAACATTGATTTTATATTCATTATTTTATTTACAACCATTTTTCTTTTGCTTTTCTGACATTTACCATCACAAATATGATGAAAATAAGTTATTTTGTATGGAAATGATTTTTCCTCCCACTTTAAATTGTCATTTTTGTCTATTTTTTTTTTGGCACATAAAATAAAAATGAAATTATTAACATTACGAAGATGAAGTGATGTTTAAGTGAGTGGAAATTAACAATTCCAATATCGATTAAATGTGAAATAGAAGAACAAAAAAAAAAAGCTCATTAGAAAATAATGTATTTTTGTTGCATTTTTTTTTCTCATGACAAAGGGATTGATGCACGAGTAATTTTATTTTTTATCAAGAGTGATTGAAATTATGGATAATAAAAATATTGTTGCAAATGAGGGAAGAAAGTCAAATAAAAAATTTTGATGATTCAAAAAAACTTTTACAAAATTTTGATTAAAATTGTCTACAGACAACACCAAAAGTCTCTACCCCAGAATCGATCTTAATACCTCCAGACTAATAAGGTAGCATTGTTGTCTATTTTGGAAAATCATATCATTTTATACATTACTAGCTAAGCGCCCCGGCTTCGCACGGAAGCTATTTACTTTTATTTAATTTCGATTTACCTAATCAAAGCACATCAGGACTTTCACGAACAAAAATAGCGACTTTATTGACAAAATTCATACTATATCAGTAAGAAGAGCTAACTATTTGCTTATGCATACAATTTTGATACTGTTGGCATATAAATTTAAACTATTATAATACGTTATTTTTACATTTATGTTTTTGTGTGGATATCACTTCTTTTTTGTAAGTTTTTGTATAAATATTTATATGTATACTAGCTGATCCCGGTGTACTTCGCTACCCCCCTCGTTATAAAATAAAATGAAAAGTATTTATATATATGCTATTGTGACGATCGGTCCAGTAGTTAAGCCTATATTACGATTTTTAATTTTCCTAAAAAGGAGCGTGGTCCCATCCACTTTTCTCCCGGTACGTATTGCAATTTATGCCAATACCATATGTACCAAATATCATCGACATAGGTCAAAAAATGCCCAAAATATGGCGATTTAAATTTTTGGGTTATATGGGTGGTGCCACTCCTCTTTGTCCAATCCCGCCCATATTTGCAGCAGCACTAAAAAAATGCACACCAAACCGACGTACCAAATTTTGTTCAAATACCGTTTTCAGGAGCAGAAATAATAGATTTTTAATTTGTGGTTTGTATGAGAGGTACGACGCCCCTTTGTCCAATCCCGCCCATATTTGCAGCAGCACATAAGAAATGCACACCAAACCGACATACCAAATTTTGTTCAAATACCATTATCAGGAGCAGAAATAATAGATTTTTAATTTGTGGTTTGTATGAGAGGTACCACGCCCCTTTGTCCCATCCCGCCTATATTTGCAGCAGCACTTAAGAAATGCACACCAAACCGACATACCAAATTTTGTTCAAATACCGTTTTCAGGAGCAGAAATAATAGATTTTTAATTTGTGGTTTGTATGAGAGATAACACGCCCCTTTGTCCAATCCCGCCCATATTTTCAGCAGCACTTAAAAAATGCACACCAATCCGACGTACCAAATTTTGTTCAAATACCGTTATCAGGAGCAGAAATAATAGATTTTTAATATGTCGTTTGTATGGGAGGTACCACGCCCCTTTGACCAATTGGACCGAATTGTAAATCTAAACCATCCAGGGACCAACTCAAATACACACAAAAAATTTCATCGAAATCGGCCCAGCCGTTAAGGAGGAGTTCAGTTACTAACACACTTTCAGAAGAATTATATATATAAAGATAAAATTTTGGTTTTTTAACAGTTAATGGTTAGGTTGTTTAATGTGAAGCTTTCTAGCTATACTGGAAGTGCCCCATACAAAGAAGGGGCACCCTAGTCCCCCTAGGTAGAAAAGGCCCGTTTGAAAATAATTTTCGTTAATTGCTCATCGCGACTTAGGTGTGTACAATATTTCAGCTTTCAAGCTATACTGTAATTGCCCCATACAAAGAAAAGGCACCCTTCTCCCCCCAGGTAAAAAGTGCCCCTTTGAAATATCACATAAACCATCTACACGATCATACGAACAAACCCTAAAAATTTAATCGAATTCGGTTTGAATGTCCGTGAGTTATAGAGTGACAACACACTTGCAACAATTTTTTATATAGATTTGTTGACAAACATTTGTTGCTAACATCGACAGGGATATTTTCAAAATATTACAAAAGTAACAACAACATCAAAATTAAAGTTTAATTCAAGAGTATTTTAAGCGGCCATTTTATCCTGAACTATTTAATGGTCTATTTTATTCTGCAATGTTGCTTGTTGTTAAAATTTCTCTCTTCTCTGATATTTTATTTATCAAATTGTTTCAATGCTTCGCTGTGTTTGTTTTCTTCATGACGACTGTTGTATGGCAAATATTTGATTAAAATCAAAATTTAAGGACAATGAAAGTCTTAAATTGCTGAAGTATATTTTTAGAAGATTTCATGTGTCCAAATACGATTGAAAATATAGATGTTAAACATGTAGAATTAATTCTTTAAAAACTCTGCTATTGCCCGTTTGATCGCGTTAATCCTTAGAGCAGCGTTGCAGCGCCTCTGCTGTTAAGTTGACGTATTAAATATTTTGAACTGTTTCAGCAGGTATTTTCTTATATGTTTTATTTCGCCGACGGGTCTGCTTACCGAAGAAGGAGGGCAATGTTGTGTAAATTATCTGGGAACATTATAAGTCGCTGCAGGAACAGTTTTTAGTGACCAGTGCTAAGCCTTCTTCACTTAAACAGTCCAACAGCAATCAATACAATGCCTCTCTAAAGAACATCAGGGAAATTAATTATGTTGATTGACTTGCCCTGACCATTTATGGAACCCAGCTTCTAAGTCATTGTTTGCTCTGTAGTCAACGCGCCAACCACTTCAGCCAACACCACCCTTAATTTTTAAGTTATTAAAACAATTTAATTCAAGTCTTGATAATTTATGAAGGTGACACTGTGTTGAAATTTCACTTATTTTTAATACTTCTTCTTATCGCCTTTTTTTTGTCTACTTTAACATTTTCCAATCAATTTATTTCAAATCAATTGCAAACATTGACAATTCTTACCTACACTAACACAAATTTAAACTTAAAGTTTTCATTGAACCAAAAAACCTAATTATTTCTGTAACCACTTACAAAAAGATTTAAACAAAAGTTTGTTTTATTTTCTATTTAAAATTAATTTGTTTCTCGATATACTGCAGCATGTTGTACTCAATTTGCAGAAACAAACATGAAATTCGTACAAAAATAGCAATGGATTTTAAAACCACAATTAAAAAAAATATACAGAAATGTTTTCAGTTTTCATCTTAATTTACAAAAAAACAATCATAAACATTTAAACCGAAACCACTTTGAAATGGTTGAATGAAGTTTGTACAAATTGAAAGAATATAAAACTTAAACCAAATTTAATTAGAAATATAAAATGACAAAAACACTGAACAATATTCTATTGGACGGACATAGGTTATAAAGTTCTTAAATTAAATCTTTAGTTTATATTTATTTTTTCATTATACGAAGATTGTTGTAAAAATACACAAGAGAACACTTTACACTATAGAGAATTACGATAAGTACGATCGCTAACCGAAACCCTCTAGTAATTAATTGAAAAAGGGATACAAATAATAATAAGATTGAGGTAAAGTTTCTGATGAGAAGTCTGCTCCTTCTTGCGGGATGCACAATAAAAACTTCTTAGTTGATATGATAGTACTCTGTACTTCTTTGTGTTTCTAACAATTACATATCAGTGTACTGCTAGTTTCAGCATAGTGTAGGAGTCGTTACTTAACAATTGACTGGCTTATTCAAGGTAAACTTTTAAAACAATCTACTCTTTTTTCTAGTCATGTTTTTAACAATACTCCATTCCATTTTTAATTAAGGAACTTTATTGATCACCAGAGATCTCAGTAAGCAAAGAAATTATCAAAACATCTTAATTTGAATTTTAGACTTGAGTAAAACTTCAACATTTATTTAGAAACCCTTAAATTTACTTTCAAAGAAATTGTTTAACACTGCATAGCTCTGGCTGACTAAAATGTTTTTAAAACAGCCTCGAATATAAACTGCATCATAAGACAATAAAACTTAAGCATTAGCAGAGGCGGTGAAGTGTAACAAGACAAACTATAGCAAATAATTATTATTAACAACACTAAACATTGTTTGTTTGTTTTGTTTGTCTCTTATCTAGTTTTCATTATGTTGAACACTATGACAAATGATGATAGTTGTTCTAAGATGATGATTTAGTTTTTTTTTTGCGAAGATAAATGCTTTTAGCACAAGCAAAACAAAAATGATAAATTTACTGCAACTGCAGACAGTTTAAGAAGCTTCAGCTAAAATGTTGCAACAATAAATTCTGATAAATTTTGTATTTTGAAGCAAAATGCACTGGCCGGTGGTGAATGAGGAAAAGGTAGAGTAGGAAGTAGCAAATGGCTGAATATAACGGGACAATTAATGAGTTTTTAATTCCGACACAAATTTTATCCCTCAGGTCATTATAACTTACCTGGTTGACAGAAACAACGAAAACCATCCTCCTGATCAACGCATATGCCATGAATGCACGGTGATGATTCGCATTCATTGAGACTGTGTTGGCAAAGAGGACCTGTATAGCCGGGTGCACATTCACATCTACAAGTAAATAATAAAAATTGTTATTAATTAATTTTCTATGTTTTCGTTTTTTTGTTGTAGTTGTTGTTGTGCTCATAATTTATAATGTTTTAAATGAATATAATTCTGTTTACCTAAAATGAGTTGAGTTACCAACACAACTACCGCCATTCATGCATTCGGCTGGATTGCAAGGATCCAATTCATATTGACAATTTTTACCTGTGTAGCCTGTAAAGAAAGGAAATAGTTAATAAATTTCAAAAATTTAAAGCAATTAAGCAGCCTTGATGTAGTTTAAGTGCATCTTTAAATGTAATTTCTTGTATGCAATTGGTTTTATTTGTCATTTTTTCCTTCCTTCAGTGGAACTTTTTATTTAATTATGCATTAAAGGTTTTACAAAATAAGAAAAAAAAACTTGTGTAATTTCATTATGAAAGCATGTAATTGTGTTTTAGCGGTCTAATAGAAAAATAAAATGTGTTTTATGAAGTGAGTCTACCATAAAGATGAAAATAAATTTAGAGCGACTAAAATAAGAGTGATATGTGAACACAAAAAGTTGAGGTTAAATCCTGTTATCCTTTTAACCACATACAAGCATCGTGCAATTGTGTATATTAAAGATTCTTGGTTTTCTTTATACTGTAGTATGTGCTAAATTTGTGCACACTGCTGTTTGACTCGCTGTTGTAATATGAACTATTTAGTAAAGTAAACAAAACTAAATAAAAATAAAAAGAACTAAAGAAAAAAATTTCGTTAATGACATTGACTGAATAAGTTATTTTAAGTACTGTCAGCAAATTCCACGGAGTTCATTCGTTATGAATTATATTATTGAACAAAAATTGATTTCGTGGGATTGTGCCGACATAATTAATAATTTAGGAAAAAATTTAGTATATAAACTGGAATAGAATTAATTAAAAAGCAGAATTAATGTAGAACTTAAACAGAAAGGTTTTGTTTTAATTCTCAAAAAAGGGCATTTTGATGCTCGTTGAATATAAGCAGGAGTGCTAAGAAAATACTCAAACCATTTCTAAAACTAAAATCACCACAATACTCTCTCACCTTTTCGTTTATTTTCTTTTCATAAATTAACACTTGTCCTGCATTATTTCCAGCAAAAACTAACACAAATAAATAAATAATTTAAATTGAATTAAATTTAATCATAATCTACAACAACCTCCAGAGTAAACGTCCTGCAGAGTATTTTAATTTTTATTTCCCTTCTTTTGTGTTTCTTGTGATTTGTAATCAAATCCTGCTGCCATGCCTCATTGGGAGAAAAAGGACCTAAATAAATATTAAAAGTGAACCAGAAAATTATCCATTTCATTATCTTCATAATCTTTCTTTTTTTGTTATCCTGCCGCTTTTACCTCAACACAAAACTCGCCAATTTTTTGTCAAGCTCTTTTTTTTATTTTCATTTATTTTAATTTTATCAATAGACCTTCATGCCGCTTTTGTTATTTTTATAAATTTTGCGGTTTCATTTTTTATTTATAAAAATATTTTTTTTTTCTACCAATTTTATGGTTTTCTTTTGTGAAACCACAAAAGGATATAAAAATCTGGATATTTAAACGTTGGGGGCGTTATGCTTTTCCTTTGCTCCTCTCTTTTAATTTGTTTTGTTGTTTTAATTTTGTGCAAAGGATGTTTTTCATTTCGACAACGTGATTTTATTTGTGTGCTACTGTTTAGCCATGGGTTGTGACAAAAATATAATTTTTAATATTTTTGTTTTATTTTCATAATTTGCCTTGGATTTTGTTTTTTCAATCTGTTTGGTTTTATATGATGCTTGTAATTATTGTTGCTGTTAATTTATTTTTTTCCTATTGCCTTTAGCTATGATGCAGTAATGTAGTTGTTGTTACAGTTTTTAGTTTTCTATATTCCTGCTGCAGTGTAGTTAAACAATTTTGTTTGTTTATTTAAAATATTTGGTTATTTTGCAATGCTTTTATATTTTACTACATGACTTCTTAATAAGTTGAAAAAAAAGGTATTTTTTCCCAATTTTGTTATTCAAATGTAACGAGTGTTTAATAGGAGCAGTAACATCAAACTAATTTTTTTTTTCATGAAGATTCTATACTCGATTCTTAGTTAATGTTTAAAATTAATCGTTATGGTAGAAGTATTTTGAGGATGAGAACTACCAATTACTACAACCGTGTTTTTTTCCATATTGATTAAAAAAACCTTGCCATTGTTTTGGTATGTGGAATTTCTATGTGGTGTGTGCTCTTATAAATGCTATATAAACAATAGAGTGAGTGAGTGCATGAAAATAATTATAAATATAAACACATACACAAACCCATATATGTACTATATATATACTTAACAAACCTACTTACCATATGGACACAAACACTGATATGAATTGCCTTCATGACCTTGTGATAAATCCACACAGATACCATTATTCGTACACGGACTGGGTGTGCAAGCATCAATTTCCTCACAATGTGGTCCAGCAAAACCACTACAACATTGACATTCATACTCTTCCATATCATAGTTGGAAAAGCAAATACCTTTGCCGGAACAATCTGCATTCTCACCACAGTTTTCGGTTTTTGTTGTGACCTTGAGACGTACACACTGGGCGCCCCATAGTTCAGAGACAACTACAGATTGAGTGTAAGTGGGGGAAGAGAAAAGATTTTGCATTTTTAAGAGACCAGCAATAAAATGTAACAAAATATAATTATTAAAATATGATAACGTTTATAAATAGAATAAATATTATTATACCATTCTTATGTATTTTTAGTCATTATAATTATGAGCACGTTTTCTCTTTAAATCTCTTAATGATTTAATTCAACATTCAAATAAAAACTAATTATGCAAATGACACAATATGGGGTTCAAGTGTTAATACTTGGCAAATGTCCTGTGAATAGTTGTTGTGCTACGAAAGAGAGTGGGAGAAAAGTGCTGACAGGATTCTTTTTTTTTTTTTGTTTGCATTACAAGTATTTAGTCCTTATCTACGTACAAGTAAAGTAGTAAGAAAAGCGTTGTGTAGCTTTTAAACAATTTTCATGTTGTAAACTTTAGGCGAACAAAATGGCATTGTTCATTATTTTATCAGTGGGTCTTTAAAAACTATTGCTAATAAATTAATTTTAATTCCAACAAATTGTCAAGAATTAATAAGCATGGTGAAAAAGAAAGCACTTCGTTAGATTACCAAAGTGCAAATAGAAGTAATATGTTAAACAGTTTTACATTTAGTCTAAAATTTTTTTATCTTCGCATTTCTTGGCCGGCCAAATGTCCAGACCACACCAAGCAATAATTTCTCAAAAGATTCCAAGTAAAAAAAAATCTTGAACATAAGAAGTTTTTTAAGAAGCATAGAAAATATTTCGAGTTACGCTCAAAGGCCGAATTGCAGAAAGAATGCGTTTTTATATGTAAAAACTCCTACGTAAAATCACTGAAATTTTATAAATATATATTTCTTGCTATCCATGTGAAAGTTGTCGGACTATTTAAGTCATGAAGGCATATCACTGGTCACTAAAAACTGTTCCGACAGCGATTGATGCCACCCAAGCTAATATACACAACATTGCCCTCCTTCGTCGGTTAGCAGAAACATCGGCGAAGTAAAAACAATTAATAAAATGTCAGCTTGTTTTTTCACCGGTAGAGGAGGACCATGAATATATTAGTGTAAGTAGCACAACTAATATATTTAAATGGGAATGTTTCCTTGGTGTTCTGAGAACGAATCATCAAATATGGATAGATGTTTGTATGTTGATTTCAGTAGTTAATATTTATTTCAAATTTTGGTAGAATAAATATTTAAATTAGGTAAGATATGTTACAATTTAGGTATGTAGGTATAATTAAATTTTATGAAGCAGGTATGTATGCCTTGCACGATGGCTAAATAATTAGTAATTAATGATGATATTTGCCGCCCTCGTCAAGACCATAAAAAAAACGGTTTTCACCTTCGGGGTGTTTTGACGTTTGGAAATATTCCAGTAGGTAGCAGATAGTATAAATCTTTTACAATATATTTCAGAGACGTAAAATCAAATGGTTTTGTTAGAGGTAAGTATACATAAGTGTGTGGTTAATAATAAAGGTAATTCAGTTCAATTCATAATATATGGATACTTAAGTATTGTCCAAGCTATTTTGGACACCTGCTAATACAGCTTAATATAGTTAATGCGTATACTTAACACCGGAAGCGCCTCAACACTGCCTTAAAAATTAACATAGCGCGCTAAGGAGAGTTGTAAGAGAGTCTTCTAAAATGTTCAACACCCCTCTTCTCTTCTCTACCCCTGAGTTCCGATACAGTGCACTGCATACGTAGTGGCCATCCCCTGAGTGCTGGTCCTAATACAAGCCACCAAAAAATACAATTTTTTAGTCGACTCATACTGTATTTTATTTCCCTCTACTAAAAGATCTACTGTTAATGAATTGTGAAAGGGGCTATTCACATACTAACGATTCAGTTGAATATGGTGGTTACACTGAAAACTCTGCATTAGTCGTAACGGGGGTATGAAATCTCCGATAATATTGCGGTAAAAGAAGAAATATTATGAACTTATGAAGCATTTTTTAATAAAATAGTAACACAAACCCAAACACACAATGCCAGGAACTAAATGATAGAATAATTATACAACTTTGCCACATTTACCAGTAACTAGATATTTTAGCAAAATATTTTGTTACTTTAAAAAAAATATATAAAAAGTTACTGTTTTTGGGTGCTGAAACAGAGCAACAATATTAAAATCTCCAAATAATTTTTTTGTGGTACATCTATATATATAAAATACAAAAAATGTTTGTACCCATGTTCGCTATAGACTCGGAAACTATCCAACCGATTTGACCAAAACTGGTGTCATTCAAAAGGGAATTTATAGAGGATGGTTTTAGGCTTTTAATATTTCAAGTGGGCGTAGCCCCTCCCACATAAATTGAATAACATCATATATCTTGACTATTGTGATAGCAAGAGTTTTGAAACATTGCAATAGTTCATATGTTACTAATGTGAGTAATCAGGACAAAAATGGGCGTTATCGGACAAGTGGGCGTGGCAGCTCCCAAATAACCCAAAAATTGAAATCGCCATATTTTGGGCATTTTTTGACCTACGCCGATGATATTTGGTACATATAGTATTGACATAATTAGGAATACGTACTAGGAGAAAAGTGAGTGGGACCACGCCCCTTTATAGGAAAATAAAAAATCTTAATATAGTCTTAACTATTGGACCGATGGTCATTAAATTTTCACAATAGGATATATAAATACTTTTAATTTTATTTTATAACGAGGGGGTAGCGAAGTACACCGGGATCAGCTAGTCTTAAATAAACAGAATACCTTAATTACTAGGAAATTCTTGTAAACCACTTTGTAGTGTTTTTCATTTTACAAAAAAAAAAAAAAAAAAAACCAAAGCTTTAATTTAACTATTTTTGTTTTGCTTAAAGATACTTGTTTTATTCGGAATTAATTTATCCTGCTTTTTTGTTGTTCTTTGTTACATTTGAATATGTTTGTAACTAAGTTTTATTTATTTATGTTACAACTGTTTCATTAGAATATTTAGAAAGTGTCTTCTTGTATGTTTTTATTTTGCTATTCTGTTTTACTCACCAATTAGCAAGTTAACTCCTTCGGTAAGGTCCTTGTCATACAATGTTACCAACTTTCTACCATCGACAATAAGCGGTGTGATGTCTAGCAGTATACCTTCGGTAACATCACAATGTTCATGTCCGGAACGTGTTACTTGATACACCTGTGTGTTGTGTGCACTATAAAGAAAAAAAAAAAAACAAACACCAAACATTTACACATACAACAGCAACAGCCAAGGAAGACAAAACAAAAATTAACATCATCACCGTCAGCAATATCCAGTTTTATTTGGTAGAATAAAAACAAAAAAAAAAAAAAAAAACCAAATCAGAAAAAATTGCAACATTAAAATCATGATGAGATAAAAGGGAATTCATTTTCAATTTTAACACACTCTTAAGCCAAAAGTACATAACTTTAAAACCTGGATTAAAAAGGAATATGTTTTTTTAAGAAATTTAAAAAAAAATCTTTCAAATGAAGGAAAACTTAAAATTCATAAAATTACGAGATTGATTCATTCAATTGAGCAAAGTGAGAAGCTAACTATAAGGATAATGTTCTTCTGTGGTGTTTGACAGCTCACGGTTTAGTTAATATAGTGGCTTTATTGCAAAACTCTAAATTACAGCAAGCAAAAGCTCAACTATCCATCTATTAGTGCAAAAAACTAAAGAAAGTCTAGAAAAAAGTTAATATCCAATTGAGTTAAATTCATTTTCACAACTTTGGTTTTTGTGCCATGGTTTTGTATTTAAGGCCTATAAAATATTTTATGGCCCAGGTCGGTCTATTTCCCAATGTGGAGAGTAATTTGCAATGGTTGTGAATCAAACTTATGTATGATTTATATTAAGTGTTGTTATTTCTGACGAATTTTTAAGACTCGAATTTTTCAACAAATAAAAATTAATTTTTTATTATGAATTTAATAGCACTGACTGATTAATGATTTTTAAGATTTTCAAAGAAGAAATCATATACTCTTGGGGTATTGTAACTGACGATATCCTGGATATTATAGGGAAACTGTAAAAGATGCCAACCGCGCAAAGGCAACAAATGTTGCAACTTCTTTGATCTCTTCTTTTATTTTATACTCAAAAGTCCTTTCATACACACCTGAACAACTAACTTAAGTACAAACTAGAATTTGCAAATTAAAAGAAGTGATAAAATATGTTGATGCCTTCAGTTGGCCAGTAGTTTTAACAATATTTATGAACAAAGTCCTCAAAACACATTATCACTGTTCATTTGAGCAAGCGAATGGATTTCTATAAAGAAAAATATTACAAAGAAGCAAAAAAAAAAAAAGAACAGAAACGATGCCTACTGAATATTGTTTTTCTCTTTTTTTCCGAAAAAATTTCCATCACATATGTTAAGCCTAATGGTTTTCTTCTTTCAATAAATGTTTTCCCTTTAATCAATTTGCTTAAGAAAAAAAAAAAAAAAAAACAAAGCAAAGGCAGTCACACAAACACTAATGGGTTGTTTGTTTAATCATTTCATGGCAGTAAAATGACAAGTCGAAAAGTGCTTTAATATTTTTGTTAGAAAAAATATTTAAACTTTAATTTTCATTGTTAGTTAAAATTAAAAGAAATTAAATTTTAAATTCACTAAGAGTTGAAGCAGATAATTTTGTATTTTTACGCATTTTATTAATGTACGATAATGATAATAATAATAAACGTTGAAAGTTTTTATTCAAATGCAAATAATTGAAATTATTTTCACACTGCCGCCGTGCTCTGAAGTAAGCATACAAAAGAAGTAACTTTATTACAAACTACTCACACTGTTAATTTCAAACAAAAGTATACAAACATGTATATGGCTCTAATAAAGTAAGTTTATTCTCTAACACAATCAAACCTATAACCTATATAATCCCACAGTGAAAAGATGAAACCGGAAACACAAGCGTTACTAAAACTTGTGCATGTGTAATAAGTACAGAATAAGCAATTACTAGATATCAGTTAAGGCTACACCATTTTAGTTCAACACAAAAGTGTAAATGTATTTGTTTATGTTTGTGTAAAATTCGTTGTGTTTTAGGAAGCTTTAGGATAAAAAATGTTTTACTCGTTTTCAGTTTTTTTTTCTGCTGCAAATGTTCGATTTTGTTTTCAAGGGATTTGCAAGCTTAAGTTGCATTCAATGCCATTTGCAAAATGAATTTTTCTTCTCATTCATTTGCACTAGATATAGATGGACAATGTTTGATGGTTTTCACTACGTTTGTTGAGTTAAGATTAGTTTTTAGAAAACAATTTTGAAATGTTTACAATTTGTGAAAATGATATAAAAAGATTTGGTGATCATTTTTTTTCACAATAATATTTATGACAATAAAGTTTAAGGTTTTTATATGGATTAAAAATAATACTTTTATCAAATTTAATTCTGGCAAAAAAAAAAAAAAAAAAAAAACCACCCAACAGGTAAATGGCATGCAGCCTGGAGTTGTCTTGTCGTGGGAACATAATGATTAAAATAGAATACGTTTCATAAGAATTGTTTTATTAAAAGCAGTTGATAGGGGTGGCCATGCCTATTTGTTTAATCGTAGTGTAGTGTTATCAGAAAGTTAAGATGTGGTTCCACGTTTAAATATTCCCACATTAGATTGAATTTTATTCATACATGCACCTGTCACAGATCGAAATAGAGAAATAACGCAATTTGATATAAATGAGTTAGGCCCTTGCCATATTAAGGAGGCGACTTCTGTTATTATTATTACTACATTTTCATAATAAATTGGTACATTAAAACAATAAAAGGATTACAATACTTATGTGCGGTTTTCATAACAAAAACAATTGGTTTGACCAGGTAATTTGTATGAAAACCACTCAGATTTTTAAGTAATGTGGAAACAACACCTAATTAAATATATATATATGTATTAAAAGTGTTTAACAAAAGTTTAAGCTGATCTAAATTTAGTAAAATCATACATTTGATTTACAATAAAAAATACCACGTACGTATGATTGATATTTATTTAATGAGCAATTAATGTTAATCATACGCTCCGATTCATGTGACCTTCTGCGTAGAGGCTGAATTAACATTAATTTCTACTTACAGAAATACACACATACATATATACATACATACACGTATACGCACAATAATTTTTAGTAACCCATCGAACATTTTTATATTGTAGAGATATGTTTCGAAATTGTTAAAAATTTTACCAAAATATTTCATTACTTTTCTAGGGAAAATAACATTTCTACGAAGTTTTCAAAATGCCTTCCGAATTTTAAAAAAATTTATGACTACACAATAGAAAATTTTCGGGTTTGTTTTAATACTTTTTACGTCTATTCATGTCGTTTTACGATAAACAGTGGTATAAAAGATTAGAAATGTGATTGTTTAAGACTTCTATAATTCTTGTTTTATATATGTATTTATTTAGTTTACTCTTAGATATATTAACGTTACCACAAAAATCAATAAGATAATTTCAGCACATACTCTGCGAAATGGGTCAAAAATCAACTAGTTTGAGCTATGAAAACGAAGATAAAGAGGTTCATATGATCTAAGTTGCCTGTTTGGAATGTTGATGTGTATTCTGTTGTGAAGGCAAATAAAATCAAAGTTTCCTTGAATTAAGTTTAAGCAAAATACCATGTTGGATACGATCCTTCGGCTTTTCAGTGTCAGAAGGTTGATAAGTGCTAATCGACTCCGATAAGGCAGCAGATTCAAGGCTGGAATCCATTGAAGATACCACAGACAAAAAACCAAAATTTGTTTTTGAAGTGATTCAACTTTTTTTTATATAGATATTGTACGGAGGATCCCAAATTACAGAACCGTATTCGAGAATGCGTCTGACTAAAGATATAAATAAATTTTTACTTACATATGAATCATTGAATTCCTTTGTCCAACGTTTTATGAAACATAAAACACTATTTGCCTTATTTACAGCAAACGTGATATGTGTGTTCAAATTTAGTTTATATTTGTGCTGCCTGTGGCTGATCATTAGAAAACTTTTACTCATACTTTGTAATACTAAAAGTTCACAAATATGTGCATAAGCTATAAAATTAAAATGATTGAGTTAAACAGTTTCTAAACATGTCAGAGCAAAAAATGTGTACTGGCTTAACACTCTCGTTCATGAATGATGTAAGTAAATGTGTATATGCGTATTTATGTATGCGTATGTATGCATTTGTTTTTGTGTAGAGAAATGAGATTATCTTATGTAGCGCAATTATTTTAAGCACATTTCTGTATATTTTATCAGAGCATATGAATTTGTAGTGATAAATAATTATCTGAAGATTAATTTTGTTTAATTAGTGCATATTTAATATGTATTTTTCTTTGTTACTTTATTAACGCGAGTAGTTATGTATGTGTTTAGCTTTAATAATTATCTTCTATGTAAGGATATATTGCTACTCGTATAACTATGGCAAAACTAATGGATTTTTCTTGTAAAAATTAATAAAAAATAGGGTTTGCTGAAGTTAATCACAACAATACTATGGTACATGATAAATACAACACAAATAGTTATTGTTATAAATTTATAAGGACCAAATGAATGATCACCGCCAAGTCAAATTCGTATCCGTTGGCTTCGAGAGCACAAGTGATAGTATTCGATTACTTTCGCGTCTTGTTGAATTCCATAAGTACTCAATATTATTTTTAATGCTGTCTACCAACCTTGTCAATTTGCAATAAATTTTATGTGGTTCGAAAACTCGCTTTTACTTTGCACAAAATAATCATTTGCTAAAAACTTTTTTTACATTCACATATTATTTCTTTTTTCTTACAAATAAAAAAAAAAAAAAAAACTATATTCCCTTTTGTATTATCTCGATGATTAATCATCTTCTTTTTGCTTACCTGGTTGTTAAATTGATATCCTTTGGAGTCAATAGGGCATCATTTATTTCAACAATTAATATATCACCCGATTGAATTTCCGCTTCACCCTCCCATGACACCATCATGGCCGTACAATCTTTATCGTTCTTGCAATTCTCCGGAGTCTGTAAATAAACAAACAAGCAAAAAAAAAAATAGCAATTATTGTTAACAAACATTTTAACTGTTACAACATGTGAAGAAAATCCTTGAAATCACTTAAAAATTTCATATTAAATAAATTGTACCTGATTACAGAAATGAAACAGAGTAATTGAGAGAAGTTATTAAAAGAAATAGGTTGCATTTTACATACTTATTTTTAGGAAAAAATTAATACGAAAGAAACAAACAAAATAAATTTTGTATAAAAAAGGAAAAAAACGAATCCTTTATGATCCTTCTTTTATTTTTTTTAAATTCAGCAAATTAAAGTAAGTTCTTCGTATAGATGTGATACTCAAGAGCGGAACAAATTTTTTTTTAAATTCTACTGTTCTTCAGGACAAAGATATGTCCTGGGATAATATGTATGTCCCATTGGGTTTTTAAAGTATCATAAATCGGGACTAAATATACCATTAGTAGTGTATGTATGAAAATAAAATGAGACAGTTTTTATTAATTTTTATTAAAATGATAGTTTTATTATATATTCGGTTGTTTTATGTATGAAATTTACCAAAACATTCAAACATTCAGAGCCCCTTAGTCTCTTTGCACATTGAACATATATAATATGAACGTTTTTTCTTTTTCATGAAGCTGCATATAACACTACGTCTACGGTGATCTGTTTTTACCGGCATATGATCTCCCAATTTTTTTTTTTTTTTTGGATAAATTTTATTATATATTGAATCTTCAATTATATATTGAAACATCAATAAGTTTTTCAAATCTTAAATCTAAAAATATTAAATATAAGTTTGGCCAATGCGGAACAAAATTTTTAGTTACAACGGTTGATTTTTGTTGTTTTACATCTCTCGTGTACGGATGATAAAAAGAGTGTCACTCCTCCTAAGCCGGGTGTGGCCTCTATACTCTAGAATATTGCGCGCAAGTGGGTTTAGGTGCAACTCAAGTTTTTTAATGTATTATTTCGCGTGTTTCGAAAATACTGTCTTCACCACATTTAACAATTTTTTAGACCGTTTTGATCTAGGACCTTTCGTTGTAGACATCCTTTTGGTTTTTGTGTTAGCCCTACCTTGAGCAATGAACTCTTCTGCAAGTGGAACAATAAAGTTTTTCAATTGCGATTTTTGTGTACATTTTCCAGATAAAGGATATGAGCATTTACAACGGATGTCATTAGGAGCTTGAAAAAACTTGTCTAAAACTTCATCAGGGTCGTCCAAAGATTCATCTGCTTCTTCATCGGAAGGAATATATTCCGAATCAGAAGCACTAAAGTCCCCAAGAACAGAATCACTGGAATTTCTTATGGCAGAGATTTTGTCGTCCTTCGGTGTACCAGATTTGTTTCTATTCATTCTGCAAAGACACGAATTGCCTTACTAATATTTACTTATGGGATAATATATCCCATTTATGCGGACCAAACAAAACCAGTGGGATCTATTATCCCAAATGGAATAAACTCGCATAAAATAAAGTGTTTAGCATGTTGTTCCTTACTCACTTATTTATAATATCAGACACTTATATTATTTGCAAAATATAAAAAGGAAAAGCACTTCTATACGCAGAACAAATCGTAAAACACATGCGCGTCCAATTGCAGTTGTTGTGAAATAATTGCAATATAAAACATTATACATACTTACTAATCACACTCAAAACAGCTGATTATGTATAGAAAACACTACCAATGGGCCTTTTTCTCAGTTAAATAGAGCAAGTATTGTATTTTTGGCGATTTTTTAATATCTATTGGAACGCATGATCCCAATGGTAGTGAAAGAGTTAATACACATACATATAAAATTTCCATGAATTTTGGTTTGTTGTATCATTTTTAATAAACATTTTATTAACTTTTTCTATTCAAATGAGTGAGTGAATTTATTTTGCTATTTCTGGTTATGGTTATGTAACACTTTTAAATAACAACAAAAATAATGCTTTTATATTAAAGAAAACAAAATAAATCTAAACTTCTTAAATATTTATTTGATACAAAAAAAAAAGATAAGAAATAAAGTACAGGCTGCATTGTTGAATTTTTCTACCCTTCACTCGAATTGAAAAGGGTAAATGGGATTTAGCGTTTGTTATTTCTACAATATTCATTGTTGATGGTAAAGATACTCCTCAGAGAAGGGTATTAAACATTCGTTGTGGCTGAATTATATTTTTCATAAAAAAGGATATATAAGGAATTTTATATGTCTGCTTTCATTTTAATATTTTAGTAAAAGTTTTACCCTTGTTAATATTATAAACTTTATAGAATGTTGTTTAGTATTTTATTTACATATTTTATAAGGTATCCTTATAATCCTTTATATGTTGTTATTTAACTTCATTTATTAGTGTATGCAAAAATTATGACAAACGACCGGCAGGATTTCTTTGAATTTATCTTTACAAAATTTTAATAAATATTTTTTTTATTATACCAGTCCTACTTATTAATATCTAATGATCCTTAAAGGCGGCCAGTAAGAATTTAGCGTAATTTAGGAGAGAGAAGCAGAGAGAGATAGAAAAAGAGGTAAATTACTGCCTATCAAAAATTCATTGCGTTTTATAATTTTGAATCTTGCAGACAAAAGTGAATTAAAATAAATATTTAATTTTAGTATAACCACCTGACACAATCGACCGTATTCTAGATGTAAAAAAATTTGTTTAACGTTCATTAAGGCCCTCTGAAAACACAGTCATACATACACCCACAACTGCAAGTATTTAATGATACATTTGCGGAAGAGTAAAATGTAAAAACAAAGTATCTTTGAAACAGCTAAATCTATTTTGCTCACCTCTCTTCTTTTTTGTTCCTTTAACATTCTTACAATTCTCCCATATACTTACATAGAAAATAATGTCTTATTGCTGTTAGTTTCTTTACAAATCCACAAAGCGGAAAAAGAAAAAGTGATTCTGAAAGTTCTTCGAAGTAATGGCTTTTAGAAGGTCTTTTAGAGAATGTTAATTACGGGTAAAATGGTATTTTTTTAGGAACCATGTGCACCAGGCACCAGACGACCACAGAAGCACTAAAAATCGTCTCAATCTATTAATTACTTTTTATGCTGAATTTTTAAATTAAAATTGCTGCTGCAATTCTTTGGTAGAGCAAAGAAATTAATGTAAAACACAATTCCCTTATTTATAAAATAATTGAATATTTAATGAATTGAAATTTCAAGATATATATTCTTGTTTTTCCATCTCTTTAATATTCCTTACTCTTGTCACTTGATTTTCTATTGACTTTTCTGCTGTTTTCAAATAAAATTGGAAAAAAAAGAAAAGATTTTTACTTTTATTCCCAAAAGTGTAATAAAACGTTAAAAATCAATTTTCCAAAAGTTTTAGCAAACGTTAAAGAATATTTCGAAAATAATGATCTGAGGTATTATACAATAACAACAACAACAACAACAACAACAACGAGACCAACATGTAAAAACACAAGCAAGCACACACATACACAAATACAATTGTGTACGCACTAAATGGCCATCGGTGTTTGTATTTACAATACTTTGTACATGTGCACCCTCTGGGTCGCCTTGGCCATGAAGCGTAATAAATAAATGGAATCATTGCTTTGAAGTGTGGAAATTTATCTTGTATAAAGAGTTTTTACTTTTTGGAAAATGCTTGCAGTTTACAATTCAAATTGCTGGATGTTGATTTTTATTTACAATTTCAACATCTTTTGTTTCGCATTTAGTTTGTGTTGTTCATCCTGATTTTCGGTTATTTACTGTTCATTGAGCTGGGTTTTGAGTTAACACACAACAGTAGTATGTATGTATGTATGTATTGTATGTATGTACGTATGTATGGTTGTATGTATGTAATGGTTTTTTCTTTGGCATTTTCCTGTAATAAGTTTTTCTTTTAAATTGAAAAGTTTGCTTTGCACATCACATTAACGTGGTTATAAACTTTTATAACAGACAACATTAACATTGTAAAATCCCGCCTAAAAGTTTGTCAGATTAAATGTTGCTTAGAAATGTTTGCACAATATGAAATTGTTATTGTGTTTTTGTGTATGCGTTTGTATGTGTGTGTGTGTGCGTGTGATTAAAAGGAAACGTAACTAATGGAACGTAAGCAAAGATATAAAGTTTTATAATTTAATTGAAAGCAGACAATTGATTTTTGTTCAAATTCTTTGCTTTGTAAAATTAAAATGTTTTTTTTTGGCCTCAGGAATGTTATTAATTAAGGATTTCTCTTTAATTCCAATAGATTTCCTTATCAATATGATATAAAAAATTTTTCTATATAAAACTTTAGGGCTGTCAACAGAATTTATTTAATTGCCTCAATTAATTAAAAAATTTGTAAATATAGTGTTGCCTCCTTTTTACTACATTTTGATTTGTGGAGATTTTGTTTTGGGTTTTTTGAAAAATTAATTTTACTGTTTTGCTGGGGCCAACTAATTTGAATGTTTAAATGTTTTTTCCCCTATAACTTGAAAACCGCTCAATAGATTTTGATACGGATTTTGATGAAATTTTTGTTGACAGATATTTTTTGAACTGGATATAGAGAATACATTCTGGGGGATGAAATACGAAAAAGCTGATGCTTCTGGTACTTTTGATTCTGGTACTATCCGTTTTTTGTAATGTATTTGATATAAAGATATTTTATTCCTTTATTTGCATGTAGAGTGACCGAAGCATTAAATCCAGATTAAAATATAAGGTACTTTTTAAGAGAAAAATAGTGATAAAATGGTAATTTTGCTTTTTTTTTTGTACTAATGTTTTATAAGTTTTTTTAATAAAATAACATAGTTTCTTAGAAATGAAATAAGAAAAAACTGGTACTTTTGAATTTTTTTCTTATGGTACTTTTTTACTTTTGGTACTTTTTTTCTACCAATGTGTTATAAGTTTTTTAATAAATTAACATTCTTTCTTGGGGATGAAATAAGAAAAATTGGTACTTTTGAAATTTTTTCCTTATGGAACTTTTCTTTACTTTTGGTGCTTTTTTATATTTGGTATTTTTTCTCTTGAGAAAATTTTCTATTGGATTTAGATGGTCTTTAATAGATGGATAGCATGTGACTCAGATTAAAGTAAAAATTGTTTTTAAGGGGTTAAAAAGGAACAAATTGGAACTTTTGGTACTTATTTTCTTACAAATTAATTTTTTTACAATACATTAACACCCAGAATATTGTAGAAATTACAAAAAAATTGAAAAGTACTGTTCCTTTTGTGATATAAAGTGAAAAAATGTAAATGTTTGTGATCATTTCAACTAAAGTATTTTTCTTTGCTCTTCCTTGTTAATTTAGATAATTTTCATAAACTATTTTAAATACTTTTGATTTGCATATTAAAAAAAAAAACTGACTAAACTATTTTTATATTAAAATAATTTCTTAATTGAATTTTGATGCGCATGTAGTTCTGTTTATATATTTGATGAAGTAAAAATGTGTTTAACGTAGAGAAGAAAAAATGCTAAAATATTTTAAGAAGTTTATTTTAATGAAAGTATCTGAATTGTTTACCAAATTGTGGGTATTAAAACAATTTAAGAAAGTAATCTTGCTTGAACTACATAAAAACTAACAAAATATTCACAGGGTGCTGCAAAAAAAGAAGTAAAGTTAAGTAAGGAATATTTTTGAAATCTAAATTTTGAAAATTGAACACCGCACAACGTAAAAAAAAAACTTAAAACTTTTTTTTAGATAAAGATAAATTGCACCTACTTTTCACATTGTAACAGAACACCGCCATAGAATATCTTGTAATACTTGTACTGAAATTTAATAAGAAATATTTAGCACTTTTTTCGATTTCTGAAAAAAATGCATGCAAATCACTCCTTCAAGCGATTTAGGCATTAAGAGAATCAACTATTAAAAAAAAAATATGTACTCATGGGCGTGAGAAAGATTTATTTGCAAGAAATATTTATTTGTCATGTCGAAGTGTAGAATAAGAAGCGAAAAAATTTATATTATAATTTCTTATATATTTTTGGAAATATTTTGCAATACTCAAATATTGCTTGTGTAAAAACTTTCCTCAAATATTTCAGTTGCAATATTTTTAGTTTTTCATATTTCCCAGAAAGACAGCAATATTTACATGCATTTAACTTTATGGTTCATATTTTTCAAATTGAGAACTTTTTTGTTGATTTCTTTTGGACAAGATTTTTTTTGAAATATGTGCGTTTTAATTTACAAAATATGTACTAAACAATAAATTGCTACGTTTACACTTGGAAAATATTTCAACAAAAGACGTAATCGTCACGTTTTTAGTAGGGTTGATGTCATTTATATGAGGTTTATATGACAAAATAAAAGTTGCTATGCTACAAAAAAAGAGAAGATATTAAAAAAAAAATATTGAAATTAAAAGACATAAAATATTTGTTTGCTATTGATTACGCTGTTTCAGAAAATATTTGGTAGGTGTTAATGTAGTTTAAGAAATATATTACTTTGATTTATATTTCATTCAATTTATATATTTTACGTGGAATTATATGGATACTAAGGAGAGATTTCCATTGTATATTTTACTTACATACGCAATAACATCTGTTTTACGTTTACCCTTTAATTTCTACTTGAATACATTTGAAAACTAAACTTATTTGTATTTGCAACTGCAGTTGTTTCATGTTGTACAACATAAAATTATGTTAACTTAACATGATTTAACGCTTCAGCAATCAAAAGCTATATTTTGTGTTCATCATGATGTCCAGTATTATTCTATTTATGGTTTAGTTTATTTTATTGTTTGTATTATTTACTTTTTGCTTTTTTGCTTTAAATCTTTATAAACAAATAATGTACAAGAATACAAATATTATTTCTAAATGAAACTTTTTGCATGAATTCATTCTCTTTAAGTGCATTATTAGGGTATACAAATATATTTATGGTACCGTAAACGTAATGACAGACTTGGCAAATATTTAACGAAATAAGCATCATATATCTTTTATCAAATTACTTTTATTTTTCAATTATAAATATAAAACTTATGATATAAAACACATATTTTATGAAAAATTTCCGATATATTAAATTGTATTACGTGAAATATTGGCTTTATCTGCACTTACTTTAAGAAAATTTTCTTCTAAAAAATTTTAAAGTCAAAAGTGCATTATAACAAAGCATTTTGTGTGAAACTAAACTAAAGAGCAATTTAAGTAATTCGGCTATAACTTTCAGCAAAACTAAATTAAAATTATGCGCAGCTTCTTTTGTAAAGCTCTATTAACCTCCGCTAAGTAAAATATTTATTGCAATTAACTTACACCACTGGTTGCTGAACAATTTGGGGAGTTACGTATTACCCATCTGTTATTAGCAAACCAAGATGTGGGAGTCCAGTAGGGTTTGCAAATCTAAAGTTAAAAGTAAATAAATAAATTTCATAAATAATAAATATTTGAAATGTGAAAAAATAATTAATTTTATTAATGGCAAAAGTTATTTTTACAATTTTTAGCTAGAAAAAGATTAAAGATGTTTAAATATATATCTTTATTAAAGAATATATAATAGAAAAGGAATCTTAGTTTATTATAGGTAAAAAAAAATATAATTTTAACCGTGACTTCGATTGTACCAATAGTACAAAAAGTACCAGCATTCCCTTACTGTACCTACTCCCGAAATTATACTGGAAGTCACCGTAAAAAACAAAGGAGTACCAATTTTTCCTGGTTTTACTCTTTAAAAATTACTCTATTTTTTAAACGGACCCACGTGCTGTCCGTCTACCATATTTTATCCAGATCCAAAGTACCAAAAGTAAAAAAATTACCAAAAGTAAAAAGTACCAAAAGTTCCAGATTTTTCTTGTTTCATTATAAAAAGAAACCGAGTGTTCCTTTATAAAATATTAGTACACAAATAAAAAGTACCAAAATACTGTTAATATGTATAGTTTTAAATCCTTAAAAAGTACCCTATGTATTAATAAGGGTCACATGCTATCCAAATAATTTAAGAGAATTTCTTAAGAGAAAAATGGCAAAAGTAATACAGAACTAAAAGTAAAAATAAGTACCAAAAGTACCAGATTTTTCTTATTTAAGCTCCCAGAAAGAACAGTAATTTAGATTAAATTTATATATATTAGTACAAAAATAAAAACTACCAAAACTTCCAATTTGTTTAGATTAAGCCCTTAAAAAAGAAACTTATATATTAATCTCATCTCTCATATTAAGAATTGCGCAAGAGAAAAAGTACCAACAGTAGGTTAGGTTATGTTACGAGGGTCGCCACATCAGAGACGTGACGCACTTGGGTCCGTTGATTCGATCCCTTTGAGATACCCTAACAACAATCCTACCAAAAGTATAAAAGCACAAAAAGTACTTGAAGTAAATAAGTACCAATATACCAGATTTTTCTTATTTAAACATTAAGAAGTATGCTCATTTATTAAACATTAGTGCAAAAAAAAAAGTACCAAAAGTACCGATTTGTTCAGTTTTACCCCCTAAAGACTCAGAATTTCATCCAAATCCATACAAACTTTTACATTTTCAATATTAGTGAGAATAGTTGGGTTACGAATAAGGAATTTAAATGTCAAAAATTATGTAGTAGTGCCTCCTATTTATTAAGACTTCGACCGTTAGTTTATAATTATCGCTCAATGCTGAACGTAGCTTGTTTGTGTGAAACTTAAAAATATAAAATTTTTGTTTTTTTTTTGTAACATGTTGACTTTGCAAAAATTCTATTCAATATAACCTGATTTAAAATGCCATTTAGCTGTTATGAATAATAAATGGCAATAATTGAATTAAAATTTTATTTATATGAAATTTTTACACATACACCTGCACACATACATACATATCAATATTTTTATAAAATACATAAATTCTTTAATAGATAATTTAAAATTTTATATTGGAAATAAAGTGGTTTTTGATGCTTTGAAACTTTTACATTAAAATTAAATTATTGAATATATCTTTTTTTTTAGTTTTAAATATAATTAAACATGTTAACTTGATTAAAATTTATGATGAAAGTTTTCTTAAAAATATCTTTAAATTTGAATACTTTGCAAATGTTGCAAACAAACGTTAGAGGCAACAGCTTGTCTAGACAATTTGCTGTATAGGAAGGTGGTGCTAAATTTTTATTTCTTTTTTGCCTTTAAGAGGCATTTAATGTTTTAATTTTATTTCTTTAGACATAAATCAGGAATTTTTCTTCCTTCTTAATAAAAAGATTTTATAATCCAGTTATATTGAGATTTTCATAGGAAATTTCAGGTCCCAATAATTTCCACTGTAATTGAATTAAAATCTGAGCAACTCATTAGGTGGCAAAGTTAAAAAAAATTTTAAAGCTTCACTTAAAACAAAAAAACCTGCTTGGGATGTTAAACAGAAAATTTTGATCCTGGAAATCAGGAAATTTTAAAATTAAAATTGCCAGATTTTCACGCTTTTTCACAAAAATATATAAGATTTTTTATGTTACTTTTCAAATAAAATATTATTGAAAAAAAAAATATATCAAAGAATATTATTGAGCTTCACAAAACAAGGACAAAATTTTGGATTGGATTTTAGAGATTCAACATCAGCTGATTTGCAAAATTTTTAAAGGTTGCCCAAATAATGTAACCCTTAGATAAGTAAAAACTAAAAATGCAACAGGCAAGAAATTTTGATGACTGCATCGTACTAAGAAATAATAAATGCGAAAGTTTGTATGTTTGTTTCTTAAAATAGATTTTGCATTGATATCATCTGACCAAGTTTAAAATAACGGATACTTTTTAAAGGATAAAAATAAGGATAAATTGGTAGTTGGTTGGTACATTTTATTGTTGTGCTAATATTATATAAATTAAAATACTTTCTGGCGACCATGATAAAAAAATGCTACTTTTGCTAGTTTTTTACTTTTGGTCCGTTTTGGTACTTTTTGTCCTTGAAAAACTCTCTTAATTGATTTTGATGAAATTTGGCTGATGGTGAGCATATGACCCAGATTAAAATATAGAGTACTTTTTCAGGGTTAAAAACGGGGCAAATTGGTACTTTTATTTATTTTTATATATTTTTACTTCTTGATTTGCACTAATATGGAGAATGTATTTTCTAGGGGGAAAAATAAGAAAAACTTGGTACTTTTTCTTTTACAATTTATATTTCACATTAACATACCGTCCTTCCACTGTTAGGAGGTAAAATGGGGAAAAGTTTTAACCTCTTTGCCTAAGGGAACTAACTTTGCAAAGAAAATGAACTCATTATTCTTTGTGTGAAATTTAATAGTGGAAATTAGGAACCCCTTTTTCTTTTTAAGAGGTATTTTTTTTTACTAAATTAGCTAGTTTTTAAGCTTGTAAATGATGTACAGCAAAAAGTACTGCAGATTGCAAAACTAAATTAAACTTCTAAAACAATAAGGCTTTTCAAAAGACTGCTAAATCAAACTGTTAAGCCCAGTTACTCTAAACTATATTTTAAAATTTTTGGTATTCAAGATTTTGTTTCAAAAACGTTCGCTATTAAAGAAAACAACAATATTTATATGAAAATCTTTTTAAATACCTCTTCATTAGTATCGAAAAACATTTACAGCCATTTTTCATTTAATCTTCTCTTAAACATTTGCAAAATATAATCATCCTCGTAGAAAATATAACAAAGATGAAACAACTTAACATAAAATAAAACAAGACAATACTATAAAAATATGAAATAAAATTTAGAAGAAACTCGATCATACTCGTACACACATACATACACACAATTGCACTAGTGCAATCAACATAACCAAAGAGATAAATAGTGCAAGAGTGCTGTGCATTGCTGTTGCTTGCGAAAATTTATCCTCTGGCTACAAGGAACCGGATGCAGATGATAACATGTTTAAGCATTTCCCGTTCTTGTGTTGTGTTATTTTGTTTTGTTTTACATACAAGAGTTTTGTTAATGGAAGTGTAAAAGTCCAGGAAAATACTTTTAACACAGCAAATGTAACAAGCTGTACGATAAAAGTGTTGTTTGAAATTTTACAAACAAAAATGTATTATTTGTAGCATCAAAGTTAAATTCTATGCTGTGTATTACTAATTTCATCTCTGGTACCTTGGAATATTGTACAAGAATAGAAAATGTTTTTGATCTTATGGGATTAATTTTTATATGGAAAATATTTTATTTTCTAAAAGTTCAATGTATAAGAAAATGTAAAGGTATTGAATAGAAACTGCACACAATTGCGAGAGAATGGCATGTGCACTGTGATCAATTTTGATATTGTTTTTTTCCAACATGGCTGCTATATAAAATAATAATTAGATTTATTAGGAAAATATAAAAATTTCTAATTAAAAAAATTTAATTTAAGAACGAAGAAGGAAATATAATCGTATGTTCATATTTTTTTTGGATACGAAATTTGTTATTAGTGCTGCCTTGGATTATTGTGGCATTTTTTCGTAAAATCCAGCAGCCAGCTGCAATAATTTAGTGCAACGTTAGTGCTATCCGATTAATAAAAGGTTTTCCAATATAAGTGATATGATTTCTTTAAAAAAAAACACACACCTATTGTTAAGGAAATTTCAAAGTTTTTTAGTGAAGTACAATCGATACATTTAAGTTCTAAATAAAACGTCATTCAAATGGCCTTCACCACTTCATCTGCAAGAACGAATTCGATGAACCCGATTTTCGAATACTTTTTCCTCTAAATCAAGTCGTATGTCATGAATGGCACGTTTAATATTGATTGTAAATCTTGAATAGAGTCTGGTTTATTTCGAAAGACCAGTGACTTCAAATAACCTCACAAGAAATAGTGTAATGGTGTTAAATCACAACTTCTTGAAGTCCATTCAATATCAAAATTTCTCGAAATAATCCAATCTCCAATTTTTTTTCGCAATAATTCAATTGTTGCATTTGCAGTGTGACATGTAGCCCCGTCTAATTCGGACCAAATGGTTCGTTGTCTTATTGGCCCTTGAAAGTTATGTAAAGAAAATGTAATTTCAAAAAAAATTCAACAATTCGACGAATAGCGGGCACACTTGGACGATTATTACGACCATAAAATGGCAAAAGCGCACGAAAAGTTGCAATTGGAGAACGATTATTTTGATAATAAAATTGAATAATTTATAAACGTTGTTCTTGTTCTCCATGATGAAATTGTAAACACTATTGAATACAATGAAAAACAAATGACAGATCATGACATATTACAAATGGCCGAAACGTCACTTCAAAATCATGTCATCCCTATTGGAAAACCTTATACATGCTGTAAATTTTACAGGTGTTGTAAGAAATTCAATGACATAATTTATTAAGTCTTTAAATATTGCAAACGAACAAAATTAATACATTCCACAAAATTTTAACAAATTATGTAGCTTTTGCGTTTAATCAAAATCCTCTTAAAAGGGATTTGAAAATACATCGTTTATATAAAACCCTACATGATTAGGAGGACCTTAACTTCATTGTTTTTGATTTCAATTAAAGTAAATATTAAAGAAATACCAGACCTTTCTATATGAAAATAGAGAAACTAACATATAAAGATTTTAGGTAAATTTACGGTCAGTTTGTTTTCTATTAAAACAAGTAATTCAAATTTGATTTCTTCATTTTCTTTTTTTTTTTTTTTCTCCTAAAATACAAGAAATTCTAATAATATTCTTGCTTATTTTCTATATTATTTAACTAAGAAATTTGTATGTATGTTTGTAGGTATGCATGTGTGTACATGTGTGTTAGTGTAGGATATAGTTTTTAGGATTTACAAAAATAAAAACTTTCTAAAAGGAAACCTTTTTGTTGCCACATTTTTTCTTCTTTTTTGTAAATTTAAAAAAAAAATGTACATACAAATTTTTGGGTTTTGTTTTCTTGTTCATCTCATGCTGTTATTTTTGTTTTTTCCAAGAAATTTAAAAGTTTGTGTTCTAACTAGAGATGGCCAGCACTAACGTTGTCACATACATATAAACATATATATTCATACTATAACACACATGAAGTGATGGGGAATGTCGTCACCTAAATACGAATGCTTGCATGAGTACATTTCTGAAATTATGGTTCAGTGTTGATTTTAAAAGTTCGGTAAGATCGCAAGTATGTGAAAACCAAGTGAAAATAGTGGGATATGTAATAAGAAAGTCCAAAAAAATTTTTCAAATTTTCAGTCTTTCTTATATTACAAAAGTAATTAAAAATTTTCTTTAACTAAAAAAAGTGGAAATCATTGTGAGAAAATTTAAAAAAATTATTTTGTAAACTCAATTTCTGACATTTCTAAAATATTATCCAACAACTCGGAGTGGTGAGTAAAATTTTACTCACGATGCCATCTCTAACTACTACCATAAGCATACTCAATTTTACCTTTAGCTTGACTAATTTTTCAGTAGATAAATTGAATAAAATATTTACAATATTAAATTATTTATTGTCATGGGGTTTTAAAGAAACTATTTTTAAATTTCTAATAAAGTTTCAAATTTTGAAAACATATTTATTTTTTATTCATTTTAGTTTTGTGACAACATGTGTCCCACATTATTTATGCAACAATTTAATGGGACCTAAAGGATAAAAGAAGAAGAAATAAGTTATGAATTCTATAGGAAATAGTTTTCTTTAAATTATTTATATAAAACTCAAGTTTAACCCGTATTTTGCTTTCATAATTTTTGCTGAGATAATTAACGATTACATTTTTTTCTTTGCAGGTTTTACTAATACATATGTACATATAAAAATAATTAAGAATTTTTATAACCGATTAGAGTTCTTTAAAACTGATATTAATCTTGTTAAGCTGCACAATTTTAAAAGATCTCTGTTAATACTGGCACGGAATTAAATATGACATATGCCGCCGCACTTTAGCTTTCAGCCAATGAAACTGGAACATCAAACTGATAAACATCCATGTACAAGATATAAATGAAGAAAAAAGAAACGTTCAAAAGCATCAAAGTAGAAACAAAAAGAATAGCAAAAAAAACCAACAACAAGGAATAAAGCAAATATGTAATAGTGAAACCCCTGGCTGCTGCATAATCGAACTACAGACAAGCGAACAAAAAATGGATAGAATGAAAGTTGAAAGAAAAAAAAAAGAACAAAAAAAAAAACATTGAACAGAGAATACTCACCATAATGGGCAAAAGTAATTCATGCGTTTCGTTGCCGCGCCATAAATGTGAATCTTGCGGAAGATTTTGCAATTCACATTCTAAAGAATTGATTTTCTCTTGTAGACGACTTAAAATGCGTGGACGTTGAATCGGATGTAAAGATGTTTTAGGAGGATTAGTTGAGGTGGCCGACAATAACGATAATAAAGAGGCTGACGATGATGGCGATGATGCTGATAATGATGATGGTATTGATGATAATGAGGGAGTCTGCGAGGACATTAAAATGGATGACCTGGTTGGTTTGGCAGACGTTTGTGTGTATTTCGTAGGGTGGCTGCTAGTTTTAGTTTCTTTGTCGATTTGCAAAGACCGTGGTAAAATGGTGGTGGCTGTTTGTTTTTCCAAATCCTTCAATACATTCTTGTTGTTGCTGTTGTTATTGGTTTTACTTGAGTTTTTTGCTGCTAATCCAGCTGCTGTTAAATTTTGTAGGGGCATCATTGATTTAATTAACAGATGAGCTCGTTTCAATTCTTTTTGGAATTTTTTCGTTTTAACTAAAGCAGCTAGAGGCATTTCCGTTAATGTGTGTGTGGTACTTATGCCTGTTGTGGGCACGATATCAACTTTATTTGTTGTTACAATGCTGGCAGGACTTGTACTGATTGTGGTAGTACCAGAGTTGTCTTCACCATTAGAGGTTGTATCCTTATGTTTGGTTGCCTTAACTGTTACTTTTTTAATCGACAAACTTTTCTGCTGTTGTTCTATTTGAGGTTCTTTTTGCTTGTGAATTTCTTCTAGTTTGGCTATTTTAGGCGAATGCAATACCGCAAAACTGTTTAGAGACAAAGAGGGAACTTTATTGTTATCAAGTTCCTGTAAGTTGTTTTCATGTGTGCTTGCGGCATGTGGCAATTGTTGGTGCTGTTTTGTTTTATGTTGCAACAATTCATTGTACAATTCTTTACTGTTGTAAAACTTTGTTGTGGAAAATTCGGGTTGTGGTCGGGAGAGTGGATCTTTTCCATTTTCTTGTCCTTCATTTGTAGCTAAAGGTTTTTCTACGCTGTGTTGTTGTTCATTATTGTTGCTGTTAAATTTAGTGCTGGCAAAATCGAAATGTTGCTGCAAATGTTGTGCATCACTGGCAACACGATGCATTGGAAAATCAAAACTTTTCTTAACACGTCTCTCTATAAACTGTACGGGCTTTTTATTCAATATGGGATTTTTGTTGAATGCTAAAATTTTATGATTTACTGAGTATGATGTAGCAGATTTGGGTTCTTTCGAGAATATGGTCGTTTGTGTAAGTTCCTTTGAAATGTTTTGAATTGTCTCATCTTCAGGCTTTTTTGTAGTTTTTGCTTCATTGGCATTATCGAATTCATTTAGCTGAAATTTTTGTTCAATTTCAGTTATAACACCATCTTGTTCTTGCAACAATTTGCCCGTGAAATCAGTAACTGGTGAGGCTGGATGCAAATAAGGACTCCAATTAATATTATGCTCATAAGTTTTGGACAATACAGGCTTGTTGTCGTCATAGTCCAGTTCATTGGGCATAAGATTCTGTTTCCATTCTTCATTGTTCATAACAGGTTTACTGGAGAATATTGTTCTTTCTTTGATAAGTTTTTCATTGGCATCTTGAATAATCGGCTTAAAGTCATCTATGGCTTGTATATCCTTGGCCAGGGTCATGGTTGTCGCTTCAATTTCATCATTTACTGGCTTAATATCATCACCTGCAATTTCCCTTTGCTTATTGTGATCCGGTGTGTTTTCTCCTGCAGGGAATGTTGTTGCATCAATAACAATATCATCTTTGCTATTGTATGTGTGAGTCATTGGTGTACTAGTAGTTGAATCGAGAGTTATGGTGCTACGAGAAGGTACTGTTTGTGCGGACGTTGCTATTGTTGCTGTAATTTTTATACTCTTCTCTGCATTTCTGGCATTTTCCGTTGATTGTTTGTGCATATCCGTTTCCTTTTGCCAGCTCCCTTCCGTTGTTATCTTTTCTGATGGCTGCTGTTGCTGCTGCTGCTGTTCTACAACACTTTTTGTGACCTGCTTTAAATCAGTTTCTTTTATTTCCCTTTCTAATTCATCATTGTTTTTGTATTGATTTATTGTTGCTATAGTTGTTGATATTTCACCCTCCCTATTTTTCTCCTTTTGCTCTTCATCAATTGCTGTTGCCTGTTGTGTTGCTGAATTATCTTTAGCTTGGTTTGTAATAGTGGCTGGGGCATTTGAGGAGGCCATAGTTGATATTGAGGGGTTGGTGGTTGTGTAAATTACCTCCTCTTTACTTTGCAATTGTTTGGTTGGTAAATTGTTTTCTTTATTTTCGAAACCATCAGTAACATCATGTGGTCGTAAGTGTATCGTGGCCGCTGTTGTGGTTAGTCTTAACACTTTCATACCATTTTCTATTGAAGTCGCTTCAAAGGCTGATGCTTTTGTTACTACTGATGCTGGGGCTACTGCAGTTGTAGTTTCTATTACATTGGCTGCTGTTAATTGTAGACCTAATAATGTGACAATCATTATTAACGCCCATAATCGCAGCATAATTTTTAAGAATTTCATTTGAATATTCATATTTAATGTTTGAGGTCCTTTAAACAGCTGTGAAATATTTGCCGTTTAAATGAAAACAGATTATCTTGGATTTAAAAAAATTGCCACATGATATTTATGAGTTGTTAGAAAATATTTCGCTGCAAATCAAAGATATTTACGTAAAAGCTTAAAGCTATTATCCTCCATTTATATTTATTTGCTCTTTTAAAAGGTCCACTGGCGCCTTAATTGGTTTTTTATTACTCACTTTTATTCTCTTTTTTATTACTTGTATTTCCGTTTGATACTTTTTTGTTTATGTTGCTGTGCTCTGCAAATAAAAGAAATGTAAAAATAAATTATTTTTAATATTCCAATTCATGGCAAAACAAATATTTTATTTAATATCATTGTTGTTACAATTCAGTTGTAAATGCTTTTAATTAATTGTATTATTTGTGGTTTATTTTATGGACTCATTTTTTTTGGCTTTTTGTTGTCTCATTTGTTTTAGAAAATGTCCAGTTTGTGTAAAATTGTGGTAGAAATGTGTGTGTTTATTTTAGCCTGGTAGCGCTATAAAAATGAGAAAAATCTGGGCTAATGGCAGCAATTATTTTCATTTACAAAAACCATGTATTTTTTTTTAATCAAAATTGAAACAACGTATATTAGATGGTATGCGTGGAAAATTTCTTTTTATTGATTGAAAAAAATATTACAATTTAATGTGGATAATTTATATTAATAATAATTTTAGTTGTATAAAAAATTTGCATTCTATTGATGGTATGGAAGGGGTTTCCCAATGTGGTTAATGATCGTTGATGGTAAATGCTGTATATACGAGTAATGTTCTATTGACATTTACGATGATTTTATGTCCTTCTAGATTAATTTACTTATATGCACAACTATATATAAATTATATTAAGTTAGGTTAGCAGATTCGCTGTGAAAAGAAAATTCGATTTCAGCCCACTTGGGTCCTGATGTGGTCCCACTGTGATACCTGTTGGAAAATGTGAAGGAATGGTAGATTAGAAGAAGAAAGATCAAGAATTAGATGCAGGAAAAGAGAAAACAGGTATAGGCATACTGAACCTGTAGAGACGTTAGTTTAGGATCTTCCGCCTAAAAGGAAATCTCTAAATATCCTTTATTAGTAGAACTTTTGAAATACTTTTGAAAATATTTCTATTTCGCATAAAATATATTTAATTTATTTGTTTCTTTGATTAGGTTGGCTTGTGTACAACAAATGGTCACAGCCATCAAATTTTTATTTTCTTTGGCTAAATTTAGATAAAATTTTCACAAGATAAGGGTATTCAACCGAGTGATTACTTCTAATGCGTTTTATTGTTCGAGTAATTTTATATTTAAAATCTACAATGCTGCTACTTATTTTCTCCATTTACTGATTGAATAGAAGTTTTACATTTTCATATTATAAACGTAGTATACCAAAGTTTTACACACAGAAATCAAAGGCAGAATTTTAAATTTGTTTGATCCTAATTTCGAATCACTCCAACTTATTGGGCAATAACTGTATTACTAATCAAATAAGTTATTAAAATATATACTGGCTTTAGTGAATCCCCTAATTTACATTCAAGTGCAAATAAAGAAAATTAAATTATACTAAACAACAAGAAAATGCTTTGTGTATTTCTAGGATAAAAATCTAAACAAGACAAAATTTTAAACAATAAATCACATTAAATATTAAATATAAATACAAAGTTTTCGTATTTTCTTAGATGTGTAGCAGTTTTTTTTTTGTATTTATATTGTCAATGTATAAATAAAACTAAACTTAAACAAAAACAATCTCTTATATATGCGTACATACGTATGTATGTATGTATGTATGTATGTATGTAGGTGTCCTTATGTGTATACATAATATTTTCGATTTCACAAACAAATTGATTTTTATCGTTGACAAAAAAAAAAGACAATTACGTGAATATGGTTTTGAGTCCTATTTAATGGACGCAAAAATTATTACATAAAGTACGGGAAAATTTGGTACTAATTTTATATATTTTTTTTTTCGTTGAATTACAGTGTACTTTATGATGGTAAAATAAGGTAAAGCTGGTACTTTTGGTATTTTTTGTACTATTGGTACTTTTTAATTTTTATAGAATTTTTCTTTTTACAATAACATACAGTGCACTTCCTTGGGAGTAATATGTGGTAAAGTTGGTAGTTTTGGTACTTCTGTTTTTACACTAATATGTAGGGTGAACGAAGGCATGTACTTAATAATAAAATTGTTTTTTATTTCCAAACCGATTTCTCGCGATTTTAAAATTTAATGAAGCACTTTTAAAAAATTGTTTTAATAAAAATTTTGCCTAGAAAGTTTTATCAAAATTTAACAGTTAAAACTTTCCTATTATAGCAAATAATAATAATAAACTGTACACTTTAATAGAAGACGTGGCAGCGATACCAGCAACAGCAGCGATAAAAGAGCACAACGACAAAGTTTTCGCCCCCTCAACTTTATCTTCATGAATTAGTTAAGCTCATTTGATAAGTATTTTAATGTCACTTTCAATATGAAAATACTTTGCCGAGACTTTAAAAAAAAAATATAGAATCACCAGCAACGACAAAAGATAGAAAAAAATGTTCTTCTTTTTTATTGATTTTAAATATAATTTAAGTTGAAGAAAAACTCAAGGGAGAGAATTGCTTAAAGCTTTGTTGAGTTTAAAGTACAAAGTGGAAGATTACTTGAGATTGTCAACATACTTTTTTAAGTATGCAAGGAAATGGGATCTTCTACTTCATCATGGAAAACCACAATTTTAAATGACTTTTATGTTTTGAAAAATAGATGAAAGAGTTTTAAGACACATAACGAGTACAAGATAACAATAAAGTTAGAAAAGAGATTGAGACACACAGCTGAGACACTGTAAAATCAATTTAAAATGTATTGAAGTGTAAATGACACGCAGTTGCTTTGTATGTTGCCGATAAAACACAAAATTCTGTGGGGCTGACTAACATGTTTAAAGCAGAGTTAGAGGAAATTTAAAGAAACACATTAATCACTAAATAAAAGCTTAATGTATTTTTGTTTTCTTTATGCAAATAAATAATTTTGAAATTTTTTTTAACATTAGGAAAAATACCGATGCAGCTGCTTACAATGTTTGACAAAACCAAAGCTGAATTAGAAAGCTTTCCTAAAGCACTTTTTAACCTGATCTCCCAATACACATGAGATGTTTGTATATTAAATACGAAAGAACTATTTATAAGGTTGTTTGCACATAAAGAATTTGAAGGAAAAAAAAAAATGATTAAAAAATATTAATATTTGTTTTAATTAATTCGCTCAAATGGATCAAGTACTCATGTGTTCCAAGGTATTATTATCCAATAGCTTTTATAACATATGAGTAATTGAAACTTGAACAATGAAATTCATTGAATTTCTAGCTTTCATAATTAAAATTTTAACTTCTTTTTTTTTTTTTTTAATTTTTACATGTGTGTCGTAGAAGCACAGCTAAGAAATTGAAGCTTAATTATAATTATTTTTGTTGTGTTCATTGAATCTCTATACATAATTTAATTCAATACTAATTGCTTGTGTCTCAGCAAATCACAGATTATTATTCAAAATAATCTCTATTCAATTACTGAACATAGTCTTAGAAGCAACATGTCTCCTTAAAAATTTTCACTTTTCGAAAATACCATGGATATTATCATATTTTATATACAGACACACACAGTAACACACATAAAATATCTCTTAAATATAATAACGCATCAAATGAATAGTAGCGAAAAGAAATCATAAAAACAAAAATCCATAAAATAAAGATACAAAAAAAGAAAAACGAAAATCAATTGAAAATTGTAAAGATTTCATACAAAAGGAAGATACTTCAGTAATCGTATAACACTAAAAACTGTTGCATACTTTTAAGTGCGCGAAATAGTAAAGTTAGGTGGGAGGCAAATATAAAACGAACATAAAAGTTCTATCTATGCAAAGAAGAAAGGAAATAAGAACAAGTACTTAAATAATCAATGTAGTGTAATGTGTTTAATCATGTGTGTGAGTAAGAAAACTATATATGTATTTATGTGTGAATGTATACATGTATTACTCTATTTCTATTTCGAGATGTGTCAATATAAATTTATCTAAATAAATGGATATGAGTGAGTATTTTTGTATTTATTTTTGTAATTAATTTAATTGTAGATAACTTTTTCAGATTTAATGAATACTTTATATATAAAGGGTGTTTATTATAGAATATCACAACTTTGAGTTGGCATCACTGCTTTATTTGTGCACCATTTTGTTTAGTTTGCTTTGAAATTGCATTATGCATCGACTTACACCACGGCAACTCGTGCAAATTGTTGAAATATTTAATCAAAATAATTGATCTATTTGTCAAACTCCTCGTGCAGCGGGCGGTGCAATTGGTTTACTCAAAGAAACTTTTGATGACAAAATAATTTCACGTTATGGCCCAATTAATTGTCCACCAAGGTAGTGTGATTTAACCCCATTGGATTATTTTCTTTGGGGTTATGTTAAGTCACTTTTCTACGTCGATAAACCACAAACAATTGAACACCTGGAAATCAACATTCGAAGAGTGATCAGCGAAATATGGCCGCGAATGCTGCGAAAAGTTGTTGAAAATTTTACTTTCAGATAGCGCCTGCTACGCGCCAGCCGTGTCAGCCCCATGGCAGAAATCATGTTAAAACATAAATTTCATAAAATTGTCTTTCTAATAAAGCCCGTTTCATTGGTATTAAAATATATGATTTAAACTTGTGTCACTCTATAAAAAACACCCTTTTTAAATGACTGGAGGAATCGTGATAGAATAAATGGAGACAAGCAAAGTATATTTAGTGAGATAATATATTTGTGTGTAACTAGGTACCATAGTTTGCATTTAAATTATTTAAATTTATTTTTTTTTATAAAACTAAAGCGTAGGAAATTTGTTCTTATAACTAAAATATATTTTCGGTATATTTTAAGTCCTATTTTGGTACAGCGACAAAACTTAGCAAGGTTTTAATTAGTAACTGAATCTACACAATGGATATTTGAAAACTAAACAAGAAAAATATAACTTTTGAAAGAGTTTGTGTTTGTTGTGTACCCTTTTGTATTTAAGGGTTCTGTTCAAACACCGATTTATTTTTAAATTTTTGAAATATTTACCTCTGTGCATAATATAATTTAGGGTTCAATGCCAGAGCCGTAACAGGCAGCCATCAGGAAGCTAATTTATGTTTCATTCATTTTAAAAATGTTTCGTTTGATAGAAGACATAAGTCTGAAAAATTAATGGTGACAAATATATCACCACGATTTTCATAGAATAAAATCTGCTTGATGAATATTGTCACTGTTGGCAAATATAGAAAATTAATTGCCGACACTTCATTTGAAAAATTAGAGAAGATGGTGTGGAGAAAATCACGAAACAGTTTTATTACAATAAATTTGGCATGAAGTCAAAAGATTAAGATTAAGTAGGCCATTGGTTTAATAAGTTTTGATATTCTTATTTATTAAAATATTTTAATTTGTTGAGATTTTTACCACATTCCTTTTGTTTGCATTCGGTTTTCTTTTCTTGTTATTCTTTTTAGGTATTAGTACTATTTTTGCTATTAGTAATAGACTTCAAGTACAAAATTGACTAATTAATAATATGCTGTTCCATAAAAAGCTTTAATTATAGAATCGAATCTAAATTTATTTATTTTTCTTTTGTACCCTCAACCTCTCCAACTCAATAATTTATTGCTGAACTTAAAAACAAGTATGCCTTAGTCTTTGGTTGTAAAGCTTCAAACATTTTTATGCAAAAAAAATATTATAAAATATTTAATCAAAGAAATTTTTAATTTTTCAGGCTTAAGTTCGTTTTCGTTAAATATAATTTTGTTATAAATTAAGTTATTATTTAAATTAGAAAGAAAAATCTAGTGGCTCTTAATACTTAAACAGACAAAGAAAAATTAGACTGCGCGGAGGGTTGAACTGACATCGATGTTTCGAGACTAACCACAGTCTCATCATCAGAGCTGTCTACCGCTTAGACCTCACTGCTACCACGGCAGCTGCAATCACATTAGTTGAATCTGCTGAATTACATGTAAGTTTTAACACTACAGCTTTTATCATTTTTTAATTGGTTGGAACTTTACTATACTTTTTCAAAGTCTATCTTGTTCAAGTTGAGCTTTATTCTAGTGTTTCTTATTTGATTCCTATTATAAAATATTTTCGTTTGTTTTTAACTTCAAAGCCAACACAGATTATAATTTTAAAATTATTAATATAAATTAAACTTGCGTTTTCTAATAGGATTTGTTTTTAATTAATTACTATCAAATTATACAAATCTTTTTTGTCATTATGTGGTAAAACTTTGATGTGGAAAAATTAAATTAGTTTTGTTGGTTGCGAAGAATTTTTTTTGCAGTTACATTATCGAACATTGGAATTTGTTAAAATGATGCGGTTCATTGAAACCTTTTGATATTTCAAATGCGTATACGTTATATATAGAGTTTTTTTTTTAATGAGTAGTATACGATTGCGTTTTAATAACGCAGGGCATAGTTTGCGGCGCTATTTCTAAAAATACGATATTACGAATTTGAAAACTGTATTAGTGAATAATTCTTTCCTTGAAGTGAAGAAAAATCCAATAAGGTTTGCACCAGTACTGATTTCATGGCCACTACACTACTCGTCAGCACATGTTTATCCTTTGTAGAACTTATAAAAGTCTACGAGTATACCAATGGGTATAAATATCAACTATTTAACATACGTTTTCACATAAATAGAATTCGAATAATTATTCTGGTTTGTTTTTTAATATTAAATTTACAAGAATTTCCCTTTATCAAAATAGTCATTTTAATTTCATTTCAGTACAAATAAAAGCCGAAACAGTACATTTCAATTTAAGAGTTAAAAACCAATTCCTTACATTGTGAGTATTAAATTGCTTCTATTATTTGTAGTGGAGTCCAGACGTGGGTCACAAATGATTTTAATGCTTCCATACAAAGCAAAAAAAAAAAAAAAAAATAGTCCAAAACGTACTTAAATCAATCTTAAATTGTGTTAGGTACAAAAAGATTTGTTTACGTACGTATTATTAAATCTCAAAGTACTCTCAATGCATTATGCATCCCATGCAAGCCGTACATATTTTTAAAATCGATAAATAAAAGCAAACAAAAAATATTTCATTATAATATTTTGGTTCATTTATGGTATGAAACAGAGGCAGCTAATTCCTTTTAGGATTGATTCAAGTAAATTTCGGATCAACACACGTATTAAAATAAGATTTTAACCCTTAAACTGGTATGCTTGTTGATTTTTGATAATTTGCAGCCTTTAATTATTTTCATTGCAAATATTTTTTTTTTTAAATCACAGATTTCATTAGTACACATTCCGTTGTAGTAGCGATAGACCAGTGCCTCAATAGTTATAACATCCTTATTTCAATGATAGTTTGATAAGTGAACGACATCTTATATTTTACAAGTAGCAATTTTAAGTCAATACTGTTCACATTAACCCTACGGTCAATGACCAAAAAAATAAACGTTAGTGAATGACCGGATACCCTGGTACCACTAATTACTTTTTTTGCAATTTTATACTAAAAACTATATTTTTGTGTAAAATATATGTTGAAATATATAAAAAACAATTTCGTTGTATACATCCGAGTTAGTTTTTGTTTTTAAAGACGCTACGTTTCCCTTTTTCATCTGTGAGAGCTTAAAGATCGATGAACAGGTTTTCCCTTACCGCGGTAAGCCAGAGAAATATGGGATTAAAGTTTAGTGGATTTGTGACTTTAATAACTCTTATTCACTCCAAGGGCAACTATATACTGGTAAACTGGCATCGGGTCGTGAGATTCGGCAAGGAGAAAGAGTGGTTAAAGACTAAACAGGTCCATTCCATGGAAGTCGGCGCAACGTCATGATGGATAGTTTTCTTTTACCATTATTGCTTTGGCGGAACCTAACAATGGTGGGTACATTGAGAAAAACAAACCATATATTCCAGATGAAATGAAAGATAAAAGACGAACTATTGGGTCATCCATATGTGGCTTTCGAAACATCTTCACAATATGTTCATATATGCAACGAAAACCCAACTCGGTAGCTTTGCTGTCTACAATGCATAACCACAACACTATTGGTGATAACGGAAAACCGAAAATTGTTGGATTTTACAATAAGACAAAAATACACTGAGGAAATGCTTTTTACAGAGGCTCAGCGAGGAGCTTTTTACGCCTCTTATTAAAGAACGCTCAGTAAACAAGCAATTTATGCGCCACTTTTGGTCAAGGTCTGCCATTGAATGCTATCTGGGCAAATTGATAAAGACATTTACAACGTGGGAGAAACCATCAATCTCCAGCCGCACTACTGGCAAGAAGCCCATTACTAGTTCGTGTTACATGTGCCTAGCATTACGAGAAAAGCGAAGGAGAAAAACGTATCAGTACCAATTTCAAGGCCACTACACTTCTCATCAGCGTTCAATTGTCCATCTTTTTCCATAATTTTCGTAAAGTGGATACTAATGGGGAAGAATATCAACTATTTAACTTCAACAGAAATAGAATACGAGAATTATTTAATTCATTTTTATTTTATTTTTACCCATCACTGGTTGGAAATTACTAATAATTCTTTTATTACTTTTCGTTATACAAAGAGTTTAAAAAAGTACAAAATATGTACAAAAATATATTAATTTATAATAATTTTTATTTAAAGAAAACTCTTTGACGCAAGATAATAAATAACTTTCTTTAAAAGCAGAAAAAAATAAATATGTATAGAATAAGAAAAACGAAATGCTTTGCATGTGCGTAAATAATTATAATAAACAAATATGACAAAAAATTTGTAAAAATTAAAACTTTAAGAAAATAAGCTAAAAACAATTCAAAAATGTGTTTTCAATAATATATTATGGTAGAAATTGTAAACTTTAAATGGGAAACCGGGGTACCCGGTCATTGACTCTCGTAGGTGTCAATTTTGAACCCTTTTTTAATATAGAACAAGTTAATATTATTAACATTTTCTTTTTCTGTAATACTTATAAACATCTAAATCGCGACGATTTGGAGTTTCATCCCCATATCTTCATTATTACAGAAAAAAAAATTGAAAAATTTACCCGGGTACCCGGTTATTGACCGTAGGGTTAAGTGTTACGTATAAGCAGAATACTGTAGAATTTTGAAAAAGCAGCGACCGTTACAAGAGCACAATCCTGAAACGTCAAAAAACGTTTTTATGTGATAATTAAAAAATTTTTGTTACTTCCAAAACTATTACAGAAACGTCGTGAAATGATATTGGAAAATGGTGTGAAGAGAGTGTGCCTCTAAGCATCTCAATCGATCGAGTGCATCAATATTTAAATATGAGAAAAACAACAACGGTTTTCAGGCCTAAATCAAGCGAGTCTTAACCCATTTTATAGCTGCGAATGAAACATATATACATCAAAGTTCATCAAAGAGCCAAGATCAATGAAAATATTGCATCTAAGAATCTGTCGGCCAGCAAAGTTATAGCGTCATTCTGATGAATTACCTTGAGAAGACAAATTCATTATTAATTTGAAGCAAAAACGTCTTCATAGTTTGAAAAAAATGTGTTTCTTTTGTACTTATCGTGTAAAAAAACCATAAATTGCTTTATTTAGCTTAAATTTTACCCAAATAGTCCGAATTTCAGTTAGTTCCCTCAAAACATAGAAAAAATATGTATACGAGTATATGAGTGATGAAGTTGCTTAATCTTAATATTTTAAGATTTATGTTTATGTAAGAGTATGAGTGTCATTAAATATATTTCAATAAATTGCAAGAACATAAAAATTTGTGAAAAGCTTCATAAATCTTAAAAATATAACAACTGCGTACATCTTGAACACAACTGTTTCATAAATATTTCTATGGTATTTTTTCATGGCCCCGAAATACAACTATTTTAATACATACATATGTATGTTCTTGCTACAGGCAAATAGAGTATTTTTATATGGTTTTGTATTCTCAAATTATTAAAAAATATTTATTTCTATCAGCTGTCAAGAACAGCTTTCAACAATAATTTTAACGTTTAATAATGTGTTGAGAACTAAAAGTAATAATTTAAAATTTATTTATAATGAAAACGCCAAAAGAATATTTTCACACTTAAGCGAACAATATCACACATACATACACACACATAAGCAAAAATACATAGTGCATTTACCCACTTGACCTTAAATTCAAAGTAAACACATGTTGGCTGAAGAAAAGAGATTTTTGGGATTCTAAAACTAGTGAAATTTGTGCGTTACAATTGCGATGTTTAATAGTTGCAAATTTCCTGAAAATTTATAAATAAATTCAATCTTGAACTATTTGCTATAAATTTTTCAAATAAATTTAAACAGGACAAATAAATTGAAAGCATGTAGTTGGATATCGATTCCCTTTAATTATTTTTATTTATCGGACTAAGCTGAGATATCAAAACATCAATATAACGAAAACAACAATTTATTAAAATAAATAAATAAAAAAAAGATGGCCCATAAACATTCACTTTCAATAAATCTCTGAGACATCAAATTTTCTCCGATACCAGTTTACTTTTGATGCTTTTAAAAGAACGAGAAAATCTTTGGAGTCAAAAGTTTTCAAGAACTTTCGATAGCAAATATTCGAAATGAAAACTTTGATCAAGTGGGTAAAACTGTTGGTATTATAAAGCAGTAAATTTTCTACAAACGAAATTTTCTTATGCTTAAAAAAAAAACTGAATAGCATAAATGAACCTTTTGTAATTTATTAAAAAGAAAATAAATAAACAGAAAGAAAAAACATTTATAAAATTCAAAAGCAAAACAGCAGCAAGTAAACAGCTGAACTTATGCAAATGGAAGACAAACAAATCACAAAACAAGATAAACAGAAATTTAAAAATAAAAATAAAAATAAAAAATACAAATTTTAGATAATAAGAAAATTGTTTGAAATGAAATAAAAATAAATCTCACTTAAACATAGAAAACAAATTCATAAATAAAATGGTTGGTTTGTTCATAGAAAGGACGGATCCTTTAATACGGCTTAATAATTTTGTTAGATATTTTTTTTCGAGGTCAATTTCGTGCAAAAAAATAAAACAAGAGTAGCAGTTTTTTAAAATTAATTTACTTCCCAAAAAGAATGTAATTTTTTCGAATCAATCTGTTGTATAGCATTTAAGGGATTATATTTTATATATTAAAAGAAATAATTTTTGGATAATTTTAAAGTGAAATGTTTAGTGATCTTCTTTAGCAACTGGCCCCCGACCAAAAAACATTTTATATACCGACACCATAAAATTAAAAGAGTTATAAATTTTGCAAAGTGATCAATTATATGCTAAGGTTCGTAGTGTTATATTTCGTTAAAATTGGATACGCTCAACAAAGCAGAATAGTGAAGGGTTTGTGGTTTTTTACCATTTTTTCGCTGAAAAGGAACACATAAAAAAGGCCGAAGAAGGAATTCCATTGGAAGGAACTGGGGTCTGCAACCGAAGTTGGTATACTGGATTTACAGATCGGTTGTAAGGCCAGTAATATCTTAAGGTTGTGTCGTATGGCGGGAGGCATTGAGCAACGAGAGCATTAGGAAACTCCATGCTAAAGTTCAGACGTGTGCCTCACTTGGTATCACAGGTCCCCTCGGGCTGGCTTTGAAGTCATTCTTCACCTACTTTCCAATGAGCATTTTGCTGTGAAATGTTGGCAAGAGGTTTGCTCAGAATCTAAGGAGATTGGTTTTAGCCAGCAAGATTCCATATCACTTGGGCTTATAGACTCCAAGGTTGTTGAGATTAATTTTAGCAGGAAGCCTCACTAGACATTCTGTATAGAGGTTTTTGAATCAAATCTGATAGACTGTATGAGGGTTGCGAGGTTTTACAGACGTGTCGAACAGTCAGACAGAACATGTAACTAAAGGCGGAAAGCTCAAAATAAAAATTAATTTATGTTTTTAGAACTAAAATAGTTTCAACTCTCTTCTGTATTCTTAACAATAAGTAAGACTTTGACTAGAAAAATAAAAAGTAGGAAACTTAAATTTTTTCTGTGTATGCTGCCAAAACTAATTTTATTATTTCAGATACAAAAATACCTGAAAATTAAATAACTGAATAATCATAAATAATATTTTCTAATTGACCATATTTAATTCTTGGCATATTTTTCAACACCAGCTGTATATTGCAAAACATTTGATAAACAAAACATTTGACAAACAGAACATATGCTTTAAGAAAACTATTTAAGAGAATACGGGCATCTGAACACCTTCAGCTTTATAGTTGAGCCTCTTGCCTACCGTCAGAACAAAACACAAAAATTGTAACTATTAAAATGCGCCACATAAACTTTTATTTACATTTTAATTTTCCCTTACAACTAACAAACACTCGTACTAATGTTAAAATACACACATACACATACATGCTCACAATGAAATAATTTTATATTAAGCTTAATTTTATAGTGGCAAAAGTTAAGAGTGAATGGCACAGATGAGGGAGGCGGAGAATACACATAAAGAAACCACAATTACAATGACTACTATTACAATCAGAACTAACACAGACAAACACACACAAACACCTTCTCAAAGGTTTATGTTACAGAGTAGCGGTTTTTTATGATTCACATTAACAGTGTGTTAGAATGTTGGAATTTGCGACAGTTGTAGCAAAATAAATATAAATAAGTTTGGGATGAGGGTGACACTTAAAAAGATTTTTACTATATTTTTTTTGGAGGCAGGTGCGGGGTTAGATTTTTTGGTTTTTGATGTCGTTAGTTTTAATGTCGTTCATGGCTGTATGTTTGTAGTGGCTTATGTATGTATGTGTTTTATTTCATTTAATGTTATTTGCTTTTAAACAATGTTTAAAGATGTTTTTAAAATTCCTAACCTTATTTTATTAGTTTTACATAATAAAAAAGTACGAGTATTATGAAGCAAAGACATACAAGTTTAAAGTGTTTTTGTTTAAACTGCACGCTTTGTGAATAGGGTTTGTGTCAGTTAAAATATGTAAGAAAAGGTAGTCATCAGAGAAATTTACTTGAGATAATGGTTATTGGAAATTAGTTAAATATTTCACTATATTTTTTAAGGATATTTTGTTGTATTTTGTTTGTTTTAAAAAACATTAATGTTAAAAGTTAAAATCATATCTAGAGTTTATATTGTATATAAATAGTGATACGAAACAAACGTAACAAAAGTCGTTTTGTATGCCCATATATTTCAGATTATTGGGAATTTCTTTTGAAAAGTCTTGCCTTATTCGAACATTGATTATGGAAAACATCGGCAACGAAACGCAGAGGCCAAACAATCTAGACAAAATTCTTGCTGACTTCGCAGTAGTACCAGGAGTAGTACAGTTAGTAGCCTGGAAAGCGATCCAAGTTGACATGTCTCTAGTTTAAGCTTCGACTAGTTCTCCCACTATTTTGTCAATACAGTCACATGAAACATTATCTTCCTATTGTGAATTAATGTATGCACAAAGTAATGGGCTAAAATACCAAACAATATTTAAGTAACCGTTTTACAGTAAACTTCCTGTTAAAAATTCCTGAAGACATCGAGATCTCTATTAGACAGAGTGAGGCAAGTTGCTCAAAATGCTACTTGTACTATTCTAAAATAAATATATAATAAAATTTAGTTTAAACATGATGAATGGATACTTCGCAGATTACCACAGTGAAAAAATATGCACAAAAAAATAGGACATAAAAAAGTTATTGGTCCGTCGCAAGTTGAATCGCAGTAAAAAATTCTGCATAAGCTTGATACTAAACCACAAAGAGATTTTTCATAATGGTGATCTAATTGAGGCCTCAAATGGCCGGTCATGTGTATACCTGCATTGCAAAGTATAACTGAAGACTGGGCAAAAACTAAAGTTCGCAGCACTTGAAGAAGGTCTTTGCAACAAAAACCACATACAGTATAACTAACAGAATTGACCTCCCACCATTTCCCGCTAGAGCTGCTGGTTTTTGATATTCAATACAGTGAACTCGCAAAAATATAAGCACCCTATTATATGAAAACCACAGAGAATGAACACTTTTTTCTTCCAGTGGCTACTCTAAAATATGAAATTAGAGCGAAAGGCTTTAAAATGTGAACAACTTATTTGTGCATTTTTTAACAGATTTTTATCGAAACAGTGAAGACTTTTTTGTAAACAGGGTTGTAGATAAATACTGCTTCAACACAATAAACAACAATAAAAACTTTAACATAATAAACTTTTGTTTTTATGGGAAAAATGTTTCTAAGAAGACATTAGATACCATTCGCATATATGAACAATCTTACAAAAGTGAACTGGCTTCGTTTTAATAAGTTCATTATATCGCGAGCGTACTATAGTTGGAAAACTGAAAACGCTATCGATGTCTTAAATTTGAAAAAAACCCCGACAATGTGTTTTTGGAACTACCATCCTTTGCAAATACTATAGTTCTTATCATTTTCAATACCATTTTCGGATTAAAATGGAAGATATCAACTTTATTAGAATTCATGATTGGATTTTGAAAGAAATTATGTTTACAAATTTTAAACATAATGCAAGAATATTATGATTTTATAGCAATAAAAGGTTAGGTTAGGTAGTGTGAGGCACTCAGAGACCCAATTGGATCCATTATGATTCCCTTCATTTTTAATTTATTGACTAATTAGTCTCTTTACTGCCCAAGGAGAAACAAGGAGTCCGTATCATCCATCCATCATTCAGCCAGTTAATTCCGACGATAAAGCCCCTGATATCCTCAAGTATGCACTTCGCGTTATCACTAATACCCTCTGCTTAGCCATATTGCCTATGGCATTGCAGCCGTGGGCAATGACAGATGATATACTCTGGCTCCACTTCATTCCCACACATCCTACAGAAATCCGGAGTGCCAGCGTCTCATATGCTGGTCCTCGCTCTAACCGAGCAATGGCCAGCCAACGCGCGTACTAAGACTCTCAAAACCTTTCTATTCATTCCTAGAAGTAGATCATATTTGCCTGATTCTAGTTCTTTCCATATAGCCTTCGAGAATCTACAATCCTCTCTATTCCTCCAGGAATGATTGGTTCTGCTAATCACCCTATTACTGAGTTCCCTGTAGTAGTAACCATTTGGAGGTTTAACCGAGCTGTCACTAAGTGCCACATCTATTGCTGACACTATTCTTTCCAGCTCATCAGCAAATTCGTTTCCCTAAATATTGCAATGTCCTGGTACCCAACATACCCTAACGATAAATTTGTCCATAAGCAATTTAAGAGATCGCCTACACTTCCTGACCAGCTTCGATTTGACGCTAGATACCTTAAAGCTTTCAGTGCTGCCTGACAATCAGCGTAGAATATTACCTCTATGCCTTCAGTAACGTGTTCTGCCCCTAATTCTGTGGCCCTGAGGATCTCTATGATCTCAGCCTGAAATAAATAATATCTAAACAATAATTATATTATGTTTTCGACAACTTAAAAATATCCTAAAAAGCCCACTTCTAAATTCTAATTTCTTCGAGAATTGCCTGAAGTTGGATTTTTAAACAGATTTACCATCACATATTGTAATCAATTGTGGTACTTTTATAATTTATAAAATGGCGCAGCATCACTATTGAATTAAGAAATTATAAAGAATAATTAACCTGTATCAAACCGAAGAAAAAAAAAACATCAACATTCTAGAAACAAAAAAGCAAACATAAAATTGCGAAACTATGCCGAAAATATATGTATATAAGAATATGAGTCGCATTGTCTGAAAGAAGCCATAATTTTGTTGGTTTTATCATATATAACAATTAAAGCATATTTACCGGTAACAATATTATATTGTTAAAAGTCATAATTTAGTTATTATGCAACAATAATATGATTCTATACAACTAAAATATTTTAACTAACTAGACAATTTTAAGCTTTTGTAGACACATAAAACATGTTCCTTGCTTTTAAAATAATTTTTCGTCCGTTTCTGATATTAAAGCTGATGCCAGACAATATTCTCTAGTGAATATTATAATTAAATGTGTGCCTATTATTTCAATTATAATGTACAGCGGATCAGTAGTTCCTTTACGACTCAAATTAACGAAATTAACGAAATAATAATAACTTTCTCAGTAGAACTTAACGAAACTCGCATACAATCAATTGGGATTAAAATGTGCATTTAACTTGTAATTGTTGTTAAAAAAAAAATGCATACGCAATTTCTTTTTTTATCCTGCAAGAGCTTTCACTTTTTATTATGCACTTGATTAGAAAAAAAAATTTTTTTTTTTTGGTAAATAAGCCCTTATTCATATAAAGCACAGTGTTTACAAAAAAAATCGTTAAAAATCAAAAGGGAATTTACTTACGTTTTTCTCAACCACACAAATGCAGGAATGAATAAGAAAATTTAAAATATTCCCAGTTAGTGTTTTGTTATTTTATATTTTTGTCTATTTTATTGCAACATGAGTCAGTTTTTTAAAGGAAGACACAAAACGCAAAACGAAAACAAATCACAGTTGGGGTGTTGCCCTTGAGTAATCCACAATTATCTGATTTTGTCGTTACTTTTTTTTGTTGTTTTATTTTTATTTTCTTTATTTTTTTTTTTTTACAACGAAAACAGAATAATCCTTTGAAGATTTCTTTTAAGCTTTAAACTAAAACAGAGATTTTCTTTTTATGTTTGCATTCATACTCTTGACACGAATTCTTCACAAAGAAGCATACAGACATGTGTAAAAACAAAAAGTCAATATGATTCTAAATAAACTTAAAGTTGATTTTAGTTTTATTTGACTTTAAAAATTTGTGATCATATTAAGGCGTTTAAAATTTAAGAAAAATAGATTTTTGTAGCCAATACATTTTAAATTACAAAACGTTTTGTATATTTTTATTAAACCGATTATGAATATGACATCATCTTTTGTATTTTATCTGTCATAACAAATCTTGAACACATCAGATTAAAAACAATACTCTATACACTTTAAATAACCTTGACTTCAATATTCGATTTCTATTCTTTACTTTATTATTTAGAATTCTCTTTTTCTTGAATTAATTTTATATAAATTTCACAATGACATTCTGTTTAAATTATCTATGAATTTTCTTTAAGTATTTTATTCTATTCACTACTTCCTTGTCGTTTATACCTTAAACACTTGAAATTCTTTTTTATTTTTGATTTTTAGTCATTACAGTGTTGTTGTTTATCAAAAGAAAAAAAAGTTCAATATATGAGCTTAAAGTTTGCCGTTACTAAGTACCGTTATGTTTACAAGTTTATCTGCAACTGATTTTTAAAATATTTTCTAGCAGAAAAAGCATCCTTTTTCCTTTGAATAGATACAGTTGTGTAAAAAAAAAGCTTTTCCTGCTCTCACATTTTAACAGATTTCAGGATTTTGCCCTTTTTTTCTCATTTCTCTCAAATAATGGGAATTTTCTTGTTAAAGTTTGTAAGTATTTGTGTGTTTGGCTCTCAGTTTAGTTCCATTGATGCTGTTTGTTAGTGTTCTTGTTGTTGTTTTTTTAATAATCTTTACAACGTGGTCGTTTGGATAAATGTTTTATTTAAAGACTTTTTCAAAACAACTGCAGTTTTTGTTTGTTTGTAGCGAAAATTATTGTATGTGTTTGTTGAAGTGTTTACTTGTTAGTATAATATCCTTTTGTTGTTGTTATTGTTGCATTGTGACAGTGAGTGTGTGTTAATATATATAATATTGTGGCATGTTTTGTGTATCAGCTGTTTTGATGGTTTTAAAATTTGTTTTTGTCTTAAAACTGTTTGTTCAAATAATTGAATTTTTTTTTTGTGTATGTATGCTGTTAGTGTATATGCAAAATATCCAACAGAACGAAAAGATTTTTAAAAAATGTGATATTAATTTTGAAATTTATTTTAGTTTTAGCGTCGTTTGTTTTTTATCAGAAGAGAGATCAATGAGAATTTTCGAGGATGGTTTTGGCTGAAGTGGTTAATGCGTTGTCTACTAAGCAAACTGGGTTCGATGCCTGGTCGGGGCAAGTCGTTAACATTATGAATTTCTCTGTTGAACATTAGTGTAGAATTTTATGAATTTTTGTTGGACTATCTGGGTACTGGAAACATAAAACTGTTGCGTCAGTGCCTTCCTTCGTCGGTTAGCAAAACCTATCGGTGAAGTGAAACAATTAATAAAATGCCTGCTCATACGCCTTAATATTCCATATTTTGGTGGAAATAAATAACATTCTTTGAACTTAAAATCTTATATTTGAATTGGAATGACATGACATTGGATTTATTGTAAATAAAGATTGAATGAATCGATGTTCGACGACTATTCTAATTTTGTTTTACTTAAAGTCAAGTTAAATAAAGTTTTACAATTGGTAAAATTGTTGAATCAGGATTGCTAAGAGCGGTTTTAAAATTGCCATGATTTACATAATTTAGGAATTGCAGTTGCTTGATTTAAGGCTGATGAATATGAAGCCACTGATGAAGTTCAAGGAACATGCTTGAACACTAATTAACCTACTTGGGTCTTTGCCAAATACTAAAAATATGTCATTAAATATTAATTATGTTCACATGAAGTTTTTGCCATTTTCGATTTTTTATATATTTTTTAAGAATAAAAATTTATCAATTTTGCATAAAAAAAATATTAATTTTAATTATTGCAGTCTAAATAATTCCGAAACCGTTGAGTTAATAAAAAAATTATTTTAGCATGGCTTAAAAGTAATTTCATTTCAAATGTTTTAGTATTCTTTGTGACAAAATTGAACAAGTCGTTCCATAGTTATGATAAAATTGGTAAATCAACCCCTTCGAAAATTCCAAAATTTAGAAAAAAATTAAAAAAAAACTTATTCATAGAATTGAAAAATTTTACCATTTTTGTACTTAGGTATCCATGATGCATCAAATCTATATAGTGGTTATTAAATCCTTCAAAATTTTTTCGATTTTGCTCCCGTGTGTTATTACATATAATGTACATATTATTATCCTTAAAAAATTTTGGAGCTACCTTCGTATGCTTTGTATTCTTTTTAATTCCATCTATTTATTTTGCTTACTATAACATTTATTTTATTCTTAATATATTTTATATTTATTATATTTCTTATTTTTTTTTTCTTGAATCTATGATGCAGTATTGCAATAAATTTTAAGGTTTTTTTTGACTTTCATTATTTATCACTATTTTGCGAAAGATATAAAGAAACACATAACACTTGTGTTTTTGAGTGTCCTCTTGTTAAAATAGAAAGACAATTTGAAGGTAATGAATTTAAGAGTGCGACAATAATTCAAGTTTTTAAGTAGCAAATTTAGTAGACTTTAAGATTTTTAAATTTAAAATGAAAAAATTTATATAAAGTGGTTGTTAAAGTGGGTTATTGAGCGATACTATCATATGTGACAAAAACTTTAATTTTACATAACACAACTTTTATCCTTTTTTATTTTTTTCATTAAATATATCACCATACACTACCTCTGAATAATATAACATAGATATTTTTATTATCTCTAAAAGTATTTTACTACGATATCTGATGGTTATTGCAAAAGTGCCCAGTCTTTTTTGGTAAGTGTAGGATATACAACCTTTTCGGATGGAAATTTGTCTTCAAAAACTACCATCAAAGCTATTAAATAACATCCAAACACATCATAATAATAACTGTGAAATTGAAATGTCAACTAGTTACTTAATTAAAGCAATAATCTCGTCCTCCTGGATACGAAATTGAGGCCTCAATGGATATGACAAATATTGGCTTCACTAAGTAGAGATATCGAGTTTATCCTCTGTTCATCTTTTATGATATCAAGAAAAACTTTATACCCAGCCGAGGGGAAATTTATCTTACAGACCGGAAGCTGTTCATGTAGACAATGTTATGATTTATACAGAAAAGCCTCTTTGATCCCGTAAGGTGGCCTGAAACATAGAAAATATTTACTTAGAGACATTACCATAGAAAGAAATCTTTAATCAAAAGAAAAAATGAAAAAAAAGATCTATTTTGAAGAATAATTGTATGAAATAAGGCACTGGAGTTGAACTGCACACTTTTCTAATCACTATACGTAATTTTCTCCTGACGTGAAGCATACACGTTTCAAAAGTCTTATAATTAACACCAATGAAATGCAGGCCTAAGACCACAAAAAATAACATTTATTTATCTCTTAAATATTTAAAACGATTTTAAAAATACCAAGCCTCTTCTTAATATCACTTAACAGAACATAATTTTCATCGACCAAGATTTCATGCAAAAAAAATTATTATAAAATTAGATCAACTTTCACTTTACAACAAGCATCATTATGTTGATGTTGATAATTACTTCATAAGAACACTATAAAATCTTAATGTAAAAATAATTTTGTGCAATTGGAAAGCATTTATCTACACGAAGGCTGTTGAAAACTAAAGTATTATTCAAATAGAAGTAGTTTCCTCTTTAATTCTCAATTTCTTTCTTGTGCTTTAACATACTTACGTTCAGTTTATATTTCCTCTATTATGAAATATTTGTACGAGTTTCTTATTTTCTTCCGCTTTTTATTCTTTGCTCTGAAAAGAACATTTTGCCAGCCAACATTTGCATGTTTTTGAAATATTTAGAACAGAGCCAACCATTGTCTTGTCTTACAAAAGTTGAGAGAAACAAAAAAGAAAAAAAATATATACAGCGAACCAACATCTAAAAACTTAACATAGAAATTTAACAAAGAATGTGGTTCTTCGTTGTTTTTTTTTTCAGTTATTTCTTATATAATCTGCTTGACGAAACAAATAGAAAATAAAAAAATATTGTTTAATAAGAAGAAAGTATAGAATGAAAAACATCATGTTTTGTCCATTGATTGTGCATTTTTCTTTTCGTACACAATGAGGTAAATAAAACCAAATAATATGACTTAAAGAAAGACGAAAAAAAAAATAAAGAAATATATGCAGACGAAATAAAAGGCATTAAAGTGCAGCCAACACAATTCAGTATTAAGTTGTTAGAATTCCAGGATATAAACAACTGTGTATATTAGTGTGTGTGGGTGTGTGTGTATGTGTAATAGAAAATTAATTTTATAAGCAAATGTTTTGTAGTGTCCTTTAATAAGAAATGACGTCAATACCTTCTTGTAGGGAATTTCATATAATAGTTTTTGAAGTGGCGTATGATTAATATTTTTTATGGTCATGTATTATTAATATTACGTATACGCACTACCCTGACAAGAAGCTTATTAGCAAACATATATGTTGGCAAAGAATATAGCCATAGAATTATGCATATTTATTTAAATTAACAAGGCTTAGAAAAATTCAAAATCTGTTTTGATATCGGTGCAAAGGGTGCGTGTCCTTCTCATAAAGCTTCAATGAAAACATGTCATAGCCTGTTGTATTAGATATTGTTGCATTTATAAGAAGTTTCTCACATTAAATACCTTTAAGATATGTAGTTATTAAAATCTCATTTTTTCTTCGAAGTACTAGAGTACTTTCTTTCTATTGTAAAATTTGCGGTTGTGAATTAGTATGCGCCAGTTTTTTATGGTCTCATTTAATGGAACGGTACGCATGTACTTGTTAGCTAGTTAGATCGGGAGGATATAGGCGGGGATCTTGTTCCAATGGTCCATAATCACATAATAAAAAAAAAATTATTACATGCGATTTGAATGCCCTTTTTTCCTTTCCTCACTAAACCATAAACTCAGTGGCGTATTTAATTTTATTTATTATGTTATGCTATGATGTTGTAGCTAAGCCTTTTAACCCACCCAACCTTGATAATCGGATTAGGCTGAAGAATAAAATCTGCTGTTTTGTTACGAATTCCCTCTAGTACTAGTACTCTTTGCTCAAAAATTTCCTTTGGAAAACATAGAAAATAAAACCTAAACTAAATTAGGAGGATTTAGTTAGGTTTTTTTCAATGAAATACCGGCTATAAAAACTTTTAATTTGATGCTTAGCATGTTGTGTGTTTAGTTGTTTGTTTCACTGTAGCGCGAAAGCCACTTAATGGATTTCGATAAAGTTGGTAAGATGGTAGATATGTTAACCCTTATTAAAATTTAGAGTAATTGTTAATGAGACAATTTGATAATTTTAGCATTATTTTTTATGTTATAATTTTTTTTATCACCGTGTTATTTCTTGTTCTAACTTAAACGAGTTAACTTGAAAACCAGAATTTAATTTTTCTGTCATGAAAGTGAGTAAGGAAAAAAATTTTGGAATTTTTTTTAACATAAAAAACGATTGCAATTTTCAATCTTAAAGCGCTTATATTGATTTATCCCAACTATAACGCAAAAAATCAATTTAAACGTTTCGATTCCTTTAAAATTGTGGAAAAAACATCTACAGCCATACCCACACTTCAATGCACACTGGGCTACATCAAGGTAAAACCCAAATGCATGATAGTAAAATCTTTTTTTTTTCTTTTTGTTGCGTTTTAAAATTAGTTACGGCTAGAAACGTGGTTCTATAAAAAATAAATATACATAAATTTATTAGCACAGATTTCTTTTCGAGGTAAATCATTTGTCCTATACTTTTTTTTTTTTTTTTGATAATTTTATTATTTATTGAATCTTTAATTATTTATATTAAATTATCAATAAGTTTTTCAAATCTTAAATCTAAAAAATATTAAATGTAAGTTTAGCCAATGCTAAACAAAAATTTTTAATTTCAACGGTTAATTTTGGTTGTTTTACATCTCTCGTGAACGGCTGAGAAAAAGAGTATCCCTTCTTTTCAGCCGGGTGTGGCCTCTATAATGAAGAATATTGCGCGCAAGTGGATTTGGGTGCAACTCAAGTTTTTTTATATATTTTTTCGCGTGTTTTGAAAATACTGTCTTCACTAACGGAACGTCTAGGCCTTTATGAATTCGATGGTTTCTGACATACCAGGGGGCTGCTGTTATTGTACGTAGAATTTTATTCTGTCGCCTTTGAATTCTTTCGACATTCGATGCTGAGGCAGTGCCCCATAACTGGATTCCATAGGACCATATTGGTTTCAGGATCGCGTTGTATAGTAGAAGTTTACAGTCTAGGCTCAGTATAGAATTTCTTCCCATAAGCCAATTAATTTGGGCAGTTTTTATTTTCATTTGCATCAACTTTGCGTCTATATGCGATTTCCATGTTAAACGGCGATCAAGGTGAACGCCTAGATATTTGACTACAGTATGTTGCGGAATAGTCTCAGTGTTGATTTGTATAGGCGGGCATGTTTCCTTGCGCAACGTAAAAGTTACGTGTACACATTTCTGTTCGTTAACTTTTATACGCCATTGTTTAAGCCATTTTTCCAATTTGGATATATACCCTTGTAAGTTGATGGAAGCTTCTACTGGATTTTCATGGACGCTTAAAAAAGCTGTATCATCAGCAAATGTTGATGTATGAATGTTATTGCTTAACGGTAAGTCAGAGGCATAAATTAAATAAAGTAAGGGACCGAAGATGCTGCCTTGGGGAACTCCGGCTTCGATCGACTGCGGAGGGCTTAAAAAATTACCTTCCCTAACTACAAATTTTCGTTCCTCTAAATAGCTTTTTAAAAGCTTGACGATGTTTGCGGGGAGATTGCATGTTAATTTGTGGATAAGACCTTCGTGCCATACTTTATCGAAAGCTTGAGAAACATCTATAAAGAGCGCAGAGCAAAATTTCTTTTTTTCAAAGGTGTCTCTAACTACGTTCACAAGTCTGTGAGTTTGTTCGATAGTGCTATGTTGTCTGCGAAAACCGAATTGATGATCTGGAATGCAACCACTTCTAGTCACTATAGGCATCAGCTTGCTCATATACAGCTTTTCAAATAGTTTTGAAATGTTGGGCAATAAACTAATAGGCCGATAGGATTCAACCTTCGTATGATCCTTGCCGGGCTTTGGTATCATAATAATCATCGAAACCTTTCATTCTGCAGGATAGTATTGCAGCCGTAGAATACTTTTAAAAATGAAGAGTATAACTCTTTTTGCAATATAAGGCAGTTGTTGAAGCATTTTGTTGCTTATTTTGTCGACACCTGGGGCTTTTCTGGTGTTAAGACTAGTAATAGTATTTTCAATCTCCGTCATGTGAAATCTCATCGGTATTTCTGGTAAAGAGACGACTGGTGGCAGTTCAACAATATCAGCAGAAATATTCGGGGTAAATACTTTTTCTAGGTGCTTAACAAATAGATCACCTTTTTCAGCATCAGTTCTTGCCCAGTCACCATTAGAGGCTCGTAATGGTGGTTTGCAAATCACTGGCCTTTTAAGTCCTCTGGCTGCACGCCACAGCGAATAATCTGTTGATGGTGTTGCATCGAGTTCTTGCAGAAATTTTTGAAGCGAAGCTGTTTTTTGTGATTGTAAAACTTTTCTTAGCTGCTTGGTACACTCCTTAAGCCTTAATTTTAGCTGAGGCGATCTGTAACGTTGCCATTCTCGTCGAGCTCTCCGTTTTTCAGTCAATAGCCTTTCTACATCTGCACAAAAAATATTGTTAAATCTCGCTTGTTGATTTGGTTGAATTGAAGAAGCATTAAGAGCAGCTTGTTTAGCATGTGCTTCAAACAACCTAATAGAATTTTCTATGTCAGCAGGTGTTCTCAATGGCATATTTTCCCTGCAATGAGCACTCAAATATTTTTTGTATTTCAGCCAGTTAATACGTGCAGGTGTCAGCGGTAAATCACATGTTGGTGTTGTAGTTGTGTGTGAGTAAATAGTGATAATAGTAGGCGAGTGATCTGAAGACAAATCCAGAGATGCTTCTACTTCAATCATTTCGCTGGGCACGCCTTTCATAATCCCAAAGTCGATAACATCAGGAATTTTTTGACGATCCGTTGGCCAATATGTTGGCTGACCACTTGAAACTACATTCAAACCCATTTTTGAAATTGTGTCAAACAAAACACGACCCTTGGGACTGATTAAACGTGAGCCCCAAAAAGTGTGTTTAGCATTGTAGTCGCCAGCTGCTAGAAAACGGGACCCCAGTGTTGTATAAAATGCGGTACATTGACTCTCTGAAATTGAAAACCTGGGAGGAGGGTAAACAGATGATATCACAAGCTTTTGATAAAAATTTTCAATGCAGATGTTCGTTGCTTGAAGATATTCTTCACGAAGGTCGTTTAGTAGGTAGTGTTTTATTCGAGTTTTTATTAGGATTCCAGAGCCACCACAAGCTCTACCTTGAGGATCCTTGGTGTCGTAGAAATTATATCCACTAATTCGAAAATAACTTCGGGACGTCAAGTGAGTTTCTGAGATAAGCATAACATCGATTTGTTTATCCAGAAGAAAATATTCAATTTCATTTTTGTGTTGGCAGATGCCGTTTGCGTTCCAAAAACAGATTCTTAAGTTCATGGTTTGTTCAATACAGCCTGCAACAAGGTAGACTGCATTTTCAACATTTCCTGCATCATACAGGACATGTTGAGAGTGAATGTATTTACAGTTTGTATAAGGATCTCTATTGAGGCTTCAATACGACTAAAATTATGCCCTGATTCTTCATTTACTGGTACAGTTTTTTGCGCCGGAATCTGGTTACTCTTTAAAATATTAGCGTATGAAGATTGACTATTAGGTTTTTGTTGAGTAAGAGTCGTGTTAGACTTTAAAACATTTGAGTATTGATTATGGCTAGACGACGGTTGAGGTAACTGTGGGTAGTTTAAATGAGTGTTGGGCTGAGCGGGAGTAGCATTGGTTTTTCTGTTCGACGAATTTTTAAAAAGAGAATAAAGAGGGCAGCCCCTATAGTTGGCAGTGTGGTTTCCGCCGCAATTACTACATTTTTTTGCTTTGGTATCACCTTTTATTTTGTCACAGTTAGCGGTACTGTGTAACTCGCCACATACAACGCAGACGGTAGGCAACTTGCAATAAGTTTTGGTATGGCCAAATTCTTGACAGTTCATGCATTGGATAGGTCCAGTTTTTTTATGTGGCATCTCAACGGTAACTCTTCGATGCAACAAGTATTTTAAGCTATAGATTGGGTGCGATTCATTTTTTTTAATTTTCAAGTCGCCTGGCTGTAGCTCGACTCTAAAAATAGGTTGGGGGATTTTTTCCCTGTTTTTAATGTTTGAAACATTTTTGACTTTGAAGCCACTATTTTCAAGGCCAGACTTTACCTCTTCCGGATCCACGCTTGAATCTATTCCTTTTATAACTACTGTTAGGCCTTTAGCACTCTTCAGTTGATATGTATAAAAGTTTTTGTTTTTAGTCTCAAAATCTGAGACAATTTTTCTATAATTATTTTCTTGTGTTACCTGAATTTTAGTTTCGTTGATTTTGCCGCGCTTAATTGGAGTTACATAGAACTCATTTTCTCCAATTAATGAGATAAGGCTTTTTACCAAAAGGTTGGAGTTCTGTTCTCTTAAATATATCGGCGGTGGTTTAGTGGACCTTGTTGTACTTGTGTCTTCATCGACTTGTTCATTCAAAATCGCAAAACGATTTTCAGAATGTTTAATATTATTTTTCCCATCTTTGGGCATTTTCGCCGTTGACGCTATTTCAGCTGATTTGGGACTTCTTCCCCTTTTTAGCACGGTTATGTATCTGTCCATACCAGTTTGGATTTTATTATCACTATTTTCACTCACTGCATTTACAATTTTGTGCACGTTGGTCACCTGGGTATTTATTGTTTTTTTGTTAGGTTGTACAGCTAAGCTGTACAAATACAAATACAAATTGAAAATATGTTTGTTATATATTCTTTTTTGTTTTTTCAGAAAAGTTTCAAAAGTTGAAATATTTAACATATCAATATAATGGACAGCATATAGAATTAAAGTAGCAGGCAAAACTGTGAGCAGTGCATAATTTGTGGGAAATATAGTACAAGTATTTTAAATAAAACTATTTGCAGCTTTGGTGTTTTTATTGTTTCCAAAAGTAAGTAAGTAAGTAAGTAAAAGTAAGCGATTTTTTAAATGATCGGCAAAGGATATTTTGTGTGCTTCTGCATTTTTTATATGTGTTATGTTCTACACTCATTATCTGGCGTATATGAGGTTATATTCTCCGTATACGATAGGAGCCAATGATATCTGATTATTATAAAATATTTTCTTGTCTACTGTTTTATGTATACAAGTTCATCCACAAAAAATAATAATCTGATAAAAATATGTTAAAGGTTTTTTTTTGTTTAGATGTATAAATGTTGTAACAAACTTGCATACGAAAGAGGAAGAAACCTAAAAACTAGTCATAACGAATTTAAAGATCACTATCAAGTAAAAAAAAATATATATCTGTATATTTATTATAAATATTATGCTGTTTACAAAATTTGACATTTATATAGATTTGCAAATCAGTAAATACATTCATAATGGATGAAATTATTTGTTGTGATGTTTGTAAAGTTTTTTGAAAAGAAGTTTTGCTTGTACTTTGTAATTCGCAAATGTGTTTGCGAGTTTATTTTTGAGTAAATGATCTTTGGAACTTTTCAAACATAAATGTTAAACATCTACTGATGAGTTGGTATAGCAGCCAACGAAATGCATTTAGATATTGCTAACCGGCAACAAATAAATAAAATTATTATGTTTTTTAATGAACACAATTAATATTTAAAGTAATAATTACTCATACGGCACGGTGTCTCGTTTCTGAAATTTGTGAAATGTTCTCGCGTTCAAAAAAAAAAAAAAAAAAAAAATTATAATACAAAAAAATAAAAAAAAAAATAATAGTTATTAAGTAAGACTCTTCATAGAATATTGGCCGGAATGGTATGAAACAATTTGCAAATTTAAATTCTTACGGTTTAAATTGGACTCATTAAGTTTTAGTGGACTGCGTGGGGGGAGGGAGGTCTATACTAGAATATACTTTTTTTCTCGTGTATTCAACAAAGTGTCAGATTCTGTAAAAACGAAACTAAATCAAGCCACTATAAATCATACGAATGCTACAACAAACTAAATACATCTGCTTAATACATTTCTAATATGCTTGAAAAAAATAAAATAATTTTCCAAACAGTCAACATGATGACATGTGCCCATACAAAACTTTGTCAACTGTGATAAACGTGTCGCATTGCAGGTATTACAAACTCTTTTCATATATATTTTACACGAAAATATCAAATATAAAAGAAGAAAATTTTCAATACAAAAATACAACAAATTACAAACATAAATATATATATTTTTTTTAGAATTAGAAAACTTACAAATAAAACGAAAAGAAAAAATAAATCCATTTTTCTTTATACTTGTATGTTCATGCTATTGGAAAAATTTAATTAAGTATCAAAAACCAAATGAACAAGAGGATTAAGGCAAATTGATTTGTATTCATGTTAGTGATGACAAAAAAAAAACAACAACAACAACTACAATAACTCAAAAAGTTTATAACATATGCCAAGGATTTACTGGCTGTAGATTTGTGCAAAAGAAAAATTTAATTAATTGACTAAAGTTTTTCGATTTGTATCGTAACTTATTGAGTTTTCAATATGAAAAATGTTTTCATTTATTTTGCAAGAAACATTTTGAAACTTAACAGAGCATATTTTGATGGCAACCTGTTTCGTTTAACACAATGCACTTAAAGAAAATGGGGCTTAATTGCAATAAGTGAGTTTATTAACTGCCTTTTTCACACATGTGCTAAAAGTAATACTTTATTGCTGAAAAGAAAGTCCTCACTGCCGCGAATTTCTTAGAGATTCTGCATACCTAACTCATGTTGGATAACGTGTGTGGCGTTGAAATCTACTCTTCTTGTTATGTTACAAGAAAACTGACTTATGAAATATATAGATGCAAGTGGCACGGTAGCCACAATGATCATATTTTTAGCATACAATAATTACAACATGTTAATTTTAACAATATAATATTGCTTACAAATATATTTACTGCAGTCGTGGCTTATTTGAAAATGATATTATGATTCCGTAATAAGAAAATATGGTACGAATCACATAATTTTTAACCAGATGAATAATTGGATTTAACGTATGGTTATAAAACAGACCAGCTAAGTCCGGTTAAAAAAAGAAAACTTTAAGTTCTTAATCTTGGTTAAATAACTTTCTGTTAATTTTATATTTTGTTCTTAAGCTGAATGATTGGGAGTAGTTTTGACTGAAGTGGTTAGTGGGCAAACTATGATTTATGACCTGTTTCTTGATTCCCGTTCAGGTCAGATCAAGTAGTCAATCAACACAATAATATTTTTTTTTCTGATTTCCATTTTTGTGGCATTGTATTAATAAAGGGTGTTTTTTATACAGTTTCACCACTTTGAGTTGGCATCACTGCTTTATTTGAACACCCTATTATCAGCTGATAGTTGATTTTTGTTTAGTTTGTTTTGAAATTTCATTATGAATGGACTTTAACCAGAGCAACGCGTGCAAATTGTTAAATTTTTAATCAAAATAATTGTTCTATTCGTCAAACTCATTGTGCAGCGGGCGCTACAATTGGTTTACTCAAAGAAGCTTTTGATAAAAAAATAATTTTCCGTAATGGCCCAATTAATTGCCACCAAGATCGTCTAATTTAACTCCATTAGATTATTTTCTTTGGGGTTATGTTACAATTGAACACCTGGAAATCAACATTCGAAGAGTTATCGGCGAAATACGGCCGCAAATGCTGCGAAAAGTTGTTGAAAATTGGTGCATTGCCACAGATTTCTATTGCGTTCAAAATCCGAATGAAATGAAATGAAAAAAAAAATGAAAAGATTTAATAAATTTGTACATGAAAAATTGAATTTGAAACTTAATTAAAGGAAGAACAGTTGTTTTAAATAACAAAAAAAATAAAAAAAAGAAAACTAAGGCGAACACAGCGAACAAAATTGACACTTCATGTCAATGAGTGCACAAAACCTTACAAAAAATAAGATAAAACTTAAAAAAAAATCCTACTAAAATGGCTTTCGTTGATACCACAAACTAAACGGAAGTGTTGGGTATCAGTTAAAAAACAAAATTGTGAAGTAAAAAAAAAACTTAAACCACAGTGTTGTTTACAACCGGAACTGCCACTGCAGGGCTTTATTTAATTTCCTTTTTCACTCACAATTTGTACACAAGAGAAAAAAATAAATAAACAAAAATATGTATGAAATAAAATGAATACACTCAGAAGGATAGTCTTATCAACATTTTATCGAACAACTTCATTATTTTATGGCATAATTTAAATTTTATAGGTTTCCTTAGACAGGAAATAGTTCAGTGTTTTCATTTCTATACGTACGGTTTCCTGTTGTACAGCAATATTCATTTGTTTTGTGTTTGCCACTAGGTACTTCCTTCGCAAAATTTAACTTTCAATTTAGTATCAATTGTAAAATTTTAAGAAAACAAAAAAAAAAAAAACGGAAAGCTCCTTGGTAACTTTGTCTAGGTATTTGTTAAGGGTAGTTTCTAATATCGAAGGTGTTTTCATGATTGCCAATTTTATTTCATTTTCTTTTCTTCAAAGACGGTCATCATCGACTGACACTTGACAAATGAAAGAGCACAGAGAATTTGAAAAATGATGCCCAAAAAAGTACAAAATTTTGGCTTGCTGCCTTATTTTCCGATACTCTCCTTTAATATTTATTCACAAACACACAGATATCTTAAGTATCCTGAATGCTAAAATGGATATTTTCAAATATATATTTGATAAATATTTGCAGGAGTTTGAGTATAATTTCATTTCGTTGTTTGTATTAAATTAACGTTTCGTGTGGTTTTTGTGGAGGATTTTACAATTTTGTAAATTTGATGGTATTTATTGCTCGCAGCTATAAATAATTCTCGTATACGTATCAATGACTTTTGACAATAGACAAAAGTCGAAAATGCCAAATATATACAATAAATATAACAACAAATGTTGTATTGAACACAACAAAAAAGAAATAAAAAATAAGAAAAACTAAATAAATTCGCCTTCATTTGTACACGGCAACAGAGACAATGACTTCAGAGAGTTGTTCTTTATAAAATTTAATTTAGTTAAAATTGGATAAAGTACAATTCAATGACAATGACAAGCGCTCTACAAGAAGTTTTTGTTCTTTATGATAAAACCTTGATGAATCAGAATGATGCAAGAAAAAAAAAAACCTAAAATTGTTAAGCTTTAATAAATATTTTGTAGGTAAAGCTGATATTTTACTTCTGTAGCCTTCATACTTTTTCATGTAAATTGAAGTTCGGCGAGTACAACTTCACGTAGCAAAAAATAATGATAAATGAGTTACACGAAAGTTTGTAAGCAAACCATAAACAAACGTAACCTTGAACACACTGAAAGCTCGGCTAAGCTCTCTAAAAAACGACTTGGAAATATCGAAAGGGTGTTTTGTATTGAGTGACTCAAGTTTAAATCATAAAATCAATGAAATGGGCTTTATTGGAAAGAAAATTTTATGAAATTAATGTTTAAATATGATTTCTGCCATGTAGCTGCCACGGCCGTTTTTCGCCGATAACTCCTTGAATGTTGATTGCCAGGTGTTCAATTGTTTGTGGTTTATCGACGTAGATAAGTGACTTCAAAGAAAATAACCTAATGGTGTTAAATCACATGATCTTGGTGGCCAATTATTTGGGCCATTACGTGAAATTATTTTTTCATCAAAGTTTTTTTGGTTAAATCAACCCGATGTAGCGCCCGATGCATAATGAGTTTGACGAATTGAACAATTATTTTGATTAAAAATTTCAACAATTTGCACGCGTTGCTCTGAAATTTCAAAGCAAATTAAACCAAAAGCAATTATCAGCTGTTAAATGGAAGCTCAAATAAAGCAGTGATGCCAACTCAAAGTTGTGATACTCTATAAAAAAAACCCTTTACAACTCCCAGTTTTCTTTCGCCGAAAGATAAACGAAGAATATAATTGAAAAAGATCATCTACATGTTTTATTACTTTTTTGTGTTTAAAACTTTTAATGTAAAATGATTTTGAAGATCCACCTGCCAGAGTACAATTTAATTTCCGACAAAAATTACATTTGTAATTAATTTCTTTATAACTTTTTAAAATACTCTTATAAGTTTCAAAAGCTTTGATCAACTTCATATGCCTCCTTGAAAACTATAAATTTAAATTCTTTAAAGAAATTGTTTGGGGTAGAATATCTTTTTTTTTTTGAATTTAATTTGATTGTATTCGCTTTCAATAACTGCTAATAAATATGAATTTGTAAGTTTATCATATTTGTTGATTTGCTATTTGTTTGCTGTCTTGTGTTACAGCGCGCTGCTTTAAATGTCCTGCGGTAGAATTTATTTGGCACTTTGGCAGCATTACAAATTTATTTGTTTCAACTTTTTGTGTAATATTTTTTCTTCACTTTTTTATGTTGATTTCTTTCCGTTTTTATTCATACAATATTTGTTTCATTTTTTTAAGTTCACTCCCGCTGTTTGGTATTTTTTAAATTAAAATATTTCGCTTATTTCTATTCGTTGGCAAAACGGCAATAAACTATATTCGAAAACATAAAACATTTTGGCATATTGACAGGATTATAAAATTGAAAACTTATTATTGGAATTATAGCACACACACATAAACTTAGAATAGAAAATATTTTCACGTTTTAATAAAATATCTGATGATATTTTAGTGAAAATAATGTTCGCGTTTCTAAATTATTAGTCAGTGATAAAAGTATTTCGTGTCAAATAAGGGTCCTTTCTCTAGAATTACGTACAACTAATACTTTAGAAATTACAATTGATCAAAATCAAGCTTAATTTGTTACAGAAATCTATTACAAAAGATCCTTAAAAAAAATATGATTAAAACGATTATCAAAGTGTCCAGCATGAGCTTTTTTTTCACATCCTTATCAAAATTACTGATACAAAAATTATTTTGAATTTTAATTAACAAGTTTTTATGTAAAAGTCAGTTTAGTTTCAAACATGCGTCCCAGAAAACGGCCGATTTGATTTTATTAGCTGATCAGATCACGTTGCCCTTCTATGGCACCAATTGACTGCGAGCAACTTGCAAGCAACAACATTGCATTTAACTGATGCTAAATACTCCTCCGATTGTTAAACGATAACTTTTTTGGTTGGTTGATATTGGGAAAATTCGGCACCAATCTTGGCAAAATATTTCTAAGTTCAAGTGATCATTCCAAATATGATATGCAGTTGGCTTTAAAATATTTCTTGCAGATGCAATCTCTGATACGTCAAAACGTTTGCTTCGTGCGAATAGAGCCCAAAACGTTTTTCAACTTTCGCGTTTGAAGAGCTACTACGAAAATATGTGTATATAAAGGGTTTGTATTGTTTATTTGACATAGCAGATGTAAAACAAGTGATGTTATTAGGATGAACTGATACCTAAAAATATACTCAGAATTTTACTCTACGATCATTTCTAATGATTCTCAATGCAGGAATATTCTAAATTATTCTTAAAAAATTTTGAATCAAAGTTTTCGAGGAGTAGTAAATCTAAAGTTAAATTAATTTACAATTTTTACCCAACTTAATAAGAATGTGGTGTGCAAATTGCAAAAATTTTATATTCCTTAAACTTTGCAATCGTTTAAAATTAATAAAATTAATTTCTTCAATAAATGATTTCCAAAATCGAAACATTTTCAATTTTAGTTGAAATAATTTAAAAAAAAATATGTAACGTGATTGTCAAATTCTGCTGTTTTCAATTTCGCCAACTGTCTTTTGAGTCCCTTCATTTTTATATCAATTGTGTTTTTTTTTACAAAAGTTATTGCTTAAATTGTTCATAATTTAACAAATATTTTAGATGATTTAGCATTTAACAAAAATTTCCATATTTGCCAAGTGGCATACCAATTGACACAATTTATAAATTTTTTTTTCTTTTTTTAGAAATGTGTAACAAATGTTATTTACTGTTATATTCGATGTAACAAATGATTGTTATTTGTTTTATTTTTATAACCTTAATAAAACAAGGACGAAATGATTAAGCATAATTAAATTTTAAATTAAATTAATAAAAACAACTTTTAACTGATGCTTTACTAAAGCCTGGCAAGATTTTACTTTTGAATTTAATATAAGACGTTATAATAATACAATATCGTTTGTATGTCATTTAATGCTATTCATAAACATTTGCATGCACCTGGACAAGTAGAACAAATAACGCTGACAATATGGTAAAATCAGTATGGATATATTTAGCCAGTTGAGTTACGAGTATATAAGGTTTTCCAATAGAGATGATAGGATTTTGAACTGACGTTTCGGCCATTTGTAATATGTCATGATCTCTCATTTGTTTTTCATTGTATTCAGAAGTGTTTACAATTTCATCATTGAGAGATATACGCTGGAACAACGTTGCTGATTTTGCCTTGGAACAAGTTGAAAATTATAACGATTGTTTTTAAGAAAATCATCATCTCCGATGAGGCTCACTTTCATCTGAGTGGTGGGGTAAATAAAAAAAACTGTCGATTCTGGTGCGAAGAAAATCCACAAATTATTCATGAAAAACCATTACATTCACTTAAATTGACAGTTCGGTGTGGTTTTTGGTCTGGTGGAATCATCGGTCCGTACTTCTTTTGAAGTGAAGTTGGTAACACCGTTACTGTCAATGGAGAGCGGTATAGATCGATGACAACATTTGGTTCCAATAAAACTGGACTATGTGCCACACAGAAAATGCAACAATTGAATTATTGCGAGAAAAGTTTGGAGATTCATTTATTTCAAGAAATCGTGATATTTTTTTTTTTAAAGAAATCATATCATCTTTTTATATTCTAATATTCTCCGTCTCCCAATAATATCTTGTACAATCAGTGGTCGACACAACGTACCGTATTTTTGAGTTAAATAATTTTTTTTATAAAGTTCTTAAAGAAATAATCATAAAAAATCTCTTTAGAAACAGTCAACCACAATTACAGTTCGCATATACATATTAAAAATTAAATAAAACAGTTGTATACAACACAAAAACACCTTCCAATAAGCGAAGTCTATTTAGTGAGCTCTCTATTCTTTTACTATTGTAAACATTGCTACACTTCTTCCACTTCTAAACATAGAAAAGAATATTTTGTTGATGTTAGCTTCATTCCAAATCAGTTAGAAAAAAAAATGATAAGCATCTTTAGTTTGTTTGCTTTCTCAAATTATAGTAATAAGTGTGAATGTATTGGTAGTAACTATTAATGCTTGTAGCTCCCAAAATACTAAACCGAAAATAGCTTGCAATACCTTGTTCAATTCTGTGATTAAATGTTCTTAATTTGGTACAAGTTTCGCCAAAATCGATTAAAAAATGTGGCCACAAAGGCCATCACAAAAAGTGGTCTTGCCTATTATTAATATATATATTTATTACATACACGTCAAAATAAAACAAATATTGAAGTTTTTTTTAAACAAATAAATATTTTTTATATTCACATTAACTTTATGTACATAAATGTTATTATTGTTTTTGTTTTGTCATCAAAAATGCTTTTTATTCAAGTAAAAAGTCCCCCCCAAAAAAGTTAAATCATAAAATTTATAATTCAAACTACAATCTTCAATGTTCAAGCACATGGCCATAAATGTCTATATTTATATATGTATATTTACAATTACTTATAAACAAACAAACATAAAACCAGACCACAAATGGTAGGCAAACATAAAAGCAACATGCACACATTCACACACACACACATACACATTTGCACACATGCAACATATGACGCCTGGATAGGAAAAGCAACAAAAAAATATAATTTTGTATAACACATGTTATCTTATTGTATGACTACTTTGTACACTCTGTCTCACGTACGAGAGACTTTAAAAATTATGAAATTTTTATATATTTAACGACTGTTTTGAAAGTCAATTAAAGTAGCAGAGTTTTTAAATTAAATAAAAAGAAGAAAAAAAAAAAAAAAAAAAGAAAACACAAGACCAACAATGTAATAAAATGCATTCGTGTTTGTGTCAGTTAAAGGCAGGAATCGAGAATATGTTTTTCATTTTGTTGATTTTATTTTGCTAAACCACGAAATGCAATTAAAGGAAGAAATAAAACAAAAAGAAATTTAAAGTTTATTTTTTATTTCCATAATTTAAGTCTTCTTTGTACGAAATTTAATTTTTGACAATTTTCTGAAACTAAATAATCGTTTAATATTTATTTCTCAAAACACTGAGTGATTTTTTTTTAACAATTTTTACACTCAAATCATTCGCCCCGCCCCGCCCAGTCTGGGGAAAACTGATCTTTAATGAGTTGGGTACAGCGTACATCATTGTTTGACATTTTCAAATCGATTCATATTTAGGAAAAAACAACAGTATTACTTAAAATACTTTACGTATTTTGCATTAAGAAATGAATATATACAACTTATAACTGAAATTCAGCATTCGATATGAGTTGCAAAAAAAAAAAACGTTTGGGGGATTATATTAAAAACTTCCTTATGCATTTTGAGACTGTTTGCAATTTAAATGAAATATTCATATTATTTAATTACAATAAAGTTTTTCCATGATCTTCCATCTGGCTCCCCTTACATATTTTATATTTTAACATTTTCACTATTAAATTTTCTAACCTGTACTTAGCAAAAAAAAAAAAAAAAAAAAAAAACATATACCAAAACTTTCTTTCAATGTACAGCGTGTCACAGAAGATCAAAAAGGAAAATCAAAAGCACATCAACACTCGCTTATAATCATCATACCACTATATTCACATTCATGCATATAAACCACAGAATTTGCTGTCTAAAGTGGAAATAAATTTTACTTTAGTGGACAAATTTTCGTAGTTTATATGATTTTTACGTCATTGTGATAGTTGGTTGTTATCCGGGTGACATTCCCAACAGAAGCAACAACAACAATAAACTGAAACTAATGATGTTGTTGTAAAATGTGTTTTTTTTTCTGTGTTCTTTTTTTGTTGGAATATTTGTTAGAATGAGAGTGAGTGTTAGTTTGAATGATGTTTTCATGTACGGTTGATGGGTTTGTACGGTTTTATTCGTATGCAAGTGTTAGTGAGGTTATTTGTTTGCATGTAGTTGTAGGAAAGTGTAAAAAATGCATTAAAGTTACACTAAAGTACTAAACGTGTTGAGTGGGAAACACGTATATGACCTCATTAAACCACTACGTGACATTTTTTCCCACTCTAGTCTTCTGTTTTTTTTTTCTTTTTTTTTTTGCTTTTATTTAGTGTTACAGTACTATTTTGCTACAAACTTACATTTGAGTAAATATTAAAACTGAGAAAAAATTTTGATAGAGAAAAAAAATGGCTTTCCTTTAGGTGGATTGATAAACAGTAGAAATAAAAATTTTGTGAATTTATTTCAATTAACTTCATTCGAGCAAATAATCAAGAATTTATGTTTTTAAAAAATTTATTTATTTGTTGTAGGTTAGCAATATCTAAATGGATTTCGTTGGTTGCTATACCAACTCATCAGTAGATCTTTACCATTTAAAAGTTCCAAAACTCATTTACTCATACATAAACTCCCAAATACCATTTGCGAGTTACAAAGCACAAGCAAAATTAACTTTATTTGATTTTATGTATTTAATTCATTTGAAGTATTCTTGAATTTGACGAATTGATATCCAGTATGTCTGAGGCAATAGAAGGAGCAAATTTTAAATGATCATGTCTTTGTTAAATTTAAGAAGATTATCAGGTTTTAAAGTATCAATAAATAATGGATGAAAGCAAATTTACCTCAAACAGCTGAAAGGCACCAAAAATTACTACAAGATCACTGATATTCGCTTGCTTATGCTCGGCACTGTACATACAACATTTTCATCCCTTTTTTATTTTTGTGCTACTACAAAGTACAAAACAAATTCTTGGCATAATGCCACCACCACATACTGGTATACACTGTTACTATCTTTGAAAATGGGAATATTGTAATTTTTTTTTATGAAGAAAAATTTTGTGATTTTATTTATGTTTCATAATATCTCTAATTTTTTTTTATAAACTTCAAAATAAGGTCAAGTAATAAACTACATGTTTAATTAACTGGTCAGTTATTTTCATTTCTATTTTTCACATTTAATGTTACTCCAACGGCTCAAATATTGTTTGGTATCACGTTCGTTTTAGTATAATGATATCCTGCATGGTTGCGAACAGCTACAAAGAATCACTGAACAGAAAGCACTTATTTTTGAATGTAATGTAAAGAAGAAAAACAATATTAAGCTAAGAAAAGCACATGGATAATCAGAGATTTTGTGATCTCTGACGAAATTGAATTTGTGTTGCAGCCTGAGGGTAGTTAAACAGGAGTTTTAAAATAAAACTAAATTATTGACTTGATTTTAATTTTATTGGAGTTTATTTGTAAAAGTAAGATTCTAAAGTTTTCATATAAAAAGAAAATTGACGTGATGTTGCAAATGGCTTAGTTTGCTAACAAACATGGTTAAAGCTTTTCAGTAGTTTTACTCTTTACTTAGTACGAGTAAACTGATATTTTTTAGAAACTCCAAACAAAATTGCAAATCCTGCAATTTTATTTTTCACTTGTTTTTAATATTTGTTTCTAACCAAAAAAAAAAGCTCCAATAGAGACAAATAATAGAAAAGCAAAGTGACAAGGTTCTAATAATTGAATGCGTTAAAGTGGCAAAATACTACTTGAGTTTTGTTTGTTATTTATATAACACTTGAGTTGGTTTTCCAAAATAATTAATGGGTCCATAGTCGAAGCAAACACTTTTAAGCAGAACAACAATTTTGAAAATCGACTAATAAATGGATGAACACACACTAAGAAGTAAAAATAACGATACACGAATTGATAATCTGCTTCTTTATTGAAGTCGGTTAAATAAACACAACAATGTTCCCTTAAACTGCTTCAATTGACAAAAATGCTACAAATTTAATTTAATGAATGGCAGAAATAAGCGAAATTTAAAAATGTGTTAATGGGGTAATTTTACACTTATTCACAATTATTAATAAAATATCACTTTACACCAGCTTTAGTTGAGGCTGCAGTGTGATTTAGCAGCTTTTCAAACAAATTATTGTCGGTTGTGGCGAATGAGTAATATTGCAATTATTACAGAAACCATACGTAGAATAATATCAATCAAACTTATAGCATACTTTTTGGCAGTACAGATATTACATTGGTTTTTATGAGTTACACATTCGTTATAAGTTTGATTGGAAAGAAGATTGAATTTATATTAAAAAGTGCGAAAACGATTAGGGAGCTATTTGCTGTCGTGAATATTGGTTGTCATTTTAAATAACTGCGGAAAAAAATAATAACAGACAGACAAATTAAATAGCAATTTTCGAATAAATCGAACAACATTTCAAGGAACAATTTATAGTTAAATATCGATTGTCAACGTACACAGCAAAACTGAGGAACGCCACTATTTCATTGTTTGTACTCATCTCTGCTTTTCGGCACCTGTTATTTATACGATTTCTTCTTGAGAAATTCGAATACGAGAATTATGTTAGTAATACATACTTTACTGGTTCTCTTTATATTTTCTTCATCTAAATTTTTCACATATTTTATTCCACTTAAGAGAAATTTATTTGATTTTTTTTTCTTGAAGTCAATTTTACTGATCTTTTGCTCTGCTTAAGTAAAATTTTTCTTTATTAAAATTTAGTGTTTTTTATAGTGTGACACAAGTTTAAATCATAATAAAACAAGGAAAATTTTATGAAATTAATGTTTAAATGTGATTTCTGCCATGTGGCCACCACGGCTGGCACGTAGAAGGCGCAATCTAGAATATCAATTTTCAACAACATTTCGCAACATTTGCGGGCAATCGTATTTCGCCGATGTTGATTTTCAGGTGAGTGTTCAATTGTTTGTGGTTTATCGACGTAGACAAGTGACTTAATATAGCCCCAAAGAAAATAATCTAATGAGGTTAAATCACACGATCTTGGTGGCCAATTAATTGCGCCATTACGTGACATTTTTTTTTTTTCAAAAGATTCTTTGAGGAAATCTATTGCAGCGCCGGCTGGACGAGGAGTTTGACGAATAGAACAATTATTTTGATTAAAAATTTCAACAATTTGCACGCGTTGCTCTGGTGTAAGTCAATTCATAATGAAATTTCAAAGAAAACTAAACAAAAATCAACTATCAGCTGTTAAATGGGTGCTTAAATAAAGCAGTGATGCCAACTCAAAGTTGTGATACTCTATAAAAAAAACCCTTTATATTTATAAATATAAACATTGTTTTAATATTATCTGAAAATCTCAACCGAGTACACCATAATATAAAAAGGGCATAACTCGAATTTTTTGCATATATTTTTTTTACATTTTAGAATTCTCTTAAATTCATCTTTCTTTTAGAAACTAGATTTTTGTGCTTTATTATGCAAAATTCGCTGAAAACTACGAAAACACACTTCAAGTTTCAAAGTTACTTCCGTTTTTTGTAGCGTGCGTCACATGAATTTATGATCACTTATTTCGCAACACATACCTGCTAAAAAATTATATTTGATGCCATTTGAAAGTACACTTATATCCCATTAAACACCATGTATAAGCTGAAGGTACCTCTTTTGAAAGACCAAAAAATTTGTATATATTAATGTGAATATGTGTACGAATGTAGCGTTCGTCACGCAGGATTTGCCCATATCGAGCCTTTGCAGCAATAGAGTCATAACTCAAAGAAAGTAGTTTTGCAGAAAACGAGTTTAAAATTGCACACTCGCTAACAACTTAAAGGTAAACGAAAATTTTAAATTTGTCTCAAAAGTTTAGTATGCAAGATATTTTAATGAAATTTTTACACATTCTGAAGCACGATATGATAATTAATGCTGCATTATTAACTCAAAACTCACATTTTTTGGCTTATGACTCTATTACAGCAAAGGCTCGATGTGTATAATCTTCTCATATATAAAATTCTCGAGTCACGATGCTTGTTATCGAACTCCGCCGAAACAGCTCGACCGATTTTAATTAAATTGTTTATGTATATTTGGTAGGTATGACATTCAAGTATATTTTAATACGCTAGGGGTACGAGGAGGGGAGGGAGGGAGAAATTCCTGTATTTAACCCAATTCGTATTTCAAACAGAACAAAATAATGAATGACAGATGGCGCTATGTCCGCCTCATTCACTAGAAGCGTCATCGTTCGTATTTCAAGTAGAACAAAATTATTTATGTTGTTGAACGACAAATAGTGCTATGTCCGCTTATCAAAATTGGAAAAATCGGTTGATGAGTGGGGAAAATGGTTCCCCCATATAATAAAATAGCTTCCGGGCGAAGCCGGTCCAATCATCTAGTATGTATATAAAAATGAATTGCTGTTCGTTAGTCTGTAATTTGGCTAATTTTGGTCTTGAGTTATTTGTGGAAGGTTTAAAAGTACTTTTGTACTCTTTTATATTTGGTACTTTTTTAATGGAATTTTATGAAATTTGATAGGGTGCTTTTTAAGTGTTAAAAAGGCGTAAATTTTGTACTTTTGGTAGGTTTTGTTTGTTATTAGGTTTTTTACGTTGTCTTACAGCGTACTTTCTTGGGGGCAAAACAATGAAAATCTGTCAACTTTGGTACTATTATAACTTTTTATTAAAAACAAGCAAAATTGTTTTTACAATAACGTTCATTAAAATAGTATACTTTCTTGGGTGTAATATAAGGAAAGCAGGTACTTTTGGTGCGTTTTGCTTTTAGTACTTTTTATTTTTTCATTAACATGTAGCGTGAACGAAGTCACGGGTAAAATCTAGTCTATATCTATAAAAAGAAGTGTACACTTTGATCTCACCACTAACTGCGGAAAGGGAGATGTTGGAGATGGTCTCTAGATGGTTTATGTGATGTTTGAATGAAATCAGCCAAGTGGTTCCGGAGATATGGCATTTAGATTTTCTTATATATTTCCATACAAATATCAACAAAATGCCCTCCATTTTCCATATTATGATTTTTTATTTACCAAACCAGTGTGTTGCAACAAGCATGATCGAGCCTACTTATTCCCTTACGTTGAATTTTAAGAACAACACAATTTTATACTCGTTCGCTTTTTATGCACAAGCAGAAAATTTATCAACAAGTGTAAATCATTTCCATCATTTGATGCGAATGAGCATGATCTGATTGCATGACACAATGAATAAAGGTATATGCAGAAATACAACCAACACCAACTCCATGTATTTTATTGGTAGTATATTTGATTTCGGAAGTCAAAAAACACGTTGCCTTCGATTCAAAATCAGTTCAATCACAGTCAGAGCATTCATGTTAGCACAAACCAACAAATGAATAAAACACTTGTTCCGCTAACAACACGTTGGCTTCCATTTACTCGAACATTAAGACCTTGTTGCCGATCTCTGGTGCAAACCATGTATCGTAATGTCTTATGTGTACAATGACATTCAGTCTTTCTAATTGGAATGTTGAGCTGAATTTTATTCGTTGTTTCGATCGTCATATTAATTGTGAAGTGATCATTCGATTTTTCACGTTTTATACACCTGCATTGTATGTGTTATTGTTGTTGTTGTTGTTATTCGCTATTTTTTATATAACACCCAAAATAAGCACTAGAAATATTTTGTAAGGCAAAACAACGTTTGCCGGGCCATCTAGTATATTATTAAATCTTAAAGGCTCCGTGCGTGACCTTAAACTAAGAATATATGATGAAAAGATTGACAACTATTTCATTCAATAAAAAATTCGCTTAAGTTATTTACGCTGTTAAGACTCGATATATTTTAATGTGATTATTTCGAACTGTATTTTTTTATGTGTCTAAAGCGATAAACTATTGTAGGCTCATATTTAGAAGACATTAGATTTGAATATGGATAATTTAAACATTCTTATAAGGAAAGACATAAACTCTATTTCTGACTTTTAGCCACAATAATTTAAAACTGGATGATTTTTTTGAATGTCATTTCAAATGCCCTACTAAGATCAGTTTTTATTTATAAAATTTGCTTTAAATTTTTCTTTATGTATTTAAGGAGAGAAATGCCACAATTATTTAATTATGAAAAAAGTTTTTTTTCATAAACACCTTTAAGGCTTTATACATATATTTTTTCAATTAAACTTGTGTATAGTAAACATGTTTAAAGAGTATTTAAAATTAAAAAAAAAAAAAAAACTAAAATTATTTTAAAGTATGTATGTATGTATAAGAAAATCAACAATTTTCCTTACAATTTGAAGGCAGAAAATATCTTTTTTTAAACTTCTTACTGCACACCCAAGAGGCAATTGTTTTTTTGTTTTTTTGTTTTTTTTTTTTTTTGGCAACATAAAAAAGCACTCCTTGGAGACGCTTTTACACAAATTTATTTATTTATACCATAAATGTTGTATATTAAGAATTCGTTTTTTATATGAAGTAAAAATTGTGTTTAATTCAACGTTTGAATTTTATTTAACACTTAACGTTCTTTGTCTGCCCAAAAATACATTTGAGACAGTATAATATTAATTCTTTCCCCTTATTTCGTTTTTTGTTTTTGATACAACATACAAAAAGCAAGTAGCTAAAATGTATATGAGTAAAAATAAAGAGATTTGTGCTTGTATGAAATTTTTTTTACAACACACTGCAGTAGCAGCTATAAGGCATCCTTGTAATGAGCGAAGCTGGGAAAAAAAAGCTACTGTTAAAATGTTGAAGTATTTTCATATTATATAATTTTGTGGCAACATTTTTCCTGATTAACCCAATTTATGCTCATTTACAACGTTAAATGTAAAAAAAATATATATATATATATATATAAGAAAATTTGTTATGTCTTTTACAGAGATGGATTGCGGGTGATTTTTTAAAGGTACATATTTTTCATAGGCCGTTTTGATTAAATGGTATTTCTACTTTTAAATATACGAGGGCGACCGCAAAAGTAACTGGCCAGGCACAATTTCTGCTTTACCAGCAACTTTTTTTTTTGTATTTTAAAAGCAATCTTTTATAAGCCATCTGTCATAATTTCAGAAATATTTAACGATTATTTGCTTTTGTAATTTTAGAAAAATGGAAAATAAAGTATTTCGTGCGGTAATTAAACACTTTTATATGAAAGGTTATACGCCACAATTAATCAAAGATGAATTGGATTCAGTTCATGGTGATAATGCACCATCATACTCCACCGTGAAATCCTGGGTTCAACAATATAAAATGGGTCGTTCAAGTACGGAAGATGAACAACGCTCTGGAAGACCGAAAACTGCTACTACTATTGAAATCATTAGAAAAATATTTAATGAAGTGACTAAAGATAGAAGAATATAGCTCAGAGAACTTGCTGATATTGTTAAAATACACGAAAAACAAGTTTGGAGTATTCCACATGAAAAAGCTATCTGCAAGATGGGTGCCGCGTTTGTTGACTTTGCCCCAAAAAATCGTCCGTTGGACCAATTCCTAGGAGCTTTTAGCGATTTATCAGCGTAATCCAATAGAGTTCTTGCGCCGATTCATAACTGTTGATGAAACATGGATCCATCACTAAATCCTAGAATGCAAAGAACAGTCAAAACAATGGAGAGAAGCTGGTAAAAGTGGTCCCAAGAAGGCGAAAACTGTTAAGTCAGCAGGAAAAGTAATGGACACAGTATTTTGGGATGCAAGGGGTATAATATTTATTGATTATCTTGAGAAAGGAAAAACTATAAATAGTGAATATTATTGTGCATTATTGGATCGGTAAAGTAAAGAAATCAAGATAAAACGGCCGCATTTAGCAAAAAAAAAAGTTATTTTTCATCAAGATAATGCTCCTTCACACACTGCATTTTTAACTCAACAAAAACTGGCCGAATTACGATTTGAAATTGCTCCGCATCCACCATATAGTCCAGATTTAGCTCCTTCTGATTATTTTTTGTTTCCAAATTTAAAACAATTTCTCGCTGGCAAAAAATTTTCGTCCAATAGCGAGGTTATTGCTGAAACTGAGGCATATTTTGAAGGTCTTGAAAAATCTTATTTTTCGGATGGAATTAAAAAACTTGAAAAACGTTTGATGAAGTGTATTGAGTTGAAAGGAGATTATGTTGAAAAATAAATAATAATATTTCCAAAAAAACGGTTCTTTTTATGTTAGGCCAGTTACTTTTGCGGTCGCCCTCGTATTTAAGAGATTTTTGTTGTTGTCTTTAGTAAAAGAAGAGTTAAAAAAAAAATAACAACTCTTTGGATCATATAAAATCTTTATTAAATTCAATAGATTATTTCTAACAATTTGTTGTCTTAAAATAAAATGTTAAGTAAATTTTGTTTGTATTTGAATACTGTATGCCTAAAGACTATATCGATGACTTAATATAAAAAAAGCGTATCTCGATTTATTTTGTTGCTTTATAGGGGAAGGGAAACACTTTGTAAAATCAGTAAAATTTTAGGCATCAGAAAGTGTTAAGGCACAACCGACCGTATTCTTGGGTTAAGTAACTTCTTTTTAATGTTCTTAAAGAAATAATCATAAAAAATCTCTTTAAAAACAGTAAAAAACACCACAATTACAATTCGCATATATTAAAAATTAAATAAAACAGTTATATGCAACACCAAAACATTAACTGAGCTCTCTACTCTTATACTCTTGTAAACATTGCTACACTTCTTCCACTTCAAAACATGCAAAAAAATATTTTGTTGTTGTTAGCTTCTTTCCAAATCAGTTAGAAAAAAAAAATGATGTACATGTTTAGTTTGTTTTCTTTTTCAAATTATAGTAATACGTGTGCATGTGTTGGTAGCAACTATTAATGCTGGTAGCTCCCAAAATACTAAACCAAAAATAACGAACAACACCTTGTTCACTTCTGTGATTAAATATTTTTAATTTTCTACAAGATTCGTCAAAATCTATTAAAAAATGTGTCCACAAAAGCCATCACAAAAAATGGTCTATTATTTGTATAGATTTACTTGAATCTTCATAGTTTATTTTATTAATTAAGTGCATTTGACGTTTGTGCAACAAACATAAATTGTTATTTAAAAACAAAATTGAGTTACGCCTTTCTAATGAATATCAGTAATAACGTAAAATTCTTAGTTTGTGATAAGACGTCATATATGGGGCTGACTATGACTATAGTGCAAGAGCCCCCTTATCAAAATGTAATTAGAACGATTAACTCACAACGATGCAAAAGGGTCATGTACGTCAGCCATGTACTTCCTATGAGTTTATTTTTATAAAGTTTTGTACTTATTTTTCTTTTTTTTAATAAAGTGCCCTTTTTTATTGGATATTTCCACTTATGATTTAACTTAGAAGACAGCATCTAATTTGAACTCTTAAGTATGAGTGGTTAATATGTAACCTTTACTCTACATTATGCCTTTGTTATCTTTCATTATGGGTTTAAATATTTTTCGCCTGTTTGACAAGCTCGCATACAAATAACCTGCTGAAATAATAAAAAAAAATGTTTTTTTTTTTTAAATTCTTACAATGTGTGCAAATTAATATTATACAATTTTATACATTCTTACATACATGACATAATTTAGACTTATATATATATATATATAAATATATTCTTTCAACCGCACAATGTTACGTTCGTTTTGATGGTTGCCAATTCGAATGCTACGGCAGAGAGAGAGGCGAGGCAAAAAATAAAAAAATGGGAAGCCCAACTTATACTTTCACACGATGACATAAAAATTAATGTAATAAAATGCAAATTAAATTATTTAAATTAATTCATTTTTTATTTCTTAGATCATATTTTGTGATATGATGGCGGCTATGGAATGGAAATTATTCAAAATTGAAGAAATTGTGCAGCAACTTTTTGCGAAATGAATACTTTTTGGTTTTAAGTTCAGTTTTTATTGAATTAATGAAAATTCAAATTTTGAAGGGTATCAGCTAACTGATTTCAAGGCTGCTTTACTGCTCATCTGTGTTTCTTTGTTCATTTTAACTTCTGAAGGTGGATAGTGTGATTATGATAGAATGTCAAATACTTAACCAATTTTTCAACAGAAATAGAATTTTAATAATTGTAAAAACTCATTTATTTGAATATTTATTAATTCAATAAAAACTCAACTTAAGCATGCTAAATACATAAATATAATTCAGGTAATAAGAACATGTATTCGTAACAATAATAGAAAAAAAGAAAAAAAACTTGAAAAAAAATTCATGTTAAAAAAAACACATTCACCCTTATTCTATTTGGCAGCGTAAATGTAACACAACATCGTTTTGTATCCTATGAGTTAAATCAGTATTTTCAATTTCAACATTGAAAGTAATCGATTACTGTCAACATATTTTTTGTATTTTCTAAAAAAATGTGAAGGCGACGTGACATTATATTGACTGATTTTGCCGTCAGTGTTTTTGATGTTGACGAAGATTTGTTTTGTTTTATTTTTTATTTGTTTACAAAATATAATAGAGAACATATGTCCATCTTTCAAATGGGGAGCTATAGTCTCCAGCAGATGCTTAAATGCTGCTTTGCTTTAAATAAACCAAACCAAAAATGCATTACTACCAATTAGAGGAGTTTGAATTTATCACTTACTTTTCATCAGGCAATTTAAAAATGTTTGATTTCTGCCTGAGAAGTCTTCTTTGCACTAATAAATTTTTTTTTCTTCATTATTACAATTAGAATTTACTTCAATATATTTATTTATTTTTCCACCAAAACTTTTAACAAAAATTGCAAACAGAATAAATCAGCTGTTTCAAGTATTAGATATGTGTGTCAAAATTATCGATAAATAGTCAACATCATCTCAAGACTGTAAGGGAATATCAAATTAGTGTTGACGTGATGTTGATGTTGAGTAAAAGTGATATTGACACAAAATTGTTGACGATGTTGACGCTGCCATATAGAATAAGGGTGAATATTTATTTATATATATATTTTAAATTATGTTACTGATATATTGGTAGTAACTCATTTTTGGTTTATACTTAAATTTTTATTATTCATATTTCCGCTTCCTTTATGTTGCGTAGCAACAGTAGATTGTGTGTCTGCATCTATGTGCGAGAAAGAGAATGAAAATGAGAATGTGTAGGTGTTTTCATGAATGTGTGAATTAATAAGACAAGTAGTTTACGTAACTGTTGCCATTTTTCATATAGAAATTTTAAAATAAATATTATTTATGTTTACTTTAATATAAGTATGAACAAACACATGCCAACATAGCAGCATACAGACACACGGCTGAATGGTATGGCTGATTGTATGTATTTACATACTCGTACTTACAAATTTAGAATGTGTTCTTAAACAGGTAGACAACAGCTCCTGCTGTTTTGTACAATAGTTGATCATATAAATTATATTTGTTTGTAGATGTACACACATTGGGCTTAGTTTATATATCGTTACCGTAATAAAGAAAGGCCCTAACTCATATTTTTTTTCAGAGCGCAATTTTTTTCTTATATATCGATAAGTCAAAATATCATAAATACGGAATTTAAGCATACTAATGAGTTAGGTCCTTTATATATTAAGGTAACGACAAATTTATATTAAAGTTTAAATTTCATAAAATGCAAACATACTCGTACATCTATTTACATACATATGTACATGTTTAGTGATGTTACTGAATAAATAAATTATATATTTAAGAAACATTATAAGCTGCTAACATCAGTATCATGGTATAGTATTTTGTTTGGATTTCTTCTCAGTTCTTACATCGAGTGAAAGCAGCAGACAAATCCTATAAGAACAGGCAAAAATGTCAGATAAACAACCTAATATTTTTTTAAATACCTTAGTAACAGTATTTTTTTCTTACTTGCTGGCTAACAAAATTATGTAGGAAAGATAATGAAATCTGACATGCAATCTGTCTATAAATCATTGATCATAAAAAATCTAATAATTAGATATTTATTCTATGATGCATGATGATCCTTTTTAGCTAAAAAGTAATTTGATCTTTGTGTCTTGAAATATTTATAACATTTAATGTTTCCAATTTTTATCTTAACATTTGCTCAATTCATAAACCTCTTGTGAACACCCATTGTGTATTATGTTAGTTTGTATCATATCACTGCGGCGAACACTGTATACCACTCTACATCTCTCCAATGATGTTTGTCTCACTTCCATCTTAACATTTGTAGGAAGAGGTGATCAAGATGTCTTCTACCCTTCACATAGTAAGCAAGGTTTTAAAAGACCTTACTACCAGCTTACAATGAATTTTAGGAAATACTGAGCCTTTGCGTTAATTGAATAAACACTTCAGCATTCCGCTTACTTTGTGTATAAATGGAAGGCATTCATTTCACAAATCCGGCAATACATTCGTATATGAGATGGTGTGCGGTACTGCCTTACATGCATATGGATGACAAAAAGAAGAATAAGCTTCATACAAAAACTCTCTGACAGTATAAAGAAATGCTCTCCGATTATCGTTTGAAATACTTCTTCTACAATATAAAGGGTGTTTTTTATAAAGTGACACAAATTTAAATCATAATAGATAAAATAAGGAAATATATTTTTAATATCAATGAAACGGGCTTTATTGGAAAGAAAATTTCATGAAATTAATGTTTAAATATGATTTCTGCCATGCGGCTACCATAGAAAGCGTAATCTGCAATATAAATTTTCAACAACTTTTCGCATTTGCGGCCGTATTTCGCCGATAACTCTTCGAATGTTAATTTCCAGGTGTTCAATTGCTTGTGGTTTATCGACGTAGACAAGTGACTTAACATAACCCCAAAGAAAATAATCTAATGGGGTTAAATCATACGATCTTTACGTGAAATTATTTGTTCATCAAAAGTTTCTTTAAGTAAATCAATTGTAGCGCCCGCAGTACTATGAGTTTGACGAATAGGACAATATTTTTATTAAAAATTTCAACAATTTGCACGCGTTGCTGTGGTGTTAGTCGATTCATTATAAAATTTTAAAACAAACGAAACAAAAAGCTCTTAAATGGGTGCTCAATTAAAGCAGTGATGCCAACTCAAAGTTATGACAGTCTATAAAAAACACCCTATATATGAAATAGAAGTGTTAAAGTGTGTCTCATTTTTATATAAAAATTACAAGCAACAAACTAATACTCTTGTTTATTTTGATATAACGAGTGATCTATTTCGAGGTTCCCTACTTTTTTAAAGTAAAAAACACAGAAAATTCAAATTTAATAGAAATTTTTTATTATCATTTGAAAGAACATTATTTGGCATTTATTTTTTGAAGATTATGTCTATCAAATGTTGGCCGTTGCTACATCGCAGATGGACCATCCGTTGAGTCTAATTTTCGATAACTCGTTCGAGCATTTCGACTGCTAACTGGCGAATGACACGCGTGATGTTTTCCTCGAAGGCCTGAATCGAAGCGGGTTTGTCCGCATAAACTTTAGACTTTACATATCCCCACAGGAAAACGTCTAACGGTGTGATATCACATAATCTTGGTGGCAAATCGACCGGCCCAAAACGTGAAATTGTGTGCTCACCGAAATGTTCTCTCAATAAATCCATTGATTGATGCGATGTGTGGGAAGTGGCGCCGTCTTGCTGAAACCAAATGTCGCCGAGATCACGAGCTTCAATTTCAGGCATCAAATAGTCGGTTATCATGGCACGATAGCGGTCGCCATTGACGGTTGCGTTCGCACTGGCATAATTTTTAAAGATATATGGACCGATGATTCCACCGCCCCACAAACCACACCAAACCCGTTATTTTTCTGGATGAAGTGGCAGTTCTTGAATCTCTTCAGGTTGCTCTTCGCCACAAATGCGGCAATTTTGTTTGTTTACATACCCATTGAGCTAGAAATGGGCCTCTTCGCTAAACAAAATTTGACTCGAAAACGTCGGATCTTCTTGGAACTTTTCAAGAGCCCATATGTCGAAGCGATGTCGCTTGGGAAGGTCGAGCGGCTTCAGTTATTGCACAAGCTGTATTTTGTAAGCTTTCAATTTAAGATCTCGACGTAAAATGCGCCAAGTCGGTTTATACGTTAGTCCGAGTTGCTGCGAACGGCGCCGAATCGACTCTCCACGGTCTTCGTGTACACTTGCAGCTACAGCCGCTATATTTTCTTCACAGCGTGCTGTGTAGTAGGCCGATTATGTTGACCATACGTTGAGCGAAGTGCACGAAACACATTCCTCACAGAATGTGAATTTTCGTAATAAAGTTGAACGATTTGTAAACGTTGTTCAGGCGTAAGTCTTTCTTTCCATTATGAAATGCCAAACAATACTAAACAAAAATAACATGACAGCATGACATGACTCACACTTGATCTATCAAAAAGAGGCTATTGAAAAAAGTATCTCTACTTGGATTACCCATTACAATACAATGGCGTAACGCCTTTGTAAATTGAGCAATTATCTATATGGATTCAAAAGGAAATTAGTTAGAAATAATCATATTGAAATAAAATATTCATAGTTTGATTGAATTGAGACAATAAAAGAATAATATTGAATTCTTATTTTAGAATTTTCTGAATACGCAAGCTTTTGTCATATATATTTTTGTATGATCAGCACATACATTCACAAACGAAATCTTCTCTTGGAATTTCGTACGGCCCTAAAGTTAAAATTGAAACAAAACTATTTTCTTAAGCGCAACTGTGGTTTTGTGTACGATAAGAGTATATTTTAAAAGAAAGTAGAGATATAAAAATGTATGTACTCGTATGTGTACATTTTTCTTATTATTTTTATCGTATGTGTTTCGAGAAAAGATTCCTGCAGCTGTTGCACCTTTAAAAGCCAGCGTACAATAGCACTAAAGTAACAACACCAACAAGCTTTATAAATATATATATTTTACATATTATTTATAGTTTAATGAAGAACATGGCGTTCTATAAAAATGAACGTAGTTTTTATTTATTTTCTGTCTAAAGTTAAGAAACATTTTTAAAGTAAATTTTTTATGCTATTTTGCGGTGCTGGAAACAATTTCATGTTAAAAAAATCTAATGTACTTTTAATTTGTGGCAACGTATTCAATAACATATGAAGTGTAAAGTGGAAATAAACAACTTCATCATAAATCCGCCAACTAAAGTTTTCTGTTTAAGACATCTCGAAAAATGTAAGAAACAAATAAGGTATTTTTTGTAAAAATATTTAAAAAAATTTTGAAAACAAATTTATTTAAGCTTTAATACGATACTTGAATTAATGTTAATTTTAAATATGTTTTCATGTAAGACCAATACTGAGGGGTTGACCACAATTTAGGCAATGCATTGTGGCAAAAGTGGCTAGAAAGAGAGAAGATAGAGAAGACAGATAGTAAAGATTGCTGCTATTGCGTGTTTTGTTAATTATTCGATCAGTGTTGCAGCTTCCCTCGAGTTAAGTAGACGCATAAAAATTCTCTAGTTGTTTGAACAGGCTTTTTATTATTTGTTTTACTCTGACGTAGATCCTGCCAGCCGATGTATTAGTTTGCTGCGGTGTACATTAGCTTGGAACACTATTAATCGCTGTTGAAAATAGTTTTTTAGATCAGTGCTATGCCTTCATCAGTTTAACAGTCCAATAAAAACTATTGCAATGCCACACTTATGTACATTAGCGAAATTAATGATCTTCATGACTCGCCCTGACAGAAGAGATCGAACCCCCAGTTCTTAGTCATAGTTTTCTTCATAGTCTGTGCGCTAATCGCTTAAGCCAACACCAACCACAAAATTAGTGGGATACCTAGAATTTACAATCAGACTTTAAGAACGTATCATTATATCTACCGATTTCACGGTTAACTGACAAATATTTAAAATATTAAGCAGAAATATGATATTTTATGGCCATCATCTTTAATGTCCTTTTAGAGTAAAAATAATTTTTTTTATATTTTAAATATTCTGTTTCATCATAAAACATTATCTTGTTTCTGTATTTAACTTTTTGTAAGAATTATTAAATGCTTTTTCTTTGCTTACGTTAAGTTAAAATTTTCTGAAAATATATTTTCTGAGAAAAACTTTTTCATTTATTTTTTGCAAAAATTAATGAAATATGTTTCGCACAGTTAACTTCGAATATTACATTTACTGTTCATTTTCTTTATAATTGTTTTTCTTTTCATTCATCAAACATGAAATCAAATAACTGAGAAAATATTATTAAAACTTTTATTTTTAGCAGACACAGAGAGTCAGAGTTTGGTGAAGCTAAATTTAATAAAATTCTTTAAATTTGTTTGAGAAATCTTGTAGATTTATTGCAGGAACGGGAGTTTTTTTTTTTTTTGTTATGGACTGAACTATTTTTTATATTTTTTGAACTTTTATTAAATTTAAATCATAATTTACTGTTAGAGTATACTGATGTTTGTAGTCGTATATCATTACAAGAGTTTGGACATTTTTCAAATATGATTATTAATATCCTATAATGGGTTGGCGGGCCTAGATAATGGCTGAATTCATTAACTAGAGACCTTTTCTTTTATGATATTGTTGCAAGTATTCGGTTGTTAGTTATAGTGTTAATAGGTTGTTTCCAAAGTCGTTACCGATTTTCGGATATTTTTTAAATAAAGTTGCAACCTAAGCAAATATGTCACGAGGATTGCTTAATTTTGGATCTAGGAAAGTTCAAGCATCGCAAAGAATTCATAAAAAATGTAGTTTCAATACTTTTTTTGACCATTAAAAAGGTAACGGTCGTTACTTTATAAATGTGCTGTTTTCAAATTTCGGAAACAAACATCACGTATTGTAAAATTTTTCACAGGATGTGTCAAGTAAAAAATCTTATTAAATTCTTTGAAATGGTTTTTTTTAAGGAATGGGTTTATTTTCAAACCAAAGGAAATTAGTTACCAAAAAAAAAAATTTTTTAAGTAACGGTCGTTGCATAATAAAAAGTTAAACGTTTTTTGAAAAAAAAAAAAACATAAACGAAAAGCTATATTATATTGCGTAAAATTAGTGTGTTGAGTTTTCTGCATAGTTTTATTCGCTTTCAGATAAACAATAAACGTCATTATAATGTAAGCGTTTAAGGCTGTTCACTTTTCTTTTCGTTTTTTTCTGTATTTTTGCATCTTGGTAAGTTGTTCCATGTTTTTTTCAGCTAAAATCAGTAAGAATCCAATTAACTAAGACGAAAACAGTTCAAATACAAAACGCAAAAAAAAAGAAGGTAACGGTCGTTACATCTTTAAAAAAATGTTTAAAAAATCAAAATAGGCTTTTGATGCTTATTTGGCCTTACAAAATTCTTCATCTTACTTACCTTCTTATTTTCCGCTACTATAAAATTAAATCGTTTGAATGAATTACGGAAAAAACAAACTTTTGTGCTTTTGGGGTAACGGCAGTTACAGTCGGTGAGGTTGTTTTGAAATATTCACAAAAAATTAAATTTTAACTTGTCGCCTTCAAAATTGTTGCTGATCATGAAGAAAATTTTCAACTTTCAGCTGGCTTTTTTGTTCTTAAACTACCGTTAGATCAGTGTTGCCAAAGGGTTTAAAGAGTGACCGTGCACTTCACAGGAAAAAGACGTGCACGGTGTATTAAAGTCAAAGCAACATATTTTTGTTATTATAAAGAAAATTAAAGTTAATCCCTCGGAAAATGACAGATACATTTATTTTGTGTAATATTAGCGGAAAAATAAATTAAAAATAATAATTTTATTTTTGAGCTGTTAGGGGTCATTTTCAGTGGAAACACCCAATACCAAACATTTATTCGTTGTCATTTCTTGTAAAAGTCTATATGCATTTACATGCTAGCTTGCATTAATATCGCTATACAAAGTACACCACCCTGTTTTGTAACTACAAATGCCTTTTTAAATTAATTATGCTTAAGTTTTTCTTATTTTCATTCAGTTAACTTTACTTCCTAGTTGCTGTAAGTTGTCTTTGCCAAGTGACAATGAGGGAGAGAAAAAACTTGAAATGACCAAAATACAAAACATTGCCAGGATTGACTGACTGGCAAGCAAGCAGACTAGCATGTAAGCAGGCAAACAGGCACCTATAGTTCCATGACTGCCAAATGTCAGGTAAAAAGTCTAACTGTTGTTTGAACTTTTACACAAAAAGCTAAAAATTCTATAAAACTTTTTCATGTCTTCTTATACTCATACTGCCCCCCCCACCGACACTTTTGCAATATTCCTTCTTCTTTCGTTCTTTAGTATTTCTTGAATTTTAAATTAGTTTTCAAAGTGTTTTTCTGTTTTTTTTTCTTGTTCTCTTACTTTTGTCAAATAAAATGACGGTGCAAAACTTTTTAATTTTGTTTTTGTGTTTAAGTTTTTTTTCTTTCTCATATTTTTCAGTTTCTTTCAATGTTATGCTGCAAACAAAACGAGGGTGGCTTAATAACAAAAACAAAATATATGTTAGTTTTATAATTTAAAAATTTAACAACCCTCGCATTTTGTAGGTTAATGAATATGAAGTGACTGAAATGAATGAATTTTAAGTTGAAAACAGAACCAAATAGAAAAGTACACGAAATTCTAGCAAAAAAAAAAGCTTGCAAAAAAGGATACAACTAATGACGGTAAAGTGAAATTTAATGCAATATGGTTTATGCATATAATTTGTTTCTTTCTGTATTTCCAACTGTTCTTTTCTTTCTATTGAAAGAAGTTTTTGTGAAATTTTTTAGGAACGGCGAAATTGCTGGTAAAAAGTGGAGGAGATTTTTTAACAACTCTTTTGAAAACACTATAAGAAATTCTATGCTACATTATGTGCTATGAAATTGTGGGCATCGTTTATCCTACTCTAGAGTTTAATGACCTGCTTTTCAAAAAATTTCTATTTTGGAAATATATTTTCTGCGAAAAGGGGCTTTTGTAATTCTAGTAGAGATAAATATTTTATTTTCCAAAGTTAAATGAGTATTTATTTATTATGTCATCAATACCACGTTTAACAGTCGTTATGTATTTTACGATAATTTTTCAAGTTTTTATTTATATTAATTGAAACTTTTACAGAAGTTAATAATTTAGCTTTGTATATAAAACTCTAATTGGTATATAAATTATAGCGAAGGTAAGGTAAGTTTTAGCAAAATATTGTTAGATGTCTTTCTTCGTGTATTAATTGTTTTAAGGAGTAAAAAATAAATAAATTTCATAATTTAATATGTTAACAATGTCTACCTAATATTTCTCTGATTATAAACATTTACGAACTTTAGCCTGTTTAAATATTAACGAAATAAATTAAATTTTCAAAGTTTTTTTCTTTTATAATTCTCTTGCCGTTATATAAGACAATAATTATCGGTTTCAATTACAGATAAAAAATATAAAACTGCAAACTAACAAACACTTATGTAATATAAATTATAACAAATATTAATAATAAACAGTTCGTAGTAATTTAAAAATAAAATTACAATTAATATACATACACATATACAAAAAAGCAATGGCCTGTACTAATTATATATTCAAAACGAACATTAATAAAAAAATATAATTAAGTTTAAAAATCAAAACAAAAAATTTGTCTTAAGTAGAACAAAAAAAAATCAGGAGATTGGGCATTTTAGGATATAATTCGCTGGCAACACTGTAATGTTTAATATATGATAATAAATAAAAACAAAAATTCCCCAGTTAGCATCCATTATTAAAAATAAGTCGCGTATTCTATTTGTATTTGTAATTGTGTATAAATAGAATATGTAATGACGTTCAACGAAGCTACCTAACAAGTAGTGAAAGCATTTGCACATGAATACTGTCGAGGTTTAGTGGCTTCTACCGAAAACAACGTTTGTTCTTTTCAGCCAGTGCTGTTGAAAAATCTACAAAAGGGATGTTTAAATATTAAATTTTTCCTTTGTTGCTCGAAATAAGTTAACAATGTCTACCTAATATTTCTCTGAGTATAAGCATTTATGAACTTTATCCTGTATAAATATTAACGAAATAAATTAAATTTTCAAAGTTTTTTTCTTTTATAATTCTCTTGCCGTTATATAAGACAATAATTATCGGTTTCAATTACAGATAAAAAATATAAAACTGCAAACTAACAAACACTTATGTAATATAAATTATAACTATTCATAAAGGACTTGGTGATCCGAAAAACTGTCATATATTATCGGTTTGAAAAATTACGATTTCTTCTTTTTCTGAAAGCATCACGCGGTGTAATAAGAACAAATTTGCAGAAAAAAGTATTAAATATCGATATGTTATTTTTATTTTCACAATCACTGATCGATTAAAATTTCGCTATTTCGAGTAAAATATTATTCGCATAACTTGGGTCGAATAATGGAATAGGTTGTGATTAAAAATTGCAAAACTTTTAGGCTCAATTCCAATTAAAAAAGGATCACTAAGTTATGTAAAATTTATATTAGCGAAATAAATCCAGTACTAAAAATTTCTAATAAATTGCAAAGATTCAGTTTTTAGAGATGATTTTCCTATTTATCATTTCAATAAATAAATAAAATAAATAAATAAATTTTAGATGTACGACAGCTTAAATAATTAAAATTTATATTTGCAGGATCCATTAAATTCAAAAGTATTTTCATTATTGCAAACCTATTTGAATAAAAGTAAATTTTCGAATGTTGTGAATAATTTATTAAACTACCTCATAAAATAAAAGATATTACCGTGATTAACTTTCAACTTAAGCAAAACCACGACCTTGGTCGTTTTTTGAAAAATTTTTCTTTTTTTTTTGTAGGACCAGCAGTCAAGGAAAATGGCAACGCAACTGTTAAGAAAATTTATATTATGTACGGCAACTCTCTTCAGCTGCTACAAAGTTATCGAAATTATTATTTTGACAGATGAGCAACTGGAAAAAAATGTAAACAATCAATAGCAAAACATAAAATAAAGTGAATTAGAGTACAATATAAAAATATTATTAAAAATATAGAAATTATTAACATGTAAAGTTCAGTGGAGTTGTTTTTTAATCACGAAGAAGTGGTGGCTAACGTGGCAGCTATTAGACGTCACTTGAGGGACAGTTCTAATCCACTAGAATTACCGTGTAAATATTCATATTAAAAGATCGCGCACACCGCGAGCAATATTTGGTTTGGCTTCCATTTTTTTTGAACTAGCAATACAAATTGCTGTCTTGTGGTGATTTTAACCATTATAGTGTCTACAAACTTGTGGACAAATGTATAATTTTAGAAATTTTACAAATAAAATATACTTGCTTTTTAATTTTCCACTTTATTTTTCTTAAAGAGTTCAACAGCAACTGCAAATGAGCGGTTGCCAACAAATACTCTATTTGGCAACTGAAATTAACAGCTGTCAGTTTTCAGTTGCCAGTTGCCATATGTAATATATTTTTGGCACCTGGCAACGCCACCACAGTTGGGTTGTTAGCCATAATCGACTCATTAATTCTTTTACAACTCCGATATTGCAAGTTTTGTTAATTTTTAGAGCGAGCAGTCTTGCACTTCTTCTGGTGTTACTTAAACGCGTTAAGTTTCTTCAGCATTCATTTTATTAATTTTTTTATTTCGCCGAGGATAATGAAAACCAACTAACAAGGGCACTATGGTGTTAATTAGCTGGGGACTGTATAAATCGCAGCCGGAACAATTTTTTGTGACCATTGCGATGACTTCATCACTAACATACCAAGAACAAATAATACAATGACTTGGCCTGATGATTTAACGAATTTATTCCTTATTTTTCACCCAAGGAACAGGTTCCTTGAATTAAACGTATGACAAACATTGGGTTCTTGAATTCAACGTAGCAGTTCGTTGAAGTTAAGGAATCATACGTTGAAACAGTACGTTGATTTTTAAGAATTTATTTCTTGATCCAATATATTTATACAACAAATCAACCTATTACTTAAAATCAAGAAATTTCAAGGAATACTTTACTGAATTAACATATAACACGTTGCATTTCAAAGAATTTAATTCAAGGAACGGTAGTTCGTTAACTGGAAAAACTCAAATAAAATAAAAGTTACACTTAATTAAATTTATCTGAAAAATTTACTTCGACCTTCTTTATTAATTGTTTATATCTATTTCATTCGAGTATGAGGTCTTTTATTTTTATAAAAATTATTATATATTTGTCCAATATATTTTAAATCAATTAAACAAATAACTTTAAAAAACCTAACATTGATTAACTGCAGAGTTGAAGAAGTGAAAAGTCGATTAAAATTTTAATACTCTAAAACAGAATGAACGAAATGCTACTTAGCAAATTTGAATTTCTTGTTAATTTCATTTTAATTTAATTTTAAATGAATACCAGTTTCTGTTTAACTGACCAGGAAGAGTGATCTTACCTAAGACTAGTGTTATCTGTTTCTAGTTCAGACAGCTATTTCGTGTAGTGCTCTAAGTTCCACAAACAAACAAAGAGATAATAAAAATTAAAAATGTATAAAGTATTTGCATACAAAATTCATTGAAATATTTTAAGTAATATATATAAACTGTTGGCATATTTACTTATTTACAACCATATATTGTATTACGTTACAAAACTTTATCGCCTTAGTACATTTTGAAAACTAACACATACAATTGATATGGTTATTATTATTATTATTATTATTATGCCTCATTATGAAAACGATATGAAGTCATTCATATGTAAATTTTATTTCTCTTATTGCCAGCATTTGTACATAATTATATATGTATGTAAATGAAAATTTTAAGGTAAACAGAACTCTATACGTGTGTGTGTGTGTGTAAAAAATTATTCCTAGTTATATAAACATACACAACCAACCAATTCATTTTTAATTCAATTGTTATTAGGCATTGCATCCTGAAAATTATTTAGATTTCGAAAATTTTACAATCCTCATCAACTCAATACACACAATTAGACTAAACATTCATGATTTTTTGTATATAATTAAGAGTGAATGTAAAAACTCACTTCTATTCATACACATACTCACACATACATAAGTTTGTATGTACTAACTTCTAAACACTTGTGATTTAATCAATTCCTGTGAATAGTATGTGAAAATAAAATGAGATAAAAGTAGTTGTTAAAGGGTGTACCAAAATGTTGTTATAAATATTAAAAATATAGCACATACGAAAAAAAAGCTAGAAGAATTTTAATTAATTTTTATTAACAAACGAAATTTGTATTTTAACATGTTTCATACATTTTCGTTCTTGCTCTCTGCTAAATTGCTCTAATTATTAAAATACCTGTTATTGAAAAAAAAAATAAAATAAAAAATCAAATACATATCGACATTCCAATTAGAACATAATTGAAATAAGTTTACAAATATTTGAAAGTATATACTTAAAGCGTACACATGTATGTGTGTAGCTAGGTGGTAAATTTTAGTAAGTTTACATACATTCATACTTATATACACATTTGTATATACACATATGTATTATTGTGGTCATGTCGTGAACATTGGCGGTCATTGCTGACATAAGCCGCAAATGTTAATTTCATGTTGTTTGCTTATAGTAGACATACTCACATATACATACATATTTATGTTAGTATCTATGTTTATACACATATAATAACATTAGGCTTGAGCGTCGTTATATCTCTAGAATATCTTGGAATATCTCTAGACATCATATGATGTTTAGTATTTGTTTAAAAAAAAAAAATTTGGAAAAAAAAATTGCTCACTTAATGGTAATTTATGGTACGGAGACAAAAGAATCAAAAGAAGATCTAAATATTCTATTATCAAATAATGAATTTTTCTACGGAACTTGGAATTAAAAATGGAATCCTAAGGCTCCACCCTAATATACACATACATATGGGCCTTAATATAGCACTTATACGTGAGCATGTGTTTATATAGAATTTACATAAAAACAATTTTGCTTGCATACTTTGCAGCCAGTAAAGTGGTAGCTGACTACTGCTATTTGTCAATATTTAAATAATATTTGGGTTAATGGACAATCAAGTTAATTTCATAATTACTTTGACAATGATCATTTAACAAGTAAAATTGACAAATATTTAAACATATTAAGCGAAACAGAACGAATGTTTTCAGATAGAATTTTATGATTTCGTATTTGTTCAAGAGAATCGATAAAATTTTAAACAAATATGAAACTCAAGTTGAGAATAAATTAATTTTTAAAACAAATGAATCATACAAATATGCAATACAATATAGCCCTATTCACAATCTTGTGCAAAAATCATTGCATTTGCAAAATGGTGTAGTATATTTTTACTCTACACTAACAAAATACAGAGATATGCACATGCTACATCTTTGCAAATAAGCAACACTAAAAACCAAGAGCTTATATTTACTCTACTTATGCAACACTTAATTGCAAAACAACAGCTGATACGCAGTGAACTAAGCCGATTTTGCTTATTAAAATTTTAATAATTTTATTCAAAATTAAAAACCAAAAATATTTCAAGAAAAAGGAAATTTACCAGACAAACAAAAATTTATGAAATAAAAAAAGTAAAAACCGAAAACATAAAGATATGTATTATTTAAAATCATGACTAACTAACAAATTAATCCTTATTTTTATAATAAAAATTAGAATTATTTGATTAAGCAAATGTTTTGATACTTTCGTAATTTCTTAGACATACATATGTATGTATTTTTGGGCCAAAACTCCAGTGGAAAATAATTTTTTTATTTATCAATAAGCTTGTGTTTTGCAACAAGCATTGCAACCTAACCCAAAGATATCATTCACAATTGATAGAATAATTTTGCAATTGCATAAATTTGCAATCTCAAATGCACAATATTGTGAATACGGCTAATGTATTTAAAAGTGTATTGTTGTTGTTTAATTTAAACCATTAGAAGGTGTAAAATATTTAAAAATGAAATTAAGTACATATTCTGTTTTAAATTTTTTATATGACTTGCAATTTTAATCCACACAAAAACATAAATGTAAAAATAATGCCAAGTTCGTATTCAAAAAGTTTCGGCCGTAAAAATTACTGAGATCAAAATAAGGCATGAATGTCCCCTCAGATAAAAAGTGCCCGTTAAAAAATCATTTTCGGCAATTTCTCATCACCACCATCACTACCTGTGTACGAATTTTCAGCTTTATAGCTATACTGGATGTGCCCCATAAAAAGAAGGGGCATTATTGTCCCCCCAGATGAAAAGTGCCCGTTTAAAAACCATTTTCGCTAATTTCTCATCACTACCTGCCTGTGTACCAAATTTTAGCTTTCTAGCTATAATGGAAGTTCCCCATACAAAGAAGGGGGACCCTTGTCCCCTCCGGGTGGAAAGTACCCGTTTTCAGATTTTTCTGGTTATTTTCTCACCAAGACCTACCTCTATACCAAGTTTCAGCTCTCTAGCTTTACTGGAAGTGCCCAATAATATTGATGAGTCAGTGAGTCAGTGAGTCACTGAATATGTACTAAAATATGGACTTTTCACACCTTAATATCTCGGGAAGCTTTTACGGTAGAACTTTCAAATTTACCTTGTTAGGTCACCTCTGGGGAGACCTTATGTTTCAAGTTTCATTCTATTATGATCAAGAAGAGCAAAGTTATGAGGGTTAGAAACAGCTCGAATGGTTTCGTGTAAATATACACACTGAGTGGCCGAACTTGGCCTGGCGCACTACCGTGTGCCTAGACTAATCCTGCAATTTATAAATAATATGCTATACGTAATTGTAGCAATAAAAATTATAGTTGTACTATAAACTGTGAGCGTTCAGTATACATATGTACATAAGTATATTAAATAAAATTTATTTAAATTAAATTTCAAGAATTTGTTAAGAAAATAGCATCTGCCTACTTACTTTTTAATAAAACAATTTCTGTTTACTTTAATTATTTTTAACAATTCTTAAATCGCATATGTATCTTTAAATAAATGACTACAAAATACATAAAAAAATTCATTCATACATATTTCTATAGAATAGAATAGAAAAAGTAAAAGAAAAACACGATATAAATCTTAATTTTAGCAAATAAATATGCAATTGCAAAATATTTTAGACAAAGAAAAACATTTTGCAACATTAAACTCAATTAAAATCAATTTTGTATTTAACAAATCGAATTTCACAGAGCACAAAAAGAACACTAAAACCAAAAATAACTTATTTTTGAATATTCTCTTAACTGCAAATTTAAGGTCCTGTGTTTGCTTATCCTTGTAATAATTTTCGTACATATATGTGTGTGTTTTTATTTAATTTTTTCAATAAAATGTTGCAATTTATTATTTGAATTACTAATAAAATAATAAATTATTGTTATTACATTTTATATATATTGTACATAAATTTTGTTGTTATATTTGTATTATTTTTTTTTTAACTTCACTAAATCTACTGAAATACGATGAAGAATATATTTTAATAATATAAAACACTTTAAAATTTGATTTATGCATATATTTGCTAGAATATTCATTATTACTATGAAAATATATTTCTTTAATAAATATCTGTACACGTATGGATATATTAAAATTGCTGAATATTCTTGTTTATTTTTATTTATTTTATATATATCTATTTTTTAAGGATTTAGGTCACTATTTTTTTATAAAAAACTTTAACAATGTTTATTATTTTTCCAATATTTTGCCACTTCCTTGTGTGGCTTCTTCAGGGATATAAAAATTTTGGTGTAAAATTATTATAATAACATTTAACAAATTGAAAAAACAAACAATATTTGTCAAAATGAAAATTTTAAAAAATTAACAACTTTAAAAACTACTTATGTACACAATCATAAAAAAATATTATTCTCCTAAGTAATATAAATTCAATTCCTGTTTCCGTTCTTATATAATAAATACCTATAAGCATGAGCAACAGAATCTGTATCTGCCTTAAAATTAATTCTCTTATGTGTTGGAACATTAATAATTTGTAACATCTCTAACATAAATCTACGTTTATAGTTATTTTCTATGTTCAAAACTTTTACATTATTAAAATCAGGGTTATGATTAGAGTTAAAACAATGTGAAACTAATGCTGTTTTTTGTGAAAAAATATTTCTATACTTTTGATCTGATCTATGACCAGCCATTTTAGTTTTTAATTTATTCTTAGTTGTACCTACATATATCTTATTACAATTTTCTATAACATTACCATTACAAGGTATCTGGTAAACTAAATTAGATTTTTCTAGAGTCTGTATTTTATCTTTAGTCTTACTAAATAATTTTCCTACTGTATCATTCATTCTATGTGCTATACTATATTTATTGTTATCATAAATTTTAGATCTTTGTAATCTTTCCGACATTCCAGGTACATATATTAAAGATTTATAAATTTTAGGTTTAAAAGAAACATTTGAACTTCTTTTTATATATCTGTGTTGCCTTATTAATTTACAAGATAGGTGATTAGGAAAACTATTCTCATTTAAAATATTCATAATTATCCTTTCGTTTTTCTTATGAAAAACACTATCACTTACTGATAATATTTTATCAATAAGATTTTTAGCTGTATTAATAATCATTTTCTTTGGATGCTTAGAAAAAAAGTTAATTATTCTTCCTGAGGATGTTGGCTTCTGATACCAATCTGTAAATAAATTATTATTTTGTCTTATTACTACTATATCTAGATATGGAAGTCTGGAATTATATTCCTTCTCAATTGTAAATTGAATGTCAGGATGAAATGAATTTAATGTTGATAATAATGTTTTTATTTCACTTTCTGAAATAATGCAAAATAAGTCATCAACATATTTAGTTAAAACTTTAGGTTTAATAATCAATTTTCCAATACATTCATCAAGTAGTTTTTCCATTACAATATCAGCCACAACTGGCGAAGCTGGAGAACCCATCGGAAGTCCCTTCTGTTGTAAATATGTTTTGTTATTGTATTGAAAATATCTATTTTCAATTATACAAAACCTAATTATGCGCAAAAATAATGCCCTTTCAACATTTGTCTGTTGTTTGATTAATTCCCATTTTTCATCTATTATTTCAATAGCAAGATCTACTGGAATACTAGGAAATAATGACACAACATCAAGAGAAAACAATTTTTCATTAGTATCTAATGTTAAATTTTTTATCCTTTTCTTAAATTCTAATGAATTAATAACATTGTATTTAGAATTAATAGTTAATTTTTTCAAAATATTCGTGACATATTTAGATAGTTCGTACGATGGTGAATTAATTGAAGAACAAATTGGTCCTAATGGAAAATTATTAGATAGAAAATTATTAGACTTAGCATAACAAGACAATATGTCTTATAAGTGATATTGCTAGTGATTACACATAAGCATAAGCCATCTATATATAACAGTTTAATTAAAAATAAAATATATAAAACATGTTAATACGATTAATAAGTAAATATAATTTAAAAACAATTCGGTAACGAGAAGAATATATGCATATAAACCATAAATTGTGAGAAATAAATTAAGAAATAGCAATTACATAAAGAATTTAAATAACTCTCTTTTAAATACGCTGGCGTTGCCTAATTTTTGAATATTGTTTGGCAAGGAATTCTAAAGACTGATTACACTATCAGATAAGAAATTGTCTCTTCGATATAAGGCTATTGTATTTTAGCTGATTAATATTTCTACCATGGCATGATCTAGCGAACATAATTCTGGTATAAATGTAAGTCGGCTGTTTCGATATAATAATTTTGTGCAGAAACATAAGACATTTGCATTTTAAGAGATTTTCGAATCCGATTTGAAAAATCTAGTAGGCATATGACGAAATATGATCGAAACATCTATTATTGAAAATGTAGCGAGCTATATTGTTGTAAGCAACATTCAGTTTTCTTTTGTCCTCACAATCACAATTTGCAAAAAGTTCACATCCGTATAGAAGAGATGGTATGAGATAAGTTTTGGCTAGTAACATACGTATTTTGAGAGGTGTTGAGTCTTTAACTGCCCACAGGCTACGTAATATACCGTATACTCTGCCTACACCAGCATTTATATGATCAGACCAAGTAAGTCTATCTTTGAAAACTATTCCCAGATTTGATGCTGAGGTAACAAAGGGTATATTGTCGCCATTTATTTTTATCTGAGGGCTATTGAAGGTTCTCCTAGATTTAGTAATAATAATACATTTTGATTTAGAGGGCCATTTCCCAATATTGGCCATGTCATCATTGAACTTGTTTACACAGGAGGTCACATCATTGATATTGCAACTGTCATATAGCTGTACATCATCAGCATACATATGAATTTTACAGCTCATTGTAATGTCATCCAAGTCATTGAGATACAAACAGAAGAGCAGGGGCCCAAGAATTGAACCTTGGGGAACTCCTCTTTTAACATTGAGTGCTCTAGAGGTGCTATTTTTTTAATTGAATTACTTGGGATCGATTACTAAGATACGACGAAAAAAGGTCACACACTGAGCTAGAAAAATTTAAAAGCTTACGAAGCTTATCGATCAGAATTTTATGATCCACTGTGTCAAACGCCTTACTGTGATCTAGGAGAACCAATAAAGCTACCATATTAAGTTCGATTTTTAATCTAAGATCTTCAGCAACATCTATCAATGCAGTTAAACTTTTACCCCTCATGAAACCAGATTCTTTTGCCGATAACAAATTCTAAATACGGGCGAGATATTCATTCATTTGTTTTCCCCATCAGATTTTCTAATATTTTAGACAGAAATGGAAGAATAGAATTTGGTGCGAATTCGAAGCTGGATTTGGGGATTGGAATAGTTCTTGAGAGTTTACAATCATCAGGAAACACTGATTTGGTCAGAATGGAATTAAAAAGATGAGTGAGGAAGGGTAAAAGTTTAGGTATTAAAGCTTTTAAAAATTTTGGATTGATGCCATCGATTCAAACTGCATTAGATTTCACCCCAGAGAAACTTTTCAAAACTTCAATTTGATCAACATAACAAAGATCGTCGCATAACGTCTTTGATGGGCTTGAGATATTAACGTTGAGAAACTTGTAATTAAGAGTGTCAACATCGATATCGTGGTTGTTGGAAGATATGATTTTGCGTCCAATGCCAACCAATCCAAAAAACCTTTAATATTCCTTATTTAGAGTTGGAACACGAAAAGAGAGGCTCTAAGGTTTCAAGCTTTCGAAATTGACTTTAAAATTAAGTAAAACATTTTCTAAATATGGTTTGAATTGTCGAAATTATTTTCCAGTTTTCGAAATGAAGTTTAAAATCTTTTGTAATTAACTATTTCGGATTATCGAAAATTCATTCTCGTGCACCAGCTTTAGAAAACGTCAAAGAGTTTTGATATTTTGTAGGATCATCGAATAACAATAAACAAGAAAAGGGAAAAACGTTTTTTTTTTTTTTGGAAATTTTTAGGAAACGGTGTTTATTCAAAATGTAAAATATACTGTTTTTTTAATATTTTAAGTAATATGTGTTGTTCATCGTTGTGTGTGTGCTGGCACTTGAAGAACAGCTTCTTATTTGTAAAACTTGTTTCCGAATTATCCATTTTATGAAATCAAGTTCGAAATCAAGGATAGTTTGTTCAAAATTATGTTTGAATTTTCAAAACAAAAGTTTGTAAAAAAAAGACTTCGCGTGCCCCATCTTTATAACTCCTTGTTAACTATGTATTTCGGTTTGTCGAACTAAATTTACTGCTCGTACACCACCGAAGCCGAATTGCTAAGAGGGACCCATTAAGCTTTTAGGTACGTATATCGATTTACAATAAAAGATACTTAGAAGAAGAAAAAAATTTTTAAGTTCTAAATTACGCAACATTTTCAATAGTTTGTTTACATTTTCGAAATTTTGTTCGAATTTTCGAGATTTTCAATCATATTTAAGAATTGTGTTTTGATTTCCGTGGTCGGTTTGTCAAAATAAATCGAATTTAAGGACGAGGTACATAGAATCCGTCATACGTCATCCATTGCCTTTTTTAACTGACACTAACGCAATGTCGGATAATGTTGGCAAAATGAGTACTTTGTTAAGGGAGAGCAAATCAAAATTTATAAACTTCTTCTTTATTCTTTTTTTATAACTCACCACCAAAACTTTATCAAATCGAATAAATTTGAATTTAAATTATTTTATTTTTGAGCGAACAACAAAACCAAAACAAAGAACAAATCAACTGACAGTTGTCAAAGTACTCAACGTATGATAAAAGTTAAAAGTTGCCAAACGTTTTACTTTGCGTTGACGGAGATATGGGATAAAGTTCATAAGAAAACATGTATTTTAAATTAGCTGTCAGTTGAAAAAGGCGACGTATAACGTATGAAAGATTGCCCCGGCCTTTAATTCTGAAAAAAAAAATTTGTTAATCGATATTGATATCTATGTACATATATAAAAATGAATTTGCTGCTCGTTAGTATCGCTAAAATTCGAGAACGAGCTAAAACTCGAGTTTTAGCTAGAGTAACGAGCAGCAATTCCTTTTTATATATATATATATGAGTGTAATATAATTAAAAGCAGGTACTTCTGGTGCGTTTTGCTTTTATTACTTTATTTTTTTTTTCATTAACATGTAGCGTGAACGATGTCACGGGTAAATCCTAGTTGGTATATAAAAAGCTTATTTTAAACCTTTCGTATATTTAAAAAGTTTTTATAAAAATTCACTATTTCAAAATATTATTGTGAAGATAATTTGGGAAATCCGAAATTAATTTCTCAAATGAGAATTTGATTTCGAAAATTTTATATTAATTTTGAATTTTCGAACTTAGTTTCAAAAATTTTACGTATATTTCAAACACACGTGTTCATCATTCTCTATCGTTGGTGTAACAATTGGCGGAACATGTGTGCGAAGTTGCAATTTGTATATACATATCTTGCCACTCACGCAATTGCCATTTATAGTATCCCACAGAGTATTATTATTGTTCTTGCATATTCCTTAAGAACTCCAGGTTCCATAAATTATTTTTTTAACTTTATCCCTCCCAATTTAATAAATAGAAAAAAAAGGCGTTAAAGCAAAGTCTTGGTGACACGTTAACATCAACAAAACTATGAAAAATTATTATACTTAGAAACTCTGCAAGTTAAATGCAACTCTTAGCTTTTCTCCTTAAGCCAATTTAATAATGGTAATTTCGTCTGGCTCTTAAAATATACTCCCCTTCCAGCGCTTAGTAACCAACCGCCTCTATAGCAATATATTCTTAAAAGGCTACTTATGCACAAAATGGAATAACAAAATCCATTGTTAATAATTTTCTTATATATATTTTTCATTTCGAAGACCATGAGAAAAGCCCCACTAATATAAAAATATGTATGTGTGTATGTAATAATACATGTGTGTATGTTTGTATGGTTTCTCGCTTACTAAATGCTTAAATATTATACCACTTACGATGTGATGTGGCGTAACTACGAGTATTTGCTTTAGGATTAATTTTGGCAATCACATATTATGAATGTGAACACACGTATAAACATATACTCTAATACGTACATATATAAATTACATGAATATGAGTATTTGGGAAAGTATTAAAGCTGTAAATTGTTATCGCATATAACAGAACCATGTTACGCTTCCAATGCCCAAAAATACGTATTCTTAGCAATCTTTTTTGCTACAACTTCGTGTTCTGTATTTCATTTCATTCATACTCTCAATAACATGTACAAAGGCAATAAAATATCAGCTGGCCCATTAATCAGGGGGTCACAAATATTTTTTCGCTTTTATTATTGTTGTATTAAAACAGACGACCATACAAAAGCTTTTCTATTTATATAAAATATGTATTTGCCAAACGAGCCTTTTGTTTTCTCTCAAAAATTTGTTCGTTCACTTAAAAATAGCACAGGCAATAGCCTTTAGGCTTTTAAACATACAAACAAACACGAGCCGACGGTAGGCGCACTCATACATCCATAAATAAATGTTTGTGCATTGTTGAGATCATAAATAATTGACGACAATTTAGCACTTTCAATATCTTGTAAAAAATGTTAAAAAGATTTTTTTTTTTGCTTTTCTGAAATTTATTACAAGTATATTTTGTTTTTCCAGATGTGTGTCAATGTGTTACATGTGTGATTCTCTTATTTGTTTTAATCGTTGATAGTACAGGTCTCAAGTATTTGAAGATGTTGAAGCGAAAGTGTGTCAGAATCGTTATGGATTTATGTGTGTACTCGTATAAAAAGAAGACTGGTTGATGTAAATTATAATGATGAAACAGAACACGTCCGCAACTTGAAGCAAAAACGACTCTCAGAGAAAAAATGCCCAGAATTGAAGCGTCGGCTTCAACTTCATTCACATTTCCAATTTTTATCCACAAGTCTTGTTTTTGTACATTGATTACTGCAAATTATATATGAAATCATGTTTATGCACTTCTGCAATCAATTTTTCGACAATATTACTCTTATTATTTACAAATTTAGAAAATTATAATTATATTGCTCTTTCAAATGTTTTTTTGATTTTCTTTTGTTCTTATTTTTCTTTGGTTTTGTTTACAAATTGTATGAAATATAATAAAAGTGTGGTAGCATTGTTGAGAGAATTTTACTCTGAGAGTGAGAGCATAAGCAAAGTCGCTGGCAAAATAAAAAAGATTCTATCTCACGACTGCTTTCAGCCGCGTCTTTTATATGCCAAATAGTATGAAGAAAAACGTCAAGCCCGAGTTCTGTTTCATCATATACTCTTTAAATTCAACACGTTATTGTAAAGGAATTGTTAAAAGTCGTAAACAAGTATGAGAATGATAGTGTGGAAAGTTGTTGGCTGTTTGATGAAAGCATATACACAGTACAGTGGTAGCAAGTAATGCCATAACAAAAATATTTATTTAAAACTTTTAACAAAAAAAAAAAAAAAAAAAAAAATACTTTATGGGAGTGGCATTGCCTACACTTTTTGATCTTTTTAGAAATTTTAAAACGATTGACTAATTTTATTAAAATAAGCAAAATCTGAATGGTGGAAAAATAATATTAAATTTATGTGGTTGGGCATGGCGCTACCAACTCTTTTGTTATCATATGATCTTTTTTTATTTCTAAAAGTCACTTTAGTGAGTATTATTGAAACAAAATTGTAGCTTATATGGGAGTGGTCACTGACCACTAATTTTATCAGAGATTTTTTCAATGTGCGCACAAGTTTTATATGAATCAGGTGATAAACGGCGGCTAAGCATTGTATTTTTTTGGGCATGAATATGACCGTTCCCACATTGTAAAGGAAACAGTGATCAGTTTTAGAGTGCAAAAAGATTTATAAGAATCGGTTAAGTAGCTATAGGACACATATTTGTAAACTATTCAACTCAATTGTGTGTATTACGGGAGAAACTAAAAGTCTGAGTGCCAATATTTTATAAAAATCGAGTTTCCTAAGCATAATTTGTATTGTATGGGCGTGGCGCTACCCCTCTTGTCCTATACAGGGTAGTTATAATGTCTGTTAAATATAAAAAGGATTCGTTACGCATTAAAAAATGTAAAATAATTTAAATTTCAAATGGGGCATGGCTCTGCCCACTATTTTATTATATATGTATTTACTTGCCTTATACCAGAAATTCTAAATACCGCATAATTTTAATATACCTGATAAGTAGTTAAATTAAGAATATAATATTACTAGTATAGGCGTGGCACTTTTTAATTATATAATTGAACGGTAAGAATTTTTCAAAATGTGTAGCAAATTTTATTGTTCTATACAACGGAATGTGTTCTAATGAAATCAAGGAACTTGTTCCCGAAACCCGCAGCTTTTCACGTAGAACATGCTCTTCATTAAGAGCACATTCCATTGTAGTCGATATGACAGTGAACCGCACTACACATTACAGAGAGAATTCCTACTTTAGTCGAACTATTCGTATGTGGAATAAACTCCCGCAGAGGAGGTCTTTCCCGCCACTTTCAGTGTGTTAAGGTTCAAATTGAATGTCCACAAACCTTTATCCTCCTTCCTAAAACCTATTTTACTAGTTCCGCCACAATGCTTTGCATGCGTAGGGGTCATCCCCTGAGTCCTGGTCCTATAAAAAAAAATTTCATAAACAGCAGACGCGTAGCACTTAGTACCAAAAACTTATGCTCTTAAAGAACCCCAATATAGAATTTAAAATTTTATATGAATCGGTTAAGCATAAATACTTGTTTTAAATTTTATTTAATTGTTGCGGTACACAATTTTAATCTTTAAAATTTTATAGAAAAATTTTCAAATACAATTGAGAAATCGGACTTACATAGTCTATAAGTTTGGATCCTTGGCTTTAATTTCCTATTAGCCCAAATTAGTAATAAATATAAATGTGCCCACAAAAAGCCAAATTGCCGTAGAGCTGAACAAAATTTACACAATTTTAATCTTTAAAATTTTATAGAAAAATTCTCAAATACAATTGAGAAATCGGACTTACATAGTCTATAAGTATGGATCCTTGTCTTTAATTTCCCATTGGTCCAAATGAGTGACAAACATAAATGTGCCCACAAATAGCCAAATTGCCGTAGAGCTGAAAAAAATTTACACAATTTAAAAATTTTAAATTTTATAGAAAAATTCTCAAATACAATTGGGAAATCGGACTTACATAGTCTATAAGTATGGATCCTTGGCTTTAATTTCCCATTGGTCCAAATGAGTGACAAACAAATTTTATAGAAAAATTTTCAAATACAATTGAGAAATCGGACCTACATAGTCTATAAGTAGGGATCCTTGTCTTTAATTTCCCATTGGTCCAAATGAGTGACAAACATAAATGTGCCCACAAATAGCCAAATTGCCATAGAGCTGAAAAAAATTTACACAATTTAAAAATTTTAAATTTTATAGAAAAATTCTCAAATACAATTGAGAAATCGGACTTACATAGTCTATAAGTATGGATCCTTGGCTTTAATTTCCCATTGGCCCAAATGAGTGACAAACAAATTTTATAGAAAAATTCTCAAATACAATTGAGAAATCGGACCTACATAGTCTATAAGATTGATCCTTGGCTTTAATTTCCCATTGGTCCAAATGAGTGACAAACAAATTTTATAGAAAAATTCTCAAATACAATTGAGAAATCGGACCTACATAGTCTATAAGTAGGGATCCTTGTCTTTAATTTCCCATTGGTCCAAATGAGTGACAAACATAAATGTGCCCACAAATAGCCAAATTGCCGTAGAGCTGAAAAAAATTTACACAATTTAAAAATTTTAAATTTTATAGAAAAATTCTCAAATACACTTGAGAAATCGGACTTACATAGTCTATAAGTATGGACCTTGGCTTTAATTTCCCATTGGTCCAAATGAGTGACAAACAAATTTTATAGAAAAATTCTTAAATACAATTGAGAAATCGGACTTACATAGTCTATAAGTATGGATCCTTGGCTTTAATTTCCCATTGGTCCAAATGAGTGACAAACAAATTTTATAGAAAAATTCTCAAATAGAATTGAGAAATCGGACCTACATAGTCTATAAGTAGGGATCCTTGTCTTTAATTTCCCATTGGTCCAAATGAGTGACAAACATAAATGTGCCCACAAATAGCCAAATTCCCGTAGAGCTGAAAAAAATTTACACAATTTTAATACTTAAAATTTTATAGAAAAATTCTCAAATACAATTGAGAAATCGGACTTACATATTCTATAAGTATGGATCCTGTGCTTTAATTTCCCATTGGTCCAAATGAGTGACAAACAAATTTTATAGAAAAATTCTCAAATACAATTGAGAAATCGGACCTACATAGTCTATAAGTAGGGATCCTTGTCTTTAATTTCGTATTGGTCCAAATGAGTGACAAACATAAATGTGCCCACAAATAGCCAAATTGCCGTAGAGCTGAAAAAAATTTACACAATTTAAAAATTTTAAATTTTATAGAAAAATTCTCAAATACAATTGAGAAATCGGACCTACATAGTCTATAAGTAGGGATCCTTGTCTTTAATTTCCCATTGGTCCAAATGAGTGACAAACAAATTTTATAGAAAAATTCTCAAATACAATTAAAAAATCGGACTTACATAGTCTATAAGTATGGATCCTTGGCTTTAATTTCCCATTGGTCCAAATGAGTGACAAACAAATTTTATAGAAAAATTCTCAAATACAATTGAGAAATTGGACTTACATAGTCTATAAGTATGGATCCTTGGCTTTAATTTCCTATTGGTCCAAATGAGTGACAAACAAATTTTATAGAAAAATTCTCAAATACAATTAAAAAATCGGACTTACATAGTCTATAAGTATGGATCGTTGGCCTCAATTTCTTATTGGTCCAAATGAGAGACAAACATAAATGTGCCCACAAATTGCCAAATTCCCGTAGAGCTGAAAAAAATTTACACAATTTTAATACTTAAAATTTTATAGAAAAATTCTCAAATACAATTGAGAAATCGGACTTACATTGTCTATAAGTATGGATCCTGTACTTTAATTTCCCATTGGTCCAAATGAGTGACAAACAAATTTTATAGAAAAATTCTCAAATACAATTGAGAAATCGGACTTACATAGTCTATAAGTATGGATCCTTGGCTTTAATTTCCTATTGGTCCAAATGAGTGACAAACAAATTTTAAAGAAAAATTCTCAAATACAATTAAAAAATTGGACTTACATAGTCTATAAGTATGGATCGTTGGCCTCAATTTCTTATTGGTCCAAATGAGAGACAAACATAAATGTGCCCACAAATTGCCAAATTCCCGTAGAGCTGAAAAAAATTTACACAATTTTAATACTTAAAATTTTATAGAAAAATTCTCAAATACAATTGAGAAATCGGACTGACATAGTCTATAAGTATGGATCCTGTACTTTAATTTCCCATTGGTCCAAATGAGTGACAAACAAATTTTATAAAAAAATTCTCAAATACAATTGAGAAATCGGACCTACATAGTCTATAAGTAGGGATCCTTGTCTTTAATTTCCCATTGGTCCAAATGAGTGACAAACATAAATGTGCCCACAAATAGCCAAATTGCCGTAGAGCTGAAAAAAATTTACACAATTTAAAAATTTTAAATTTTATAGAAAAATTCTCAAATACAATTGAGAAATCGGACTTACATAGTCTATAAGTATGGATCCTTGGCTTTAATTTCCAATTGGTCCAAATGAGTGACAAACAAATTTTATAGAAAAATTCTTAAATACAATTGAGTAATCGGACTTACATAGTCTATAAGTATGGATCCTTGGCTTTAATTTCCCATTGGTCCAAATGAGTGACAAACAAATTTTATAGAAAAATTCTCAAATACAATTGAGAAATCGGACTTACATAGTCTATAAGTATGAATCCTTGGCTTTAATTTCCCATTGGTCCAAATGAGTGACAAACAAATTTTATAGAAAAATTCTCAAATACAATTGAGAAATCGGACTTACATAGTCTATAAGTATGGATCCTTGGCTTTAATTTCCCATTGGTCCAAATGAGTGACAAACAAATTTTATAGAAAAATTCTCAAATACAATTGAGAAATCGGACTTACATAGTCTATAAGTATGGATCCTTGGCTTTAATTTCTTATTGGTCCAAATGAGAGACAAACATAAGTGTGCCCACAAATTGCCAAATTCCCGTAGAGCTGAAAAAAATTTACACAATTTTAATACTTAAAATTTTATAGAAAAATTCTCAAATACAATTGAGAAATCGGACTTACATATTCTATAAGTATGGATCCTGTGCTTTAATTTCCCATTGGTCCAAATGAGTGACAAACAAATTTTATAGAAAAATTCTCAAATACAATTGAGAAATCGGACTTACATAGTCTATAAGTATGGATCCTTGGCTTTAATTTCCCATTGGTGCAAATGAGTGACAAACAAATTTTATAGAAAAATTCTCAAATACAATTGAGAAATCGGACTTACATAGTCTATAAGTATGGATCCTTGGCTTTAATTTCCCATTGGTCCAAATGAGTTATAAACAAATTTTATAGAAAAATTCTCAAATACAATTGAGAAATCGGACTTACATAGTCTATAAGTATGGATCCTTGGCTTTAATTTCCCATTGGTCCAAATGAGTGACAAACAAATTTTATAGAAAAATTCTTAAATACAATTGAGAACTCGGACCTACATAGTCTATAAGTAGGGATCCTTGGCTTTAATTTCCCATTGGTCCAAATGAGTGACAAACAAATTTTATAGAAAAATTCTCAAATACAATTGAGAAATCGGACTTACATAGTCTATAAGTATGGATCCTTGGCTTTAATTTCCCATTGGTCCAAATGAGTGACAAACAAATTTTATAGAAAAATTCTCAAATACAATTGAGAAATCGGACTTACATAGTCTATAAGTATGGATCCTTGGCTTTAATTTCCCATTGGTCCAAATGAGTGACAAACAAATTTTATAGAAAAATTCTCAAATACAATTGAGAAATCGGACTTACATAGTCTATAAGTATGGATCCTTGGCTTTTATTTCGCATTGGTCCAAATGAGTGACAAACAAATTTTATAGAAAAATTCTCAAATACAATTGAGAAATCGGACTTACATAGTCTATAAGTATGGATCCTTGGCTTTAATTTCCCATTGGTCCAAATGAGTGACAAACAAATTTTATAGAAAAATTCTCAAATACAAATGAGAAATCGGACTTACATAGTCTATAAGTATGGATCCTTGGCTTTAATTTCCCATTGGTCCAAATGAGTGACAAACAAATTTTATAGAAAAATTCTCAAATACAATTGAGAAATCGGACTTACATAGTCTATAAGTATGGATCCTTGGCTTTAATTTCCCATTGGTCCAAATGAGTGACAAACAAATTTTATAGAAAAATTCTCAAATACAATTGAGAAATCGGACTCACATAGTCTATAAGTATGGATCCTGTGCTTTAATTTCCCATTGGTCCAAATGAGTGACAAACAAATTTTATAGAAAAATTCTCAAATACAATTGAGAAATCGGACTTACATAGTCTATAAGTATGGATCCTTGGCTTTTATTTCGCATTGGTCCAAATGAGTGACAAACAAATTTTATAGAAAAATTCTCAAATACAATTGAGAAATCGGACTTACATAGTCTATAAGTATGGATCCTTGGCTTTAATTTCCCATTGGTCCAAATGAGTGAAAAACAAATTTTATAGAAAAATTCTCAAATACAATTGAGAAATCGGACTTACATAGTCTATAAGTATGGATCCTTGGCTTTAATTTCCCATTGGTCCAAATGAGTGACAAACATAAATATGCCCACAAATAGCCAAATTCCCGTAGAGCTGAAAAAAATTTACACAATTTTAATACTTAAAATTTTATAGAAAAATACACAAATACAATTGAGAAATCGGACTTACATAGTCTATAAGTATGGATCCTTGGCTTTAATTTCCCATTGGTCCAAATGAGTGACAAACAAATTTTATAGAAAAATTCTCAAATACAAATGAGAAATCGGACTTACATAGTCTATAAGTATGGATCCTTGGCTTTAATTTCCCATTGGTCCAAATGAGTGACAAACAAATTTTATAGAAAAATTCTCAAATACAATTGAGAAATCGGACTTACATAGTCTATAAGTATGGATCCTTGGCTTTAATTTCCCATTGGTCCAAATGAGTGACAAACAAATTTTATAGAAAAATTCTCAAATACAATTGAGAAATCGGACTCACATAGTCTATAAGTATGGATCCTGTGCTTTAATTTCCCATTGGTCCAAATGAGTGACAAACAAATTTTATAGAAAAATTCTCAAATACAATTGAGAAATCGGACTTACATAGTCTATAAGTATGGATCCTTGGCTTTAATTTCCCATTGGTCCAAATGAGTGACAAACATAAGTGTGCCCACAAATTGCCAAATTCCCGTAGAGCTGAAAAAAATTTACACAATTTTAATACTTAAAATTTTATAGAAAAATTCTCAAATACAATTGAGAAATCGGACTTACATATTCTATAAGTATGGATCCTGTGCTTTAATTTCCCATTGGTCCAAATGAGTGACAAACAAATTTTATAGAAAAATTCTCAAATACAATTGAGAAATCGGACTTACATAGTCTATAAGTATGGATCCTTGGCTTTAATTTCCCATTGGTCCAAATGAGTGACAAGCAAATTTTATAGAAAAATTCTCAAATACAATTGAGAAATCGGACTTACATAGTCTATAAGTATGGATCCTTGGCTTTAATTTCGCATTGGTCCAAATGAGTGACAAACAATTTTTATAGAAAAATTCTCAAATACAATTGAGAAATCGGACTTACATAGTCTATAAGTATGGATCCTTGGCTTTAATTTCCCATTGGTCCAAATGAGTGAAAAACAAATTTTATAGAAAAATTTTCAAATACAATTGAGAAATCGGACTTACATAGTCTATAAGTATGGATCCTTGGCTTTAATTTCCCATTGGTCCAAATGAGTGACAAACAAATTTTATAGAAAAATTCTCAAATACAAATGAGAAATCGGACTTACATAGTCTATAAGTATGGATTCTTGGCTTTAATTTCCAATTGGTCCAAATGAGTGACAAACAAATTTTATAGAAAAATTCTCAAATACAATTGAGAAATCGGACTTACATAGTCTATAATTATGGATCCTTGGCTTTAATTTCCCATTGGTCCAAATGAGTGACAAACAAATTTTATAGAAAAATTCTCAAATACAATTGAGAAATCGGACTAACATAGTGTATAAGTATGGACCGTTGGCTTTAATTTCTTATTGGTCCAAATGAGAGACAAACATAAATGTGCCCACAAATTGCCAAAAAATTGCTGAAAAAAATTTACACAATTTTAATACTTAAAATTTTATAGAAAAATTATCAAATACAATTGAGAAATCGGACTTACATATTCTATAAGTATGGATCCTGTGCTTTAATTTCCCATTGGTCCAAATGAGTGACAAACAAATTTTATAGAAAAATTCTCAAATACAATTGAGAAATCGGACTTACATAGTCTATAAGTATGGATCCTTGGCTTTAATTTCCCATTGGTCCAAATGAGTGACAAGCAAATTTTATAGAAAAATTCTCAAATACAATTGAGAAATCGGACTTACATAGTCTATAAGTATGGATCCTTGGCTTTAATTTCGCATTGGTCCAAATGAGTGACAAACAATTTTTATAGAAAAATTCTCAAATACAATTGAGAAATCGGACTTACATAGTCTATAAGTATGGATCCTTGGCTTTAATTTCCCATTGGTCCAAATGAGTGAAAAACAAATTTTATAGAAAAATTTTCAAATACAATTGAGAAATCGGACTTACATAGTCTATAAGTATGGATCCTTGGCTTTAATTTCCCATTGGTCCAAATGAGTGACAAACAAATTTTATAGAAAAATTCTCAAATACAAATGAGAAATCGGACTTACATAGTCTATAAGAATGGATTCTTGGCTTTAATTTCCAATTGGTCCAAATGAGTGACAAACAAATTTTATAGAAAAATTCTCAAATACAATTGAGAAATCGGACTTACATAGTCTATAATTATGGATCCTTGGCTTTAATTTCCCATTGGTCCAAATGAGTGACAAACAAATTTTATAGAAAAATTCTCAAATACAAATGAGAAATCGGACTTACATAGTCTATAAGTATGGATCCTTGGCTTTAATTTCCCATTGGTCCAAATGAGTGACAAACAAATTTTATAGAAAAATTCTCAAATACAATTGAGAAATCGGACTTACATAGTCTATAAGTATGGATCCTTGGCTTTAATTTCCCATTGGTCCAAATGAGTGACAAACAAATTTTATAGAAAAATTCTCAAATACAATTGAGAAATCGGACTCACATAGTCTATAAGTATGGATCCTGTGCTTTAATTTCCCATTGGTCCAAATGAGTGACAAACAAATTTTATAGAAAAATTCTCAAATACAATTGAGAAATCGGACTTACATAGTCTATAAGTATGGATCCTTGGCTTTAATTTCCCATTGGTCCAAATGAGTGACAAACATAAGTGTGCCCACAAATTGCCAAATTCCCGTAGAGCTGAAAAAAATTTACACAATTTTAATACTTAAAATTTTATAGAAAAATTCTCAAATACAATTGAGAAATCGGACTTACATATTCTATAAGTATGGATCCTGTGCTTTAATTTCCCATTGGTCCAAATGAGTGACAAACAAATTTTATAGAAAAATTCTCAAATACAATTGAGAAATCGGACTTACATAGTCTATAAGTATGGATCCTTGGCTTTAATTTCCCATTGGTCCAAATGAGTGACAAGCAAATTTTATAGAAAAATTCTCAAATACAATTGAGAAATCGGACTTACATAGTCTATAAGTATGGATCCTTGGCTTTAATTTCGCATTGGTCCAAATGAGTGACAAACAATTTTTATAGAAAAATTCTCAAATACAATTGAGAAATCGGACTTACATAGTCTATAAGTATGGATCCTTGGCTTTAATTTCCCATTGGTCCAAATGAGTGAAAAACAAATTTTATAGAAAAATTTTCAAATACAATTGAGAAATCGGACTTACATAGTCTATAAGTATGGATCCTTGGCTTTAATTTCCCATTGGTCCAAATGAGTGACAAACAAATTTTATAGAAAAATTCTCAAATACAAATGAGAAATCGGACTTACATAGTCTATAAGTATGGATTCTTGGCTTTAATTTCCAATTGGTCCAAATGAGTGACAAACAAATTTTATAGAAAAATTCTCAAATACAATTGAGAAATCGGACTTACATAGTCTATAATTATGGATCCTTGGCTTTAATTTCCCATTGGTCCAAATGAGTGACAAACAAATTTTATAGAAAAATTCTCAAATACAATTGAGAAATCGGACTAACATAGTGTATAAGTATGGACCGTTGGCTTTAATTTCTTATTGGTCCAAATGAGAGACAAACATAAATGTGCCCACAAATTGCCAAAAAATTGCTGAAAAAAATTTACACAATTTTAATACTTAAAATTTTATAGAAAAATTATCAAATACAATTGAGAAATCGGACTTACATATTCTATAAGTATGGATCCTGTGCTTTAATTTCCCATTGGTCCAAATGAGTTATAAACAAATTTTATAGAAAAATACAAATGAGAAATCGGACTAACATAGTGTATAAGTATGGATCGTTGGCTTTAATTTCTTATTGGTCCAAATGAGAGACAAACATAAATGTGCCCACAAATTGCCAAATTCCCGTAGAGCTGAAAAAAATTTACACAATTTTAATACTTAAAATTTTATAGAAAAATTCTCAAATACAATTGAGAAATCGGACTTACATATTCTATAAGTATGGATCCTGTGCTTTAATTTCGCATTGGTCCAAATGAGTGACAAACAAATTTTATAGAAAAATTCTCAAATACAATTGAGAAATCGGACTTACATATTCTATAAGTATGGATCCTTGGCTTTAATTTCCCATTGGTCCAAATGAGTGACAAGCAAATTTTATAGAAAAATTCTCAAATACAATTGAGAAATCGGACTTACATAGTCTATAAGTATGGATCCTTGGCTTTAATTTCGCATTGGTACAAATGAGTGACAAACAATTTTTATAGAAAAATTCTCAAATACAATTGAGAAATCGGACTTACATAGTCTATAAGTATGGATCCTTGGCTTTAATTTCCCATTGGTCCAAATGAGTGAAAAACAAATTTTATAGAAAAATTTTCAAATACAACTGAGAAATCGGACTTACATAGTCTATAAGTATGGATCCTTGGCTTTAATTTCCCATTGGTCCAAATGAGTGACAAACAAATTTTATAGAAAAATTCTCAAATACAAATGAGAAATCGGACTTACATAGTCTATAAGTATGGATCCTTGGCTTTAATTTCCAATTGGTCCAAATGAGTGACAAACAAATTTTATAGAAAAATTCTCAAATACAATTGAGAAATCGGACTTACATAGTCTATAATTATGGATCCTTGGCTTTAATTTCCCATTGGTCCAAATGAGTGACAAACAAATTTTATAGAAAAATTCTCAAATACAATTGAGAAATCGGACTAACATAGTGTATAAGTATGGACCGTTGGCTTTAATTTCTTATTGGTCCAAATGAGAGACAAACATAAATGTGCCCACAAATTGCCAAAAAATTGCTGAAAAAAATTTACACAATTTTAATACTTAAAATTTTATAGAAAAATTCTCAAATACAATTGAGAAATCGGACTTACATATTCTATAAGTATGGATCCTGTGCTTTAATTTCCCATTGGTCCAAATGAGTTATAAACAAATTTTATAGAAAAATTCTCAAATACAATTGAGAAATCGGACTTACATAGTCTATAATTATGGATCCTTGGCTTTAATTTCCCATTGGTCCAAATGAGTGACAAACAAATTTTATAGAAAAATTCTCAAATACAATTGAGAAATCGGACTAACATAGTGTATAAGTATGGACCGTTGGCTTTAATTTCTTATTGGTCCAAATGAGAGACAAACATAAATGTGCCCACAAATTGCCAAAAAATTGCTGAAAAAAATTTACACAATTTTAATACTTAAAATTTTATAGAAAAATTATCAAATACAATTGAGAAATCGGACTTACATATTCTATAAGTATGGATCCTGTGCTTTAATTTCCCATTGGTCCAAATGAGTGACAAACAAATTTTATAGAAAAATTCTCAAATACAATTGAGAAATCGGACTTACATATTCTATAAGTATGGATCCTGTGCTTTAATTTCCCATTGGTCCAAATGAGTGACAAACAAATTTTATAGAAAAATTCTCAAATACAATTGAGAAATCGGACCTACATAGTCTATAAGTAGGGATCCTTGGCTTTAATTTCCCATTGGTCCAAATGAGTGAAAAACAAATTTTATAGAAAAATTCTCAAATACAATTGAGAAATCGGACTTACATATTCTATAAGTATGGATCCTGTGCTTTAATTTCCCATTGGTCCAAATGAGTGACAAATAAATTTTATAGAAAAATTCTCAAATACAATTGAGAAATCGGACCTACATAGTCTATAAGTAGGGATCCTTGGCTTTAATTTCCCATTGGTCCAAATGAGTGACAAACAAATTTTATAGAAAAATTCTCAAATACAATTGAGAAATCGGACTTACATAGTCTATAAGTATGGATCCTTGGCTTTAATTTCCCATTGGTCCAAATGAGTGACAAACAAATTTTATAGAAAAATTCTCAAATACAATTGAGAAATCGGACTTACATAGTCTATAAGTATGGATCCTTGGCTTTAATTTCCCATTGGTCCAAATGAGTGACAAACAAAATTTTATAGAAAAATTCTCAAATACAATTGAGAAATCGGACTTACATAGTCTATAAGTATGGATCCTTGGCTTTAATTTCTTATTGGTCCAAATGAGAGACAAACATAAGTGTGCCCACAAATTGCCAAATTCCCGTAGAGCTGAAAAAAATTTACACAATTTTAATACTTAAAATTTTATAGAAAAATTCTCAAATACAATTGAGAAATCGGACTTACATATTCTATAAGTATAGATCCTGTGCTTTAATTTCCCATTGGTCCAAATGAGTGACAAACAAATTTTATAGAAAAATTCTCAAATACAATTGAGAAATCGGACTTACATAGTCTATAAGTATGGATCCTTGGCTTTAATTTCCCATTGGTCCAAATGAGTGACAAGCAAATTTTATAGAAAAATTCTCAAATACAATTGAGAAATCGGACTTACATAGTCTATAAGTATGGATCCTTGGCTTTAATTTCCCATTGGTCCAAATGAGTGACAAACAAATTTTATAGAAAAATTCTCAAATACAAATGAGAAATCGGACTTACATAGTCTATAAGTATGGATCCTTGGCTTTAATTTCCCATTGGTCCAAATGAGTGACAAACAAATTTTATAGAAAAATTCTCAAATACAATTGAGAAATCGGACTTACATAGTCTATAAGTATGGATCCTTGGCTTTAATTTCCCATTGGTCCAAATGAGTGACAAACAAATTTTATAGAAAAATTCTCAAATACAATTGAGAAATCGGACTCACATAGTGTATAAGTATGGATCGTTGGCTTTAATTTCTTATTGGTCCAAATGAGAGACAAACATAAGTGTGCCCACAAATTGCCAAATTCCCGTAGAGCTGAAAAAAATTTACACAATTTTAATACTTAAAATTTTATAGAAAAATTCTCAAATACAATTGAGAAATCGGACTTACATATTCTATAAGTATGGATCCTGTGCTTTAATTTCCCATTGGTCCAAATGAGTGACAAACAAATTTTATAGAAAAATTCTCAAATACAATTGAGAAATCGGACTTACATAGTCTATAAGTATGGATCCTTGGCTTTAATTTCCCATTGGTCCAAATGAGTGACAAGCAAATTTTATAGAAAAATTCTCAAATACAATTGAGAAATCGGACTTACATAGTCTATAAGTATGGATCCTTGGCTTTAATTTCGCATTGGTCCAAATGAGTGACAAACAAATTTTATAGAAAAATTCTCAAATACAATTGAGAAATCGGACTTACATAGTCTATAAGTATGGATCCTTGGCTTTAATTTCCCATTGGTACAAATGAGTGACAAACAAATTTTATAGAAAAATTCTCAAATACAATTGAGAAATCGGACTTACATAGTCTATAAGTATGGATCCTTGGCTTTAATTTCCCATTGGTCCAAATGAGTGACAAACAAATTTTATAGAAAAATTCTCAAATACAATTGAGAAATCGGACTTACATAGTCTATAAGTATGGATCCTTGGCTTTTATTTCGCATTGGTCCAAATGAGTGACAAACAAATTTTATAGAAAAATTCTCAAATACAATTGAGAAATCGGACTTACATAGTCTATAAGTATGGATCCTTGGCTTTAATTTCCCATTGGTCCAAATGAGTGACAAACAAATTTTATAGAAAAATTCTCAAATACAAATGAGAAATCGGACTTACATAGTCTATAAGTATGGATCCTTGGCTTTAATTTCCCATTGGTCCAAATGAGTGACAAACAAATTTTATAGAAAAATTCTCAAATACAATTGAGAAATCGGACTTACATAGTCTATAAGTATGGATCCTTGGCTTTAATTTCCCATTGGTCCAAATGAGTGACAAACAAATTTTATAGAAAAATTCTCAAATACAATTGAGAAATCGGACTAACATAGTGTATAAGTATGGATCGTTGGCTTTAATTTCTTATTGGTCCAAATGAGAGACAAACATAAGTGTGCCCACAAATTGCCAAATTCCCGTAGAGCTGAAAAAAATTTACACAATTTTAATACTTAAAATTTTATAGAAAAATTCACAAATACAATTGAGAAATTGGACTTACATAGTCTATAAGTATGGATCCTTGGCTTTAATTTCCCATTGGTCCAAATGAGTGAAAAACAAATTTTATAGAAAAATTCTCAAATACAATTGAGAAATCGGACTTACATAGTCTATAAGTATGGATCCTTGGCTTTAATTTCCCATTGGTCCAAATGAGTGACAAACAAATTTTATAGAAAAATTCTCAAATACAATTGAGAAATCGGACTTACATAGTCTATAAGTATGGATCCTTGGCTTTAATTTCCCATTGGTCCAAATGAGTGACAAACAAATTTTATAGAAAAATTCTCAAATACAATTGAGAAATCGGACTTACATAGTCTATAAGTATGGATCGTTGGCTTTAATTTCTTATTGGTCCAAATGAGAGACAAACATAAATGTGCCCACAAATTGCCAAATTCCCGTAGAGCTGAAAAAAATTTACACAATTTTAATACTTAAAATTTTATAGAAAAATTCTCAAATACAATTGAGAAATCGGACTTACATATTCTATAAGTATGGATCCTGTGCTTTAATTTCCCATTGGTCCAAATGAGTTATAAACAAATTTTATAGAAAAATTCTCAAATACAATTGAGAAATCGGACCTACATAGTCTATAAGTAGGGATCCTTGGCTTTAATTTCCCATTGGTCCAAATGAGTGACAAACAAATTTTATAGAAAAATTCTCAAATACAATTGAGAAATCGGACTTACATAGTCTATAAGTATGGATCCTTGGCTTTAATTTCCCATTGGTCCAAATGAGTGACAAACAAATTTTATAGAAAAATTCTCAAATACAATTGAGAAATCGGACCTACATAGTCTATAAGTAGGGATCCTTGGCTTTAATTTCCCATTGGTTCAAATGAGTGACAAACAAATTTTATAGAAAAATTCTCAAATACAATTGAGAAATCGGACTAACATAGTGTATAAGTATGGATCGTTGGCTTTAATTTCTTATTGGTCCAAATGAGAGACAAACATAAATGTGCCCACAAATTGCCAAATTCCCGTAGAGCTGAAAAAAATTTACACAATTTTAATACTTAAAATTTTATAGAAAAATTCTCAAATACAATTGAGAAATCGGACTTACATATTCTATAAGTATGGATCCTGTGCTTTAATTTCCCATTGGTCCAAATGAGTTATAAACAAATTTTATAGAAAAATTCTCAAATACAATTGAGAAATCGGACTTACATAGTCTATAAGTATGGATCCTTGGCTTTAATTTCCCATTGGTCCAAATGAGTGACAAACAAATTTTATAGAAAAATTCTCAAATACACAATTGAGAAATCGGACCTACATAGTCTATAAGTAGGGATCCTTGGCTTTAATTTCCCATTGGTTCAAATGATTGACAAACAAATTTTATAGAAAAATTCTCAAATACAATTGAGAAATCGGACTTACATAGTCTATAAGTATGGATCCTTGGCTTTAATTTCGCATTGGTCCAAATGAGTGACAAACAAATTTTATAGAAAAATTCTCAAATACAATTGAGAAATCGGACTTACATAGTCTATAAGTATGGATCCTTGGCTTTAATTTCTTATTGGTCCAAATGAGAGACAAACATAAGTGTGCCCACAAATTGCCAAATTCCCGTAGAGCTGAAAAAAATTTACACAATTTTAATACTTAAAATTTTATAGAAAAATTCTCAAATACAATTGAGAAATCGGACTTACATATTCTATAAGTATGGATCCTGTGCTTTAATTTCCCATTGGTCCAAATGAGTGACAAACAAATTTTATAGAAAAATTCTCAAATACAATTGAGAAATCGGACTTACATAGTCTATAAGTATGGATCCTTGGCTTTAATTTCCCATTGGTCCAAATGAGTGACAAGCAAATTTTATAGAAAAATTCTCAAATACAATTGAGAAATCGGACTTACATAGTCTATAAGTATGGATCCTTGGCTTTAATTTCGCATTGGTTCAAATGAGTGACAAACAAATTTTATAGAAAAATTCTCAAATACAATTGAGAAATCGGACTTACATAGTCTATAAGTATGGATCCTTGGCTTTAATTTCCCATTGGTCCAAATGAGTGAAAAACAAATTTTATAGAAAAATTCTCAAATACAATTGAGAAATCGGACTTACATAGTCTATAAGTATGGATCCTTGGCTTTAATTTCCCATTGGTCCAAATGAGTGACAAACAAATTTTATAGAAAAATTCTCAAATACAATTGAGAAATCGGACTTACATAGTCTATAAGTATGGATCCTTGGCTTTTATTTCGCATTGGTCCAAATGAGTGACAAACAAATTTTATAGAAAAATTCTCAAATACAATTGAGAAATCGGACTTACATAGTCTATAAGTATGGATCCTTGGCTTTAATTTCCCATTGGTCCAAATGAGTGACAAACAAATTTTATAGAAAAATTCTCAAATACAAATGAGAAATCGGACTTACATAGTCTATAAGTATGGATCCTTGGCTTTAATTTCCCATTGGTCCAAATGAGTGACAAACAAATTTTATAGAAAAATTCTCAAATACAATTGAGAAATCGGACTTACATAGTCTATAAGTATGGATCCTTGGCTTTAATTTCCCATTGGTCCAAATGTGTGACAAACAAATTTTATAGAAAAATTCTCAAATACAATTGAGAAATCGGACTAACATAGTGTATAAGTATGGATCGTTGGCTTTAATTTCTTATTGGTCCAAATGAGAGACAAACATAAATGTGCCCACAAATTGCCAAATTCCCGTAGAGCTGAAAAAATTTACACAATTTTAATACTTAAAATTTTATAGAAAAATTTTCAAATACAATTGAGAAATCGGACTTACATATTCTATAAGTATGGATCCTGTGCTTTAATTTCCCATTGGTCCAAATGAGTTATAAACAAATTTTATAGAAAAATTCTCAAATACAATTGAGAAATCGGACCTACATAGTCTATAAGTAGGGATCCTTGGCTTTAATTTCCCATTGGTCCAAATGAGTGACAAACAAATGTTATAGAAAAATTCTCAAATACAATTGAGAAATCGGACCTACATAGTCTATAAGTATGGATCCTTGGCTTTAATTTCCCATTGGTCCAAATGAGTGACAAACAAATTTTATAGAAAAATTCTTAAATACAATTGAGAAATCGGACTTACATATTCTATAAGTATGGATCCTGTGCTTTAATTTCCCATTGGTCCAAATGAGTGACAAACAAATTTTATAGAAAAATTCTCAAATACAATTGAGAAATCGGACCTACATAGTCTATAAGTCTGGATCCTGTGCTTTAATTTCCCATTGGTCCAAATGAGTGACAAACAAATTTTATAGAAAAATTCTCAAATACAATTGAGAAATCGGACTTACATAGTCTATAAGTAGGGATCCTTGGCTTTAATTTCCCATTGGTCCAAATGAGTGACAAACAAATGTTATAGAAAAATTCTCAAATACAATTGAGAAATCGGACCTACATAGTCTATAAGTATGGATCCTGTGCTTTAATTTCCCATTGGTCCAAATGAGTGACAAACAAATTTTATAGAAAAATTCTCAAATACAATTGAGAAATCGGACTTACATAGTCTATAAGTAGGGATCCTTGGCTTTAATTTCCCATTGGTCCAAATGAGTGACAAACAAATGTTATAGAAAAATTCTCAAATACAATTGAGAAATCGGACCTACATAGTCTATAAGTCTGGATCCTGTGCTTTAATTTCCCATTGGTCCAAATGAGTGACAAACAAATTTTATAGAAAAATTCTCAAATACAATTGAGAAATCGGACTTACATAGTCTATAAGAATGGATCCTTGGCTTTAATTTCACATTGGTCCAAATGAGTGACAAACAAATTTTATAGAAAAATTCTCAAATACAATTGAGAAATCGGACTTACATAGTCTATAAGTATGGATCCTTGGCTTTAATTTCCCATTGGTCCAAATGAGTGACAAACATAAATGTGCCCACAAATTGCCAAATTCCCGTAGAGCTGACAAAAAATTTACACAATTTTAATACTTAAAATTTTATAGAAAAATTCTCAAATACAATTGAGAAATCGGACTTACATATTCTATAAGTATGGATCCTGTGCTTTAATTTCCCATTGGTCCAAATGAGTGACAAACAAATTTTATAGAAATCTTCTCAAATACAATTGAGAAATCGGACCTACATAGTCTATAAGTAGGGATCCTTGGCTTTAATTTCCCATTGGTCCAAATGAGTGACAAACATAAATGTGCCCACAAATTGCCAAATTCCCGTAGAGCTGAAAAAAATTTACACAATTTTAATACTTAAAATTTTATAGAAAAATTCTCAAATACAATTGAGAAATCGGACTTACATAGTCTATAAGTATGGATCCTTGGCTTTAATTTCCCATTGGTCCAAATGAGTGACAAACAAATTTTATAGAAAAATTCTCAAATACAATTGAGAAATCGGACTTACATATTCTATAAGAATGGATCCTTGGCTTTAATTTCCCATTGGTCCAAATGAGTGACAAACAAATTTTATAGAAAAATTCTCAAATACAATTGAGAAATCGGACTTACATAGTCTATAAGTATGGATCCTTGGCTTTTATTTCGCATTGGTCCAAATGAGTGACAAACAAATTTTATAGAAAAATTCTCAAATATAATTGAGAAATCGGACTTACATAGTCTATAAGTATGGATCCTTGGCTTTTATTTCGCATTGGTCCAAATGAGTGACAAACAAATTTTATAGAAAAATTCTCAAATACAATTGATAAATCGGACTTACATAGTCTATAAGTATGGATCCTTGGCTTTTATTTCGCATTGGTCCAAATGAGTGACAAACAAATTTTATAGAAAAATTCTCAAATATAATTGAGAAATCGGACTTACATAGTCTATAAGTATGGATCCTTGGCTTTTATTTCGCATTGGTCCAAATGAGTGACAAACAAATTTTATAGAAAAATTCTCAAATACAATTGAGAAATCGGACTTACATAGTCTATAAGTATGGATCCTTGGCTTTAAATTCCCATTGGTCCAAATGACTGACAAACAAATTTTATAGAAAAATTCTCAAATACAATTTAGAAATCGGACTTACATAGTCTATAAGTATGGATCCTTGGCTTTAATATCCCATTGGTCAAAATGAGTGACAAACAAATTTTATAGAAAAATTCTCAAATACAATTGAGAAATCGGACTTACATAGTCTATAAGTATGGATCCTTGGCTTTAAATTCCCATTGGTCCAAATGACTGACACACAAATTTTATAGAAAAATTCTCAAATACAATTTAGAAATCGGACTTACATAGTCTATAAGTATGGATCCTTGGCTTTAATATCCCATTGGTCCAAATGAGTGACAAACAAATTTTATAGAAAAATTCTCAAATACAATTGAGAAATCGGACTTACATAGTCTATAAGTATGGATCCTTGGCTTTAAATTCCCATTGGTCCAAATGACTGACAAAAAAATTTTATAGAAAAATTCTCAAATACAATTGAGAAATCGGACTTACATAGTCTATAAGTATGGATCCTTGGCTTTAATTTCTTATTGGTCCAAATGAGAGACAAACATAAATGTGCCCACAAATTGCCAAATTCCCGTAGAGCTGAAAAAAATTTACACAATTTTAATACTTAAAATTTTATAGAAAAATTCTCAAATACAATTAAGAAATCGGACTTACATAGTCTATAAGTATGGATCCTTGGCTTTAATATCCCATTGGTCCAAATGAGTGACAAACAAATTTTATAGAAAAATTCTCAAATACAATTGAGAAATCGGACTTACATAGTCTATAAGTATGGATCCTTGGCTTTAAATTCCCATTGGTCCAAATGACTGACAAACAAATTTTATAGAAAAATTCTCAAATACAATTTAGAAATCGGACTTACATAGTCTATAAGTATGGATCCTTGGCTTTAAATTCCCATTGGTCCAAATGAGTGACAAACATAAATGTGCCCACAAATAGCCAAATTCCCGTAGAGCTCAACAAAATTTACACAATTTTAATACTTAAAATTTTATAGAAAAATTCTCAAATACAATTGAGAAATCGGACTAACATAGTGTATAAGTATGGATCGTTGGCTTTAATTTCTTATTGGTCCAAATGAGAGACAAACATAATTGTGCCCACAAATTGCCAAATTCCCGTAGAGCTGAAAAAAATTTACACAATTTTAATACTTAAAATTTTATAGAAAAATTCTCAAATACAATTGAGAAATCGGACTTACATATTCTATAAGTATGGATCCTGTGCTTTAATTTCCCATTGGTCCAAATGAGTTATAAACAAATTTTATAGAAAAATTCTCAAATACAATTGAGAAATCGGACCTACATAGTCTATAAGTAGGGATCCTTGGCTTTAATTTCCCATTGGTCCAAATGAGTGACAAACAAATTTTATAGAAAAATTCTCAAATACAATTGAGAAATCGGACTTACATATTCTATAAGTATGGATCCTGTGCTTTAATTTCCCATTGGTCCAAATGAGTGACAAACAAATTTTATAGAAAAATTCTCAAATACAATTGAGAAATCGTTCCTACATAGTCTATAAGTAGGGATCCTTGGCTTTAATTTCCCATTGGTCCAAATGAGTGACAAACAAATTTTATAGAAAAATTCTCAAATACAATTGAGAAATCGGACTTACATAGTCTATAAGTATGGATCCTTGGCTTTAATTTCGCATTGGTCCAAATGAGTGACAAACAAATTTTATAGAAAAATTCTCAAATACAATTGAGAAATCGGACCTACATAGTCTATAAGTAGGGATCCTCGGCTTTAATTTCCCATTGGTCCAAATGAGTGACAAACAAATTTTATAGAAAAATTCTCAAATACAATTGAGAAATCGGACTTACATAGTCTATAAGTATGGGTCCTTGGCTTTAATTTCCCATTGGTCCAAATGAGTGACAAACAAATTTTATAGAAAAATTCTCAAATACAATTGAGAAATCGGACTTACATAGTCTATAAGTATGGATCCTTGGCTTTAATTTCCCATTGGTCCAAATGAGTGACAAACAAATTTTATAGAAAAATTCTCAAATACAATTGAGAAATCGGACTTACATAGTCTATAAGTATGGGTCCTTGGCTTTAATTTCCCATTGGTCCAAATGAGTGACAAACAAATTTTATAGAAAAATTCTCAAATACAATTGAGAAATCGGACTTACATAGTCTATAAGTATGGATCCTTGGCTTTAATTTCGCATTGGTCCAAATGAGTGACAAACAAATTTTATAGAAAAATTCTCAAATACAATTGAGAAATCGGACTTACATAGTCTATAAGTATGGATCCTTGGCTTTAATTTCCCATTGGTCCAAATGAGTGACAAACAAATTTTATAGAAAAATTCTCAAATACAATTGAGAAATCGGACTTACATAGTCTATAAGTATGGGTCCTTGGCTTTAATTTCCCATTGGTCCAAATGAGTGACAAACAAATTTTATAGAAAAATTCTCAAATACAATTGAGAAATCGGACTTACATAGTCTATAAGTATGGATCCTTGGCTTTAATTTCTTATTGGTCCAAATGAGAGACAAACAAAAGTGTGCCCACAAATTGCCAGATTCCCGTAGAGCTGAAAAAAATTTACACAATTTTAATACTTAAAATTTTATAGAAAAATTCTCAAATACAATTGAGAAATCGGACTTACATATTCTATAAGTATGGATCCTGTGCTTTAATTTCCCATTGGTCCAAATGAGTGACAAACAAATTTTATAGAAAAATTCTCAAATACAATTGAGAAATCGGACTTACATAGTCTATAAGTATGGATCCTTGGCTTTAATTTCCCATTGGTCCAAATGAGTGACAAGCAAATTTTATAGAAAAATTCTCAAATACAATTGAGAAATCGGACTTACATAGTCTATAAGTATGGATCCTTGGCTTTAATTTCGCATTGGTTCAAATGAGTGACAAACAAATTTTATAGAAAAATTCTCAAATACAATTGAGAAATCGGACTTACATAGTCTATAAGTATGGATCCTTGGCTTTAATTTCCCATTGGTCCAAATGAGTGAAAAACAAATTTTATAGAAAAATTCTCAAATACAATTGAGAAATCGGACTTACATAGTCTATAAGTATGGATCCTTGGCTTTAATTTCCCATTGGTCCAAATGAGTGACAAACAAATTTTATAGAAAAATTCTCAAATACAATTGAGAAATCGGACTTACATAGTCTATAAGTATGGATCCTTGGCTTTTATTTCGCATTGGTCCAAATGAGTGACAAACAAATTTTATAGAAAAATTCTCAAATACAATTGAGAAATCGGACTTACATAGTCTATAAGTATGGATCCTTGGCTTTAATTTCCCATTGGTCCAAATGAGTGACAAACAAATTTTATAGAAAAATTCTCAAATACAAATGAGAAATCGGACTTACATAGTCTATAAGTATGGATCCTTGGCTTTAATTTCCCATTGGTCCAAATGAGTGACAAACAAATTTTATAGAAAAATTCTCAAATACAATTGAGAAATCGGACTTACATAGTCTATAAGTATGGATCCTTGGCTTTAATTTCCCATTGGTCCAAATGAGTGACAAACAAATTTTATAGAAAAATTCTCAAATACAATTGAGAAATCGGACTAACATAGTGTATAAGTATGGATCGTTGGCTTTAATTTCTTATTGGTCCAAATGAGAGACAAACATAAATGTGCCCACAAATTGCCAAATTCCCGTAGAGCTGAAAAAATTTACACAATTTTAATACTTAAAATTTTATAGAAAAATTCTCAAATACAATTGAGAAATCGGACTTACATATTCTATAAGTATGGATCCTGTGCTTTAATTTCCCATTGGTCCAAATGAGTTATAAACAAATTTTATAGAAAAATTCTCAAATACAATTGAGAAATCGGACCTACATAGTCTATAAGTAGGGATCCTTGGCTTTAATTTCCCATTGGTCCAAATGAGTGACAAACAAATGTTATAGAAAAATTCTCAAATACAATTGAGAAATCAGACCTACATAGTCTATAAGTATGGATCCTTGGCTTTAATTTCCCATTGGTCCAAATGAGTGACAAACAAATTTTATAGAAAAATTATTAAATACAATTGAGAAATCGGACTTACATATTCTATAAGTATGGATCCTGTGCTTTAATTTCCCATTGGTCCAAATGAGTGACAAACAAATTTTATAGAAAAATTCTCAAATACAATTGAGAAATCGGACCTACATAGTCTATAAGTAGGGATCCTTGGCTTTAATTTCCCATTGGTCCAAATGAGTGACAAACAAATGTTATAGAAAAATTCTCAAATACAATTGAGAAATCGGACCTACATAGTCTATAAGTATGGATCCTGTGCTTTAATTTCCCATTGGTCCAAATGAGTGACAAACAAATTTTATAGAAAAATTCTCAAATACAATTGAGAAATCGGACTTACATAGTCTATAAGTATGGATCCTTGGCTTTAATTTCCCATTGGTCCAAATGAGTGACAAACAAATTTTATAGAAAAATTCTCAAATACAATTGAGAAATCGGACTTACATAGTCTATAAGTATGGATCCTTGGCTTTAATTTCCCATTGGTCCAAATGAGTGACAAACATAAATGTGCCCACAAATTGCCAAATTCCCGTAGAGCTGACAAAAAATTTACACAATTTTAATACTTAAAATTTTATAGAAAAATTCTCAAATACAATTGAGAAATCGGACTTACATATTCTATAAGTATGGATCCTGTGCTTTAATTTCCCATTGGTCCAAATGAGTGACAAACAAATTTTATAGAAAAATTCTCAAATACAATTGAGAAATCGGACTTACATAGTCTATAAGTATGGATCCTTGGCTTTAATTTCCCATTGGTCCAAATGAGTGACAAACAAATTTTATAGAAAAATTCTCAAATACAATTGAGAAATCGGACTTACATAGTCTATAAGTATGGATCCTTGGCTTTTATTTCGCATTGGTCCAAATGAGTGACAAACAAATTTTATATAAAAATTCTCAAATACAATTGAGAAATCGGACCTACATAGTCTATAAGTATGGATCCTTGGCTTTAAATTCCCATTGGTCCAAATGACTGACAAACAAATTTTATAGAAAAATTCTCAAATACAATTTAGAAATCGGACTTACATAGTCTATAAGTATGGATCCTTGGCTTTAAATTCCCATTGGTCCAAATGAGTGACAAACATAAATGTGCCCACAAATAGCCAAATTCCCGTAGAGCTGAAAAAAATTTACACAATTTTAATACTTAAAATTTTATAGAAAAATTCTCAAAAACAATTAAGAAATCGGACTTACATAGTCTATAAGTATGGATCCTTGGCTTTAATATCCCATTGGTCCAAATGACTGACAAACAAATTTTATAGAAAAATTCTCAAATACAATTTAGAAATCGGACTTACATAGTCTATAAGTATGGATCGTTGGCTTTAATTTCTTATTGGTCCAAATGAGAGACAAACATAAATGTGCCCACAAATTGCCAAATTCCCGTAGAGCTGAAAAAAATTTACACAATTTTAATACTTAAAATTTTATAGAAAAATTCTCAAATACAATTAAGAAATCGGACTTACATAGTCTATAAGTATGGATCCTTGGCTTTAAATTCCCATTGGTCCAAATGACTGACAAACAAATTTTATAGAAAAATTCTCAAATACAATTTAGAAATCGGACTTACATAGTCTATAAGTATGGATCGTTGGCTTTAATTTCTTATTGGTCCAAATGAGAGACAAACATAAATGTGCCCACAAATTGCCAAATTCCCGTAGAGCTGAAAAAAATTTACACAATTTTAATACTTAAAATTTTATAGAAAAATTCTCAAATACAATTAAGAAATCGGACTTACATAGTCTATAAGTATGGATCCTTGGCTTTAATATCCCATTGGTCCAAATGAGTGACAAACAAATTTTATAGAAAAATTCTCAAATACAATTGAGAAATCGGACTTACATAGTCTATAAGTATGGATCCTTGGCTTTAAATTCCCATTGGTCCAAATGACTGACAAACAAATTTTATAGAAAAATTCTCAAATACAATTTAGAAATCGGACTTACATAGTCTATAAGTATGGATCCTTGGCTTTAAATTCCCATTGGTCCAAATGAGTGACAAACATAAATGTGCCCACAAATAGCCAAATTCCCGTAGAGCTCAACAAAATTTACACAATTTTAATACTTAAAATTTTATAGAAAAATTCACAAATACAATTGAGAAATCGGACTTACATAGTCTATTAGTATGGATCCTTGTCTTTAATTTCCCATTGGTCCAAATGAGTGACAAATATAAATGTGCCCACAAATAGCCAAATTGCCGTAGAGCTGAAAAAAATTTACACAATTTTAATACTTAAAATTTTATAGAAAAATTCACAAATACAATTGAGAAATCGGACTTACATAGTCTATAAGTATGGATCCTTGGCTTTAATATCCCATTGGTCCAAATGAGTGACAAACAAATTTTATAGAAAAATTCTCAAATACAATTGAGAAATCGGACTTACATAGTCTATAAGTATGGATCCTTGGCTTTAAATTCCCATTGGTCCAAATGACTGACAAACAAATTTTATAGAAAAATTCTCAAATACAATTTAGAAATCGGACTTACATAGTCTATAAGTATGGATCCTTGGCTTTAAATTCCCATTGGTCCAAATGAGTGACAAACATAAATGTGCCCACAAATAGCCAAATTCCCGTAGAGCTCAACAAAATTTACACAATTTTAATACTTAAAATTTTATAGAAAAATTCACAAATACAATTGAGAAATCGGACTTACATAGTCTATAAGTATGGATTCTTGGCTTTAATTTCCCATTGGTCCAAATGAGTGACAAACATAAATATGCCCACAAATAGCCAAATTCCCGTAGAGCTGAAAAAAATTTACACAATTTTAATACTTAAAATTTTATAGAAAAATTCACAAATACAATTGAGAAATCGGACTTACATAGTCTATAAGTATGGATTCTTGGCTTTAATTTCCCATTGGTCCAAATGAGTGACAAACATAAATATGCCCACAAATAGCCAAATTCCCGTAGAGCTGAAAAAAATTTACACAATTTTAATACTTAAAATTTTATAGAAAAATACACAAATACAATTGAGAAATCGGACTAACATAGTCTATAAGTATGGATTCTTGGCTTTAATTTCCCATTGGTCCAAATGAGTGACAAACATAAATATGCCCACAAATAGCCAAATTCCCGTAGAGCTGAAAAAAATTTACACAATTTTAATACTTAAAATTTTATAGAAAAATTCACAAATGCAATTGAGAAATTGGACTTACATAGTCTATAAGTATGGATTCTTGGCTTTAATTTCCCATTGGTCCAAATGAGTGACAAACAAATTTTATAGAAAAATTCTCAAATACAATTGAGAAATCGGACTTACATAGTCTATAAGTATGGATCCTTGGCTTTAATTTCCCATTGGTCCAAATGAGTGACAAACAAATTTTATAGAAAAATTCTCAAATACAATTGAGAAATCGGACTTACATAGTCTATAAGTATGGATTCTTGGCTTTAATTTCCCATTGGTCCAAATGAGTGACAAACAAATTTTATAGAAAAATTCTCAAATACAATTAAGAAATCGGACTTACATAGTCTATAAGTATGGATCCTTGGCTTTAATTTCCCATTGGTCCAAATGAGTGACAAACATAAATGTGCCCACAAATAGCCAAATTCCCGTAGAGCTGAAAAAAATTTACACAATTTTAATACTTAAAATTTTATAGAAAAATTCACAAATACAATTGAGAAATTGGACTTACATAGTCTATAAGTATGGATTCTTGGCTTTAATTTCCCATTGGTCCAAATGAGTGACAAACAAATTTTATAGAAAAATTCTCAAATACAATTGAGAAATCGGACTTACATAGTCTATAAGTATGGATCCTTGGCTTTAATTTCCCATTGGTCCAAATGAGTGACAAACAAATTTTATAGAAAAATTCTCAAATACAATTAAGAAATCGGACTTACATAGTCTATAAGTATGGATCCTTGGCTTTAATTTCCCATTGGTCCAAATGAGTGACAAACATAAATGTGCCCACAAATAGCCAAATTCCCGTAGAGCTGAAAAAAATTTACACAATTTTAATACTTAAAATTTTATAGAAAAATTCACAAATACAATTGAGAAATTGGACTTACATAGTCTATAAGTATGGATTCTTGGCTTTAATTTCCCATTGGTCCAAATGAGTGACAAACAAATTTTATAGAAAAATTCTCAAATACAATTGAGAAATCGGACTTACATAGTCTATAAGTATGGATCCTTGGCTTTAATTTCCCATTGGTCCAAATGAGTGACAAACAAATATTATAGAAAAATTCACAAATGCAATTGAGAAATTGGACTTACATAGTCTATAAGTATGGATTCTTGGCTTTAATTTCCCATTGGTCCAAATGAGTGACAAGCAAATTTTATAGAAAAATTCTCAAATACAATTGAGAAATCGGACTTACATAGTCTATAAGTATGGATTCTTGGCTTTAATTTCCCATTGGTCCAAATGAGTGACAAACAAATTTTATAGAAAAATTCTCAAATACAATTAAGAAATCGGACTTACATAGTCTATAAGTATGGATCCTTGGCTTTAATTTCCCATTGGTCCAAATGAGTGACAAACATTAATGTGCCCACAAATAGCCAAATTCCCGTAGAGCTGAAAAAAATTTACACAATTTTAATACTTAAAATTTTATAGAAAAATTCACAAATACAATTGAGAAATTGGACTTACATAGTCTATAAGTATGGATTCTTGGCTTTAATTTCCCATTGGTCCAAATGAGTGACAAACAAATTTTATAGAAAAATTCTCAAATACAATTGAGAAATCGGACTTACATAGTCTATAAGTATGGATCCTTGGCTTTAATTTCCCATTGGTCCAAATGAGTGACAAACAAATTTTATAGAAAAATTCTCAAATACAATTGAGAAATCGGACTTACATAGTCTATAAGTATGGATCCTTGGCTTTAATTTCCTATTGGTCCAAATGAGTGACAAGCAAATTTTATAGAAAAATTCTCAAATACAATTGAGAAATCGGACTTACATAGTCTATAAGTATGGATCCTTGTCTTTAATTTCCCATTGGTCCAAATGAGTGACAAACATAAATGTGCCCACAAATAGCCAAATTGCCGTAGAGCTGAAAAAAATTTACACAATTTTAATACTTAAAATTTTATAGAAAAATTCACAAATACAATTGAGAAATCGGACTTACATAGTCTATAAGTATGGATCCTTGGCTTTAATATCCCATTGGTCCAAATGAGTGACAAACAAATTTTATAGAAAAATTCTCAAATACAATTGAGAAATCGGACTTACATAGTCTATAAGTATGGATCCTTGGCTTTAAATTCCTATTGGTCCAAATGACTGACAAACAAATTTTATAGAAAAATTCTCAAATACAATTTAGAAATCGGACTTACATAGTCTATAAGTATGGATCCTTGGCTTTAATTTCCCATTGGTCCAAATGAGTGACAAACATAAATATGCCCACAAATAGCCAAATTCCCGTAGAGCTGAAAAAAATTTACACAATTTTAATACTTAAAATTTTATAGAAAAATTCACAAATACAATTGAGAAATCGGACTTACATAGTCTATAAGTATGGATTCTTGGCTTTAATTTCCCATTGGTCCAAATGAGTGACAAACATAAATATGCCCACAAATTGCCAAATTCCCGTAGAGCTGAAAAAAATTTACACAATTTTAATACTTAGAATTTTATAGAAAAATTTTCAAATACAATTGAGAAAGCGGACTAACATAGTGTATAAGTATGGATCGTTGGCTTTAATTTCTTATTGGTCCAAATGAGAGACAAACATAAATGTGCCCACAAATTGCCAAATTCCCGTAGAGCTGAAAAAAATTTACACAATTTTAATACTTAAAATTTTATAGAAAAATTCACAAATACAATTGAGAAATCGGACTTACATAGTCTATAAGTATGGATTCTTGGCTTTAATTTCCCATTGGTCCAAATGAGTGACAAACATAAATATGCCCACAAATAGCCAAATTCCCGTAGAGCTGAAAAAGATTTACACAATTTTAATACTTAAAATTTTATAGAAAAATTCACAAATACAATTGAGAAATCGGACTTACATAGTCTATAAGTAGGGATTCTTGGCTTTAATTTCCCATTGGTCCAAATGAGTGACAAACATAAATATGCCCACAAATAGCCAAATTCCCGTAGAGCTGAAAAAAATTTACACAATTTTAATACTTAAAATTTTATAGAAAAATTCACAAATACAATTGAGAAATCGGACTTACATAGTCTATAAGTATGGATCCTTGGCTTTAATTTCCCATTGGTCCAAATGAGTGACAAACAAATTTTATAGAAAAATTCTCAAATACAATTGAGAAATCGGACTTACATAGTCTATAAGTATGGATTCTTGGCTTTAATTTCCCATTGGTCCAAATGAGTGACAAACAAATTTTATAGAAAAATTCTCAAATACAATTAAGAAATCGGACTTACATAGTCTATAAGTATGGATCCTTGGCTTTAATTTCCCATTGGTCCAAATGAGTGACAAACATAAATGTGCCCACAAATAGCCAAATTCCCGTAGAGCTGAAAAAAATTTACACAATTTTAATACTTAAAATTTTATAGAAAAATTCACAAATACAATTGAGAAATTGGACTTACATAGTCTATAAGTATGGATTCTTGGCTTTAATTTCCCATTGGTCCAAATGAGTGACAAACAAATTTTATAGAAAAATTCTCAAATACAATTGAGAAATCGGACTTACATAGTCTATAAGTATGGATCCTTGGCTTTAATTTCCCATTGGTCCAAATGAGTGACAAACAAATTTTATAGAAAAATTCTCAAATACAATTAAGAAATCGGACTTACATAGTCTATAAGTATGGATCCTTGGCTTTAATTTCCCATTGGTCCAAATGAGTGACAAACATAAATGTGCCCACAAATAGCCAAATTCCCGTAGAGCTGAAAAAAATTTACACAATTTTAATACTTAAAATTTTATAGAAAAATTCACAAATACAATTGAGAAATTGGACTTACATAGTCTATAAGTATGGATTCTTGGCTTTAATTTCCCATTGGTCCAAATGAGTGACAAACAAATTTTATAGAAAAATTCTCAAATACAATTGAGAAATCGGACTTACATAGTCTATAAGTATGGATCCTTGGCTTTAATTTCCCATTGGTCCAAATGAGTGACAAACAAATATTATAGAAAAATTCACAAATGCAATTGAGAAATTGGACTTACATAGTCTATAAGTATGGATTCTTGGCTTTAATTTCCCATTGGTCCAAATGAGTGACAAACAAATTTTATAGAAAAATTCTCAAATACAATTAAGAAATCGGACTTACATAGTCTATAAGTATGGATCCTTGGCTTTAATTTCCCATTGGTCCAAATGAGTGACAAACATTAATGTGCCCACAAATAGCCAAATTCCCGTAGAGCTGAAAAAAATTTACACAATTTTAATACTTAAAATTTTATAGAAAAATTCACAAATACAATTGAGAAATTGGACTTACATAGTCTATAAGTATGGATTCTTGGCTTTAATTTCCCATTGGTCCAAATGAGTGACAAACAAATTTTATAGAAAAATTCTCAAATACAATTGAGAAATCGGACTTACATAGTCTATAAGTATGGATCCTTGGCTTTAATTTCCTATTGGTCCAAATGAGTGACAAACAAATATTATAGAAAAATTCTCAAATACAATTGAGAAATCGGACTTACATAGTCTATAAGTATGGATCCTTGGCTTTAATTTCCCATTGGTCCAAATGAGTGACAAACAAATTTTATAGAAAAATTCTCAAATACAATTGAGAAATCGGATTTACATAGTCTATAAGTATGGATCCTTGGCTTTAATTTCCCATTGGTCCAAATGAGTGACAAGCAAATTTTATAGAAAAATTCTCAAATACAATTGAGAAATCGGACTTACATAGTCTATAAGTATGGATCCTTGGCTTTAATTTCCCATTGGTCCAAATGAGTGACAAACAAATTTTATAGAAAAATTCTCAAATACAATTGAGAAATCGGACTTACATAGTCTATAAGTATGGATCCTTGGCTTTAATTTCCTATTGGTCCAAATGAGTGACAAGCAAATTTTATAGAAAAATTCTCAAATACAATTGAGAAATCGGACTTACATAGTCTATAAGTATGGATCCTTGTCTTTAATTTCCCATTGGTCCAAATGAGTGACAAACATAAATGTGCCCACAAATAGCCAAATTGCCGTAGAGCTGAAAAAAATTTACACAATTTTAATACTTAAAATTTTATAGAAAAATTCACAAATACAATTGAGAAATCGGACTTACATAGTCTATAAGTATGGATCCTTGGCTTTAATATCCCATTGGTCCAAATGAGTGACAAACAAATTTTATAGAAAAATTCTCAAATACAATTGAGAAATCGGACTTACATAGTCTATAAGTATGGATCCTTGGCTTTAAATTCCTATTGGTCCAAATGACTGACAAACAAATTTTATAGAAAAATTCTCAAATACAATTTAGAAATCGGACTTACATAGTCTATAAGTATGGATCCTTGGCTTTAATTTCCCATTGGTCCAAATGAGTGACAAACATAAATATGCCCACAAATAGCCAAATTCCCGTAGAGCTGAAAAAAATTTACACAATTTTAATACTTAAAATTTTATAGAAAAATTCACAAATACAATTGAGAAATCGGACTTACATAGTCTATAAGTATGGATTCTTGGCTTTAATTTCCCATTGGTCCAAATGAGTGACAAACATAAATATGCCCACAAATTGCCAAATTCCCGTAGAGCTGAAAAAAATTTACACAATTTTAATACTTAGAATTTTATAGAAAAATTTTCAAATACAATTGAGAAAGCGGACTAACATAGTGTATAAGTATGGATCGTTGGCTTTAATTTCTTATTGGTCCAAATGAGAGACAAACATAAATGTGCCCACAAATTGCCAAATTCCCGTAGAGCTGAAAAAAATTTACACAATTTTAATACTTAAAATTTTATAGAAAAATTCACAAATACAATTGAGAAATCGGACTTACATAGTCTATAAGTATGGATTCTTGGCTTTAATTTCCCATTGGTCCAAATGAGTGACAAACATAAATATGCCCACAAATAGCCAAATTCCCGTAGAGCTGAAAAAGATTTACACAATTTTAATACTTAAAATTTTATAGAAAAATTCACAAATACAATTGAGAAATCGGACTTACATAGTCTATAAGTAGGGATTCTTGGCTTTAATTTCCCATTGGTCCAAATGAGTGACAAACATAAATATGCCCACAAATAGCCAAATTCCCGTAGAGCTGAAAAAAATTTACACAATTTTAATACTTAAAATTTTATAGAAAAATTCACAAATACAATTGAGAAATCGGACTTACATATTCTATAAGTATGGATTCTTGGCTTTAATTTCCCATTGGTCCAAATTAGAGACAAACTTAAATGTGCCCACAAATTGCCAAATTCTCGTAGAGCTGAAAAAAATTTACACAATTTTAATACTTAAAATTTTATAGAAAAATTCACAAATACAATTGAGAAAGCGGACTAACATAGTCTATAAGTATGGATTCTTGGCTTTAATTTCCCATTGGTCCAAATTAGAGACAAACTTAAATGTGCCCACAAATTGCCAAATTCTCGTAGAGCTGAAAAAAATTTACACAATTTTAATACTTAAAATTTTATAGAAAAATTCTCAAATACAATTGAGAAATCGGACTTACATAGTCGATAAGTATGGATTCTTGGCTTTAATTTCCCATTGGTCCAAATGAGTGACAAACAAATTTTATAGAAAAATTCTCAAAAACAATTGAGAAATCGGACTTACATAGTCTGTAAGTAGGGATTCTTGGCTTTAATTTCCCATTGGTCCAAATGAGTGACAAACAAATTTTATAGAAAAATTCTCAAAAACAATTGAGAAATCGGACTTACATAGTCTATAAGTATGGATTCTTGGCTTTAATTTCTCATTGGTCCAAATGAGTGACAAACAAATTTTATAGAAAAATTCACAAATCCAATTGAGAAATCGGACTTACATAGTCTATAAGTAGGGATCCTTGGCTTTAATTTCCCATTGGTCCAAATGAGTGACAAACAAATTTTATAGAAAAATTCACAAATCCAATTGAGAAATTGGACTTACATAGTCTATAAGTAGGGATCCTTGGCTTTAATTTCCCATTGGTCCAAATGAGTGACAAACAAATTTTATAGAAAAATTCACAAATCCAATTGAGAAATCGGACTTACATAGTCTATAAGTAGGGATCCTTGGCTTTAATTTCCCATTGGTCCAAATGAGTGACAAACAAATTTTATAGAAAAATTCACAAATCCAATTGAGAAATCGGACTTACATAGTCTATAAGTATGGATCCTTGGCTTTAATTTCCCATTGGTCCAAATGAGTGACAAACATAAATATGCCCACAAATAGCCAAATTCCCGTAGAGCTGAAAAAGATTTACACAATTTTAATACTTAAAATTTTATAGAAAAATTCTCAAATACAATTGAGAAATCGGACTTACATAGTTGATAAGTATGGATCCTTGGATTTAATTTCTCATTGGTCCAAATGAGTGACAAAAAAATTTTATAGAAAAGTTATCAAATACAATTGAGAAATCGGACTTACATAGTCTATAAGTATGGATCCTTGGCTTTAATTTCCCATTGGTCCAAATGAGTGACAAACATAAATGTGCCCACAAATAGCCAAATTCCCGTAGAGCTGAAAAAGATTTACACAATTTTAATACTTAAAATTTTATAGAAAAATTCTCAAATACAATTGAGAAATCGGACTTACATAGTCTATAAGTATGGATCCTTGGATTTAATTTCCCATTGATCCAAATGAGTGACAAACAAATTTTATAGAAAAATTCTCAAATACAATTGAGAAATCGGACTTACATAGTCTATAAGTATGGATCCTTGGATTTAATTTCCCATTGATCCAAATGAGTGACAAACAAATTTTATAGAAAAATTCTCAAATACAATTGAGAAATCGGACTTACATAGTCTATAAGTATGGATCCTTGGCTTTAATTTCCCATTGGTCCAAATGAGTGACAAACATAAATGTGCCCACAAATAGCCAAATTCCCGTAGAGCTGAAAAAGATTTACACAATTTTAATACTTAAAATTTTATAGAAAAATTATCAAATACAATTGAGAAATCGGACTTACATAGTCTATAAGTAGGGATCCTTGGCTTTAATTTCCCATTGGTCCAAATGAGTGACAAACAAATTTTATAGACAAATTCTTAAATACAATTAAGAAATCGGACTTACATAGTCTATAAGTATGGATCCTTGGCTTTAATTTCCCATTGGTCCAAATGAGTGACAAACATAAATGTGCCCACAAATAGCCAAATTCCCGTAGAGCTGAAAAAGATTTACACAATTTTAATACTTAAAATTTTATAGAAAAATTCTCAAATACAATTGAGAAATCGGACTTACATAGTCTATAAGTATGGATCCTTGGATTTAATTTCCCATTGATCCAAATGAGTGACAAACAAATTTTATAGAAAAATTCTCAAATACAATTGAGAAATCGGACTTACATAGTCTATAAGTATGGATCCTTGGCTTTAATTTCCCATTGGTCCAAATGAGTGACAAACATAAATATGCCCACAAATAGCCAAATTCCCGTAGAGCTGAAAAAGATTTACACAATTTTAATACTTAAAATTTTATAGAAAAATTCTCAAATACAATTGAGAAATCGGACTTACATAGTCGATAAGTATGGATCCTTGGATTTAATTTCTCATTGGTCCAAATGAGTGACAAAAAAATTTTATTTAAAAGTTATCAAATACAATTGAGAAATCGGACTTACATAGTCTATAAGTATGGATCCTTGGCTTTAATTTCCCATTGGTCCAAATGAGTGACAAACAAATTTTATAGAAAAATTCTCAAAAACAATTGAGAAATCGGACTTACATAGTCTGTAAGTAGGGATTCTTGGCTTTAATTTCCCATTGGTCCAAATGAGTGACAAACAAATTTTATAGAAAAATTCTCAAAAACAATTGTGAAATCGGACTTACATAGTCGATAAGTATGGATTCTTGGCTTTAATTTCCCATTGGTCCAAATGAGTGACAAACAAATTTTATAGAAAAATTCTCAAAAACAATTGAGAAATCGGACTTACATAGTCTGTAAGTAGGGATTCTTGGCTTTAATTTCCCATTGGTCCAAATGAGTGACAAACAAATTTTATAGAAAAATTCTCAAAAACAATTGAGAAATCGGACTTACATAGTCTATAAGTATGGATTCTTGGCTTTAATTTCTCATTGGTCCAAATGAGTGACAAACAAATTTTATAGAAAAATTCACAAATCCAATTGAGAAATCGGACTAACATAGTCTATAAGTAGGGATCCTTGGCTTTAATTTCCCATTGGTCCAAATGAGTGACAAACAAATTTTATAGAAAAATTCTCAAATACAATTGAGAAATCGGACTTACATAGTCTATAAGTATGGATTCTTGGCTTTAATTTCCCATTAGTCCAAATGAGTGACAAACAAATTTTATAGAAAAATTCTCAAATCCAATTGAGAAATCGGACTTACATAGTCTATAAGTAGGGATCCTTGGCTTTAATTTCCCATTGGTCCAAATGAGTGACAAACAAATTTTATAGAAAAATTCACAAATCCAATTGAGAAATCGGACTTACATAGTCTATAAGTAGGGATCCTTGGCTTTAATTTCCCATTGGTCCAAATGAGTGACAAACAAATTTTATAGAAAAATTCACAAATCCAATTGAGAAATTGGACTTACATAGTCTATAAGTAGGGATCCTTGGCTTTAATTTCCCATTGGTCCAAATGAGTGACAAACAAATTTTATAGAAAAATTCACAAATCCAATTGAGAAATCGGACTTACATAGTCTATAAGTAGGGATCCTTGGCTTTAATTTCCCATTGGTCCAAATGAGTGACAAACAAATTTTATAGAAAAATTCACAAATCCAATTGAGAAATCGGACTTACATAGTCTATAAGTATGGATCCTTGGCTTTAATTTCCCATTGGTCCAAATGAGTGACAAACAAATTTTATAGAAAAATTCACAAATCCAATTGAGAAATCGGACTTACATAGTCGATAAGTATGGATCCTTGGATTTAATTTCTCATTGGTCCAAATGAGTGTCAAAAAAATTTTATAGAAAAATTCTCAAATACAATTGAGAAATCGGACTTACATAGTCTATAAGTATGGATCCTTGGCTTTAATTTCCCATTGGTCCAAATGAGTGACAAACATAAATGTGCCCACAAATAGCCAAATTCCCGTAGAGCTGAAAAAGATTTACACAATTTTAATACTTAAAATTTTATAGAAAAATTATCAAATACAATTGAGAAATCGGACTTACATAGTCTATAAGTAGGGATCCTTGGCTTTAATTTCCCATTGGTCCAAATGAGTGACAAATACAATTAAATACAATTAAGAAATCGGACTTACATAGTCTATAAGTATGGATCCTTGGCTTTAATTTCCCATTGGTCCAAATGAGTGACAAACATAAATGTGCCCAAAAATAGCCAAATTCCCGTAGAGCTGAAAAAGATTTACACAATTTTAATACTTAAAATTTTATAGAAAAATTCTCAAATACAATTGAGAAATCGGACTTACATAGTCTATAAGTATGGATCCTTGGATTTAATTTCCCATTGATCCAAATGAGTGACAAACAAATTTTATAGAAAAATTCTCAAATACAATTGAGAAATCGGACTTACATAGTCTATAAGTATGGATCCTTGGATTTAATTTCCCATTGATCCAAATGAGTGACAAACAAATTTTATAGAAAAATTCTCAAATACAATTGAGAAATCGGACTTACATAGTCTATAAGTAGGGATCCTTGGCTTTAATTTCCCATTGGTCCAAATGAGTGACAAACATAAATATGCCCACAAATAGCCAAATTCCCGTAGAGCTGAAAAAGATTTACACAATTTTAATACTTAAAATTTTATAGAAAAATTATCAAATACAATTGAGAAATCGGACTTACATAGTCTATAAGTAGGGATCCTTGGCTTTAATTTCCCATTGGTCCAAATGAGTGACAAACAAATTTTATAGAAAAATTCACAAATCCAATTGAGAAATCGGACTTACATAGTCTATAAGTATGGATCCTTGGCTTTAATTTCCCATTGGTCCAAATGAGTGACAAACATAAATATGCCCACAAATAGCCAAATTCCCGTAGAGCTGAAAAAGATTTACACAATTTTAATACTTAAAATTTTATAGAAAAATTCTCATATACAATTGAGAAATCGGACTTACATAGTCTATAAGTATGGATCCTTGGATTTAATTTCCCATTGGTCCAAATGAGTGACAAACATAAATATGTCCACAAATAGCCAAATTCCCGTAGAGCTGAAAAAGATTTACACAATTTTAATACTTAAAATTTTATAGAAAAATTATCAAATACAATTGAGAAATCGGACTTACATAGTCTATAAGTAGGGATCCTTGGCTTTAATTTCCCATTGGTCCAAATGAGTGACAAACAAATTTTATAGAAAAATTCACAAATCCAATTGAGAAATCGGACTTACATAGTCTATAGGTATGGATCCTTGGCTTTAATTTCCCATTGGTCCAAATGAGTGACAAACATAAATATGCCCACAAATAGCCAAATTCCCGTAGAGCTGAAAAAGATTTACACAATTTTAATACTTAAAATTTTATAGAAAAATTCTCAAATACAATTGAGAAATCGGACTTACATAGTCTATAAGTATGGATCCTTGGCTTTAATTTCCCATTGGTCCAAATGAGTGACAAACATAAATATGCCCACAAATAGCCAAATTCCCGTAGAGCTGAAAAAGATTTACACAATTTTAATACTTAAAATTTTATAGAAAAATTCTCAAATACAATTGAGAAATCGGACTTACATAGTCTATAAGTATGGATCCTTGGCTTTAATTTCCCATTGGTCCAAATGAGTGACAAACATAAATATGCCCACAAATAGCCAAATTCCCGTAGAGCTGAAAAAGATTTACACAATTTTAATACTTAAAATTTTATAGAAAAATTCTCAAATACAATTGAGAAATCGGACTTACATAGTCTATAAGTAGGGATCCTTGGCTTTAATTTCCCATTGGTCCAAATGAGTGACAAACAAATTTTATAGAAAAATTCACAAATCCAATTGAGAAATCGGACTTACATAGTCTATAAGTATGGATCCTTGGCTTTAATTTCCTATTGGTCCAAATGAGAGACAAACTTAAATGTGCCCACAAATTGCCAAATTCTCGTAGAGCTGAAAAAAATTTACACAATTTTAATACTTAAAATTTTATAGAAAAATTCACAAATACAATTGAGAAATCGGACTTACATAGTCTATAAGTAGGGATCCTTGGCTTTAATTTCCCATTGGTCCAAATGAGTGACAAACAAATTTTATAGAAAAATTCTCAAATACAATTGAGAAATCGGACTTACATAGTCTATAAGTATGGATTCTTGGCTTTAATTTCCCATTAGTCCAAATGAGTGACAAACAAATTTTATAGAAAAATTCTCAAAAACAATTGAGAAATCGGACTTACATAGTCTATAAGTAGGGATCCTTGGCTTTAATTTTCCATTGGTCCAAATGAGTGACAAACAAATTTTATAGAAAAATTCACAAATCCAATTGAGAAATCGGACTTACATAGCCTATAAGTAGGGATCCTTGGCCTTAATTTCCCATTGGTCCAAATGAGTGACAAACAAATTTTATAGAAAAATTCACAAATCCAATTGAGAAATCGGACTTACATAGTCTATAAGTAGGGATCCTTGGCTTTAATTTCCCATTGGTCCAAATGAGTGACAAACAAATTTTATAGAAAAATTCACAAATACAATTGAGAAATCGGACTTACATAGTCTATAAGTATGGATCCTTGGATTTAATTTCCCATTGGTCCAAATGAGTGACAAACATAAATATGCCCACAAATAGCCAAATTCCCGTAGAGCTGAAAAAGATTTACACAATTTTAATACTTAAAATTTTATAGAAAAATTCTCAAATACAATTGAGAAATCGGACTTACATAGTCTATAAGTATGGATCCTTGGATTTAATTTCCCATTGATCCAAATGAGTGACAAACAAATTTTATAGAAAAATTCTCAAATACAATTGAGAAATCGGACTTACATAGTCTATAAGTAGGGATCCTTGGCTTTAATTTCCCATTGGTCCAAATGAGTGACAAATACAATTAAATACAATTAAGAAATCGGACTTACATAGTCTATAAGTAGGGATCCTTGGCTTTAATTTCCCATTGGTCCAAATGAGTGACAAATACAATTAAATACAATTAAGAAATCGGACTTACATAGTCTATAAGTATGGATCCTTGGCTTTAATTTCCCATTGGTCCAAATGAGAGACAAACTTAAATGTGCCCACAAATTGCCAAATTCTCGTAGAGCTGAAAAAAATTTACACAATTTTAATACTTAAAATTTTATAGAAAAATTCTCAAATACAATTGTGAAATCGGACTTACATAGTCGATAAGTATGGATTCTTGGCTTTAATTTCCCATTGGTCCAAATGAGTGACAAACAAATTTTATAGAAAAATTCTCAAAAACAATTGAGAAATCGGACTTACATAGTCTGTAAGTAGGGATTCTTGGCTTTAATTTCCCATTGGTCCAAATGAGTGACAAACAAATTTTATAGAAAAATTCTCAAATCCAATTGAGAAATCGGACTTACATAGTCTATAAGTAGGGATCCTTGGCTTTAATTTCCCATTGGTCCAAATGAGTGACAAACAAATTTTATAGAAAAATTCACAAATCCAATTGAGAAATCGGACTTACATAGTCTATAAGTATGGATCCTTGGCTTTAATTTCCCATTGGTCCAAATGAGTGACAAACAAATTTTATAGAAAAATTCACAAATCCAATTGAGAAATCGGACTTACATAGTCGATAAGTAGGGATCCTTGGCTTTAATTTCCCATTGGTCCAAATGAGTGACAAATACAATTAAATACAATTAAGAAATCGGACTTACATAGTCTATAAGTATGGATCCTTGGCTTTAATTTCCCATTGGTCCAAATGAGTGACAAATACAATTAAATACAATTAAGAAATCGGACTTACATAGTCTATAAGTATGGATCCTTGGCTTTAATTTCCCATTGGTCCAAATGAGTGACAAACAAATTTTATAGAAAAATTCTCAAAAACAATTGAGAAATCGGACTTACATAGTCTGTAAGTAGGGATTCTTGGCTTTAATTTCCCATTGGTCCAAATGAGTGACAAACAAATTTTATAGAAAAATTCTCAAATCCAATTGAGAAATCGGACTTACATAGTCTATAAGTAGGGATCCTTGGCTTTAATTTCCCATTGGTCCAAATGAGTGACAAACAAATTTTATAGAAAAATTCACAAATCCAATTGAGAAATCGGACTTACATAGTCTATAAGTATGGATCCTTGGCTTTAATTTCCCATTGGTCCAAATGAGTGACAAACAAATTTTATAGAAAAATTCACAAATCCAATTGAGAAATCGGACTTACATAGTCGATAAGTAGGGATCCTTGGCTTTAATTTCCCATTGGTCCAAATGAGTGACAAATACAATTAAATACAATTAAGAAATCGGCTTACATAGTCTATAAGTAGGGATCCTTGGCTTTAATTTCCCATTGGTCCAAATGAGTGACAAATACAATTAAATACAATTAAGAAATCGGACTTACATAGTCTATAAGTATGGATTCTTGGCTTTAATTTCCCATTGGTCCAAATGAGTGACAAACAAATTTTATAGAAAAATTCTCAAAAACAATTGAGAAATCGGACTTACATAGTCTGTAAGTAGGGATTCTTGGCTTTAATTTCCCATTGGTCCAAATGAGTGACAAACAAATTTTATAGAAAAATTCTCAAAAACAATTGAGAAATCGGACTTACATAGTCTGTAAGTAGGGATTCTTGGCTTTAATTTCCCATTGGTCCAAATGAGTGACAAACAAATTTTATAGAAAAATTCTCAAATCCAATTGAGAAATCGGACTTACATAGTCGATAAGTATGGATTCTTGGCTTTAATTTCCCATTGGTCCAAATGAGTGACAAACAAATTTTATAGAAAAATTCTCAAAAACAATTGAGAAATCGGACTTACATAGTCTGTAAGTAGGGATTCTTGGCTTTAATTTCCCATTGGTCCAAATGAGTGACAAACAAATTTTATAGAAAAATTCTCAAATCCAATTGAGAAATCGGACTTACATAGTCGATAAGTATGGATTCTTGGCTTTAATTTCCCATTGGTCCAAATGAGTGACAAACAAATTTTATAGAAAAATTCTCAAAAACAATTGAGAAATCGGACTTACATAGTCTGTAAGTAGGGATTCTTGGCTTTAATTTCCCATTGGTCCAAATGAGTGACAAACAAATTTTATAGAAAAATTCTCAAATCCAATTGAGAAATCGGACTTACATAGTCTATAAGTAGGGATCCTTGGCTTTAATTTCCCATTGGTCCAAATGAGTGACAAACAAATTTTATAGAAAAATTCACAAATCCAATTGAGAAATCGGACTTACATAGTCTATAAGTAGGGATCCTTGGCTTTAATTTCCCATTGGTCCAAATGAGTGACAAACAAATTTTATAGAAAAATTCACAAATCCAATTGAGAAATCGGACTTACATAGTCGATAAGTAGGGATCCTTGGCTTTAATTTCCCATTGGTCCAAATGAGTGACAAACATAAATGTGCCCACAAATAGCCAAATTCCCGTAGAGCTGAAAAAGATTTACACAATTTTAATACTTAAAATTTTATAGAAAAATTCTCAAATACAATTGAGAAATCGGACTTACATAGTTGATAAGTATGGATCCTTGGATTTAATTTCTCATTGGTCCAAATGAGTGACAAACAAATTTTATAGAAAAATTCACAAATCCAATTGAGAAATCGGACTTACATAGTCTATAAGTAGGGATCCTTGGCTTTAATTTCCCATTGGTCCAAATGAGTGACAAACAAATTTTATAGAAAAATTCACAAATCCAATTGAGAAATCGGACTTACATAGTCTATAAGTAGGGATCCTTGGCTTTAATTTCCCATTGGTCCAAATGAGTGACAAACAAATTTTATAGAAAAATTCTCAAATACAATTGAGAAATCGGACTTACATAGTCTATAAGTATGGATCCGTGGCTTTAATTTCCCATTGGTCCAAATGAGTGACAAACATAAATGTGCCCACAAATAGCCAAATTCCCGTAGAGCTGAAAAAGATTTACGCAATTTTAATACTTAAAATTTTATAGAAAAATTCTCAAATACAATTGAGAAATCGGACTTACATAGTTGATAAGTATGGATCCTTGGATTTAATTTCTCATTGGTCCAAATGAGTGACAAAAAAATTTTATAGAAAAATTCACAAATCCAATTGAGAAATCGGACTTACATAGTCTATAAGTAGGGATCCTTGGCTTTAATTTCCCATTGGTCCAAATGAGTGACAAACAAATTTTATAGAAAAATTCTCAAATACAATTGAGAAATCAGACTTACATAGTCTATAAGTATGGATCCTTGGCTTTAATTTCCCATTGGTCCAAATGAGTGACAAACATAAATGTGCCCACAAATAGCCAAATTCCCGTAGAGCTGAAAAAGATTTACACAATTTTAATACTTAAAATTTTATAGAAAAATTCTCAAATACAATTGAGAAATCGGACTTACATAGTTGATAAGTATGGATCCTTGGATTTAATTTCCCATTGGTCCAAATGAGTGACAAACAAATTTTATAGAAAAATTCACAAATCCAATTGAGAAATCGGACTAACATAGTCTATAAGTAGGGATCCTTGGCTTTAATTTCCCATTGGTCCAAATGAGTGACAAACAAATTTTATAGAAAAATTCTCAAATACAATTGAGAAATCGGACTTACATAGTCTATAAGTATGGATCCTTGGCTTTAATTTCCCATTGGTCCAAATGAGTGACAAACAAATTTTATAGAAAAATTCACAAATCCAATTGAGAAATCGGACTTACATAGTCTATAAGTAGGGATCCTTGGCTTTAATTTCCCATTGGTCCAAATGAGTGACAAACAAATTTTATAGAAAAATTCACAAATACAATTGAGAAATCGGACTTACATAGTCTATAAGTATGGATCCTTGGCTTTAATTTCCCATTGGTCCAAATGAGAGACAAACTTAAATGTGCCCACAAATTGCCAAATTCTCGTAGAGCTGAAAAAAATTTACACAATTTTAATACTTAAAATTTTATAGAAAAATTCTCAAATACAATTGAGAAATCGGACTTACATAGTTGATAAGTATGGATCCTTGGATTTAATTACTCATTGGTCCAAATGAGTGACAAACAAATTTTATAGAAAAATTCACAAATCCAATTGAGAAATCGGACTTACATAGTCTATAAGTAGGGATCCTTGGCTTTAATTTCCCATTGGTCCAAATGAGTGACAAACAAATTTTATAGAAAAATTCTCAAATACAATTGAGAAATCGGACTTACATAGTCTATAAGTATGGATTCTTGGCTTTAATTTCCCATTAGTCCAAATGAGTGACAAACAAATTTTATAGAAAAATTCTCAAATCCAATTGAGAAATCGGACTTACATAGTCTATAAGTAGGGATCCTTGGCTTTAATTTCCCATTGGTCCAAATGAGTGACAAACAAATTTTATAGAAAAATTCACAAATACAATTGAGAAATCGGACTTACATAGTCTATAAGTATGGATCCTTGGCTTTAATTTCCCATTGGTCCAAATGAGTGACAAACAAATTTTATAGAAAAATTCTCAAATACAATTGAGAAATCGGACTTACATAGTCTATAAGTATGGATTCTTGGCTTTAATTTCCCATTAGTCCAAATGAGTGACAAACAAATTTTATAGAAAAATTCTCAAATCCAATTGAGAAATCGGACTTACATAGTCTATAAGTAGGGATCCTTGGCTTTAATTTCCCATTGGTCCAAATGAGTGACAAACAAATTTTATAGAAAAATTCACAAATCCAATTGAGAAATCGGACTTACATAGTCTATAAGTATGGATCCTTGGCTTTAATTTCCCATTGGTCCAAATGAGTGACAAACAAATTTTATAGAAAAATTCACAAATCCAATTGAGAAATCGGACTTACATAGTCTATAAGTATGGATCCTTGGCTTTAATTTCCCATTGGTCCAAATGAGTGACAAACATAAATGTGCCCACAAATAGCCAAATTCCCGTAGAGCTGAAAAAGATTTACACAATTTTAATACTTAAAATTTTATAGAAAAATTCTCAAATACAATTGAGAAATCGGACTTACATAGTTGATAAGTATGGATCCTTGGATTTAATTTCTCATTGGTCCAAATGAGTGACAAACAAATTTTATAGAAAAATTCACAAATCCAATTGAGAAATCGGACTTACATAGTCTATAAGTAGGGATCCTTGGCTTTAATTTCCCATTGGTCCAAATGAGTGACAAACAAATTTTATAGAAAAATTCTCAAATACAATTGAGAAATCGGACTTACATAGTCTATAAGTATGGATTCTTGGCTTTAATTTCCCATTAGTCCAAATGAGTGACAAACAAATTTTATAGAAAAATTCTCAAATCCAATTGAGAAATCGGACTTACATAGTCTATAAGTAGGGATCCTTGGCTTTAATTTCCCATTGGTCCAAATGAGTGACAAACAAATTTTATAGAAAAGTTATCAAATACAATTGAGAAATCGGACTTACATAGTCTATAAGTATGGATCCTTGGCTGTAATTTCCCATTGGTCCAAATGAGAGACAAACATAAATGTGCCCACAAATTGCCAAATTCCCGTAGAGCTGAAAAAGATTTACACAATTTTAATACTTAAAATTTTATAGAAAAATTCTCAAATACAATTGAGAAATCGGACTTACATAGTTGATAAGTATGGATCCTTGGATTTAATTTCTCATTGGTCCAAATGAGTGACAAAAAAATTTTATAGAAAAGTTATCAAATACAATTGAGAAATCGGACTTACATAGTCTATAAGTATGGATTCTTGGCTTTAATTTCCCATTGGTCCAAATGAGTGACAAACATAAATATGCCCACAAATAGCCAAATTCCCGTAGAGCTGAAAAAGATTTACACAATTTTAATACTTAAAATTTTATAGAAAAATTCTCAAATACAATTGAGAAATCGGACTTACATAGTTGATAAGTATGGATCCTTGGATTTAATTTCTCATTGGTCCAAATGAGTGACAAAAAAATTTTATAGAAAAGTTATCAAATACAATTGAGAAATCGGACTTACATAGTCTATAAGTATGGATTCTTGGCTTTAATTTCCCATTGGTCCAAATGAGTGACAAACATAAATATGCCCACAAATAGCCAAATTCCCGTAGAGCTGAAAAAGATTTACACAATTTTAATACTTAAAATTTTATAGAAAAATTCTCAAATACAATTGAGAAATCGGACTTACATAGTTGATAAGTATGGATCCTTGGATTTAATTTCCCATTGATCCAAATGAGTGACAAACAAATTTTATAGAAAAATTCTCAAATACAATTGAGAAAACGGACTTACATAGTCTATAAGTATGGATCCTTGGCTTTAATTTCCCATTGGTCCAAATGAGTGACAAACATAAATGTGCCCACAAATAGCCAAATTCCCGTAGAGCTGAAAAAGATTTACACAATTTTAATACTTAAAATTTTATAGAAAAATTATCAAATACAATTGAGAAATCGGACTTACATAGTCTATAAGTAGGGATCCTTGGCTTTAATTTCCCATTGGTCCAAATGAGTGACAAACAAATTTTATAGAAAAATTCACAAATCCAATTGAGAAATCGGACTTACATAGTCTATAAGTAGGGATCCTTGGCTTTAATTTCCCATTGGTCCAAATGAGTGACAAACAAATTTTATAGAAAAATTCACAAATACAATTGAGAAATCGGACTTACATAGTCTATAAGTATGGATCCTTGGCTTTAATTTCCCATTGGTCCAAATGAGAGACAAACTTAAATGTGCCCACAAATTGCCAAATTCTCGTAGAGCTGAAAAAAATTTACACAATTTTAATACTTAAAATTTTATAGAAAAATTCACAAATACAATTGAGAAATCGGACTTACATAGTCTATAAGTAGGGATCCTTGGCTTTAATTTCCCATTGGTCCAAATGAGTGACAAACAAATTTTATAGAAAAATTCTCAAATACAATTGAGAAATCGGACTTACATAGTCTATAAGTATGGATTCTTGGCTTTAATTTCCCATTAGTCCAAATGAGTGACAAACAAATTTTATAGAAAAATTCTCAAATCCAATTGAGAAATCGGACTTACATAGTCTATAAGTAGGGATCCTTGGCTTTAATTTCCCATTGGTCCAAATGAGTGACAAACAAATTTTATAGAAAAATTCACAAATCCAATTGAGAAATCGGACTTACATAGTCTATAAGTAGGGATCCTTGGCTTTAATTTCCCATTGGTCCAAATGAGTGACAAACAAATTTTATAGAAAAATTCACAAATCCAATTGAGAAATCGGACTTACATAGTCTATAAGTAGGGATCCTTGGCTTTAATTTCCCATTGGTCCAAATGAGTGACAAACAAATTTTATAGAAAAATTCTCAAATACAATTGAGAAATCGGACTTACATAGTCTATAAGTATGGATTCTTGGCTTTAATTTCCCATTAGTCCAAATGAGTGACAAACAAATTTTATAGAAAAATTCTCAAATCCAATTGAGAAATCGGACTTACATAGTCTATAAGTAGGGATCCTTGGCTTTAATTTCCCATTGGTCCAAATGAGTGACAAACAAATTTTATAGAAAAATTCACAAATCCAATTGAGAAATCGGACTTACATAGTCTATAAGTATGGATCCTTGGCTTTAATTTCCCATTGGTCCAAATGAGTGACAAACAAATTTTATAGAAAAATTCACAAATCCAATTGAGAAATCGGACTTACATAGTCTATAAGTATGGATCCTTGGCTTTAATTTCCCATTGGTCCAAATGAGTGACAAACATAAATGTGCCCACAAATATCCAAATTCCCGTAGAGCTGAAAAAGATTTACACAATTTTAATACTTAAAATTTTATAGAAAAATTCTCAAATACAATTGAGAAATCGGACTTACATAGTTGATAAGTATGGATCCTTGGATTTAATTTCTCATTGGTCCAAATGAGTGACAAACAAATTTTATAGAAAAATTCACAAATCCAATTGAGAAATCGGACTTACATAGTCTATAAGTAGGGATCCTTGGCTTTAATTTCCCATTGGTCCAAATGAGTGACAAACAAATTTTATAGAAAAATTCACAAATCCAATTGAGAAATCGGACTTACATAGTCTATAAGTAGGGATCCTTGGCTTTAATTTCCCATTGGTCCAAATGAGTGACAAACAAATTTTATAGAAAAATTCTCAAATACAATTGAGAAATCGGACTTACATAGTCTATAAGTATGGATCCTTGGCTTTAATTTCCCATTGGTCCAAATGAGTGACAAACATAAATGTGCCCACAAATAGCCAAATTCCCGTAGAGCTGAAAAAGATTTACACAATTTTAATACTTAAAATTTTATAGAAAAATTCTCAAATACAATTGAGAAATCGGACTTACATAGTTGATAAGTATGGATCCTTGGATTTAATTTCTCATTGGTCCAAATGAGTGACAAAAAAATTTTATAGAAAAATTCACAAATCCAATTGAGAAATCGGACTTACATAGTCTATAAGTAGGGATCCTTGGCTTTAATTTCCCATTGGTCCAAATGAGTGACAAACAAATTTTATAGAAAAATTCTCAAATACAATTGAGAAATCGGACTTACATAGTCTATAAGTATGGATCCTTGGCTTTAATTTCCCATTGGTCCAAATGAGTGACAAACATAAATGTGCCCACAAATAGCCAAATTCCCGTAGAGCTGAAAAAGATTTACACAATTTTAATACTTAAAATTTTATAGAAAAATTCTCAAATACAATTGAGAAATCGGACTTACATAGTTGATAAGTATGGATCCTTGGATTTAATTTCCCATTGGTCCAAATGAGTGACAAACAAATTTTATAGAAAAATTCACAAATCCAATTGAGAAATCGGACTTACATAGTCTATAAGTAGGGATCCTTGGCTTTAATTTCCCATTGGTCCAAATGAGTGACAAACAAATTTTATAGAAAAATTCTCAAATACAATTGAGAAATCGGACTTACATAGTCTATAAGTATGGATCCTTGGCTTTAATTTCCCATTGGTCCAAATGAGTGACAAACATAAATGTGCCCACAAATAGCCAAATTCCCGTAGAGCTGAAAAAGATTTACACAATTTTAATACTTAAAATTTTATAGAAAAATTCTCAAATACAATTGAGAAATCGGACTTACATAGTTGATAAGTATGGATCCTTGGATTTAATTTCTCATTGGTCCAAATGAGTGACAAACAAATTTTATAGAAAAATTCACAAATCCAATTGAGAAATCGGACTTACATAGTCTATAAGTATGGATCCTTGGCTTTAATTTCCCATTGGTCCAAATGAGTGACAAACATAAATGTGCCCACAAATAGCCAAATTCCCGTAGAGCTGAAAAAGATTTACACAATTTTAATACTTAAAATTTTATAGAAAAATTCTCAAATACAATTGAGAAATCGGACTTACATAGTTGATAAGTATGGATCCTTGGATTTAATTTCTCATTGGTCCAAATGAGTGACAAACAAATTTTATAGAAAAATTCACAAATCCAATTGAGAAATCGGACTTACATAGTCTATAAGTATGGATCCTTGGCTTTAATTTCCCATTGGTCCAAATGAGTGACAAACATAAATGTGCCCACAAATAGCCAAATTCCCGTAGAGCTGAAAAAGATTTACACAATTTTAATACTTAAAATTTTATAGAAAAATTCTCAAATACAATTGAGAAATCGGACTTACATAGTTGATAAGTATGGATCCTTGGATTTAATTTCTCATTGGTCCAAATGAGTGACAAACAAATTTTATAGAAAAATTCACAAATCCAATTGAGAAATCGGACTTACATAGTCTATAAGTAGGGATCCTTGGCTTTAATTTCCCATTGGTCCAAATGAGTGACAAACAAATTTTATAGAAAAATTCTCAAATACAATTGAGAAATCGGACTTACATAGTCTATAAGTATGGATTCTTGGCTTTAATTTCCCATTAGTCCAAATGAGTGACAAACAAATTTTATAGAAAAATTCTCAAATCCAATTGAGAAATCGGACTTACATAGTCTATAAGTAGGGATCCTTGGCTTTAATTTCCCATTGGTCCAAATGAGTGACAAACAAATTTTATAGAAAAATTCACAAATCAATTGAGAAATCGGACTTACATAGTCTATAAGTAGGGATCCTTGGCTTTAATTTCCCATTGGTCCAAATGAGTGACAAACAAATTTTATAGAAAAATTCACAAATACAATTGAGAAATCGGACTTACATAGTCTATAAGTATGGATCCTTGGCTTTAATTTCCCATTGGTCCAAATGAGTGACAAACATAAATGTGCCCACAAATAGCCAAATTCCCGTAGAGCTGAAAAAGATTTACACAATTTTAATACTTAAAATTTTATAGAAAAATTCTCAAATACAATTGAGAAATCGGACTTACATAGTTGATAAGTATGGATCCTTGGATTTAATTTCCCATTGGTCCAAATGAGTGACAAACAAATTTTATAGAAAAATTCACAAATCCAATTGAGAAATCGGACTTACATAGTCTATAAGTAGGGATCCTTGGCTTTAATTTCCCATTGGTCCAAATGAGTGACAAACAAATTTTATAGAAAAATTCACAAATACAATTGAGAAATCGGACTTACATAGTCTATAAGTATGGATCCTTGGCTTTAATTTCCCATTGGTCCAAATGAGTGACAAACATAAATGTGCCCACAAATAGCCAAATTCCCGTAGAGCTGAAAAAGATTTACACAATTTTAATACTTAAAATTTTATAGAAAAATTCTCAAATACAATTGAGAAATCGGACTTACATAGTTGATAAGTATGGATCCTTGGATTTAATTTCCCATTGGTCCAAATGAGTGACAAACAAATTTTATAGAAAAATTCACAAATCCAATTGAGAAATCGGACTTACATAGTCTATAAGTAGGGATCCTTGGCTTTAATTTCCCATTGGTCCAAATGAGTGACAAACAAATTTTATAGAAAAATTCACAAATACAATTGAGAAATCGGACTTACATAGTCTATAAGTATGGATCCTTGGCTTTAATTTCCCATTGGTCCAAATGAGTGACAGACATAAATGTGCCCACAAATAGCCAAATTCCCGTAGAGCTGAAAAAGATTTACACAATTTTAATACTTAAAATTTTATAGAAAAATTCTCAAATACAATTGAGAAATCGGACTTACATAGTTGATAAGTATGGATCCTTGGATTTAATTTCCCATTGGTCCAAATGAGTGACAAACAAATTTTATAGAAAAATTCACAAATCCAATTGAGAAATCGGACTTACATAGTCTATAAGTAGGGATCCTTGGCTTTAATTTCCCATTGGTTCAAATGAGTGACAAACAAATTTTATAGAAAAATTCTCAAATACAATTGAGAAATCGGACTTACATAGTCTATAAGTATGGATCCTTGGCTTTAATTTCCCATTGGTCCAAATGAGTGACAAACATAAATGTGCCCACAAATAGCCAAATTCCCGTAGAGCTGAAAAAGATTTACACAATTTTAATACTTAAAATTTTATAGAAAAATTCTCAAATACAATTGAGAAATCGGACTTACATAGTTGATAAGTATGGATCCTTGGATTTAATTTCTCATTGGTCCAAATGAGTGACAAACAAATTTTATAGAAAAATTCACAAATCCAATTGAGAAATCGGACTTACATAGTCTATAAGTAGGGATCCTTGGCTTTAATTTCCCATTGGTCCAAATGAGTGACAAACAAATTTTATAGAAAAATTCTCAAATACAATTGAGAAATCGGACTTACATAGTCTATAAGTATGGATTCTTGGCTTTAATTTCCCATTAGTCCAAATGAGTGACAAACAAATTTTATAGAAAAATTCTCAAATCCAATTGAGAAATCGGACTTACATAGTCTATAAGTAGGGATCCTTGGCTTTAATTTCCCATTGGTCCAAATGAGTGACAAACAAATTTTATAGAAAAATTCACAAATCAATTGAGAAATCGGACTTACATAGTCTATAAGTAGGGATCCTTGGCTTTAATTTCCCATTGGTCCAAATGAGTGACAAACAAATTTTATAGAAAAATTCACAAATACAATTGAGAAATCGGACTTACATAGTCTATAAGTATGGATCCTTGGCTTTAATTTCCCATTGGTCCAAATGAGTGACAAACATAAATGTGCCCACAAATAGCCAAATTCCCGTAGAGCTGAAAAAGATTTACACAATTTTAATACTTAAAATTTTATAGAAAAATTCTCAAATACAATTGAGAAATCGGACTTACATAGTTGATAAGTATGGATCCATGGATTTAATTTCTCATTGGTCCAAATGAGTGACAAAAAAATTTTATAGAAAAGTTATCAAATACAATTGAGAAATCGGACTTACATAGTCTATAAGTATGGATCCTTGGCTTTAATTTCCCATTGGTCCAAATGAGTGACAAACATAAATGTGCCCACAAATAGCCAAATTCCCGTAGAGCTGAAAAAGATTTACACAATTTTAATACTTAAAATTTTATAGAAAAATTCTCAAATACAATTGAGAAATCGGACTTACATAGTTGATAAGTATGGATCCTTGGATTTAATTTCCCATTGGTCCAAATGAGTGACAAACAAATTTTATAGAAAAATTCACAAATCCAATTGAGAAATCGGACTTACATAGTCTATAAGTAGGGATCCTTGGCTTTAATTTCCCATTGGTCCAAATGAGTGACAAACAAATTTTATAGAAAAATTCACAAATACAATTGAGAAATCGGACTTACATAGTCTATAAGTATGGATCCTTGGCTTTAATTTCCCATTGGTCCAAATGAGTGACAAACATAAATGTGCCCACAAATAGCCAAATTCCCGTAGAGCTGAAAAAGATTTACACAATTTTAATACTTAAAATTTTATAGAAAAATTCTCAAATACAATTGAGAAATCGGACTTACATAGTTGATAAGTATGGATCCTTGGATTTAATTTCCCATTGGTCCAAATGAGTGACAAACAAATTTTATAGAAAAATTCACAAATCCAATTGAGAAATCGGACTTACATAGTTGATAAGTATGGATCCTTGGCTTTAATTTCCCATTGGTCCAAATGAGTGACAAACAAATTTTATAGAAAAATTCTCAAATACAATTGAGAAATCGGACTTACATAGTCTATAAGTATGGATTCTTGGCTTTAATTTCCCATTAGTCCAAATGAGTGACAAACAAATTTTATAGAAAAATTCTCAAATCCAATTGAGAAATCGGACTTACATAGTCTATAAGTAGGGATCCTTGGCTTTAATTTCCCATTGGTCCAAATGAGTGACAAACAAATTTTATAGAAAAATTCACAAATCAATTGAGAAATCGGACTTACATAGTCTATAAGTAGGGATCCTTGGCTTTAATTTCCCATTGGTCCAAATGAGTGACAAACATAAATGTGCCCACAAATAGCCAAATTCCCGTAGAGCTGAAAAAGATTTACACAATTTTAATACTTAAAATTTTATAGAAAAATTCTCAAATACAATTGAGAAATCGGACTTACATAGTTGATAAGTATGGATCCATGGATTTAATTTCTCATTGGTCCAAATGAGTGACAAAAAAATTTTATAGAAAAGTTATCAAATACAATTGAGAAATCGGACTTACATAGTCTATAAGTATGGATCCTTGGCTTTAATTTCCCATTGGTCCAAATGAGTGACAAACATAAATGTGCCCACAAATAGCCAAATTCCCGTAGAGCTGAAAAAGATTTACACAATTTTAATACTTAAAATTTTATAGAAAAATTCTCAAATACAATTGAGAAATCGGACTTACATAGTTGATAAGTATGGATCCTTGGATTTAATTTCCCATTGGTCCAAATGAGTGACAAACAAATTTTATAGAAAAATTCACAAATCCAATTGAGAAATCGGACTTACATAGTCTATAAGTAGGGATCCTTGGCTTTAATTTCCCATTGGTCCAAATGAGTGACAAACAAATTTTATAGAAAAATTCACAAATACAATTGAGAAATCGGACTTACATAGTCTATAAGTATGGATCCTTGGCTTTAATTTCCCATTGGTCCAAATGAGTGACAAACATAAATGTGCCCACAAATAGCCAAATTCCCGTAGAGCTGAAAAAGATTTACACAATTTTAATACTTAAAATTTTATAGAAAAATTCTCAAATACAATTGAGAAATCGGACTTACATAGTTGATAAGTATGGATCCTTGGATTTAATTTCCCATTGGTCCAAATGAGTGACAAACAAATTTTATAGAAAAATTCACAAATCCAATTGAGAAATCGGACTTACATAGTCTATAAGTAGGGATCCTTGGCTTTAATTTCCCATTGGTCCAAATGAGTGACAAACAAATTTTATAGAAAAATTCACAAATACAATTGAGAAATCGGACTTACATAGTCTATAAGTAGGGATCCTTGGCTTTAATTTCCCATTGGTCCAAATGAGTGACAAACAAATTTTATAGAAAAATTCACAAATACAATTGAGCAATCGGACTTACATAGTCTATAAGTATGGATCCTTGGCTTTAATTTCCCATTGGTCCAAATGAGTGACAGACATAAATGTGCCCACAAATAGCCAAATTCCCGTAGAGCTGAAAAAGATTTACACAATTTTAATACTTAAAATTTTATAGAAAAATTCTCAAATACAATTGAGAAATCGGACTTACATAGTTGATAAGTATGGATCCTTGGATTTAATTTCCCATTGGTCCAAATGAGTGACAAACAAATTTTATAGAAAAATTCACAAATCCAATTGAGAAATCGGACTTACATAGTCTATAAGTAGGGATCCTTGGCTTTAATTTCCCATTGGTTCAAATGAGTGACAAACAAATTTTATAGAAAAATTCTCAAATACAATTGAGAAATCGGACTTACATAGTCTATAAGTATGGATCCTTGGCTTTAATTTCCCATTGGTCCAAATGAGTGACAAACATAAATGTGCCCACAAATAGCCAAATTCCCGTAGAGCTGAAAAAGATTTACACAATTTTAATACTTAAAATTTTATAGAAAAATTCTCAAATACAATTGAGAAATCGGACTTACATAGTTGATAAGTATGGATCCTTGGATTTAATTTCTCATTGGTCCAAATGAGTGACAAACAAATTTTATAGAAAAATTCACAAATCCAATTGAGAAATCGGACTTACATAGTCTATAAGTAGGGATCCTTGGCTTTAATTTCCCATTGGTCCAAATGAGTGACAAACAAATTTTATAGAAAAATTCTCAAATACAATTGAGAAATCGGACTTACATAGTCTATAAGTATGGATTCTTGGCTTTAATTTCCCATTAGTCCAAATGAGTGACAAACAAATTTTATAGAAAAATTCTCAAATCCAATTGAGAAATCGGACTTACATAGTCTATAAGTAGGGATCCTTGGCTTTAATTTCCCATTGGTCCAAATGAGTGACAAACAAATTTTATAGAAAAATTCACAAATCAATTGAGAAATCGGACTTACATAGTCTATAAGTAGGGATCCTTGGCTTTAATTTCCCATTGGTCCAAATGAGTGACAAACATAAATGTGCCCACAAATAGCCAAATTCCCGTAGAGCTGAAAAAGATTTACACAATTTTAATACTTAAAATTTTATAGAAAAATTCTCAAATACAATTGAGAAATCGGACTTACATAGTTGATAAGTATGGATCCTTGGATTTAATTTCCCATTGGTCCAAATGAGTGACAAACAAATTTTATAGAAAAATTCACAAATCCAATTGAGAAATCGGACTTACATAGTCTATAAGTAGGGATCCTTGGCTTTAATTTCCCATTGGTCCAAATGAGTGACAAACAAATTTTATAGAAAAATTCACAAATACAATTGAGAAATCGGACTTACATAGTCTATAAGTATGGATCCTTGGCTTTAATTTCCCATTGGTCCAAATGAGTGACAAACAAATTTTATAGAAAAATTCACAAATCCAATTGAGAAATCGGACTTACATAGTCTATAAGTAGGGATCCTTGGCTTTAATTTCCCATTGGTCCAAATGAGTGACAAACAAATTTTATAGAAAAATTCACAAATCAATTGAGAAATCGGACTTACATAGTCTATAAGTAGGGATCCTTGGCTTTAATTTCCCATTGGTCCAAATGAGTGACAAACATAAATGTGCCCACAAATAGCCAAATTCCCGTAGAGCTGAAAAAGATTTACACAATTTTAATACTTAAAATTTTATAGAAAAATTCTCAAATACAATTGAGAAATCGGACTTACATAGTTGATAAGTATGGATCCTTGGATTTAATTTCCCATTGGTCCAAATGAGTGACAAACAAATTTTATAGAAAAATTCACAAATCCAATTGAGAAATCGGACTTACATAGTCTATAAGTAGGGATCCTTGGCTTTAATTTCCCATTGGTCCATATGAGTGACAAACAAATTTTATAGAAAAATTCTCAAATACAATTGAGAAATCGGACTTACATAGTCTATAAGTATGGATCCTTGGCTTTAATTTCCCATTGGTCCAAATGAGTGACAAACATAAATGTGCCCACAAATAGCCAAATTCCCGTAGAGCTGAAAAAGATTTACACAATTTTAATACTTAAAATTTTATAGAAAAATTCTCAAATACAATTGAGAAATCGGACTTACATAGTTGATAAGTATGGATCCTTGGATTTAATTTCTCATTGGTCCAAATGAGTGACAAACAAATTTTATAGAAAAATTCACAAATCCAATTGAGAAATCGGACTTACATAGTCTATAAGTATGGATCCTTGACTTTAATTTCCCATTGGTCCAAATGAGTGACAAACATAAATGTGCCCACAAATAGCCAAATTCCCGTAGAGCTGAAAAAGATTTACACAATTTTAATACTTAAAATTTTATAGAAAAATTCTCAAATACAATTGAGAAATCGGACTTACATAGTTGATAAGTATGGATCCTTCGATTTAATTTCTCATTGGTCCAAATGAGTGACAAACAAATTTTATAGAAAAATTCTCAAATCCAATTGAGAAATCGGACTTACATAGTCTATAAGTAGGGATCCTTGGCTTTAATTTCCCATTGGTCCAAATGAGTGACAAACAAATTTTATAGAAAAATTCTCAAATACAATTGAGAAATCGGACTTACATAGTCTATAAGTATGGATTCTTGGCTTTAATTTCCCATTAGTCCAAATGAGTGACAAACAAATTTTATAGAAAAATTCTCAAATCCAATTGAGAAATCGGACTTACATAGTCTATAAGTAGGGATCCTTGGCTTTAATTTCCCATTGGTCCAAATGAGTGACAAACAAATTTTATAGAAAAATTCACAAATCAATTGAGAAATCGGACTTACATAGTCTATAAGTAGGGATCCTTGGCTTTAATTTCCCATTGGTCCAAATGAGTGACAAACAAATTTTATAGAAAAATTCACAAATACAATTGAGAAATCGGACTTACATAGTCTATAAGTATGGATCCTTGGCTTTAATTTCCCATTGGTCCAAATGAGTGACAAACATAAATGTGCCCACAAATAGCCAAATTCCCGTAGAGCTGAAAAAGATTTACACAATTTTAATACTTAAAATTTTATAGAAAAATTCTCAAATACAATTGAGAAATCGGACTTACATAGTTGATAAGTATGGATCCATGGATTTAATTTCTTATTGGTCCAAATGAGTGACAAAAAAATTTTATAGAAAAGTTATCAAATACAATTGAGAAATCGGACTAACATAGTCTATAAGTATGGATCCTTGGCTTTAATTTCCCATTGGTCCAAATGAGTGACAAACATAAATGTGCCCACAAATAGCCAAATTCCCGTAGAGCTGAAAAAGATTTACACAATTTTAATACTTAAAATTTTATAGAAAAATTCTCAAATACAATTGAGAAATCGGACTTACATAGTTGATAAGTATGGATCCTTGGATTTAATTTCCCATTGGTCCAAATGAGTGACAAACAAATTTTATAGAAAAATTCACAAATCCAATTGAGAAATCGGACTTACATAGTCTATAAGTAGGGATCCTTGGCTTTAATTTCCCATTGGTCCAAATGAGTGACAAACAAATTTTATAGAAAAATTCACAAATACAATTGAGAAATCGGACTTACATAGTCTATAAGTATGGATCCTTGGCTTTAATTTCCCATTGGTCCAAATGAGTGACAAACATAAATGTGCCCACAAATAGCCAAATTCCCGTAGAGCTGAAAAAGATTTACACAATTTTAATACTTAAAATTTTATAGAAAAATTCTCAAATACAATTGAGAAATCGGACTTACATAGTTGATAAGTTTGGATCCTTGGATTTAATTTCCCATTGGTCCAAATGAGTGACAAACAAATTTTATAGAAAAATTCACAAATCCAATTGAGAAATCGGACTTACATAGTCTATAAGTAGGGATCCTTGGCTTTAATTTCCCATTGGTCCAAATGAGTGACAAACAAATTTTATAGAAAAATTCACAAATACAATTGAGAAATCGGACTTACATAGTCTATAAGTATGGATCCTTGGCTTTAATTTCCCATTGGTCCAAATGAGTGACAGACATAAATGTGCCCACAAATAGCCAAATTCCCGTAGAGCTGAAAAAGATTTACACAATTTTAATACTTAAAATTTTATAGAAAAATTCTCAAATACAATTGAGAAATCGGACTTACATAGTTGATAAGTATGGATCCTTGGATTTAATTTCCCATTGGTCCAAATGAGTGACAAACAAATTTTATAGAAAAATTCACAAATCCAATTGAGAAATCGGACTTACATAGTCTATAAGTAGGGATCCTTGGCTTTAATTTCCCATTGGTCCAAATGAGTGACAAACAAATTTTATAGAAAAATTCTCAAATACAATTGAGAAATCGGACTTACATAGTCTATAAGTATGGATCCTTGGCTTTAATTTCCCATTGGTCCAAATGAGTGACAAACATAAATGTGCCCACAAATAGCCAAATTCCCGTAGAGCTGAAAAAGATTTACACAATTTTAATACTTAAAATTTTATAGAAAAATTCTCAAATACAATTGAGAAATCGGACTTACATAGTTGATAAGTATGGATCCTTGGATTTAATTTCTCATTGGTCCAAATGAGTGACAAACAAATTTTATAGAAAAATTCACAAATCCAATTGAGAAATCGGACTTACATAGTCTATAAGTAGGGATCCTTGGCTTTAATTTCCCATTGGTCCAAATGAGTGACAAACAAATTTTATAGAAAAATTCTCAAATACAATTGAGAAATCGGACTTACATAGTCTATAAGTATGGATTCTTGGCTTTAATTTCCCATTAGTCCAAATGAGTGACAAACAAATTTTATAGAAAAATTCTCAAATCCAATTGAGAAATCGGACTTACATAGTCTATAAGTAGGGATCCTTGGCTTTAATTTCCCATTGGTCCAAATGAGTGACAAACAAATTTTATAGAAAAATTCACAAATCAATTGAGAAATCGGACTTACATAGTCTATAAGAAGGGATCCTTGGCTTTAATTTCCCATTGGTCCAAATGAGTGACAAACAAATTTTATAGAAAAATTCACAAATACAATTGAGAAATCGGACTTACATAGTCTATAAGTATGGATCCTTGGCTTTAATTTCCCATTGGTCCAAATGAGTGACAAACATAAATGTGCCCACAAATAGCCAAATTCCCGTAGAGCTGAAAAAGATTTACACAATTTTAATACTTAAAATTTTATAGAAAAATTCACAAATCCAATTGAGAAATCGGACTTACATAGTCTATAAGTAGGGATCCTTGGATTTAATTTCCCATTGATCCAAATGAGTGACAAACAAATTTTATAGAAAAATTCTCAAATACAATTGAGAAATCGGACTTACATAGTCTATAAGTATGGATCCTTGGCTTTAATTTCCCATTGGTCCAAATGAGTGACAAACATAAATGTGCCCACAAATAGCCAAATTCCCGTAGAGCTGAAAAAGATTTACACAATTTTAATACTTAAAATTTTATAGAAAAATTATCAAATACAATTGAGAAATCGGACTTACATAGTCTATAAGTAGGGATCCTTGGCTTTAATTTCCCATTGGTCCAAATGAGAGACAAACATAAATGTGCCCACAAATAGCCAAATTCCCGTAGAGCTGAAAAAGATTTACACAATTTTAATACTTAAAATTTTATAGAAAAATTCTCAAATACAATTGAGAAATCGGACTTACATAGTTGATAAGTATGGATCCTTGGATTTAATTTCTCATTGGTCCAAATGAGTGACAAAAAAATTTTATAGAAAAATTCACAAATCCAATTGAGAAATCGGACTTACATAGTCTATAAGTAGGGATCCTTGGCTTTAATTTCCCATTGGTCCAAATGAGTGACAAACAAATTTTATAGAAAAATTCTCAAATACAATTGAGAAATCGGACTTACATAGTCTATAAGTATGGATCCTTGGCTTTAATTTCCCATTGGTCCAAATGAGTGACAAACATAAATGTGCCCACAAATAGCCAAATTCCCGTAGAGCTGAAAAAGATTTACACAATTTTAATACTTAAAATTTTATAGAAAAATTCTCAAATACAATTGAGAAATCGGACTTACATAGTTGATAAGTATGGATCCTTGGATTTAATTTCCCATTGGTCCAAATGAGTGACAAACAAATTTTATAGAAAAATTCACAAATCCAATTGAGAAATCGGACTTACATAGTCTATAAGTAGGGATCCTTGGCTTTAATTTCCCATTGGTCCAAATGAGTGACAAACAAATTTTATAGAAAAATTCACAAATACAATTGAGAAATCGGACTTACATAGTCTATAAGTATGGATCCTTGGCTTTAATTTCCCATTGGTCCAAATGAGTGACAGACATAAATGTGCCCACAAATAGCCAAATTCCCGTAGAGCTGAAAAAGATTTACACAATTTTAATACTTAAAATTTTATAGAAAAATTCTCAAATACAATTGAGAAATCGGACTTACATAGTCTATAAGTATGGATCCTTGGCTTTAATTTCCCATTGGTCCAAATGAGTGACAAACATAAATGTGCCCACAAATAGCCAAATTCCCGTAGAGCTGAAAAAGATTTACACAATTTTAATACTTAAAATTTTATAGAAAAATTCTCAAATACAATTGAGAAATCGGACTTACATAGTTAATAAGTATGGATCCTTGGATTTAATTTCTCATTGGTCCAAATGAGTGACAAACAAATTTTATAGAAAAATTCACAAATCCAATTGAGAAATCGGACTTACATAGTCTATAAGTAGGGATCCTTGGCTTTAATTTCCCATTGGTCCAAATGAGTGACAAACAAATTTTATAGAAAAATTCTCAAATACAATTGAGAAATCGGACTTACATAGTCTATAAGTATGGATTCTTGGCTTTAATTTCCCATTAGTCCAAATGAGTGACAAACAAATTTTATAGAAAAATTCTCAAATCCAATTGAGAAATCGGACTTACATAGTCTATAAGTAGGGATCCTTGGCTTTAATTTCCCATTGGTCCAAATGAGTGACAAACAAATTTTATAGAAAAATTCACAAATCAATTGAGAAATCGGACTTACATAGTCTATAAGTAGGGATCCTTGGCTTTAATTTCCCATTGGTCCAAATGAGTGACAAACAAATTTTATAGAAAAATTCACAAATACAATTGAGAAATCGGACTTACATAGTCTATAGGTATGGATCCTTGGCTTTAATTTCCCATTGGTCCAAATGAGTGACAAACATAAATGTGCCCACAAATAGCCAAATTCCCGTAGAGCTGAAAAAGATTTACACAATTTTAATACTTAAAATTTTATAGAAAAATTCTCAAATACAATTGAGAAATCGGACTTACATAGTTGATAAGTATGGATCCATGGATTTAATTTCTCATTGGTCCAAATGAGTGACAAAAAAATTTTATAGAAAAGTTATCAAATACAATTGAGAAATCGGACTTACATAGTCTATAAGTATGGATCCTTGGCTTTAATTTCCCATTGGTCCAAATGAGAGACAAACATAAATGTGCCCACAAATTGCCAAATTCCCGTAGAGCTGAAAAAAATTTACACAATTTTAATACTTAGAATTTTATAGAAAAATTTTCAAATACAATTGAGAAAGCGGACTAACATAGTGTATAAGTATGGATCGTTGGCTTTAATTTCTTATTGGTCCAAATGAGAGACAAACAAATTTTATAGAAAAATTCTCAAATACAATTGAGAAATCGGACTTACATAGTCTATAAGTATGGATTCTTGGCTTTAATTTCCCATTAGTCCAAATGAGTGACAAACAAATTTTATAGAAAAATTCTCAAATCCAATTGAGAAATCGGACTTACATAGTCTAAGTAGGGATCCTTGGCCTTAATTTCCCATTGGTCCAAATGAGTGACAAACAAATTTTATAGAAAAATTCACAAATACAATTGAGAAATCGGACTTACATAGTCTATAAGTAGGGATCCTTGGCTTTAATTTCCCATTGGTCCAAATGAGTGACAAACAAATTTTATAGAAAAATTCACAAATACAATTGAGAAATCGGACTTACATAGTCTAAGTAGGGATCCTTGGCCTTAATTTCCCATTGGTCCAAATGAGTGACAAACAAATTTTATAGAAAAATTCTCAAATACAATTGAGAAATCGGACTTACATAGTCTATAAGTAGGGATCCTTGGATTTAATTTCCCATTGATCCAAATGAGTGACAAACAAATTTTATAGAAAAATTCTCAAATACAATTGAGAAATCGGACTTACATAGTCTATAAGTATGGATCCTTGGATTTAATTTCCCATTGATCCAAATGAGTGACAAACAAATTTTATAGAAAAATTCTCAAATACAATTGAGAAATCGGACTTACATAGTCTATAAGTATGGATCCTTGGCTTTAATTTCCCATTGGTCCAAATGAGTGACAAACATAAATGTGCCCACAAATAGCCAAATTCCCGTAGAGCTGAAAAAGATTTACACAATTTTAATACTTAAAATTTTATAGAAAAATTATCAAATACAATTGAGAAATCGGACTTACATAGTCTATAAGTAGGGATCCTTGGCTTTAATTTCCCATTGGTCCAAATGAGTGACAAACAAATTTTATAGAAAAATTCACAAATCCAATTGAGAAATCGGACTTACATAGTCTATAAGTATGGATCCTTGGATTTAATTTCCCATTGGTCCAAATGAGTGACAAACAAATTTTATAGAAAAATTCACAAATCCAATTGAGAAATCGGACTTACATAGTCTATAAGTAGGGATCCTTGGCTTTAATTTCCCATTGGTCCAAATGAGTGACAAACAAATTTTATAGAAAAATTCACAAATACAATTGAGAAATCGGACTTACATAGTCTATAAGTATGGATCCTTGGCTTTAATTTCCCATTGGTCCAAATGAGTGACAGACATAAATGTGCCCACAAATAGCCAAATTCCCGTAGAGCTGAAAAAGATTTACACAATTTTAATACTTAAAATTTTATAGAAAAATTCTCAAATACAATTGAGAAATCGGACTTACATAGTCTATAAGTATGGATCCTTGGCTTTAATTTCTCATTGGTCCAAATGAGTGACAAACAAATTTTATAGAAAAATTCACAAATCCAATTGAGAAATCGGACTTACATAGTCTATAAGTATGGATCCTTGGATTTAATTTCCCATTGGTCCAAATGAGTGACAAACAAATTTTATAGAAAAATTCACAAATCCAATTGAGAAATCGGACTTACATAGTCTATAAGTAGGGATCCTTGGCTTTAATTTCCCATTGGTCCAAATGAGTGACAAACAAATTTTATAGAAAAATTCACAAATCCAATTGAGAAATCGGACTTACATAGTCTATAAGTAGGGATCCTTGGCTTTAATTTCCCATTGGTCCAAATGAGTGACAAACAAATTTTATAGAAAAATTCTCAAATACAATTGAGAAATCGGACTTACATAGTCTATAAGTATGGATTCTTGGCTTTAATTTCCCATTAGTCCAAATGAGTGACAAACAAATTTTATAGAAAAATTCTCAAATCCAATTGAGAAATCGGACTTACATAGTCTATAAGTAGGGATCCTTGGCTTTAATTTCCCATTGGTCCAAATGAGTGACAAACAAATTTTATAGAAAAATTCACAAATCAATTGAGAAATCGGACTTACATAGTCTATAAGTAGGGATCCTTGGCTTTAATTTCCCATTGGTCCAAATGAGTGACAAACAAATTTTATAGAAAAATTCACAAATACAATTGAGAAATCGGACTTACATAGTCTATAAGTATGGATCCTTGGCTTTAATTTCCCATTGGTCCAAATGAGTGACAAACATAAATGTGCCCACAAATAGCCAAATTCCCGTAGAGCTGAAAAAGATTTACACAATTTTAATACTTAAAATTTTATAGAAAAATTCTCAAATACAATTGAGAAATCGGACTTACATAGTTGATAAGTATGGATCCATGGATTTAATTTCTCATTGGTCCAAATGAGTGACAAAAAAATTTTATAGAAAAGTTATCAAATACAATTGAGAAATCGGACTTACATAGTCTATAAGTATGGATCCTTGGCTTTAATTTCCCATTGGTCCAAATGAGAGACAAACATAAATGTGCCCACAAATTGCCAAATTCCCGTAGAGCTGAAAAAAATTTACACAATTTTAATACTTAGAATTTTATAGAAAAATTTTCAAATACAATTGAGAAAGCGGACTAACATAGTGTATAAGTATGGATCGTTGGCTTTAATTTCTTATTGGTCCAAATGAGAGACAAACATAAATGTGCCCACAAATAGCCAAATTCCCGTAGAGCTGAAAAAGATTTACACAATTTTAATACTTAAAATTTTATAGAAAAATTCTCAAATACAATTGAGAAATCGGACTTACATAGTTGATAAGTATGGATCCTTGGATTTAATTTCTCATTGGTCCAAATGAGTGACAAAAAAATTTTATAGAAAAATTCACAAATCCAATTGAGAAATCGGACTTACATAGTCTATAAGTAGGGATCCTTGGCTTTAATTTCCCATTGGTCCAAATGAGTGACAAACAAATTTTATAGAAAAATTCTCAAATACAATTGAGAAATCGGACTTACATAGTCTATAAGTATGGATCCTTGGCTTTAATTTCCCATTGGTCCAAATGAGTGACAAACATAAATGTGCCCACAAATAGCCAAATTCCCGTAGAGCTGAAAAAGATTTACACAATTTTAATACTTAAAATTTTATAGAAAAATTCTCAAATACAATTGAGAAATCGGACTTACATAGTTGATAAGTATGGATCCTTGGATTTAATTTCCCATTGGTCCAAATGAGTGACAAACAAATTTTATAGAAAAATTCACAAATCCAATTGAGAAATCGGACTTACATAGTCTATAAGTAGGGATCCTTGGCTTTAATTTCCCATTGGTCCAAATGAGTGACAAACAAATTTTATAGAAAAATTCACAAATACAATTGAGAAATCGGACTTACATAGTCTATAAGTATGGATCCTTGGCTTTAATTTCCCATTGGTCCAAATGAGTGACAGACATAAATGTGCCCACAAATAGCCAAATTCCCGTAGAGCTGAAAAAGATTTACACAATTTTAATACTTAAAATTTTATAGAAAAATTCTCAAATACAATTGAGAAATCGGACTTACATAGTTGATAAGTATGGATCCTTGGATTTAATTTCCCATTGGTCCAAATGAGTGACAAACAAATTTTATAGAAAAATTCACAAATCCAATTGAGAAATCGGACTTACATAGTCTATAAGTAGGGATCCTTGGCTTTAATTTCCCATTGGTCCAAATGAGTGACAAACAAATTTTATAGAAAAATTCTCAAATACAATTGAGAAATCGGACTTACATAGTCTATAAGTATGGATCCTTGGCTTTAATTTCCCATTGGTCCAAATGAGTGACAAACATAAATGTGCCCACAAATAGCCAAATTCCCGTAGAGCTGAAAAAGATTTACACAATTTTAATACTTAAAATTTTATAGAAAAATTCTCAAATACAATTGAGAAATCGGACTTACATAGTTGATAAGTATGGATCCTTGGATTTAATTTCTCATTGGTCCAAATGAGTGACAAACAAATTTTATAGAAAAATTCACAAATCCAATTGAGAAATCGGACTTACATAGTCTATAAGTAGGGATCCTTGGCTTTAATTTCCCATTGGTCCAAATGAGTGACAAACAAATTTTATAGAAAAATTCTCAAATACAATTGAGAAATCGGACTTACATAGTCTATAAGTATGGATTCTTGGCTTTAATTTCCCATTAGTCCAAATGAGTGACAAACAAATTTTATAGAAAAATTCTCAAATCCAATTGAGAAATCGGACTTACATAGTCTATAAGTATGGATCCTTGGCTTTAATTCCCATTGGTCCAAATGAGTGACAAACAAATTTTATAGAAAAATTCACAAATCAATTGAGAAATCGGACTTACATAGTCTATAAGTAGGGATCCTTGGCTTTAATTTCCCATTGGTCCAAATGAGTGACAAACAAATTTTATAGAAAAATTCACAAATACAATTGAGAAATCGGACTTACATAGTCTATAAGTATGGATCCTTGGCTTTAATTTCCCATTGGTCCAAATGAGTGACAAACATAAATGTGCCCACAAATAGCCAAATTCCCGTAGAGCTGAAAAAGATTTACACAATTTTAATACTTAAAATTTTATAGAAAAATTCTCAAATACAATTGAGAAATCGGACTTACATAGTTGATAAGTATGGATCCATGGATTTAATTTCTCATTGGTCCAAATGAGTGACAAAAAAATTTTATAGAAAAGTTATCAAATACAATTGAGAAATCGGACTTACATAGTCTATAAGTATGGATCCTTGGCTTTAATTTCCCATTGGTCCAAATGAGAGACAAACATAAATGTGCCCACAAATTGCCAAATTCCCGTAGAGCTGAAAAAAATTTACACAATTTTAATACTTAGAATTTTATAGAAAAATTTTCAAATACAATTGAGAAAGCGGACTAACATAGTGTATAAGTATGGATCGTTGGCTTTAATTTCTTATTGGTCCAAATGAGAGACAAACAAATTTTATAGAAAAATTCTCAAATACAATTGAGAAATCGGACTTACATAGTCTATAAGTATGGATTCTTGGCTTTAATTTCCCATTAGTCCAAATGAGTGACAAACAAATTTTATAGAAAAATTCTCAAATCCAATTGAGAAATCGGACTTACATAGTCTAAGTAGGGATCCTTGGCCTTAATTTCCCATTGGTCCAAATGAGTGACAAACAAATTTTATAGAAAAATTCACAAATACAATTGAGAAATCGGACTTACATAGTCTATAAGTAGGGATCCTTGGCTTTAATTTCCCATTGGTCCAAATGAGTGACAAACAAATTTTATAGAAAAATTCACAAATACAATTGAGAAATCGGACTTACATAGTCTAAGTAGGGATCCTTGGCCTTAATTTCCCATTGGTCCAAATGAGTGACAAACAAATTTTATAGAAAAATTCTCAAATACAATTGAGAAATCGGACTTACATAGTCTATAAGTAGGGATCCTTGGCTTTAATTTCCCATTGGTCCAAATGAGTGACAAACAAATTTTATAGAAAAATTCTCAAATACAATTGAGAAATCGGACTTACATAGTCTATAAGTATGGATTCTTGGCTTTAATTTCCCATTAGTCCAAATGAGTGACAAACAAATTTTATAGAAAAATTCACAAATACAATTGAGAAATCGGACTTACATAGTCTAAGTAGGGATCCTTGGCCTTAATTTCCCATTGGTCCAAATGAGTGACAAACAAATTTTATAGAAAAATTCTCAAATCCAATTGAGAAATCGGACTTACATAGTCTAAGTAGGGATCCTTGGCCTTAATTTCCCATTGGTCCAAATGAGTGACAAACAAATTTTATAGAAAAATTCACAAATCCAATTGAGAAATCGGACTTACATAGTCTATAAGTAGGGATCCTTGGCTTTAATTTCCCATTGGTCCAAATGACTGACAAACAAATTTTATAGAAAAATTCACAAATACAATTGAGAAATCGGACTTACATAGTCTATAAGTATGGATCCTTGGCTTTAATTTCCCATTGGTCCAAATGAGTGACAAACATAAATGTGCCCACAAATAGCCAAATTCCCGTAGAGCTGAAAAAGATTTACACAATTTTAATACTTAAAATTTTATAGAAAAATTCTCAAATACAATTGAGAAATCGGACTTACATAGTCTATAAGTATGGATCCTTGGCTTTAATTTCCCATTGGTCCAAATGAGAGACAAACATAAATGTGCCCACAAATTGCCAAATTCCCGTAGAGCTGAAAAAAATTTACACAATTTTAATACTTAGAATTTTATAGAAAAATTTTCAAATACAATTGAGAAAGCGGACTAACATAGTGTATAAGTATGGATCGTTGGCTTTAATTTCTTATTGGTCCAAATGAGAGACAAACATAAATGTGCCCACAAATTGGCAAATTCCCGTAGAGCTGAAAAAAATTTACACAATTTTAATACTTAAAATTTTATAGAAATATTCACAAATACAATTGAGAAATCGGACTTACATAGTCTATAAGTATGGATTCTTGGCTTTAATTTCCCATTGGTCCAAATGAGTGACAAACATAAATATGCCCACAAATAGCCAAATTCCCGTAGAGCTGAAAAAGATTTACACAATTTTAATACTTAAAATTTTATAGAAAAATTCTCAAATACAATTGAGAAATCGGACTTACATAGTTGATAAGTATGGATCCTTGGATTTAATTTCCCATTGATCCAAATGAGTGACAAACAAATTTTATAGAAAAATTCTCAAATACAATTGAGAAATCGGACTTACATAGTCTATAAGTATGGATCCTTGGATTTAATTTCCCATTGATCCAAATGAGTGACAAACAAATTTTATAGAAAAATTCTCAAATACAATTGAGAAATCGGACTTACATAGTCTATAAGTATGGATCCTTGGCTTTAATTTCCCATTGGTCCAAATGAGTGACAAACATAAATGTGCCCACAAATAGCCAAATTCCCGTAGAGCTGAAAAAGATTTACACAATTTTAATACTTAAAATTTTATAGAAAAATTATCAAATACAATTGAGAAATCGGACTTACATAGTCTATAAGTAGGGATCCTTGGCTTTAATTTCCCATTGGTCCAAATGAGTGACAAACAAATTTTATAGAAAAATTCACAAATCCAATTGAGAAATCGGACTTACATAGTCTATAAGTAGGGATCCTTGGCTTTAATTTCCCATTGGTCCAAATGAGTGACAAACAAATTTTATAGAAAAATTCACAAATACAATTGAGAAATCGGACTTACATAGTCTATAAGTATGGATCCTTGGCTTTAATTTCCCATTGGTCCAAATGAGAGACAAACTTAAATGTGCCCACAAATTGCGAAATTCTCGTAGAGCTGAAAAAAATTTACACAATTTTAATACTTAAAATTTTATAGAAAAATTCACAAATACAATTGAGAAATCGGACTTACATAGTCTATAAGTAGGGATCCTTGGCTTTAATTTCCCATTGGTCCAAATGAGTGACAAACAAATTTTATAGAAAAATTCTCAAATACAATTGAGAAATCGGACTTACATAGTCTATAAGTATGGATTCTTGGCTTTAATTTCCCATTAGTCCAAATGAGTGACAAACAAATTTTATAGAAAAATTCTCAAATCCAATTGAGAAATCGGACTTACATAGTCTATAAGTAGGGATCCTTGGCTTTAATTTCCCATTGGTCCAAATGAGTGACAAACAAATTTTATAGAAAAATTCACAAATCCAATTGAGAAATCGGACTTACATAGTCTATAAGTAGGGATCCTTGGCTTTAATTTCCCATTGGTCCAAATGAGTGACAAACAAATTTTATAGAAAAATTCACAAATCCAATTGAGAAATCGGACTTACATAGTCTATAAGTAGGGATCCTTGGCTTTAATTTCCCATTGGTCCAAATGAGTGACAAACAAATTTTATAGAAAAATTCTCAAATACAATTGAGAAATCGAACTTACATAGTCTATAAGTATGGATTCTTGGCTTTAATTTCCCATTAGTCCAAATGAGTGACAAACAAATTTTATAGAAAAATTCTCAAATCCAATTGAGAAATCGGACTTACATAGTCTATAAGTAGGGATCCTTGGCTTTAATTTCCCATTGGTCCAAATGAGTGACAAACAAATTTTATAGAAAAATTCACAAATCCAATTGAGAAATCGGACTTACATAGTCTATAAGTAGGGATCCTTGGCTTTAATTTCCCATTGGTCCAAATGAGTGACAAACAAATTTTATAGAAAAATTCACAAATACAATTGAGAAATCGGACTTACATAGTCTATAAGTATGGATCCTTGGCTTTAATTTCCCATTGGTCCAAATGAGTGACAAACATAAATGTGCCCACAAATAGCCAAATTCCCGTAGAGCTGAAAAAGATTTACACAATTTTAATACTTAAAATTTTATAGAAAAATTCTCAAATACAATTGAGAAATCGGACTTACATAGTTGATAAGTATGGATCCTTGGATTTAATTTCTCATTGGTCCAAATGAGTGACAAAAAAATTTTATAGAAAAGTTATCAAATACAATTGAGAAATCGGACTTACATAGTCTATAAGTATGGATCCTTGGCTTTAATTTCCCATTGGTCCAAATGAGTGACAAACAAATTTTATAGACAAATTCTTAAATACAATTAAGAAATCGGACTTACATAGTCTATAAGTATGGATCCTTGGCTTTAATTTCCCATTGGTCCAAATGAGTGACAAACATAAATGTGCCCACAAATAGCCAAATTCCCGTAGAGCTGAAAAAGATTTACACAATTTTAATACTTAAAATTTTATAGAAAAATTATCAAATACAATTGAGAAATCGGACTTACATAGTCTATAAGTAGGGATCCTTGGCTTTAATTTCCCATTGGTCCAAATGAGTGACAAACAAATTTTATAGAAAAATTCACAAATCCAATTGAGAAATCGGACTTACATAGTCTATAAGTATGGATCCTTGGCTTTAATTTCCCATTGGTCCAAATGAGTGACAAACATAAATATGCCCACAAATAGCCAAATTCCCGTAGAGCTGAAAAAGATTTACACAATTTTAATACTTAAAATTTTATAGAAAAATTCTCAAATACAATTGAGAAATCGGACTTACATAGTCGATAAGTATGGATCCTTGGATTTAATTTCTCATTGGTCCAAATGAGTGACAAAAAAATTTTATAGAAAAGTTATCAAATACAATTGAGAAATCGGACTTACATAGTCTATAAGTATGGATCCTTGGCTTTAATTTCCCATTGGTCCAAATGAGTGACAAACATAAATGTGCCCACAAATAGCCAAATTCCCGTAGAGCTGAAAAAGATTTACACAATTTTAATACTTAAAATTTTATAGAAAAATTCTCAAATACAATTGAGAAATCGGACTTACATAGTCTATAAGTATGGATCCTTGGATTTAATTTCCCATTGATCCAAATGAGTGACAAACAAATTTTATAGAAAAATTCTCAAATACAATTGAGAAATCGGACTTACATAGTCTATAAGTATGGATCCTTGGATTTAATTTCCCATTGATCCAAATGAGTGACAAACAAATTTTATAGAAAAATTCTCAAATACAATTGAGAAATCGGACTTACATAGTCTATAAGTATGGATCCTTGGCTTTAATTTCCCATTGGTCCAAATGAGTGACAAACATAAATGTGCCCACAAATAGCCAAATTCCCGTAGAGCTGAAAAAGATTTACACAATTTTAATACTTAAAATTTTATAGAAAAATTCTCAAATACAATTGAGAAATCGGACTTACATAGTCGATAAGTATGGATCCTTGGATTTAATTTCCCATTGGTCCAAATGAGTGACAAACAAATTTTATAGAAAAATTCTCAAATAAAATTGAGAAATCGGACTTACATAGTCTATAAGTATGGATTCTTGGCTTTAATTTCCCATTAGTCCAAATGAGTGACAAACAAATTTTATAGAAAAATTCTCAAAAACAATTGAGAAATCGGACTTACATAGTCTATAAGTAGGGATCCTTGGCTTTAATTTTCCATTGGTCCAAATGAGTGACAAACAAATTTTATAGAAAAATTCACAAATCCAATTGAGAAATCGGACTTACATAGTCTATAAGTAGGGATCCTTGGCTTTAATTTCCCATTGGTCCAAATGAGTGACAAACAAATTTTATAGAAAAATTCACAAATACAATTGAGAAATCGGACTTACATAGTCTATAAGTATGGATCCTTGGCTTTAATTTCCCATTGGTCCAAATGAGTGACAAACATAAATGTGCCCACAAATAGCCAAATTCCCGTAGAGCTGAAAAAGATTTACACAATTTTAATACTTAAAATTTTACAGAAAAATTCTCAAATACAATTGAGAAATCGGACTTACATAGTTGATAAGTATGGATCCTTGGATTTAATTTCTCATTGGTCCAAATGAGTGACAAAAAAATTTTATAGAAAAGTTATCAAATACAATTGAGAAATCGGACTTACATAGTCTATAAGTATGGATCCTTGGCTTTAATTTCCCATTGGTCCAATTGAGTGACAAACATAAATGTGCCCACAAATAGCCAAATTCCCGTAGAGCTGAAAAAGATTTACACAATTTTAATACTTAAAATTTTATAGAAAAATTCTCAAATACAATTGAGAAATCGGACTTACATAGTCGATAAGTATGGATCCTTGGATTTAATTTCCCATTGGTCCAAATGAGTGACAAACAAATTTTATAGAAAAATTCTCAAATACAATTGAGAAATCGGACTTACATAGTCTATAAGTATGGATTCTTGGCTTTAATTTCCCATTAGTCCAAATGAGTGACAAACAAATTTTATAGAAAAATTCTCAAAAACAATTGAGAAATCGGACTTACATAGTCTATAAGTAGGGATCCTTGGCTTTAATTTTCCATTGGTCCAAATGAGTGACAAACAAATTTTATAGAAAAATTCACAAATCCAATTGAGAAATCGGACTTACATAGTCTATAAGTAGGGATCCTTGGCTTTAATTTCCCATTGGTCCAAATGAGTGACAAACAAATTTTATAGAAAAATTCACAAATACAATTGAGAAATCGGACTTACATAGTCTATAAGTATGGATCCTTGGCTTTAATTTCCCATTGGTCCAAATGAGTGACAAACATAAATGTGCCCACAAATAGCCAAATTCCCGTAGAGCTGAAAAAGATTTACACAATTTTAATACTTAAAATTTTATAGAAAAATTCTCAAATACAATTGAGAAATCGGACTTACATAGTTGATAAGTATGGATCCTTGGATTTAATTTCTGAAAAAGATTTACACAATTTTAATACTTAAAATTTTATAGAAAAATTCTCAAATACAATTGAGAAATCGGACTTACATAGTCGATAAGTATGGATCCTTGGATTTAATTTCCCACTGATCCAAATGAGTGACAAACAAATTTTATAGAAAAATTCTCAAATACAATTGAGAAATCGGACTTACATAGTCTATAAGTATGGATCCTTGGCTTTAATTTCCCATTGGTCCAAATGAGTGACAAACATAAATGTGCCCACAAATAGCCAAATTCCCGTAGAGCTGAAAAAGATTTACACAATTTTAATACTTAAAATTTTATAGAAAAATTCTCAAATACAATTGAGAAATCGGACTTACATAGTCTATAAGTATGGATCCTTGGATTTAATTTCCCATTGATCCAAATGAGTGACAAACAAATTTTATAGAAAAATTCTCAAATACAATTGAGAAATCGGACTTACATAGTCTATAAGTATGGATCCTTGGCTTTAATTTCCCATTGGTCCAAATGAGTGACAAACATAAATGTGCCCACAAATAGCCAAATTCCCGTAGAGCTGAAAAAGATTTACACAATTTTAATACTTAAAATTTTATAGAAAAATTCTCAAATACAATTAAGAAATCGGACTTACATAGTCTATAAGTATGGATCCTTGGCTTTAATTTCCCATTGATCCAAATGAGTGACAAACAAATTTTATAGACAAATTCTTAAATACAATTAAGAAATCGGACTTACATAGTCTATAAGTATGGATCCTTGGCTTTAATTTCCCATTGGTCCAAATGAGTGACAAACAAATTTTACAGACAAATTCTTAAATACAATTAAGAAATCGGACTTACATAGTCTATAAGTATGGATCCTTGGATTTAATTTCCCATTGATCCAAATGAGTGACAAACAAATTTTACAGACAAATTCTTAAATACAATTAAGAAATCGGACTTACATAGTCTATAAGTATGGATCCTTGGCTTTAATTTCCCATTGGTCCAAATGAGTGACAAACATAAATGTGCCCACAAATAGCCAAATTCCCGTAGAGCTGAAAAAGATTTACACAATTTTAATACTTAAAATTTTATAGAAAAATTCTCAAATACAATTGAGAAATCGGACTTACATAGTCTATAAGTATGGATCCTTGGATTTAATTTCCCATTGATCCAAATGAGTGACAAACATAAATGTGCCCACAAATAGCCAAATTCCCGTAGAGCTGAAAAAGATTTACACAATTTTAATACTTAAAATTTTATAGAAAAATTCTCAAATACAATTGAGAAATCGGACTTACATAGTCTATAAGTATGGATCCTTGGATTTAATTTCCCATTGATCCAAATGAGTGACAAACAAATTTTATAGACAAATTCTTAAATACAATTAAGAAATCGGACTTACATAGTCCATAAGTATGGATCCTTGGCTTTAATTTCCCATTGGTCCAAATGAGTGACAAACATAAATGTGCCCACAAATAGCCAAATTCCCGTAGAGCTGAAAAAGATTTACACAATTTTAATACTTAAAATTTTATAGAAAAATTCTCAAATACAATTGAGAAATCGGACTTACATAGTCTATAAGTATGGATCCTTGGATTTAATTTCCCATTGATCCAAATGAGTGAAAAACAAATTTTATAGAAAAATTCTCAAATACAATTGAGAAATCGGACTTACATAGTCTATAAGTATGGATCCTTGGCTTTAATTTCCCATTGGTCCAAATGAGTGACAAACATAAATGTGCCCACAAATAGCCAAATTCCCGTAGAGCTGAAAAAGATTTACACAATTTTAATACTTAAAATTTTATAGAAAAATTCTCAAATACAATTAAGAAATCGGACTTACATAGTCTATAAGTATGGATCCTTGGCTTTAATTTCCCATTGATCCAAATGAGTGACAAACAAATTTTATAGACAAATTCTTAAATACAATTAAGAAATCGGACTTACATAGTCTATAAGTATGGATCCTTGGCTTTAATTTCCCATTGGTCCAAATGAGTGACAAACAAATTTTACAGACAAATTCTTAAATACAATTAAGAAATCGGACTTACATAGTCTATAAGTATGGATCCTTGGATTTAATTTCCCATTGATCCAAATGAGTGAAAAACAAATTTTACAGACAAATTCTTAAATACAATTAAGAAATCGGACTTACATAGTCTATAAGTATGGATCCTTGGATTAAATTTCCCATTGATCCAAATGAGTGACAAACAAATTTTATAGACAAATTCTTAAATACAATTAAGAAATCGGACTTACATAGTCTATAAGTATGGATCCTTGGCTTTAATTTCCCATTGGTCCAAATGAGTGACAAACATAAATGTGCCCACAAATAGCCAAATTCCCGTAGAGCTGAAAAAGATTTACACAATTTTAATACTTAAAATTTTATAGAAAAATTCTCAAATACAATTGAGAAATCGGACTTACATAGTCTATAAGTATGGATCCTCGGCTTTAATTTCCCATTGGTCCAAATGAGTGACAAACATAAATGTGCCCACAAATAGCCAAATTCCCGTAGAGCTGAAAAAGATTTACACAATTTTAATACTTAAAATTTTATAGAAAAATTCTCAAATACAATTAAGAAATCGGACTTACATAGTCTATAAGTATGGATCCTTGGCTTTAATTTCCCATTGGTCTAAATGAGTGACAAACAAATTTTACAGACAAATTCTTAAATAAAATTAAGAAATCGGACTTACATAGTCTATAAGTATGGATCCTTGGATTTAATTTCCCATTGATCCAAATGAGTGACAAACAAATTTTATAGAAAAATTCTTAAATACAATTAAGAAATCGGACTTACATAGTCTATAAGTATGGATCCTCGGCTTTAATTTCCCATTGGTCCAAATGAGTGACAAACATAAATGTGCCCACAAATAGCCAAATTCCCGTAGAGCTGAAAAAGATTTACACAATTTTAATACTTAAAATTTTATAGAAAAATTCTCAAATACAATTAAGAAATCGGACTTACATAGTCTATAAGTATGGATCCTTGGCTTTAATTTCCCATTGGTCTAAATGAGTGACAAACAAATTTTACAGACAAATTCTTAAATACAATTAAGAAATCGGACTTACATAGTCTATAAGTATGGATCCTTGGATTTAATTTCCCATTGATCCAAATGAGTGACAAACAAATTTTATAGAAAAATTCTTAAATACAATTAAGAAATCGGACTTACATAGTCTATAAGTATGGATCCTCGGCTTTAATTTCCCATTGGTCCAAATGAGTGACAAACATAAATGTGCCCACAAATAGCCAAATTCCCGTAGAGCTGAAAAAGATTTACACAATTTTAATACTTAAAATTTTATAGAAAAATTCTCAAATACAATTAAGAAATCGGACTTACATAGTCTATAAGTATGGATCCTTGGCTTTAATTTCCCATTGGTCTAAATGAGTGACAAACAAATTTTACAGACAAATTCTTAAATACAATTAAGAAATCGGACTTACATAGTCTATAAGTATGGATCCTTGGCTTTAATTTCCCATTGGTCCAAATGAGTGACAAACATAAATGTGCCCACAAATAGCCAAATTCCCGTAGAGCTGAAAAAGATTTACACAATTTTAATACTTAAAATTTTATAGAAAAATTCTCAAATACAATTGAGAAATCGGACTTACATAGTCTATAAGTATGGATCCTTGGCTTTAATTTCCCATTGGTCCAAATGAGTGACAAACAAATTTTATAGACAAATTCTTAAATACAATTAAGAAATCGGACTTACATAGTCTATAAGTATGGATCCTTGGCTTTAATTTCCCATTGGTCCAAATGAGTGACAAACAAATTTTATAGACAAATTCTTAAATACAATTAAAAAATCGGACTTACATAGTCTATAAGTATGGATCCTTGGCTTTAATTTCCCATTGGTCCAAATGAGTGACAAACATAAATGTGCCCACAAATAGCCAAATTCCCGTAGAGCTGAAAAAGATTTACACAATTTTAATACTTAAAATTTTATAGAAAAATTCGCAAATACAATTGAGAAATCGGACTTACATAGTCTATAAGAATGGATCCTTGGCTTTAATTTCCCATTGGTCCAAATGAGTGACAAACATAAATGTGCCCACAAATAGCCAAATTCCCGTAGAGCTGAAAAAGATTTACACAATTTTAATACTTAAAATTTTATAGAAAAATTCTCAAATACAATTAAGAAATCGGACTTACATAGTCTATAAGTATGGATCCTCGGCTTTAATTTCCCATTGGTCCAAATGAGTGACAAACATAAATGTGCCCACAAATAGCCAAATTCCCGTAGAGCTGAAAAAGATTTACACAATTTTAATACTTAAAATTTTATAGAAAAATTCTCAAATACAATTAAGAAATCGGACTTACATAGTCTATAAGTATGGATCCTTGGCTTTAATTTCCCATTGGTCTAAATGAGTGACAAACAAATTTTACAGACAAATTCTTAAATACAATTAAGAAATCGGACTTACATAGTCTATAAGTATGGATCCTTGGATTTAATTTCCCATTGATCCAAATGAGTGACAAACAAATTTTATAGACAAATTCTTAAATACAATTAAGAAATCGGACTTACATAGTCTATAAGTATGGATCCTTGGCTTTAATTTCCCATTGGTCCAAATGAGTGACAAACATAAATGTGCCCACAAATAACCAAATTCCCGTAGAGCTGAAAAAGATTTACACAATTTTAATACTTAAAATTTTATAGAAAAATTCTCAAATACAATTGAGAAATCGGACTTACATAGTCTATAAGTATGGATCCTTGGCTTTAATTTCCCATTGGTCCAAATGAGTGACAAACATAAATGTGCCCACAAATAGCCAAATTCCCGTAGAGCTGAAAAAGATTTACACAATTTTAATACTTAAAATTTTATAGAAAAATTCTCAAATACAATTGAGAAATCGGACTTACATAGTCTATAAGTATGGATCCTTGGATTTAATTTCCCATTGATCCAAATGAGTGACAAACAAATTTTACAGACAAATTCTTAAATACAATTAAGAAATCGGACTTACATAGTCTATAAGTATGGATCCTTGGCTTTAATTTCCCATTGGTCCAAATGAGTGACAAACATAAATGTGCCCACAAATAACCAAATTCCCGTAGAGCTGAAAAAGATTTACACAATTTTAATACTTAAAATTTTATAGAAAAATTCTCAAATACAATTGAGAAATCGGACTTACATAGTCTATAAGTATGGATCCTTGGATTTAATTTCCCATTGATCCAAATGAGTGACAAACAAATTTTACAGACAAATTCTTAAATACAATTAAGAAATCGGACTTACATAGTCTATAAGTATGGATCCTTGGATTTAATTTCCCATTGGTCCAAATGAGTGACAAACAAATTTTATAGACAAATTCTTAAATACAATTAAGAAATCGGACTTACATAGTCTATAAATATGGATCCTTGGATTTAATTTCCCATTGGTCCAAATGAGTGACAAACAAATTTTACAGACAAATTCTTAAATACAATTAAGAAATCGGACTTACATAGTCTATAAGTATGGATCCTTGGATTTAATTTCCCATTGATCCAAATGAGTGACAAACAAATTTTACAGACAAATTCTTAAATACAATTAAGAAATCGGACTTACATAGTCTATAAATATGGATCCTTGGATTTAATTTCCCATTGGTCCAAATGAGTGACAAACATAAATGTGCCCACAAATAGCCAAATTCCCGTAGAGCTGAAAAAGATTTACACAATTTTAAAACTTAAAATTTTATAGAAAAATTCTCAAATACAATTGAGAAATCGGACTTACATAGTCTATAAGTATGGATCCTTGGATTTAATTTCCCATTGATCCAAATAAGTGACAAACAAATTTTACAGACAAATTCTTAAATACAATTAAGAAATCGGACTTACATAGTCTATAAGTATGGATCCTTGGATTTAATTTCCCATTGGTCCAAATGAGTGACAAACATAAATGTGCCCACAAATAGCCAAATTCCCGTAGAGCTGAAAAAGATTTACACAATTTTAATACTTAAAATTTTATAGAAAAATTCTCAAATACAATTGAGAAATCGGACTTACATAGTCTATAAGTATGGATCCTTGGATTTAATTTCCCATTGATCCAAATGAGTGACAAACAAATTTTATAGACAAATTCTTAAATACAATTAAGAAATCGGACTTACATAGTCTATAAATATGGATCCTTGGATTTAATTTCCCATTGGTCCAAATGAGTGACAAACATAAATGTGCCCACAAATAGCCAAATTCCCGTAGAGCTGAAAAAGATTTACACAATTTTAATACTTAAAATTTTATAGAAAAATTCTCAAATACAATTGAGAAATCGGACTTACATAGTCTATAAGTATGGATCCTTGGCTTTAATTTCCCATTGGTCCAAATGAGTGACAAACATAAATGTGCCCACAAATAGCCAAATTACCGTAGAGCTGAAAAAGATTTACACAATTTTAATACTTAAAATTTTATAGAAAAATTCTCAAATACAATTGAGAAATCGGACTTACATAGTCTATAAGTATGGATCCTTGGATTTAATTTCCCATTGATCCAAATGAGTGACAAACAAATTTTACAGACAAATTCTTAAATACAATTAAGAAATCGGACTTACATAGTCTATAAGTATGGATCCTTGGCTTTAATTTCCCATTGGTCCAAATGAGTGACAAACATAAATGTGCCCACAAATAGCCAAATTACCGTAGAGCTGAAAAAGATTTACACAATTTTAATACTTAAAATTTTATAGAAAAATTCTCAAATACAATTGAGAAATCGGACTTACATAGTCTATAAGTATGGATCCTTATATTTAATTTCCCATTGATCCAAATGAGTGACAAACAAATTTTACAGACAAATTCTTAAATACAATTAAGAAATCGGACTTACATAGTCTATAAGTATGGATCCTTGGATTTAATTTCCCATTGATCCAAATGAGTGACAAACAAATTTTATAGAAAAATTCTCAAATACAATTGAGAAATCGGACTTACATAGTCTATAAGTATGGATCCTTGGATTTAATTTCCCATTGATCCAAATGAGTGACAAACAAATTTTATAGACAAATTCTTAAATACAATTAAGAAATCGGACTTACATAGTCTATAAGTATGGATCCTTGGCTTTAATTTCCCATTGGTCCAAATGAGTGACAAACATAAATGTGCCCACAAATAGCCAAATTCCCGTAGAGCTGAAAAAAATTTACACAATTTTAATACTTAAAATTTTATAGAAAAATTCTCAAATACAATTGAGAAATCGGACTTACATAGTCTATAAGTATGGATCCTTGGATTTAATTTCCCATTGATCCAAATGAGTGACAAACAAATTTTACAGACAAATTCTTAAATACAATTAAGAAATCGGACTTACATAGTCTATAAGTATGGATCCTTGGATTTAATTTCCCATTGATCCAAATGAGTGACAAACAAATTTTACAGACAAATTCTTAAATACAATTAAGAAATCGGACTTACATAGTCTATAAGTATGGATCCTTGGCTTTAATTTCCCATTGGTCCAAATGAGTGACAAACATAAATGTGCCCACAAATAGCCAAATTCCCGTAGAGCTGAAAAAAATTTACACAATTTTAATACTTAAAATTTTATAGAAAAATTCTCAAATACAATTGAGAAATCGGACTTACATAGTCTATAAGTATGGATCCTTGGCTTTAATTTCCCATTGGTCCAAATGAGTGACAAACATAAATGTGCCCACAAATAGCCAAATTCCCGTAGAGCTGAAAAAGATTTACACAATTTTGATACTTAAAATTTTATAGAAAAATTCTCAAATACAATTGAGAAATCGGACTTACATAGTCTATAAGTATGGATCCTTATATTTAATTTCCCATTGATCCAAATGAGTGACAAACAAATTTTACAGACAAATTCTTAAATACAATTAAGAAATCGGACTTACATAGTCTATAAGTATGGATCCTTGGATTTAATTTCCCATTGATCCAAATGAGTGACAAACAAATTTTATAGAAAAATTCTCAAATACAATTGAGAAATCGGACTTACATAGTCTATAAGTATGGATCATTGGATTTAATTTCCCATTGATCCAAATGAGTGACAAACAAATTTTATAGAAAAATTCTCAAATACAATTGAGAAATCGGACTTACATAGTCTATAAGTATGGATCCTTGGATTTAATTTCCCATTGATCCAAATGAGTGACAAACAAATTTTATAGAAAAGTTATCAAATACAATTAAGAAATCGGACTTACATAGTCTATAAGTATGGATCCTTGGCTTTAATTTCCCATTGGTCCAAATGAGTGACAAACATAAATGTGCCCACAAATAGCCAAATTCCCGTAGAGCTGAAAAAGATTTACACAATTTTAATACTTAAAATTTTATAGAAAAATTCTCAAATACAATTGAGAAATCGGACTTACATAGTCTATAAGTATGGATCCTTGGATTTAATTTCCCATTGATCCAAATGAGTGACAAACAAATTTTATAGAAAAATTCTCAAATACAATTGAGAAATCGGACTTACATAGTCTATAAGTATGGATCATTGGATTTAATTTCCCATTGATCCAAATGAGTGACAAACAAATTTTATAGAAAAATTCACAAATCCAATTGAGAAATCGGACTTACATAGTCTATAAGTAGGGATCCTTGGCTTTAATTTCCCATTGGTCCAAATGAGTGACAAACAAATTTTATAGAAAAATTCACAAATCCAATTGAGAAATCGGACTTACATAGTCTATAAGTAGGGATCCTTGGCTTTAATTTCCCATTGGTCCAAATGAGTGACAAACAAATTTTATAGAAAAATTCACAAATCCAATTGAGAAATCGGACTTACATAGTCTATAAGTAGGGATCCTTGGCTTTAATTTCCCATTGGTCCAAATGAGTGACAAACAAATTTTATAGAAAAATTCACAAATACAATTGAGAAATCGGACTTACATAGTCTATAAGTATGGATCCTTGGCTTTAATTTCCCATTGGTCCAAATGAGTGACAAACATAAATATGCCCACAAATAGCCAAATTCCCGTAGAGCTGAAAAAGATTTACACAATTTTAATACTTAAAATTTTATAGAAAAATTCTCAAATAGAATTGAGAAATCGGACTTACATAGTTGATAAGTATGGATCCTTGGATTTAATTTCTCATTGGTCCAAATGAGTGACAAAAAAATTTTATAGAAAAGTTATCAAATACAATTGAGAAATCGGACTTACATAGTCTATAAGTATGGATCCTTGGCTTTAATTTCCCATTGGTCCAAATGAGTGACAAACATAAATGTGCCCACAAATAGCCAAATTCCCGTAGAGCTGAAAAAGATTTACACAATTTTAATACTTAAAATTTTATAGAAAAATTCTCAAATACAATTGAGAAATCGGACTTACATAGTTGATAAGTATGGATCCTTGGATTTAATTTCCCATTGATCCAAATGAGTGACAAACATAAATGTGCCCACAAATAGCCAAATTCCCGTAGAGCTGAAAAAGATTTACACAATTTTAATACTTAAAATTTTATAGAAAAATTTTCAAATACAATTGAGAAATCGGACTTACATAGTCTATAAGTATGGATCCTTGGATTTAATTTCCCATTGATCCAAATGAGTGACAAACAAATTTTATAGAAAAATTCTCAAATACAATTGAGAAATAGGACTTACATAGTCTATAAGTATGGATCCTTGGCTTTAATTTCCCATTGGTCCAAATGAGTGACAAACATAAATGTGCCCACAAATAGCCAAATTCCCGTAGAGCTGAAAACAATTTACACAATTTTAATACTTAAAATTTTATAGAAAAATTCTCAAATACAATTGAGAAATCGGACTTACATAGTCTATAAGTATGGATCCTTGGATTTAATTTCCCATTGGTCCAAATGAGTGACAAACAAATTTTACAGACAAATTGTTAAATACAATTAAGAAATCGGACTTACATAGTCTATAAGTATGGATCCTTGGCTTTAATTTCCCATTGGTCCAAATGAGTGACAAACAAATTTTACAGACAAATTGTTAAATACAATTAAGAAATCGGACTTACATAGTCTATAAGTATGGATCCTTGGCTTTAATTTCTCATTGGTCCAAATGAGTGACAAAAAAATTTTATAGAAAAATTATCAAATACAATTGAGAAATCGGACTTACATAGTCTATAAGTATGGATCCTTGGATTTAATTTCCCATTGGTCCAAATGAGTGACAAACAAATTTTACAGACAAATTCTTAAATACAATTAAGAAATCGGACTTACATAGTCTATAAGTATGGATCCTTGGCTTTAATTTCTCATTGCTCCAAATGAGTGACAAAAAAATTTTATAGAAAAATTATCAAATACAATTGAGAAATCGGACTTACATAGTCTATAAGTATGGATCCTTGGATTTAATTTCCCATTGGTCCAAATGAGTGACAAACAAATTTTACAGACAAATTCTTAAATACAATTAAGAAATCGGACTTACATAGTCTATAAGTATGGATCCTTGGCTTTAATTTCTCATTGGTCCAAATGAGTGACAAAAAAATTTTATAGAAAAATTATCAAATACAATTGAGAAATCGGACTAACATAGTCTATAAGTAGGGATCTCTGGCTTTAATTTCCCATTGGTCCAAATGAGTGACAAACAAATTTTATAGAAAAATTCACAAATACAATTGAGAAATCGGACTAACATAGTCTATAAGTAGGGATCCTTGGATTTAATTTCCCATTGATCCAAATGAGTGACAAACAAATTTTACAGACAAATTCTTAAATACAATTGAGAAATAGGACTTACATAGTCTATAAGTATGGATCCTTGGCTTTAATTTCCCATTGGTCCAAATGAGTGACAAACATAAATGTGCCCACAAATAGCCAAATTCCCGTAGAGCTGAAAACAATTTACACAATTTTAATACTTAAAATTTTATAGAAAAATTCTCAAATACAATTGAGAAATCGGACTTACATAGTCTATAAGTATGGATCCTTGGATTTAATTTCCCATTGATCCAAATGAGTGACAAAAAAATTTTATAGAAAAATTCTCAAATACAATTGAGAAATCGGACTTAGATAGTCTATAAGTATGGATTCTTGGCTTTAATTTCCCGTTGGTCCAAATGAGTGACAAACAAATTTTATAGAAAAATTCTCAAAAACAATTGAGAAATCGGACTTACATAGTCGATAAGTATGGATCCTTGGATTTAATTTCTCATTGGTCCAAATGAGTGACAAAAAAATTTTATAGAAAAATTATCAAATACAATTGAGAAATCGGACTTACATAGTCTATAAGTATGGATTCTTGGATTTAATTTCTCATTGGTCCAAATGAGTGACAAAAAAATTTTATAGAAAAATTATCAAATACAATTGAGAAATCGGACTAACATAGTCTATAAGTAGGGATCTCTGGCTTTAATTTCTCATTGGTTCAAATGATTGACAAAAAAATTTTATAGAAAAATTCTCAAATACAATTGAGAAATCGGACTTACATAGTCTATAAGTAGGGATTCTTGGCTTTAATTTCCCATTGGTCCAAATGAGTGACAAACAAATTTTATAGAAAAATTCTCAAAAACAATTGAGAAATCGGACTTACATAGTCTATAAGTATGGATTCTTGGCTTTAATTTCCCATTGGTCCAAATGAGTGACAAACATAAATGTGCCCAAAAATAGCCAAATTCCCGTAGAGCTGAAAAAAAATTTACACAATTTTAATATTTAAAATTTTATAGAAAAATTCTCAAATACAATTGAGAAATCGGACTTAGATAGTCTATAAGTATGGATTCTTGGCTTTAATTTTCCATTGGTCCAAATGAGTGACAAACAAATTTTATAGAAAAATTCTCAAATACAATTGAGAAATCGGACTTACATAGTCTATAAATATGGATTCTTGGCTTTAATTTCCCGTTGGTCCAAATGAGTGACAAACAAATTTTATAGAAAAATTCTCAAATACAACTGAGAAATCGGACTTACATAGTCTATAAATATGGCTTCTTGGCTTTAATTTCCCATTGGTCCAAATGAGTGACAAACAAATTTTATAGAAAAATTCTCAAATACAATTCAGAAATCGGACTTACATAGTCTATAAGTATGGATTCTTGGCTTTAATTTCCCATTGGTCCAAAGGAGTGACAAACAAATTTTATAGAAAAATTCTCAAATACAATTGAGAAATCGGACTTACATAGTCTATAAGTATGGATTCTTGGCTTTAATTTCCCATTGGTCTAAATGAGTGACAAACAAATTTTATAGAAAAATTCTCAAATACAATTGAGAAATCGGACTTACATAGTCTATAAATATGGATTCTTGGCTTTAATTTCCCATTGGTCCAAATGAGTGACAAACAAATTTTATAGAAAAATTCTCAAATAAAATTGAGAAATCGGACTTACATAGTCTATAAATATGGATTCTTGGCTTTAATTTCCCATTGGTCCAAATGAGTGACAAACAAATTTTATAGAAAAATTCTCAAATACAATTGAGAAATCGGACTTACATAGTCTATAAGTATGGATTCTTGGCTTTAATTTCCCATTGGTCCAAAGGAGTGACAAACAAATTTTATAGAAAAATTCTCAAATACAATTGAGAAATCGGACTTACATAGTCTATAAGTATGGATTCTTGGCTTTAATTTCCCATTGGTCTAAATGAGTGACAAACAAATTTTATAGAAAAATTATCAAATACAATTGAGAAATCGGACTTACATAGTCTATAAATATGGATTCTTGGCTTTAATTATCCATTGGTCCAAATGAGTGACAAACAAATTTTATAGAAAAATTCTCAAATAAAATTGAGAAATCGGACTTACATAGTCTATAAATATGGATTCTTGGCTTTAATTTCCCATTGGTCCAAATGAGTGACAAACAAATTTTATAGAAAAATTCTCAAATACAATTGAGAAATCGGACTTACATAGTCTATAAGTATGGATTCTTGGCTTTAATTTCCCATTGGTCCAAAGGAGTGACAAACAAATTTTATAGAAAAATTCTCAAATACAATTGAGAAATCGGACTTACATAGTCTATAAGTATGGATTCTTGGCTTTAATTTCCCATTGGTCTAAATGAGTGACAAACAAATTTTATAGAAAAATTCTCAAATACAATTGAGAAATCGGACTTACATAGTCTATAAGTATGGATTCTTGGCTTTAATTTCCCATTGGTCCAAAGGAGTGACAAACAAATTTTATAGAAAAATTCTCAAATACAATTGAGAAATCGGACTTACATAGCCTATAAGTATGGATTCTTGGCTTTAATTTCCCATTGGTCTAAATGAGTGACAAACAAATTTTATAGAAAAATTCTCAAATACAATTGAGAAATCGGACTTACATAGTCTATAAGTAGGGATCCTTGGCTTTAATTTCCCATTGGTCCAAATGAGTGACAAACAAATTTTATAGAAAAATTCTCAAATACAATTGAGAAATCGGACTTACAAAGTCTATAAGTAGGGATCCTTGGCTTTAATTTCCCATTGGTCCAAATGAGTGACAAACAAATTTTATAGAAAAATTCTCAAATACAATTGAGAAATCGGACTTACATAGTCTATAAGTATGGATTCTTGGCTTTAATTTCCCATTGGTCCAAATGAGTGACAAACAAATTTTATAGAAAAATTCTCAAATACAATTGAGAAATCGGACTTACATAGTCTATAAGTAGGGATCCTTGGCTTTAATTTCCCATTGGTTCAAATGAGTGACAAACAAATTTTATAGAAAAATTCTCAAATACAATTGAGAAATCGGACTTACATAGTCTATAAATATGGATTCTTGGCTTTAATTTCCCATTGGTCCAAATGAGTGACAAACAAATTTTATAGAAAAATTCTCAAATACAATTGAGAAATCGGACTACATAGTCTATAAATATGGATTCTTGGCTTTAATTTCCCATTGGTCCAAATGAGTGACAAACAAATTTTATAGAAAAATTCTCAAATACAATTGAGAAATCGGACTACATAGTCTATAAATATGGATTCTTGGCTTTAATTTCCCATTGGTCCAAATGAGTGGCAAACAAATTTTATAGAAAAATTCTCAAATACAATTGAGAAATCGGACTACATAGTCTATAAATATGGATTCTTGGCTTTAATTTCCCATTGGTCCAAATGAGTGACAAACAAATTTTATAGAAAAATTCTCAAATACAATTGAGAAATCGGACTACATAGTCTATAAATATGGATTCTTGGCTTTAATTTCCCATTGGTCCAAATGAGTGACAAACAAATTTTATAGAAAAATTCTCAAATACAATTGAGAAATCGGACTACATAGTCTATAAATATGGATTCTTGGCTTTAATTTCCCATTGGTCCAAATGAGTGACAAACAAATTTTATAGAAAAATTCTCAAATACAATTGAGAAATCCGACTTACATAGTCTATAAATATGGATTCTTGGCTTTAATTTCCCATTGGTCCAAATGAGTGACAAACAAAATTTATAGAAAAATTCTTAAATACAATTGAGAAATCGGACTTACATAGTCTATAAGTATGGATTCTTGGCTTTAATTTCCCATTGGTCCAAATGAGTGACAAACAAATTTTATAGAAAAATTCTCAAATACAATTGAGAAATCGTACTACATAGTCTATAAATATGGATTCTTGGCTTTAATTTCCCATTGGTCCAAATGAGTGACAAACAAATTTTATAGAAAAATTCTCAAATACAATTGAGAAATCGGACTACATAGTCTATAAATATGGATTCTTGGCTTTAATTTCCCATTGGTCCAAATGAGTGACAAACAAATTTTATAGAAAAATTCTCAAATACAATTGAGAAATCCGACTTACATAGTCTATAAATATGGATTCTTGGCTTTAATTTCCCATTGGTCCAAATGAGTGACAAACAAATTTTATAGAAAAATTCTCAAATAAAATTGAGAAATCGGACTACATAGTCTATAAATATGGATTCTTGGCTTTAATTTCCCATTGGTCCAAATGAGTGACAAACAAATTTTATAGAAAAATTCTCAAATACAATTGAGAAATCCGACTTACATAGTCTATAAATATGGATTCTTGGCTTTAATTTCCCATTGGTCCAAATGAGTGACAAACATAAATGTGCCCACAAATAGCCAAATTCTCGTAGAGCTGAAAAAAATTTACACAATTTTAATATTTAAAATTTTACAGAAAAATTCTCAAATACAATTGAGAAATCGGACTTACATAGTCTATAAGTAGGGATCCTTGGCTTTAATTTCCCATTGGTCCAAATGAGTGGCAAACAAATTTTATAGAAAAATTCTGAAATACAATTGAGAAATCGGACTACATAGTCTATAAATATGGATTCTTGGCTTTAATTTCCCATTGGTCCAAATGAGTGACAAACAAATTTTATAGAAAAATTCTCAAATACAATTGAGAAATCGGACTTACATAGTCTATAAATATGGATTCTTGGCTTTAATTTCCCATTGGTCCAAATGAGTGACAAACAAATTTTATAGAAAAATTCTCAAATACAATTGAGAAATCGGACTTACATAGTCTATAAATATGGATTCTTGGCTTTAATTTCCCATTGGTCCAAATGAGTGACAAACAAATTTTATAGAAAAATTCACAAATACAATTGAGAGATCGGACTTACATCTATATATATAAAATACAAAAAATGCTTGTACCCATGTTCGCTATAGACTCGGAAACTATCCAACCGATTTGACCCAAACTGGTGTCATTCAAAAGGGAATTTATAGAGGATGGTTTTAGGCTTTTAATATTTCAAGTGGGCGTAGCCCCTCCCACATAAATTGAATAACATCATATATCTTGACTATTGTCATAGCAAGAGTTTTGAAACATTGCAATAGTTCATATGTTACTAATGTGAGTAATCAGGACAAAAATGGGCGTTATCGGACAAGTGGGCGTGGCAGCTCCTATATAACCCAAAAATTGAAATCGCCATATTTTGGGCATTTTTTGACCTACGCCGATGATATTTGGTACATATAGTATTGACATAATTAGGAATACGTACTAGGAGAAAAGTGAGTGGGACCACGCCCCTTTATAGGAAAATAAAAAATCTTAATATAGTCTTAACTATTGGACCGATGGTCATTAAATTTTCACAATAGGATATATAAATACTTTTAATTTTATTTTATAACGAGGGGGGTAGCGAAGTACACCGGGATCAGCTAGTAGTCTATAAGTATGGATTCTTGGCTTTAATTTCCCATTGGTCCAAATGAGTGACAAACAAATTTTATAGAAAAATTCTCAAATACAATTAAGAAATCGGACTTACATAGTCTATAAGTATGGATTCTTGGCTTTAATTTCCCATTGGTCCAAATGAGTGACAAACAAATTTTATAGAAAAATTCTCAAATACAATTGAGAAATCGGACTTACATAGTCTATAAATATGGATTCTTGGCTTTAATTTCCCATTGGTCCAAATGAGTGACAAACAAATTTTATAGCAAAATTCTCAAATACATTTGAGAAATCGGACTTACATAGTCTATAAGTACGGATTCTTGGCTTTAATTTCCCATTGGTCCAAATGAGTGAAAAACAAATTTTATAGAAAAATTCACAAATACAATTGAGAGATCGGACTTACATAGTCTATAAGTATGGATCCTTGGCTTTAATTTCCCATTGGTCCAAATGAGTGACAAACATAAATGTGCCCACAAATAGCCAAATTCCCGTAGAGCTGAAAAAAATTTACACAATATTAATATTTAAAATGTTATATAAAAATTCTCAAATACAATTGAGAAATCGGACTTACATAGTCTATAAGTATGGATCCTTGGCTTTAATTTCCCATTGGTCCAAATGAGTGACAAACAAATTTTATAGAAAAATTCTCAAATACAATTGAGAAATCGGACTTCCATAGTCTATATGGAGGCATCCTTGGCCTTAATTTCCCATTGTTCCAAATGAGTGACAAACAAATTTTACAGAAAAATTCTCAAATACAATTGAGAGATCGGACTTACATAGTCTATAAGTATGGATCCTTGGCTTTAATTTCCCATTGGTCCAAATGAGAGACAAACATAAATGTGCCCACAAATAGCCAAATTCCCGTAGAGCTGAAAAAAATTTACACAATTTTAATATTTAAAATTTTATAGAAAAATTCTCAAATACAATTGAGAAATCGGACTTACATAGTCTATAAATATGGATTCTTGGCTTTAATTTCCCATTGGTCCAAATGAGTGACAAACAAATTTTATAGAAAAATTCTCAAATACAATTGAGAGATCGGACTTACATAGTCTATAAGTATGGATCCTTGGCTTTAATTTCCCATTGGTCCAAATGAGTGACAAACAAATTTTATAGAAAAATTCTCAAATACAATTGAGAAATCGGACTTCCATAGTCTATATGGAGGCATCCTTGGCCTTAATTTCCCATTGTTCCAAATGAGTGACAAACAAATTTTACAGAAAAATTCTCAAATACAATTGAGAGATCGGACTTACATAGTCTATAAGTATGGATCCTTGGCTTTAATTTCCCATTGGTCCAAATGAGAGACAAACATAAATGTGCCCACAAATAGCCAAATTCCCGTAGAGCTGAAAAAAATTTACACAATTTTAATATTTAAAATTTTATAGAAAAATTCTCAAATACAATTGAGAAATCGGACTTACATAGTCTATAAATATGGATTCTTGGCTTTAATTTCCCATTGGTCCAAATGAGTGACAAACAAATTTTATAGAAAAATTCTCAAATACAATTGAGAGATCGGACTTACATAGTCTATAAGTATGGATCCTTGGCTTTAATTTCCCATTGGTCCAAATGAGTGACAAACATAAATGTGCCCACAAATAGCCAAATTCCCGTAGAGCTAAAAAAAATTTACACAATTTTAATATTTAAAATTTTATAGAAAAATTCTCAAATACAATTGAGAAATCGGACTTACATAGTCTATAAGTATGGATTCTTGGCTTTAATTTCCCATTGGTCCAAATGAGTGACAAACAAATTTTATAGAAAAATTCTCAAATACAATTGAGAGATCGGACTTACATAGTCTATAAGTATGGATCCTTGGCTTTAATTTCCCATTGGTCCAAATGAGTGACAAACATAAATGTGCCCACAAATAGCCAAATTCCCGTAGAGCTGAAAAAAATTTACACAATTTTAATATTTAAAATGTTATATAAAAATTCTCAAATACAATTGAGAAATCGGACTTACATAGTCTATAAATATGGATTCTTGGCTATAATTTCCCATTGGTCCAAATGAATGACAAACAAATTTTATAGAAAAATTCTCAAATACAATTGAGAAATCGGACTTACATAGTCTATAAGTATGCATTCTTGGCTTTAATTTCCCATTGGTCCAAAGAGTGACAAACAAAATTTATAGAAAAATTCTCAAATACAATTGAGAAATCGGACTTACATAGTCTATAAGTATGGATCCTTGGCTTTAATTTCCCATTGGTCCAAATGAGTGACAAACAAATTTTATAGAAAAATTCTCAAATACAATTGAGAAATCGGACTTTCATAGTCTATAAGTATGGATTCTTCGCTTTAATTTTCCATTGGTCCAAATGAGTGACAAACAAATGTTATAGAAAAATTCTCAAATACAATTGAGAAATCGGACTTACATAGTCTATAAGTATGGATTCTTGGCTTTAATTTCCCATTGGTCCAAATGAGTGACAAACAAATTTTATAGAAAAATTCTCAAATACAATTGAGAAATCGGACTTACATAGTCTATAAGTATGGATTCTTGGCTTTAATTTCCCATTGGTCCAAATGAGTGACAAACAAATTTTATAGAAAAATTCTCAAATACAATTGAGAAATCGGACTTACATAGTCTATAAATATGGATTCTTGTCTTTAATTTCCCATTGGTCCAAATGAGTGACAAACAAATTTTATAGAAAAATTCTCAAATACAATTGAGAAATCGGACTTACATAGTCTATAAGTATGGATTCTTGGCTTTAATTTCCCATTGGTCCAAATGAGTGACAAACAAATTTTATAGAAAAATTCTCAAATACAATTGAGAAATCGGACTTACATAGTCTATAAGTATGCATTCTTGGCTTTAATTTCCCATTGGTCCAAATGAGTGACAAACAAATTTTATAGAAAAATTCTCAAAAACAATTGAGAAATCGGACTTACATAGTCTATAAATATGGATTCTTGGCTTTAATTTCCCATTGGTCCAAATGAGTGACAAACAAATTTTATAGAAAAATTCTCAAATACAATTGAGAGATCGGACTTACATAGTCTATAAGTATGGATCCTTGGCTTTAATTTCCCATTGGTCCAAATGAGTGACAAACAAATTTTATAGAAAAATTCTCAAATACAATTGAGAAATCGGACTTACATAGTCTATAAGTATGCATTCTTGGCTTTAATTTCCCATTGGTCCAAATGAGTGACAAACAAATTTTATAGAAAAATTCTCAAATACAATTGAGAAATCGGACTTACATAGTCTATAAGTATGGATTCTTGGCTTTAATTTGCCATTGTTCCAAATGAGTGACAAACAAATTTTATAGAAAAATTCTCAAATACAATTGAGAAATCGGACTTACATAGTCTATAAGTAGGGATCCTTGGCTTTAATTTCCCATTGGTCCAAATGAGTGACAAACAAATTTTATAGAAAAATTCTCAAATACAATTGAGAAATCGGACTTACATAGTCTATAAGTATGGATTCTTGGCTTTAATTTCCCATTGGTCCAAATGAGTGACAAACAAATTTTATAGAAAAATTCTCAAATACAATTGAGAAATCGGACTTACATAGTCTATAAGTATGGATTCTTGGCTTTATTTTCCCATTGGTCCAAATGAGTGACAAAAAAATTTTATAGAAAAATTCTCAAATACAATTGAGAAATCGGACTTACATAGTCTATAAGTATGGATTCTTGGCTTTATTTTCCCATTGGTCCAAATGAGTGACAAAAAAATTTTATAGAAAAATTCTCAAATACAATTGAGAAATCGGACTTACATAGTCTATAAGTATGGATTCTTGGCTTTAATTTCCCATTGGTCCAAATGAGTGACAAACAAATTTTATAGAAAAATTCTCAAATACAATTGAGAAATCGGACTTACATAGTCTATAAGTATGGATTCTTGGCTTTATTTTCCCATTGGTCCAAATGAGTGACAAAAAAATTTTATAGAAAAATTCTCAAATACAATTGAGAAATCGGACTTACATAGTCTATAAGTATGGATTCTTGGCTTTAATTTCCCATTGGTCCAAATGAGTGACAAACAAATTTTATAGAAAAATTCTCAAATACAATTGAGAAATCGGACTTACATAGTCTATAAGTATGGATTCTTGGCTTTATTTTCCCATTGGTCCAAATGCGTGACAAAAAAAATTTATAGAAAAATTCTCAAATACAATTGAGAAATCGGACTTACATAGTCTATAAGTATGGATTCTTGGCTTTAATTTCCCATTGGTCCAAATGAGTGACAAACAAATTTTATAGAAAAATTCTCAAATACAATTGAGAAATCGGACTTACATAGTCTATAAGTATGGATTCTTGGCTTTATTTTCCCATTGGTCCAAATGAGTGACAAACAAATTTAATAGAAAAATTCTCAAATACAATTGAGAAATCGGACTTACATAGTCTATAAGTATGGATTCTTGGCTTTAATTTCCCATTGGTCCAAATGAGTGACAAACAAATTTTATAGAAAAATTCTCAAATACAATTGAGAAATCGGACTTACATAGTCTATAAGTATGGATTCTTGGCTTTATTTTCCCATTGGTCCAAATGAGTGACAAAAAAATTTTATAGAAAAATTCTCAAATACAATTGAGAAATCGGACTTACATAGTCTATAAGTATGGATTCTTGGCTTTAATTTCCCATTGGTCCAAATGAGTGACAAACAAATTTTATAGAAAAATTCTCAAATACAATTGAGAAATCGGACTTACATAGTCTATAAGTATGGATTCTTGGCTTTATTTTCCCATTGGTCCAAATGAGTGACAAAAAAATTTTATAGAAAAATTCTCAAATACAATTGAGAAATCGGACTTACATAGTCTATAAGTATGGATTCTTGGCTTTAATTTCCCATTGGTCCAAATGAGTGACAAACAAATTTTATAGAAAAATTCTCAAATACAATTGAGAAATCGGACTTACATAGTTTATAAGTATGGATTCTTGGCTTTAATTTCCCATTGGTCCAAATGAGTGACAAACAAATTTTATAGAAAAATTCTCAAATACAATTGAGAAATCGGACTTACATAGTCTATAAGTATGGATTCTTGGCTTTATTTTCCCATTGGTCCAAATGAGTGACAAAAAAATTTTATAGAAAAATTCTCAAATACAATTGAGAAATCGGACTTACATAGTCTATAAGTATGGATTCTTGGCTTTATTTTCCCATTGGTCCAAATGAGTGACAAAAAAATTTTATAGAAAAATTCTCAAATACAATTGAGAAATCGGACTTACATAGTCTATAAGTATGGATTCTTGGCTTTAATTTCCCATTGGTCCAAATGAGTGACAAAAAAATTTTATAGAAAAATTCTCAAATACAATTGAGAAATCGGACTTACATAGTCTATAAGTATGGATTCTTGGCTTTATTTTCCCATTGGTCCAAATGAGTGACAAAAAAATTTTATAGAAAAATTCTCAAATACAATTGAGAAATCGGACTTACATAGTCTATAAGTATGGATTCTTGGCTTTAATTTCCCATTGGTCCAAATGAGTGACAAACAAATTTTATAGAAAAATTCTCAAATACAATTGAGAAATCGGACTTACATAGTCTATAAGTATGGATTCTTGGCTTTATTTTCCCATTGGTCCAAATGAGTGACAAAAAAATTTTATAGAAAAATTCTCAAATACAATTGAGAAATCGGACTTACATAGTCTATAAGTATGGATTCTTGGCTTTAATTTCCCATTGGTCCAAATGAGTGACAAACAAATTTTATAGAAAAATTCTCAAATACAATTGAGAAATCGGACTTACATAGTCTATAAGTATGGATTCTTGGCTTTATTTTCCCATTGGTCCAAATGAGTGACAAAAAAATTTTATAGAAAAATTCTCAAATACAATTGAGAAATGGGACTTACATAGTCTATAAGTATGGATTCTTGGCTTTATTTTCCCATTGGTCCAAGTGAGTGACAAACAAATTTAATAGAAAAATTTTCAAATACAATTGAGAAATCGGACTTACATAGTCTATAAGTATGGATTCTTGGCTTTAATTTCCCATTGGTCCAAATGAGTGACAAAAAAATTTTATAGAAAAATTCTCAAATACAATTGAGAAATCGGACTTACATAGTCTATAAGTATGGATTCTTGGCTTTAATTTCCCATTGGTCCAAATGAGTGACAAACAAATTTTATAGAAAAATTCTCAAAAACAATTGAGAAATCGGACTTACATAGTCTATAAATATGGATTCTTGGCTTTAATTTCCAATTGGTCCAAATGAGTGACAAACAAATTTTATAGAAAAATTCTCAAATACAATTGAGAAATCGGACTTACATAGTCTATAAGTATGGATCCTTGGCTTTAATTTCCCATTGGTCCAAATGAGTGACAAACATAAATGTGCCCACAAATAGCCAAATTCCCGTAGAGCTGAAAAAAATTTACACAATTTTAATATTTAAAATTTTATAGAAAAATTCTCAAATACAATTGAGAAATCGGACTTACATAGTCTATAAGTATGGATTCTTGGCTTTAATTTCCCATTGGTCCAAATGAGTGACAAACAAATTTTATAGAAAAATTCTCAAATACAATTGAGAAATCGGACTTACATAGTCTATAAGTAGGGATCCTTGGCTTTAATTTCCCATTGGTCCAAATGAGTGACAAACAAATTTTATAGAAAAATTCTCAAATACAATTTAGAAATCGGTCTTACATAGTCTATAAGTATGCATTCTTGGCTTTAATTTCCCATTGGTCGAAATGAGTGGCAAACAAATTTTATAGAAAAATTCTCAAATACAATTGAGAAATCGGACTTACATAGTCTATAAGTATGGATTCTTGGCTTTAATTTGCCATTGTTCCAAATGAGTGACAAACAAATTTTATAGAAAAATTCTCAAATACAATTGAGAAATCGGACTTACATAGTCTATAAGTAGGGATCCTTGGCTTTAATTTCCCATTGGTCCAAATGAGTGACAAACAAATTTTATAGAAAAATTCTCAAATACAATTGAGAAATCGGACTTACATAGTCTATAAGTATGGATTCTTGGCTTTAATTTCCCATTGGTCCAAATGAGTGACAAACAAATTTTATAGAAAAATTCTCAAATACAATTGAGAAATCGGACTTACATAGTCTATAAGTATGGATTCTTGGCTTTATTTTCCCATTGGTCCAAATGAGTGACAAAAAAATTTTATAGAAAAATTCTCAAATACAATTGAGAAATCGGACTTACATAGTCTATAAGTATGGATTCTTGGCTTTATTTTCCCATTGGTCCAAATGAGTGACAAAAAAATTTTATAGAAAAATTCTCAAATACAATTGAGAAATCGGACTTACATAGTCTATAAGTAGGGATCCTTGGCTTTAATTTCCCATTGGTCCAAATGAGTGAGAAACAAATTTTATAGAAAAATTCTCAAATACAATTGAGAAATCGGACTTACATAGTCTATAAGTATGGATTCTTGGCTTTAATTTCCCATTGGTCCAAATGAGTGACAAACAAATTTTATAGAAAAATTCTCAAATACAATTGAGAAATCGGACTTACATAGTCTATAAGTATGGATTCTTGTCTTTAATTTCCCATTGGTCCAAATGAGTGACAAACATAAATGTGCCCACAAATAGCCAAATTCCCGTAGAGCTGAAAAAAATTTACACAATTTTAATATTTAAAATTTTATAGAAAAATTCTCAAATACAATTGAGAAATCGGACTTACATAGTCTATAAGTATGGATTCTTGGCTTTAATTTCCCATTGGTCCAAATGAGTGACAAACAAATTTTATAGAAAAATTCTCAAATACAATTGAGAAATCGGACTTACATAGTCTATAAGTAGGGATCCTTGGCTTTAATTTCCCATTGGTCCAAATGAGTGACAAACAAATTTTATAGAAAAATTCTCAAATACAATTGAGAAATCGGACTTACATAGTCTATAAGTATGCATTCTTGGCTTTAATTTCCCATTGGTCGAAATGAGTGACAAACAAATTTTATAGAAAAATTCTCAAATACAATTGAGAAATCGGACTTACATAGTCTATAAGTATGGATTCTTGGCTTTAATTTGCCATTGTTCCAAATGAGTGACAAAGAAATTTTATAGAAAAATTCTCAAATACAATTGAGAAATCGGACTTACATAGTCTATAAGTAGGGATCCTTGGCTTTAATTTCCCATTGGTCCAAATGAGTGACAAACAAATTTTATAGAAAAATTCTCAAATACAATTGAGAAATCGGACTTACATAGTCTATAAGTATGGATTCTTGGCTTTAATTTCCCATTGGTCCAAATGAGTGACAAACAAATTTTATAGAAAAATTCTCAAATACAATTGAGAAATCGGACTTACATAGTCTATAAGTATGGATTCTTGGCTTTATTTTCCCATTGGTCCAAATGAGTGACAAAAAAATTTTATAGAAAAATTCTCAAATACAATTGAGATATCGGACTTACATAGTCTATAAGTAGGGATCCTTGGCTTTAATTTCCCATTGGTCCAAATGAGTGACAAACAAATTTTATAGAAAAATTCTCAAATACAATTGAGAAATCGGACTTACATAGTCTATAAGTATGGATTCTTGGCTTTAATTTCCCATTGGTCCAAATGAGTGACAAACAAATTTTATAGAAAAATTCTCAAATACAATTGAGAAATCGGACTTACATAGTCTATAAGTATGGAATCTTGGCTTTAATTTCCCATTGGTCCAAATGAGTGACAAACAAATTTTATAGAAAAATTCTCAAATACAATTGAGAAATCGGACTTACATAGTCTATAAGTATGCATTCTTGGCTTTATTTTCCCATTGGTCCAAATGAGTGACAAAAAAATTTTATAGAAAAATTCTCAAATACAATTGAGATATCGGACTTACATAGTCTATAAGTAGGGATCCTTGGCTTTAATTTCCCATTGGTCCAAATGAGTGACAAACAAATTTTATAGAAAAATTCTCAAATACAATTGAGAAATCGGTCTTACATAGTCTATAAGTATGCATTCTTGGCTTTAACTTCCCATTGGTCCAAATGAGTGACAAACAAATTTTATAGAAAAATTCTCAAATACAATTGAGAAATCGGACTTACATAGTCTATAAGTATGGAATCTTGGCTTTAATTTCCCATTGGTCCAAATGAGTGACAAACAAATTTTATAGAAAAATTCTCAAATACAATTGAGAAATCGGACTTACATAGTCTATAAGTATGGATTCTTGGCTTTAATTTCCCATTGGTCCAAATGAGTGACAAACAAATTTTATAGAAAAATTCTCAAATACAATTGAGAAATCGGACTTACATAGTCTATAAGTATGGATTCTTGTCTTTAATTTCCCATTGGTCTAAATGAGTGACAAACAAATTTTATAGAAAAATTCTCAAATACAATTGAGAAATCGGACTTACATAGTCTATAAGTATGGATTCTTGGCTTTAATTTCCCATTGGTCCAAATGAGTGACAAACAAATTTTATAGAAAAATTCTCAAATACAATTGAGATATCGGACTTACATAGTCTATAAGTAGGGATCCTTGGCTTTAATTTCCCATTGGTCCAAATGAGTGACAAACAAATTTTATAGAAAAATTCTCAAATACAATTGAGAAATCGGACTTACATAGTCTATAAGTATGGATTCTTGGCTTTAATTTCCCATTGGTCCAAATGAGTGACAAACAAATTTTATAGAAAAATTCTCAAATACAATTGAGAAATCGGACTTACATAGTCTATAAGTATGGAATCTTGGCTTTAATTTCCCATTGGTCCAAATGAGTGACAAACAAATTTTATAGAAAAATTCTCAAATACAATTGAGAAATCGGACTTACATAGTCTATAAGTATGGATTCTTGGCTTTAATTTCCCATTGGTCCAAATGAGTGACAAACAAATTTTATAGAAAAATTCTCAAATACAATTGAGAAATCGGACTTACATAGTCTATAAGTATGGAATCTTGGCTTTAATTTCCCATTGGTCCAAATGAGTGACAAACAAATTTTATAGAAAAATTCTCAAATACAATTGAGAGATCGGACTTACATAGTCTATAAGTATGGATTCTTGGCTTTAATTTCCCATTGGTCCAAATGAGTGACAAACAAATTTTATAGAAAAATTCTCAAATACAATTGAGAAATCGGACTTACATAGTCTATAAGTATGGATTCTTGTCTTTAATTTCCCATTGGTCCAAATGAGTGACAAACATAAATGTGCCCACAAATAGCCAAATTCCCGTAGAGCTGAAAAAAATTTACACAATTTTAATATATAAAATTTTATAGAAAAATTCTCAAATACAATTGAGAAATCGGACTTACATAGTCTATAAGTATGGATTCTTGGCTTTAATTTCCCATTGGTCCAAATGAGTGACAAACAAATTTTATAGAAAAATTCTCAAAAACAATTGAGAAATCGGACTTACATAGTCTATAAATATGGATTCTTGGCTTTAATTTCCCATTGGTCCAAATGAGTGACAAACAAATTTTATAGAAAAATTCTCAAATACAATTGAGAAATCGGACTTACATAGTCTATAAGTATGGATTCTTGGCTTTAATTTCCCATTGGTCCAAATGAGTGACAAACAAATTTTATAGAAAAATTCTCAAATACAATTGAGAAATCGGACTTACATAGTCTATAAGTATGGATTCTTGGCTTTATTTTCCCATTGGTCCAAATGAGTGACAAACAAATTTTATAGAAAAATTCTCAAATACAATTGAGAGATCGGACTTACATAGTCTATAAGTATGGATTCTTGGCTTTAATTTCCCATTGGTCCAAATGAGTGACAAACAAATTTTATAGAAAAATTCTCAAATACAATTGAGATATCGGACTTACATAGTCTATAAGTAGGGATCCTTGGCTTTAATTTCCCATTGGTCCAAATGAGTGACAAACAAATTTTATAGAAAAATTCTCAAATACAATTGAGAAATCGGACTTACATAGTCTATAAGTATGGATTCTTGGCTTTAATTTCCCATTGGTCCAAATGAGTGACAAACAAATTTTATAGAAAAATTCTCAAATACAATTGAGAAATCGGACTTACATAGTCTATAAGTATGGAATCTTGGCTTTAATTTCCCATTGGTCCAAATGAGTGACAAACAAATTTTATAGAAAAATTCTCAAATACAATTGAGAAATCGGACTTACATAGTCTATAAGTATGGAATCTTGTCTTTAATTTCCCATTGGTCCAAATGAGTGACAAACATAAATGTGCCCACAAATAGCCAAATTCCCGTAGAGCTGAAAAAAATTTACACAATTTTAATATATAACATTTTATAGAAAAATTCTCAAATACAATTGAGAAATCGGACTTACATAGTCTATAAGTATGGATTCTTGGCTTTAATTTCCCATTGGTCCAAATGAGTGACAAACAAATTTTATAGAAAAATTCTCAAATACAATTGAGAAATCGGACTTACATAGTCTATAAGTATGGATTCTTGTCTTTAATTTCCCATTGGTCCAAATGAGTGACAAACATAAATGTGCCCACAAATAGCCAAATTCCCGTAGAGCTGAAAAAAATTTACACAATTTTAATATATAACATTTTATAGAAAAATTCTCAAATACAATTGAGAAATCGGACTTACATAGTCTATAAGTATGGATTCTTGGCTTTAATTTCCCATTGGTCCAAATGAGTGACAAACAAATTTAATAGAAAAATTCTCAAATACAATTGAGAAATCGGACTTACATAGTCTATAAGTATGGATTCTTGGCTTTAATTTCCCATTGGTCCAAATGAGTGACAAACAAATTTTATAGAAAAATTCTCAAATACAATTGAGAAATCGGACTTACATAGTCTATAAGTATGCATTCTTGGCTTTAATTTCCCATTGGTCCAAATGAGTGACAAACAAATTTAATAGAAAAATTCTCAAATACAATTGAGAAATCGGACTTACATAGTCTATAAGTATGGATTCTTGGCTTTAATTTCCCATTGGTCCAAATGAGTGACAAACAAATTTTATAGAAAAATTCTCAAATACAATTGAGAAATCGGACTTACATAGTCTATAAGTATGGATCCTTGGCTTTAATTTCCCATTGGTCCAAATGAGTGACAAACATAAATGTGCCCACAAATAGCCAAATTCCCGTAGAGCTGAAAAAAATTTACACAATTTTAATATATAAAATTTTATAGAAAAATTCTCAAATACAATTGAGAAATCGGACTTACATAGTCTATAAGTATGGATTCTTGGCTTTAATTTCCCATTGGTCCAAATGAGTGACAAACAAATTTTATAGAAAAATTCTCAAATACAATTGAGAAATCGGACTTACATAGTCTATAAGAAGGGATCCTTGGCTTTAATTTCCCATTGGTCCAAATGAGTGACAAACAAATTTTATAGAAAAATTCTCAAATACAATTGAGAAATCGGACTAACATAGTCTATAAGTATGCATTCTTGGCTTTAATTTCCCATTGGTCCAAATGAGTGACAAACAAATTTTATAGAAAAATTCTCAAATACAATTGAGAAATCGGACTTACATAGTCTATAAGTATGGATTCTTGGCTTTAATTTGCCATTGTTCCAAATGAGTGACAAACAAATTTTATAGAAAAATTCTCAAATACAATTGAGAAATCGGACTTACATAGTCTATAAGTAGGGATCCTTGGCTTTAATTTCCCATTGGTCCAAATGAGTGACAAACAAATTTTATATAAAAATTCTCAAATACAATTGAGAAATCGGACTTACATAGTCTATAAGTATGGATTCTTGGCTTTATTTTCCCATTGGTCCAAATGAGTGACAAAAAAATTTTATAGAAAAATTCTCAAATACAATTGAGAAATCGGACTTACATAGTCTATAAGTATGGATTCTTGGCTTTAATTTGCCATTGTTCCAAATGAGTGACAAACAAATTTTATAGAAAAATTCTCAAATACAATTGAGAAATCGGACTTACATACTCTATAAGTATGGATTCTTGGCTTTAATTTCCCATTGGTCCAAATGAGTGACAAACAAATTTTATAGAAAAATTCTCAAATACAATTGAGAAATCGGACTTACATAGTCTATAAGTATGGATTCTTGGCTTTAATTTCCCATTGGTCCAAATGAGTGACAAACAAACTTTATAGAAAAATTCTCAAATACAATTGAGAAATCGGACTAACATAGTCTATAAGTATGGATTCTTGGCTTTAATTTCCCATTGGTCCAAATGAGTGACAAACAAATTTTATAGAAAAATTCTCAAATACAATTGAGAAATCGGACTTACATAGTCTATAAGTATGGATTCTTGGCTTTAATTTCCCATTGGTCCAAATGAGTGACAAACAAACTTTATAGAAAAATTCTCAAATACAATTGAGAAATCGGACTAACATAGTCTATAAGTATGGATTCTTGGCTTTAATTTCCCATTGGTCCAAATGAGTGACAAACAAACTTTATAGAAAAATTCTCAAATACAATTGAGAAATCGGACTAACATAGTCTATAAGTATGGATTCTTGGCTTTAATTTCCCATTGGTCCAAATGAGTGACAAACAAACTTTATAGAAAAATTCTCAAATACAATTGAGAAATCGGACTAACATAGTCTATAAGTATGGATTCTTGGCTTTAATTTCCCATTGGTCCAAATGAGTGACAAACAAATTTTATAGAAAAATTCTCAAATACAATTGAGAAATCGGACTTACATAGTCTATAAGTATGGATTCTTGGCTTTAATTTCCCATTGGTCCAAATGAGTGACAAACAAACTTTATAGAAAAATTCTCAAATACAATTGAGAAATCGGACTAACATAGTCTATAAGTATGGATTCTTGGCTTTAATTTCCCATTGGTCCAAATGAGTGACAAACAAACTTTATAGAAAAATTCTCAAATACAATTGAGAAATCGGACTAACATAGTCTATAAGTATGGATTCTTGGCTTTAATTTCCCATTGGTCCAAATGAGTGACAAACAAACTTTATAGAAAAATTCTCAAATACAATTGAGAAATCGGACTAACATAGTCTATAAGTATGGATTCTTGGCTTTAATTTCCCATTGGTCCAAATGAGTGACAAACAAACTTTATAGAAAAATTCTCAAATACAATTGAGAAATCGGACTAACATAGTCTATAAGTATGGATTCTTGGCTTTAATTTCCCATTGGTCCAAATGAGTGACAAACAAACTTTATAGAAAAATTCTCAAATACAATTGAGAAATCGGACTAACATAGTCTATAAGTATGGATTCTTGGCTTTAATTTCCCATTGGTCCAAATGAGTGACAAACAAACTTTATAGAAAAATTCTCAAATACAATTGAGAAATCGGACTAACATAGTCTATAAGTATGGATTCTTGGCTTTAATTTCCCATTGGTCCAAATGAGTGACAAACAAACTTTATAGAAAAATTCTCAAATACAATTGAGAAATCGGACTAACATAGTCTATAAGTATGGATTCTTGGCTTTAATTTCCCATTGGTCCAAATGAGTGACAAACAAACTTTATAGAAAAATTCTCAAATACAATTGAGAAATCGGACTAACATAGTCTATAAGTATGGATTCTTGGCTTTAATTTCCCATTGGTCCAAATGAGTGACAAACAAACTTTATAGAAAAATTCTCAAATACAATTGAGAAATCCGACTAACATAGTCTATAAGTATGGATTCTTGGCTTTAATTTCCCATTGGTCCAAATGAGTGACAAACAAATTTTATAGAAAAATTCTCAAATACAATTGAGAAATCGGACTTACATAGTCTATAAGTATGGATTCTTGGCTTTAATTTCCCATTGGTCCAAATGAGTGACAAACAAACTTTATAGAAAAATTCTCAAATACAATTGAGAAATCCGACTAACATAGTCTATAAGTATGGATTCTTGGCTTTAATTTCCCATTGGTCCAAATGAGTGACAAACAAACTTTATAGAAAAATTCTCAAATACAATTGAGAAATCGGACTAACATAGTCTATAAGTATGGATTCTTGGCTTTAATTTCCCATTGGTCCAAATGAGTGACAAACAAACTTTATAGAAAAATTCTCAAATACAATTGAGAAATCGGACTAACATAGTCTATAAGTATGGATTCTTGGCTTTAATTTCCCATTGGTCCAAATGAGTGACAAACAAACTTTATAGAAAAATTCTCAAATACAATTGAGAAATCGGACTAACATAGTCTATAAGTATGGATTCTTGGCTTTAATTTCCCATTGGTCCAAATGAGTGACAAACAAACTTTATAGAAAAATTCTCAAATACAATTGAGAAATCGGACTAACATAGTCTATAAGTATGGATTCTTGGCTTTAATTTCCCATTGGTCCAAATGAGTGACAAACAAACTTTATAGAAAAATTCTCAAATACAATTGAGAAATCGGACTAACATAGTCTATAAGTATGGATTCTTGGCTTTAATTTCCCATTGGTCCAAATGAGTGACAAACAAACTTTATAGAAAAATTCTCAAATACAATTGAGAAATCCGACTAACATAGTCTATAAGTATGGATTCTTGGCTTTAATTTCCCATTGGTCCAAATGAGTGACAAACAAACTTTATAGAAAAATTCTCAAATACAATTGAGAAATCGGACTAACATAGTCTATAAGTATGGATTCTTGGCTTTAATTTCCCATTGGTCCAAATGAGTGACAAACAAACTTTATAGAAAAATTCTCAAATACAATTGAGAAATCGGACTAACATAGTCTATAAGTATGGATTCTTGGCTTTAATTTCCCATTGGTCCAAATGAGTGACAAACAAACTTTATAGAAAAATTCTCAAATACAATTGAGAAATCGGACTAACATAGTCTATAAGTATGGATTCTTGGCTTTAATTTCCCATTGGTCCAAATGAGTGACAAACAAACTTTATAGAAAAATTCTCAAATACAATTGAGAAATCGGACTAACATAGTCTATAAGTATGGATTCTTGGCTTTAATTTCCCATTGGTTTAAATGAGTGACAAACAAACTTTATAGAAAAATTCTCAAATACAATTGAGAAATCGGACTAACATAGTCTATAAGTATGGATTCTTGGCTTTAATTTCCCATTGGTCCAAATGAGTGACAAACAAACTTTATAGAAAAATTCTCAAATACAATTGAGAAATCGGACTAACATAGTCTATAAGTATGGATTCTTGGCTTTAATTTCCCATTGGTCCAAATGAGTGACAAACAAACTTTATAGAAAAATTCTCAAATACAATTGAGAAATCGGACTAACATAGTCTATAAGTATGGATTCTTGGCTTTAATTTCCCATTGGTCCAAATGAGTGACAAACAAATTTTATAGAAAAATTCTCAAATACAATTGAGAAATCGGACTTACATAGTCTATAAGTATGGATTCTTGGCTTTAATTTCCCATTGGTCCAAATGAGTGACAAACAAACTTTATAGAAAAATTCTCAAATACAATTGAGAAATCGGACTAACATAGTCTATAAGTATGGATTCTTGGCTTTAATTTCCCATTGGTCCAAATGAGTGACAAACAAATTTTATAGAAAAATTCTCAAATACAATTGAGAAATCGGACTTACATAGTCTATAAGTATGGATTCTTGGCTTTAATTTGCCATTGTTCCAAATGAGTGACAAACAAATTTTATAGAAAAATTCTCAAATACAATTGAGAAATCGGACTTACATAGTCTATAAGTATGGATTCTTGGCTTTATTTTCCCATTGGTCCAAATGAGTGACAAAAAAATTTTATAGAAAAATTCTCAAATACAATTGAGAAATCGGACTTACATAGTCTATAAGTAGGGATCCTTGGCTTTAATTTCCCATTGGTCCAAATGAGTGAGAAACAAATTTTATAGAAAAATTCTCAAATACAATTGAGAAATCGGACTTACATAGTCTATAAGTATGGATTCTTGGCTTTAATTTCCCATTGGTCCAAATGAGTGACAAACAAATTTTATAGAAAAATTCTCAAATACAATTGAGAAATCGGACTTACATAGTCTATAAGTATGGATTCTTGGCTTTATTTTCCCATTGGTCCAAATGAGTGACAAAAAAAATTTTATAGAAAAATTCTCAAATACAATTGAGAAATCGGACTTCCATAGTCTATTAGTATGGATTCTTGGCTTTAATTTCCCATTGGTCCAAATGAGTGACAAACAAATTTTATAGAAAAATTCTCAAATACAATTGAGAAATCGGACTTACATAGTCTATAAGTATGGATTCTTGGCTTTAATTTCCCATTGGTCCAAATGAGTGACAAACAAATTTTATAGAAAAATTCTCAAATACAATTGAGAAATCGGACTTACATAGTCTATAAGTATGGATTCTTGGCTTTAATTTCCCATTGGTCCAAATGAGTGACAAACAAATTTTATAGAAAAATTCTCAAATACAATTGAGAAATCGGACTTACATAGTCTATAAGTATGGATTCTTGGCTTTAATTTCCCATTGGTCCAAATGAGTGACAAACAAATTTTATAGAAAAATTCTCAAATACAATTGAGAAATCGGACTTACATAGTCTATAAGTATGGATTCTTGGCTTTAATTTCCCATTGGTCCAAATGAGTGACAAACAAATTTTATAGAAAAATTCTCAAATACAATTGAGAAATCGGACTTACATAGTCTATAAGTATGGATTCTTGGCTTTAATTTCCCATTGGTCCAAATGAGTGACAAACAAATTTTATAGAAAAATTCTCAAATACAATTGAGAAATCGGACTTCCATAGTCTATATGGAGGCATCCTTGGCTTTAATTTCCCATTGGTCCAAATGAGTGAAAAACAAATTTTATAGAAAAATTCTCAAACACAATTGAGAAATCGGACTTAAATAGTCTATAAGTATGGATCCTTGGATATAATTTCCCATTGGTCCAAATGAGTGACAAACAAATTTTATAGAAAAATTCTCAAATACAATTGAGAAATCGGACTTCCATAGTCTATATGGAGGGATCCTTGGCTTTAATTTCCCATTGGTCCAAATGAGTGACAAACAAATTTTATAGAAAAATTCTCAAATACAATTGAGAAATCGGACTTACATAGTCTATAAGTATGGATTCTTGGCTTTAATTTCCCATTGGTCCAAATGAGTGACAAACAAATTTTATAGAAAAATTCTCAAATACGATTGAGAAATCGGACTTACATAGTCTATAAGTATGGATTCTTGGCTTTAATTTCCCATTGGTCCAAATGAGTGACAAACAAATTTTATAGAAAAATTCTCAAATACAATTGAGAAATCGGACTTCCATAGTCTATATGGAGGGATCCTTGGCTTTAATTTCCCATTGGTCCAAATGAGTGACAAACAAATTTTATAGAAAAATTCTCAAATAAAATTGAGAAATCGGACTTACATAGTCTATAAGTATGGATTCTTGGCTTTAATTTCCCATTGGTCCAAATGAGTGACAAACAAATTTTATAGAAAAATTCTCAAATACAATTGAGAAATCGGACTTCCATAGTCTATAAGTATCGATTCTTGGCTTTAATTTCCCATTGGTCCAAATGAGTGACAAACAAATTTTATAGAAAAATTCTCAAACACAATTGAGAAATCGGACTTACATAGTCTATAAGTAGGGATCCTTGGCTTTAATTTCCCATTGGTCCAAATGAGTGACAAACAAATTTTATAGAAAAATTCTCAAATACAATTGAGAAATCGGACTTACATAGTCTATAAGTATAGATTCTTGGCTTTAATTTCCCATTGGTCCAAATGAGTGACAAACAAATTTTATAGAAAAATTCTCAAATACAATTGAGAAATCGGACTTACATAGTCTATAAGTATGGATTCTTGGCTTTAATTTCCCATTGGTCCAAATGAGTGACAAACATATTTTATAGAAAAATTCTCAAATACGATTGAGAAATCGGACTTACATAGTCTATAAGTATGGATTCTTGGCTTTAATTTCCCATTGGTCCAAATGAGTGACAAACAAATTTTATAGAAAAAGTCTCAAATACAATTGAGAAATCGGACTTCCATAGTCTATAAGTATGGATTCTTGGCTTTAATTTCCCATTGGTCCAAATGAGTGACAAACAAACTTTATAGAAAAATTCTCAAATACAATTGAGAAATCGGACTAACATAGTCTATAAGTATGGATTCTTGGCTTTAATTTCCCATTGGTCCAAATGAGTGACAAACAAATTTTATAGAAAAATTCTCAAATACAATTGAGAAATCGGACTTACATAGTCTATAAGTATGGATTCTTGGCTTTAATTTCCCATTGGTCCAAATGAGTGACAAACAAACTTTATAGAAAAATTCTCAAATACAATTGAGAAATCGGACTAACATAGTCTATAAGTATGGATTCTTGGCTTTAATTTCCCATTGGTCCAAATGAGTGACAAACAAATTTTATAGAAAAATTCTCAAATACAATTGAGAAATCGGACTTACATAGTCTATAAGTATGGATTCTTGGCTTTAATTTGCCATTGTTCCAAATGAGTGACAAACAAATTTTATAGAAAAATTCTCAAATACAATTGAGAAATCGGACTTACATAGTCTATAAGTATGGATTCTTGGCTTTATTTTCCCATTGGTCCAAATGAGTGACAAAAAAATTTTATAGAAAAATTCTCAAATACAATTGAGAAATCGGACTTACATAGTCTATAAGTAGGGATCCTTGGCTTTAATTTCCCATTGGTCCAAATGAGTGAGAAACAAATTTTATAGAAAAATTCTCAAATACAATTGAGAAATCGGACTTACATAGTCTATAAGTATGGATTCTTGGCTTTAATTTCCCATTGGTCCAAATGAGTGACAAACAAATTTTATAGAAAAATTCTCAAATACAATTGAGAAATCGGACTTACATAGTCTATAAGTATGGATTCTTGGCTTTATTTTCCCATTGGTCCAAATGAGTGACAAAAAAAATTTTATAGAAAAATTCTCAAATACAATTGAGAAATCGGACTTCCATAGTCTATTAGTATGGATTCTTGGCTTTAATTTCCCATTGGTCCAAATGAGTGACAAACAAATTTTATAGAAAAATTCTCAAATACAATTGAGAAATCGGACTTACATAGTCTATAAGTATGGATTCTTGGCTTTAATTTCCCATTGGTCCAAATGAGTGACAAACAAATTTTATAGAAAAATTCTCAAATACAATTGAGAAATCGGACTTACATAGTCTATAAGTATGGATTCTTGGCTTTAATTTCCCATTGGTCCAAATGAGTGACAAACAAATTTTATAGAAAAATTCTCAAATACAATTGAGAAATCGGACTTACATAGTCTATAAGTATGGATTCTTGGCTTTAATTTCCCATTGGTCCAAATGAGTGACAAACAAATTTTATAGAAAAATTCTCAAATACAATTGAGAAATCGGACTTACATAGTCTATAAGTATGGATTCTTGGCTTTAATTTCCCATTGGTCCAAATGAGTGACAAACAAATTTTATAGAAAAATTCTCAAATACAATTGAGAAATCGGACTTCCATAGTCTATATGGAGGCATCCTTGGCTTTAATTTCCCATTGGTCCAAATGAGTGAAAAACAAATTTTATAGAAAAATTCTCAAACACAATTGAGAAATCGGACTTAAATAGTCTATAAGTATGGATCCTTGGATATAATTTCCCATTGGTCCAAATGAGTGACAAACAAATTTTATAGAAAAATTCTCAAATACAATTGAGAAATCGGACTTCCATAGTCTATATGGAGGGATCCTTGGCTTTAATTTCCCATTGGTCCAAATGAGTGACAAACAAATTTTATAGAAAAATTCTCAAATACAATTGAGAAATCGGACTTACATAGTCTATAAGTATGGATTATTGGCTTTAATTTCCCATTGGTCCAAATGAGTGACAAACAAATTTTATAGAAAAATTCTCAAATACGATTGAGAAATCGGACTTACATAGTCTATAAGTATGGATTCTTGGCTTTAATTTCCCATTGGTCCAAATGAGTGACAAACAAATTTTATAGAAAAATTCTCAAATACAATTGAGAAATCGGACTTCCATAGTCTATATGGAGGGATCCTTGGCTTTAATTTCCCATTGGTCCAAATGAGTGACAAACAAATTTTATAGAAAAATTCTCAAATAAAATTGAGAAATCGGACTTACATAGTCTATAAGTATGGATTCTTGGCTTTAATTTCCCATTGGTCCAAATGAGTGACAAACAAATTTTATAGAAAAATTCTCAAATACAATTGAGAAATCGGACTTCCATAGTCTATAAGTATCGATTCTTGGCTTTAATTTCCCATTGGTCCAAATGAGTGACAAACAAATTTTATAGAAAAATTCTCAAACACAATTGAGAAATCGGACTTACATAGTCTATAAGTAGGGATCCTTGGCTTTAATTTCCCATTGGTCCAAATGAGTGACAAACAAATTTTATAGAAAAATTCTCAAATACAATTGAGAAATCGGACTTACATAGTCTATAAGTATAGATTCTTGGCTTTAATTTCCCATTGGTCCAAATGAGTGACAAACAAATTTTATAGAAAAATTCTCAAATACAATTGAGAAATCGGACTTACATAGTCTATAAGTATGGATTCTTGGCTTTAATTTCCCATTGGTCCAAATGAGTGACAAACATATTTTATAGAAAAATTCTCAAATACGATTGAGAAATCGGACTTACATAGTCTATAAGTATGGATTCTTGGCTTTAATTTCCCATTGGTCCAAATGAGTGACAAACAAATTTTATAGAAAAAGTCTCAAATACAATTGAGAAATCGGACTTCCATAGTCTATAAGTATGGATTCTTGGCTTTAATTTCCCATTGGTCCAAATGAGTGACAAACAAATTTTATAGAAAAATTCTCAAATACAATTGAGAAATCGGACTTCCATAGTCTATAAGTATGGATTCTTGGCTTTATTTTCCCATTGGTCCAAATGAGTGACAAACAAATTTTATAGAAAAATTCTCAAATACAATTGAGAAATCGGACTTACATAGTCTATAAGTATAGATTCTTGGCTTTAATTTCCCATTGGTCCAAATGAGTGACAAACAAATTTTATAGAAAAATTCTCAAACACAATTGAGAAATCGGACTTACATAGTCTATAAGTAGGGATCCTTGGCTTTAATTTCCCATTGGTCCAAATGAGTGACAAACAAATTTTATAGAAAAATTCTCAAATACAATTGAGAAATCGGACTTACATAGTCTATAAGTATGGATTCTTGGCTTTAATTTCCCATTGGTCCAAATGAGTGACAAACATATTTTATAGAAAAATTCTCAAATACGATTGAGAAATCGGACTTACATAGTCTATAAGTATGGATTCTTGGCTTTAATTTCCCATTGGTCCAAATGAGTGACAAACAAATTTTATAGAAAAAGTCTCAAATACAATTGAGAAATCGGACTTCCATAGTCTATAAGTATGGATTCTTGGCTTTAATTTCCCATTGGTCCAAATGAGTGACAAACAAATTTTATAGAAAAATTCTCAAATACAATTGAGAAATCGGACTTCCATAGTCTATAAGTATGGATTCTTGGCTTTATTTTCCCATTGGTCCAAATGAGTGACAAACAAATTTTATAGAAAAATTCTCAAATACAATTGAGAAATCGGACTTACATAGTCTATAAGTATAGATTCTTGGCTTTAATTTCCCATTGGTCCAAATGAGTGACAAACAAATTTTATAGAAAAATTCTCAAACACAATTGAGAAATCGGACTTACATAGTCTATAAGTAGGGATCCTTGGCTTTAATTTCCCATTGGTCCAAATGAGTGACAAACAAATTTTATAGAAAAATTCTCAAATACAATTGAGAAATCGGACTTACATAGTCTATAAGTATAGATTCTTGGCTTTAATTTCCCATTGGTCCAAATGAGTGACAAACAAATTTTATAGAAAAATTCTCAAATACAATTGAGAAATCGGACTTACATAGTCTATAAGTATGAATTCTTGGATATAATTTCCCATTGGTCCAAATGAGTGACAAACAAATTTTATAGAAAAATTCTCAAATACAATTGAGAAATCGGATTTACATAGTCTATAAGTATGGATTCTTGGCTTTAATTTTCCATTGGTCCAAATGAGTGACAAACAAATTTTATAGAAAAATTCTCAAATACAATTGAGAAATCGGACTTACATAGTCTATAAGTATGGATTCTTGGCTTTAATTTCCCATTGGTCCAAATGAGTGACAAACAAATTTTATAGAAAAATTCTCAAATACAATTGAGAAATCGGACTTACATAGTCTATAAGTATGGATTCTTGGTTTTAATTTCCCATTGGTCCAAATGAGTGACAAACAAATTTTATAGAAAAATTCTCATATACAATTGAGAAATCGGACTTACATAGTCTATAAGTATGGATTCTTGGCTTTAATTTCCCATTGGTCCAAATGAGTGACAAACAAATTTTATAGAAAAATTCTCAAATACAATTGAGAAATCGGACTTACATAGTCTATAAGTATGGATTCTTGGCTTTAATTTTCCATTGGTCCAAATGAGTGACAAACAAATTTTATAGAAAAATTCTCAAATACAATTGAGAAATCGGACTTCCATAGTCTATAAGTATCGATTCTTGGCTTTAATTTCCCATTGGTCCAAATGAGTGACAAACAAATTTTATAGAAAAATTCTCAAATACAATTGAGAAATCGGACTTCCATAGTCTATAAGTATCGATTCTTGGCTTTAATTTCCCATTGGTCCAAATGAGTGACAAACAAATTTTATAGAAAAATTCTCAAATACAATTGAGAAATCGGACTTCCATAGTCTATATGGAGGCATCCTTGGCTTTAATTTCCCATTGGTCCAAATGAGGGACAAACAAATTTTATAGAAAAATTCTCAAATACAATTGAGAAATCGGACTTACATAGTCTATAAGTATGGATTCTTGGCTTTAATTTCCCATTGGTCCAAATGAGTGACAAACAAATTTTATAGAAAAATTCTCAAATACAATTGAGAAATCGGACTTCCATAGTCTATATGGAGGCATCCTTGGCTTTAATTTCCCATTGGTCCAAATGAGGGACAAACAAATTTTATAGAAAAATTCTCAAATACAATTGAGAAATCGGACTTACATAGTCTATAAGTATGGATTCTTGGCTTTAATTTCCCATTGGTCCAAATGAGGGACAAACAAATTTTATAGAAAAATTCTCAAATACAATTGAGAAATCGGACTTACATAGTCTATAAGTATGGATTCTTGGCTTTAATTTCCCATTGGTCCAAATGAGTGACAAACAAATTTTATAGAAAAATTCTCAAATACAATTGAGAAATCGGACTTACATAGTCTATAAGTATGGATTCTTGGCTTTAATTTTCCATTGGTCCAAATGAGTGACAAACAAATTTTATAGAAAAATTCTCAAATACAATTGAGAAATCGGACTTCCATAGTCTATAAGTATCGATTCTTGGCTTTAATTTCCCATTGGTCCAAATGAGTGACAAACAAATTTTATAGAAAAATTCTCAAATACAATTGAGAAATCGGACTTACATAGTCTATAAGTATCGATTCTTGGCTTTAATTTCCCATTGGTCCAAATGAGTGACAAACAAATTTTATAGAAAAATTCTCAAATACAATTGAGAAATCGGACTTCCATAGTCTATATGGAGGCATCCTTGGCTTTAATTTCCCATTGGTCCAAATGAGTGACAAACAAATTTTATAGATAAATTCTCAAATACAATTGAGAAATCGGACTTACATAGTCTATAAGTATGGATTCTTGGCTTTAATTTCCCATTGGTCCAAATGAGTGACAAACAAATTTTATAGAAAAATTCTGAAATACAATTGAGAAATCGGGCTTACATAGTCTATAAGTATGGATTCTTGGCTTTAATTTCCCATTGGTCCAAATGAGTGACAAACAAATTTTATAGAAAAATTCTCAAATACAATTGAGAAATCGGACTTCCATAGTCTATATGGAGGCATCCTTGGCTTTAATTTCCCATTGGTCCAAATGAGTGACAAACAAATTTTATAGAAAAATTTTCAAATACAATTGAGAAATCGGACTTCCATAGTCTATAAGTATCGATTCTTGGCTTTAATTTCCCATTGGTCCAAATGAGTGACAAACAAATTTTATAGAAAAATTCTCAAATACAATTGAGAAATCGGACTTACATAGTCTATAAGTATGGATTCTTGGCTTTAATTTTCCATTGGTCCAAATGAGTGACAAACAAATTTTATAGAAAAATTCTCAAATACAATTGAGAAATCGGACTTCCATAGTCTATAAGTATCGATTCTTGGCTTTAATTTCCCATTGGTCCAAATGAGTGACAAACAAATTTTATAGAAAAATTCTCAAATACAATTGAGAAATCGGACTTACATAGTCTATAAGTATCGATTCTTGGCTTTAATTTCCCATTGGTCCAAATGAGTGACAAACAAATTTTATAGAAAAATTCTCAAATACAATTGAGAAATCGGACTTCCATAGTCTATATGGAGGCATCCTTGGCTTTAATTTCCCATTGGTCCAAATGAGTGACAAACAAATTTTATAGATAAATTCTCAAATACAATTGAGAAATCGGACTTACATAGTCTATAAGTATGGATTCTTGGCTTTAATTTCCCATTGGTCCAAATGAGTGACAAACAAATTTTATAGAAAAATTCTGAAATACAATTGAGAAATCGGACTTACATAGTCTATATGGAGGCATCCTTGGCTTTAATTTCCCATTGGTCCAAATGAGTGACAAACAAATTTTATAGATAAATTCTCAAATACAATTGAGAAATCGGGCTTACATAGTCTATAAGTATGGATTCTTGGCTTTAATTTCCCATTGGTCCAAATGAGTGACAAACAAATTTTATAGAAAAATTCTCAAATACAATTGAGAAATCGGACTTACATAGTCTATAAGTATGGATTCTTGGCTTTAATTTCCCATTGGTCCAAATGAGTGACAAACAAATTTTATAGAAAAATTCTCAAATACAATTGAGAAATCGGACTTACATAGTCTATAAGTATGGATTCTTGGCTTTAATTTCCCATTGGTCCAAATGAGTGACAAACAAATTTTATAGAAAAATTCTCAAATACAATTGAGAAATCGGAATTACATAGTCTATATGGAGGGATCCTTGGCTTTAATTTCACATTGGTCCAAATGAGTGACAAACAAATTTTATAGAAAAATTCTCAAATACAATTGAGAAATCGGACTTCCATAGTCTATAAGTATGGATTCTTGGCTTTAATTTCCCATTGGTCCAAATGAGTGACAAACAAATTTTATAGAAAAATTCTCAAACACAATTGAGAAATCGGACTTCCATAGTCTATATGGAGGGATCCTTGGCTTTAATTTCCCATTGGTCCAAATGAGTGACAAACAAATTTTATAGAAAAATTCTCAAATACAATTGAGAAATCGGACTTACATAGTCTATAAGTAGGGATCCTTGGCTTTAATTTCCCATTGGTCCAAATGAGTGACAAACAAATTTTATAGAAAAATTCTCAAATACAATTGAGAAATCGGACTTCCATAGTCTATAAGTATCGATTCTTGGCTTTAATTTCCCATTGGTCCAAATGAGTGACAAACAAATTTTATAGAAAAATTCTCAAATACAATTGAGAAATCGGACTTACATAGTCTATAAGTATGGATTCTTGGCTTTAATTTCCCATTGGTCCAAATGAGTGACAAACAAATTTTATAGAAAAATTCTCAAATACAATTGAGAAATCGGACTTACATAGTCTATAAGTATGGATTCTTGGCTTTAATTTCCCATTGGTCCAAATGAGTGACAAACAAATTTTATAGAAAAATTCTCAAATACAATTGAGAAATCGGACTTCCATAGTCTATATGGAGGGATCCTTGGCTTTAATTTCCCATTGGTCCAAATGAGTGACAAACAAATTTTATAGAAAAATTCTCAAATACAATTGAGAAATCGGACTTACATAGTCTATAAGTATGGATTCTTGGCTTTAATTTCCCATTGGTCCAAATGAGTGACAAACAAATTTTATAGAAAAATTCTCAAATACAATTGAGAAATCGGACTTACATAGTCTATAAGTATGGATTCTTGGCTTTAATTTCCCATTGGTCCAAATGAGTGACAAACAAATTTTATAGAAAAATTCTCAAATACAATTGAGAAATCGGACTTACATAGTCTATAAGTATGGATTCTTGGCTTTAATTTCCCATTGGTCCAAATGAGTGACAAACAAATTTTATAGAAAAATTCTCAAATACAATTGAGAAATCGGACTTCCATAGTCTATATGGAGGGATCCTTGGCTTTAATTTCCCATTGGTCCAAATGAGTGACAAACAAATTTTATAGAAAAATTCTCAAATACAATTGAGAAATCGGACTTACATAGTCTATAAGTAGGGATCCTTGGCTTTAATTTCCCATTGGTCCAAATGAGTGACAAACAAATTTTATAGAAAAATTCTCAAATACAATTGAGAAATCGGACTTCCATAGTCTATATGGAGGGATCCTTGGCTTTAATTTCCCATTGGTCCAAATGAGTGACAAACAAATTTTATAGAAAAATTCTCAAATACAATTGAGAAATCGGACTTACATAGTCTATAAGTAGGGATCCTTGGCTTTAATTTCCCATTGGTCCAAATGAGTGACAAACAAATTTTATAGAAAAATTCTCAAATACAATTGAGAAATCGGACTTCCATAGTCTATAAGTATCGATTCTTGGCTTTAATTTCCCATTGGTCCAAATGAGTGACAAACAAATTTTATAGAAAAATTCTCAAATACAATTGAGAAATCGGACTTACATAGTCTATAAGTATCGATTCTTGGCTTTAATTTCCCATTGGTCCAAATGAGTGACAAACAAATTTTATAGAAAAATTCTCAAATACAATTGAGAAATCGGACTTCCATAGTCTATAAGTATCGATTCTTGGCTTTAATTTCCCATTGGTCCAAATGAGTGACAAACAAATTTTATAGAAAAATTCTCAAATACAATTGAGAAATCGGACTTACATAGTCTATAAGTATCGATTCTTGGCTTTAATTTCCCATTGGTCCAAATGAGTGACAAACAAATTTTATAGAAAAATTCTCAAATACAATTGAGAAATCGGACTTACATAGTCTATAAGTATGGATTCTTGGCTTTAATTTTCCATTGGTCCAAATGAGTGACAAACAAATTTTATAGAAAAATTCTCAAATACAATTGAGAAATCGGACTTACATAGTCTATAAGTATCGATTCTTGGCTTTAATTTCCCATTGGTCCAAATGAGTGACAAACAAATTTTATAGAAAAATTCTCAAATACAATTGAGAAATCGGACTTCCATAGTCTATATGGAGGGATCCTTGGCTTTAATTTCCCATTGGTCCAAATGAGTGACAAACAAATTTTATAGGAAAATTCTCAAATACAATTGAGAAGTCGGACTTCCATAGTCTATATGGAGGGATCCTTGGCTTTAATTTCCCATTGGTGCAAATGAGTGACAAACAAATTTTATAGAAAAATTCTCAAATACAATTGAGAAATCGGACTTACATAGTCTATAAGTATGGATTCTTGGCTTTAATTTCCCATTGGTCCAAATGAGTGACAAACAAATTTTATAGGAAAATTCTCAAATACAATTGAGAAGTCGGACTTCCATAGTCTATATGGAGGGATCCTTGGCTTTAATTTCCCATTGGTCCAAATGAGTGACAAACAAATTTTATAGAAAAATTCTCAAATACAATTGAGAAATCGGACTTACATAGTCTATAAGTATGGATTCTTGGCTTTAATTTCCCATTGGTCCAAATGAGTGACAAACAAATTTTATAGAAAAATTTTCAAATACAATTGAGAAATCGGACTTACATAGTCTATAAGTATGGATTCTTGGCTTTAATTTTTCTTTGGTCCAAATGAGTGACAAACAAATTTTATAGAAAAATTCTCAAATACAATTGAGAAATCGGACTTACATAGTCTATAAGTATGGATTCTTGGCTTTAATTTCCCATTGGTCCAAATGAGTGACAAACAAATTTTATAGAAAAATTCTCAAATACAATTGAGAAATCGGACTTACATAGTCTATATGGAGGGATCCTTGGCTTTTATTTCCCATTGGTCCAAATGAGTGACAAACAAATTTTATAGAAAAATTCTCAAATACAATTGAGAAATCGGACTTCCATAGTCTATAAGTATCGATTCTTGGCTTTAATTTCCCATTGGTCCAAATGAGTGACAAACAAATTTTATAGAAAAATTCTCAAACACAATTGAGAAATCGGACTTCCATAGTCTATATGGAGGGATCCTTGGCTTTAATTTCCCATTGGTCCAAATGAGTGACAAACAAATTTTATAGAAAAATTCTCAAATACAATTGAGAAATCGGACTTACATAGTCTATAAGTAGGGATCCTTGGCTTTAATTTCCCATTGGTCCAAATGAGTGACAAACAAATTTTATAGAAAAATTCTCAAATACAATTGAGAAATCGGACTTCCATAGTCTATATGGAGGCATCCTTGGCTTTTATTTCCCATTGGTCCAAATGAGTGACAAACAAATTTTATAGAAAAATTCTCAAATACAATTGAGAAATCGGACTTGCATAGTCTATAAATATCGATTCTTGGCTTTAATTTCCCATTGATCCAAATGAGTGACAAACAAATTTTATAGAAAAATTCTCAAACACAATTGAGAAATCGGACTTCCATAGTCTATATGGAGGAATCCTTGGCTTTAATTTCCCATTGGTCCAAATGAGTGACAAACAAATTTTATAGAAAAATTCTCAAATACAATTGAGAAACCGGACTTGCATAGTCTATAAGTATCGATTCTTGGCTTTAATTTCCCATTGGTCCAAATGAGTGACAAACAAATTTTATAGAAAAATTCTCAAACACAATTGAGAAATCGGACTTCCATAGTCTATATGGAGGGATCCTTGGCTTTAATTTCCCATTGGTCCAAATGAGTGACAAACAAATTTTATAGAAAAATTCTCAAATACAATTGAGAAATCGGACTTACATAGTCTATAAGTAGGGATCCTTGGCTTTAATTTCCCATTGGTCCAAATGAGTGACAAACAAATTTTATAGAAAAATTCTCAAATACAATTGAGAAATCGGACTTACATAGTCTATAAGTATGGATTCTTGGCTTTAATTTCCCATTGGTCCAAATGAGTGACAAACAAATTTTATAGAAAAATTCTCAAATACAATTGAGAAATCGGACTTACATAGTCTATAAGTATCGATTCTTGGCTTTAATTTCCCATTGGTCCAAATGAGTGACAAACAAATTTTATAGAAAAATTCTCAAATACAATTGAGAAATCGGACTTACATAGTCTATAAGTATCGATTCTTGGCTTTAATTTGCCATTGGTCCAAATGAGTGACAAACAAATTTTATAGAAAAATTCTCAAATACAATTGAGAAATCGGACTTACATAGTCTATAAGTATCGATTCTTGGCTTTAATTTCCCATTGGTCCAAATGAGTGACAAACAAATTTTATAGAAAAATTCTCAAATACAATTGAGAAATCGGACTTACATAGTCTATAAGTATGGATTCTTGGCTTTAATTTTCCATTGGTCCAAATGAGTGACAAACAAATTTTATAGAAAAATTCTCAAATACAATTGAGAAATCGGACTTACATAGTCTATAAGTATCGATTCTTGGCTTTAATTTCCCATTGGTCCAAATGAGAGACAAACAAATTTTATAGAAAAATTCTCAAATACAATTGAGAAATCGGACTTCCATAGTCTATATGGAGGGATCCTTGGCTTTAATTTCCCATTGGTCCAAATGAGTGACAAACAAATTTTATAGGAAAATTCTCAAATACAATTGAGAAGTCGGACTTCCATAGTCTATATGGAGGGATCCTTGGCTTTAATTTCCCATTGGTCCAAATGAGTGACAAACAAATTTTATAGAAAAATTCTCAAATACAATTGAGAAATCGGACTTACATAGTCTATAAGTATGGATTCTTGGCTTTAATTTCCCATTGGTCCAAATGAGTGACAAACAAATTTTATAGGAAAATTCTCAAATACAATTGAGAAGTCGGACTTCCATAGTCTATATGGAGGGATCCTTGGCTTTAATTTCCCATTGGTCCAAATGAGTGACAAACAAATTTTATAGAAAAATTCTCAAATACAATTGAGAAATCGGACTTACATAGTCTATAAGTATGGATTCTTGGCTTTAATTTCCCATTGGTCCAAATGAGTGACAAACAAATTTTATAGAAAAATTCTCAAATACAATTGGGAAATCGGACTTACATAGTCTATAAGTATGGATTCTTGGCTTTAATTTCCCATTGGTCCAAATGAGTGACAAACAAATTTTATAGAAAAATTCTCAAATACAATTGAGAAATCGGACTTACATAGTCTATATGGAGGGATCCTTGGCTTTTATTTCCCATTGGTCCAAATGAGTGACAAACAAATTTTATAGAAAAATTCTCAAATACAATTGAGAAATCGGACTTCCATAGTCTATAAGTATCGATTCTTGGCTTTAATTTCCCATTGGTCCAAATGAGTGACAAACAAATTTTATAGAAAAATTCTCAAACACAATTGAGAAATCGGACTTCCATAGTCTATATGGAGGGATCCTTGATTTTAATTTCCCATTGGTCCAAATGAGTGACAAACAAATTTTATAGAAAAATTCTCAAATACAATTGAGAAATCGGACTTACATAGTCTATAAGTAGGGATCCTTGGCTTTAATTTCCCATTGGTCCAAATGAGTGACAAAAAAGAAAGAAGAGGTGTCTTAGGACACCCAGTTAGAGCTATGCTCATTAGGAATATACCTACATAAAATGTGTCAAGATTTAATCATTTTTCTGATTTTATGACATTATTTTAAGAAATTTAATCCATAATTTAAAAATTTTAGTTAAGTTTTTAAATAATATAATATTTATTTAATAGAAAAAACAAAAAATTATTTTCAATTAATTTTGTTGATGTAATATGTACTACATCCATCAAAGCATAATAGTTCAAACGCTTGACGTTTTGTTTGGTGGATAGCTCGATAGTTTTTAATTAAATAACGTTTTTAACTTATTTCCTTTAAAATTATTCAACCTGATAATAAAGACAAAGCGCCGTTTTAAATTTGTGAACACTGCCGCCGCCGCCGATAAAATATGAATATTCGGATATGTATATTCTGCAAGAAACAGCTGATACGTTTTAACAGAACTTCTAACTACAAAAATTCAACAACAGAACGGCACAGAACAGAACAGAAAGTAAAAGTCAAGACTAATGAGGTCTTAAAAGATACATATTCGTATTCATATGAGTATATTTAATATTTTGTTTTTGTTATTGCAGTTGAATGTGAGTAACACGTCATATACGAGTACATAAGTACATACATATATTCTCGTCTTGATTTTAAAAAACAACAACAAGCCGCTTTTGAAAGACAAGCAAATCAAAACAAAAAGAAAAATATAACTGTAATAGTGTCGTTAATTTTGTTACGAAAAATAAAATTCAACCCCATCGCGCCATAAAGAGCATAGCTCTAAAAATTTTATAGAAAAATTCTCAAATACAATTGAGAAACCGGACTTGCATAGTCTATAAGTATCGATTCTTGGCTTTAATTTCCCATTGGTCCAAATGAGTGACAAACAAATTTTATAGAAAAATTCTCAAATACAATTGAGAAATCGGACTTGCATAGTCTATAAGTATCGATTCTTGGCTTTAATTTCCCATTGGTCCAAATGAGTGACAAACAAATTTTATAGAAAAATTCTCAAACACAATTGAGAAATCGGACTTCCATAGTCTATATGGAGGGATCCTTGGCTTTAATTTCCCATTGGTCCAAATGAGTGACAAACAAATTTTATAGAAAAATTCTCAAATACAATTGAGAAACCGGACTTGCATAGTCTATAAGTATCGATTCTTGGCTTTAATTTCCCATTGGTCCAAATGAGTGACAAACAAATTTTATAGAAAAATTCTCAAACACAATTGAGAAATCGGACTTCCATAGTCTATATGGAGGGATCCTTGGCTTTAATTTCCCATTGGTCCAAATGAGTGACAAACAAATTTTATAGAAAAATTCTCAAATACAATTGAGAAATCGGACTTCCATAGTCTATAAGTATCGATTCTTGGCTTTAATTTCCCATTGGTCCAAATGAGTGACAAACAAATTTTATAGAAAAATTCTCAAACACAATTGAGAAATCGGACTTCCATAGTCTATATGGAGGGATCCTTGGCTTTAATTTCCCATTGGTCCAAATGAGTGACAAACAAATTTTATAGAAAAATTCTCAAATACAATTGAGAAACCGGACTTGCATAGTCTATAAGTATCGATTCTTGGCTTTAATTTCCCATTGGTCCAAATGAGTGACAAACAAATTTTATAGAAAAATTCTCAAACACAATTGAGAAATCGGACTTCCATAGTCTATATGGAGGGATCCTTGGCTTTAATTTCCCATTGGTCCAAATGAGTGACAAACAAATTTTATAGAAAAATTCTCAAATACAATTGAGAAATCGGACTTCCATAGTCTATAAGTATCGATTCTTGGCTTTAATTTCCCATTGGTCCAAATGAGTGACAAACAAATTTTATAGAAAAATTCTCAAACACAATTGAGAAATCGGACTTCCATAGTCTATATGGAGGGATCCTTGGCTTTAATTTCCCATTGGTCCAAATGAGTGACAAACAAATTTTATAGAAAAATTCTCAAATACAATTGAGAAACCGGACTTGCATAGTCTATAAGTATCGATTCTTGGCTTTAATTTCCCATTGGTCCAAATGAGTGACAAACAAATTTTATAGAAAAATTCTCAAACACAATTGAGAAATCGGACTTCCATAGTCTATATGGAGGGATCCTTGGCTTTAATTTCCCATTGGTCCAAATGAGTGACAAACAAATTTTATAGAAAAATTCTCAAATACAATTGAGAAATCGGACTTCCATAGTCTATAAGTATCGATTCTTGGCTTTAATTTCCCATTGGTCCAAATGAGTGACAAACAAATTTTATAGAAAAATTCTCAAACACAATTGAGAAATCGGACTTCCATAGTCTATATGGAGGGATCCTTGGCTTTAATTTCCCATTGGTCCAAATGAGTGACAAACAAATTTTATAGAAAAATTCTCAAACACAATTGAGAAATCGGACTTCCATAGTCTATATGGAGGGATCCTTGGCTTTAATTTCCCATTGGTCCAAATGAGTGACAAACAAATTTTATAGAAAAATTCTCAAATACAATTGAGAAACCGGACTTGCATAGTCTATAAGTATCGATTCTTGGCTTTAATTTCCCATTGGTCCAAATGAGTGACAAACAAATTTTATAGAAAAATTCTCAAACACAATTGAGAAATCGGACTTCCATAGTCTATATGGAGGGATCCTTGGCTTTAATTTCCCATTGGTCCAAATGAGTGACAAACAAATTTTATAGAAAAATTCTCAAATACAATTGAGAAATCGGACTTACATAGTCTATAAGTAGGGATCCTTGGCTTTAATTTCCCATTGGTCCAAATGAGTGACAAACAAATTTTATAGAAAAATTCTCAAATACAATTGAGAAATCGGACTTACATAGTCTATAAGTATGGATTCTTGGCTTTAATTTCCCATTGGTCCAAATGAGTGACAAACAAATTTTATAGAAAAATTCTCAAATACAATTGAGAAATCGGACTTCCATAGTCTATATGGAGGCATCCTTGGCTTTAATTTCCCATTGGTCCAAATGAGTAACAAACAAATTTTATAGAAAAATTCTCAAATACAATTGAGAAATCGGACTTACATAGTCTATAAGTATGGATTCTTGGCTTTAATTTTCCATTGGTCCAAATGAGTGACAAACAAATTTTATAGAAAAATTCTCAAATACAATTGAGAAATCGGACTTGCATAGTCTATAAGTATCGATTCTTGGCTTTAATTTCCCATTGGTCCAAATGAGTGACAAACAAATTTTATAGAAAAATTCTCAAATACAATTGAGAAATCGGACTTCCATAGTCTATATGGAGGCATCCTTGGCTTTAATTTCCCATTGGTCCAAATGAGTGACAAACAAATTTTATAGAAAAATTCTCAAATACAATTGAGAAATCGGACTTGCATAGTCTATAAGTATCGATTCTTGGCTTTAATTTCCCATTGGTCCAAATGAGTGACAAACAAATTTTATAGAAAAATTCTCAAACACAATTGAGAAATCGGACTTCCATAGTCTATATGGAGGGATCCTTGGCTTTAATTTCCCATTGGTCCAAATGAGTGACAAACAAATTTTATAGAAAAATTCTCAAATACAATTGAGAAATCGGACTTACATAGTCTATAAGTAGGGATCCTTGGCTTTAATTTCCCATTGGTCCAAATGAGTGACAAACAAATTTTATAGAAAAATTCTCAAATACAATTGAGAAATCGGACTTCCATAGTCTATATGGAGGCATCCTTGGCTTTAATTTCCCATTGGTCCAAATGAGTGACAAACAAATTTTATAGAAAAATTCTCAAATACAATTGAGAAATCGGACTTACATAGTCTATAAGTATGGATTCTTGGCTTTAATTTCCCATTGGTCCAAATGAGTGACAAACAAATTTTATAGAAAAATTCTCAAATACAATTGAGAAATCGGACTTCCATAGTCTATATGGAGGCATCCTTGGCTTTAATTTCCCATTGGTCCAAATGAGTGACAAACAAATTTTATAGAAAAATTCTCAAATACAATTGAGAAATCGGACTTACATAGTCTATAAGTAGGGATCCTTGGCTTTAATTTCCCATTGGTCCAAATGAGTGACAAACAAATTTTATAGAAAAATTCTCAAATACAATTGAGAAATCGGACTTCCATAGTCTATATGGAGGCATCCTTGGCTTTAATTTCCCATTGGTCCAAATGAGTGACAAACAAATTTTATAGAAAAATTCTCAAATACAATTGAGAAATCGGACTTACATAGTCTATAAGTATGGATTCTTGGCTTTAATTTCCCATTGGTCCAAATGAGTGACAAACAAATTTTATAGAAAAATTCTCAAATACAATTGAGAAATCGGACTTACATAGTCTATAAGTATGGATTCTTGGCTTTTATTTTTCTTTGGTCCAAATGAGTGACAAACAAATTTTATAGAAAAATTCTCAAATACAATTGAGAAATCGGACTTACATAGTCTATAAGTATGGATTCTTGGCTTTAATTTCCCATTGGTCCAAATGAGTGACAAACAAATTTTATAGAAAAATTCTCAAATACAATTGAGAAATCGGACTTACATAGTCTATATGGAGGGATCCTTGGCTTTTATTTCCCATTGGTCCAAATGAGTGACAAACAAATTTTATAGAAAAATTCTCAAATACAATTGAGAAATCGGACTTCCATAGTCTATAAGTATCGATTCTTGGCTTTAATTTCCCATTGGTCCAAATGAGTGACAAACAAATTTTATAGAAAATTTCTCAAACACAATTGAGAAATCGGACTTCCATAGTCTATATGGAGGGATCCTTGGCTTTAATTTCCCATTGGTCCAAATGAGTGACAAACAAATTTTATAGAAAAATTCTCAAATACAATTGAGAAATCGGACTTACATAGTCTATAAGTAGGGATCCTTGGCTTTAATTTCCCATTGGTCCAAATGAGTGACAAACAAATTTTATAGAAAAATTCTCAAATACAATTGAGAAATCGGACTTCCATAGTCTATATGGAGGCATCCTTGGCTTTTATTTCCCATTGGTCCAAATGAGTGACAAACAAATTTTATAGAAAAATTCTCAAATACAATTGAGAAATCGGACTTACATAGTCTATATGGAGGGATCCTTGGCTTTTATTTCCCATTGGTCCAAATGAGTGACAAACAAATTTTATAGAAAAATTCTCAAATACAATTGAGAAATCGGACTTCCATAGTCTATAAGTATCGATTCTTGGCTTTAATTTCCCATTGGTCCAAATGAGTGACAAACAAATTTTATAGAAAAATTCTCAAACACAATTGAGAAATCGGACTTCCATAGTCTATATGGAGGGATCCTTGGCTTTAATTTCCCATTGGTCCAAATGAGTGACAAACAAATTTTATAGAAAAATTCTCAAATACAATTGAGAAATCGGACTTACATAGTCTATAAGTAGGGATCCTTGGCTTTAATTTCCCATTGGTCCAAATGAGTGACAAACAAATTTTATAGAAAAATTCTCAAATACAATTGAGAAATCGGACTTCCATAGTCTATATGGAGGCATCCTTGGCTTTAATTTCCCATTGGTCCAAATGAGTGACAAACAAATTTTATAGAAAAATTCTCAAATACAATTGAGAAATCGGACTTACATAGTCTATAAGTAGGGATCCTTGGCTTTAATTTCCCATTGGTCCAAATGAGTGACAAACAAATTTTATAGAAAAATTCTCAAATACAATTGAGAAATCGGACTTCCATAGTCTATATGGAGGCATCCTTGGCTTTAATTTCCCATTGGTCCAAATGAGTGACAAACAAATTTTATAGAAAAATTCTCAAATACAATTGAGAAATCGGACTTACATAGTCTATAAGTATGGATTCTTGGCTTTAATTTCCCATTGGTCCAAATGAGTGACAAACAAATTTTATAGAAAAATTCTCAAATACAATTGAGAAATCGGACTTCCATAGTCTATATGGAGGCATCCTTGGCTTTAATTTCCCATTGGTCCAAATGAGTGACAAACAAATTTTATAGAAAAATTCTCAAATACAATTGAGAAATCGGACTTACATAGTCTATAAGTATGGATTCTTGGCTTTAATTTCCCATTGGTCCAAATGAGTGACAAACAAATTTTACAGAAAAATTCTCAAATACAATTGAGAAATCGGACTTCCATAGTCTATATGGAGGCATCCTTGGCTTTAATTTCCCATTGGTCCAAATGAGTGACAAACAAATTTTATAGAAAAATTCTCAAATACAATTGAGAAATCGGACTTACATAGTCTATAAGTATGGATTCTTGGCTTTAATTTCCCATTGGTCCAAATGAGTGACAAACAAATTTTATAGAAAAATTCTCAAATACAATTGAGAAATCGGACTTACATAGTCTATAAGTATCGATTCTTGGCTTTATTTTCCCATTGGTCCAAATGAGTGACAAACAAATTTTATAGAAAAATTCTCAAATACAATTGAGAAATCGGACTTACATAGTCTATAAGTATGGATTCTTGGCTTTAATTTCCCATTGGTCCAAATGAGTGACAAACAAATTTTATAGAAAAATTCTCAAATACAATTGAGAAATCGGACTTCCACAGTCTATATGGAGGCATCCTTGGCTTTATTTTCCCATTGGTCCAAATGAGTGACAAACAAATTTTATAGAAAAATTCTCAAATACAATTGAGAAATCGGACTTACATAGTCTATATGGAGGCATCCTTGGCTTTAATTTTCCATTGGTCCAAATGAGTGACAAACAAATTTTATAGAAAAATTCTCAAATACAATTGAGAAATCGGACTTCCATAGTCTATATGGAGGCATCCTTGGCTTTAATTTCCCATTGGTCCAAATGAGTGACAAACAAATTTTATAGAAAAATTCTCAAATACAATTGAGAAATCGGACTTCCATAGTCTATATGGAGGCATCCTTGGCTTTAATTTTCCATTGGTCCAAATGAGTGACAAACAAATTTTATAGAAAAATTCTCAAATACAATTGAGAAATCGGACTTCCATAGTCTATATGGAGGCATCCTTGGCTTTAATTTCCCATTGGTCCAAATGAGTGACAAACAAATTTTATAGAAAAATTCTCAAATACAATTGAGAAATCGGACTTCCATAGTCTATAAGTATGGATTCTTGGCTTTAATTTCCCATTGGTCCAAATGAGTGACAAACAAATTTTATAGAAAAATTCTCAAATACAATTGAGAAATCGGACTTCCATAGTCTATAAGTATGGATTCTTGGCTTTAATTTCCCATTGGTCCAAATGAGTGACAAACAAATTTTATAGAAAAATTCTCAAATACAATTGAGAAATCGGACTTACATAGTCTATAAGTATGGATTCTTGGCTTTAATTTCCCATTGGTCCAAATGAGTGACAAACAAATTTTATAGAAAAATTCTCAAATACAATTGAGAAATCGGACTTACTTAGTCTATAAGTATGGATTCTTGGCTTTAATTTCCCATTGGTCCAAATGAGTGACAAACAAATTTTATAGAAAAATTCTCAAATACAATTGAGAAATCGGACTTACATAGTCTATAAGTATGGATCCTTGGCTTTAATTTCCCATTGGTCCAAATGAGTGACAAACAAATTTTATAGAAAAATTCTCAAATACAATTGAGAAATCGGACTTACATAGTCTATAAGTATGGATTCTTGGCTTTAATTTCCCATTGGTCCAAATGAGTGACAAACAAATTTTATAGAAAAATTCTCAAATACAATTGAGAAATCGGACTTACATAGTCTATAAGTATGGATTCTTGGCTTTAATTTCCCATTGGTCCAAATGAGTGACAAACAAATTTTATAGAAAAATTCTCAAATACAATTGAGAAATCGGACTTACATAGTCTATAAGTATGGATTCTTGGCTTTAATTTTCCATTGGTCCAAATGAGTGACAAACAAATTTTATAGAAAAATTCTCAAATACAATTGAGAAATCGGACTTCCATAGTCTATATGGAGGCATCCTTGGCTTTAATTTCCCATTGGTCCAACTGAGTGACAAACAAATTTTATAGAAAAATTCTCAAATACAATTGAGAAATCGGACTTACATAGTCTATAAGTATCGATTCTTGGCTTTAATTTCCCATTGGTCCAAATGAGTGACAAACAAATTTTATAGAAAAATTCTCAAATACAATTGAGAAATCGGACTTACATAGTCTATAAGTATCGATTCTTGGCTTTAATTTCCCATTGGTCCAAATGAGTGACAAACAAATTTTATAGAAAAATTCTCAAATACAATTGAGAAATCGGACTTCCATAGTCTATATGGAGGCATCCTTGGCTTTAATTTCCCATTGGTCCAACTGAGTGACAAACAAATTTTATAGAAAAATTCTCAAATACAATTGAGAAATCGGACTTACATAGTCTATAAGTATCGATTCTTGGCTTTAATTTCCCATTGGTCCAAATGAGTGACAAAAAAATTTTATAGAAAAATTCTCAAATACAATTGAGAAATCGGACTTACATAGTCTATAAGTATCGATTCTTGGCTTTAATTTCCCATTGGTCCAAATGAGTGACAAACAAATTTTATAAAAAATTCTCAAATACAATTGAGAAATCGGACTTCCATAGTCTATATGGAGGCATCCTTGGCTTTAATTTCCCATTGGTCCAACTGAGTGACAAACAAATTTTATAGAAAAATTCTCAAATACAATTGAGAAATCGGACTTACATAGTCTATAAGTATCGATTCTTGGCTTTAATTTCCCATTGGTCCAAATGAGTGACAAACAAATTTTATAGAAAAATTCTCAAATACAATTGAGAAATCGGACTTACATAGTCTATAAGTATGGATTCTTGGCTTTAATTTTCCATTGGTCCAAATGAGTGACAAACAAATTTTATAGAAAAATTCTCAAATACAATTGAGAAATCGGACTTACATAGTCTATAAGTATCGATTCTTGGCTTTAATTTCCCATTGGTCCAAATGAGTGACAAACAAATTTTATAGAAAAATTCTCAACTACAATTGAGAAATCGGACTTACATAGTCTATAAGTATCGATTCTTGGCTTTAATTTCCCATTGGTCCAAATGAGTGACAAACAAATTTTATAGAAAAATTCTCAAATACAATTGAGAAATCGGACTTACATAGTCTATAAGTAGGGATCCTTGGCTTTAATTTCCCATTGGTCCAAATGAGTGACAAACAAATTTTATAGAAAAATTCTCAAATACAATTGAGAAATCGGACTTCCATAGTCTATATGGAGGCATCCTTGGCTTTAATTTCCCATTGGTCCAAATGAGTGACAAACAAATTTTATAGAAAAATTCTCAAATACAATTGAGAAATCGGACTTACATAGTCTATAAGTATCGATTCTTGGCTTTAATTTCCCATTGGTCCAAATGAGTGACAAACAAATTTTATAGAAAAATTCTCAAATACAATTGAGAAATCGGACTTACATAGTCTATAAGTAGGGATCCTTGGCTTTAATTTCCCATTGGTCCAAATGAGTGACAAACAAATTTTATAGAAAAATTCTCAAACACAATTGAGAAATCGGACTTACATAGTCTATAAGTATGGATCCTTGGATATAATTTCCCATTGGTCCAAATGAGTGACAAACAAATTTTATAGAAAAATTCTCAAATACAATTGAGAAATCGGACTTACATAGTCTATAAGTATGGATCCTTGGCTTTAATTTCCCATTGGTCCAAATGAGTGACAAACAAATTTTATAGAAAAATTCTCAAATATGTACAATTGAGAAATCGGACTTCCATAGTCTATATGGAGGCATCCTTGGCTTTAATTTCCCATTGGTCCAAATGAGTGACAAACAAATTTTATAGAAAAATTCTCAAATACAATTGAGAAATCGGACTTACATAGTCTATAAGTATCGATTCTTGGCTTTAATTTCCCATTGGTCCAAATGAGTGACAAACAAATTTTATAGAAAAATTCTCAAATACAATTGAGAAATCGGACTTACATAGTCTATAAGTATGGATCCTTGGATATAATTTCCCATTGGTCCAAATGAGTGACAAACAAATTTTATAGAAAAATTCTCAAATACAATTGAGAAATCGGACTTACATAGTCTATAAGTATCGATTCTTGGCTTTAATTTCCCATTGGTCCAAATGAGTGACAAACAAATTTTATAGAAAAATTCTCAAATACAATTGAGAAATCGGACTTCCATAGTCTATATGGAGGCATCCTTGGCTTTAATTTCCCATTGGTCCAAATGAGTGACAAACAAATTTTATAGAAAAATTCTCAAATACAATTGAGAAATCGGACTTACATAGTCTATAAGTATCGATTCTTGGCTTTAATTTCCCATTGGTCCAAATGAGTGACAAACAAATTTTATAGAAAAATTCTCAAATACAATTGAGAAATCGGACTTACATAGTCTATAAGTAGGGATCCTTGGCTTTAATTTCCCATTGGTCCAAATGAGTGACAAACAAATTTTATAGAAAAATTCTCAAACACAATTGAGAAATCGGACTTACATAGTCTATAAGTATGGATCCTTGGATATAATTTCCCATTGGTCCAAATGAGTGACAAACAAATTTTATAGAAAAATTCTCAAATACAATTGAGAAATCGGACTTACATAGTCTATAAGTATGGATCCTTGGATATAATTTCCCATTGGTCCAAATGAGTGACAAACAAATTTTATAGAAAAATTCTCAAATACAATTGAGAAATCGGACTTACATAGTCTATAAGTATGGATCCTTGGCTTTAATTTCCCATTGGTCCAAATGAGTGACAAACAAATTTTATAGAAAAATTCTCAAATACAATTGAGAAATCGGACTTCCATAGTCTATATGGAGGCATCCTTGGCTTTAATTTCCCATTGGTCCAAATGAGTGACAAACAAATTTTATAGAAAAATTCTCAAATACAATTGAGAAATCGGACTTACATAGTCTATAAGTATCGATTCTTGGCTTTAATTTCCCATTGGTCCAAATGAGTGACAAACAAATTTTATAGAAAAATTCTCAAATACAATTGAGAAATCGGACTTACATAGTCTATAAGTATGGATCCTTGGATATAATTTCCCATTGGTCCAAATGAGTGACAAACAAATTTTATAGAAAAATTCTCAAATACAATTGAGAAATCGGACTTACATAGTCTATAAGTATCGATTCTTGGCTTTAATTTCCCATTGGTCCAAATGAGTGACAAACAAATTTTATAGAAAAATTCTCAAATACAATTGAGAAATCGGACTTCCATAGTCTATATGGAGGCATCCTTGGCTTTAATTTCCCATTGGTCCAAATGAGTGACAAACAAATTTTATAGAAAAATTCTCAAATACAATTGAGAAATCGGACTTACATAGTCTATAAGTATCGATTCTTGGCTTTAATTTCCCATTGGTCCAAATGAGTGACAAACAAATTTTATAGAAAAATTCTCAAATACAATTGAGAAATCGGACTTCCATAGTCTATATGGAGGCATCCTTGGCTTTAATTTCCCATTGGTCCAAATGAGTGACAAACAAATTTTATAGAAAAATTCTCAAATACAATTGAGAAATCGGACTTACATAGTCTATAAGTATCGATTCTTGGCTTTAATTTCCCATTGGTCCAAATGAGTGACAAACAAATTTTATAGAAAAATTCTCAAACACAATTGAGAAATCGGACTTACATAGTCTATAAGTATGGATCCTTGGCTTTAATTTCCCATTGGTCCAAATGAGTGACAAACAAATTTTATAGAAAAATTCTCAAATACAATTGAGAAATCGGACTTCCATAGTCTATATGGAGGCATCCTTGGCTTTAATTTCCCATTGGTCCAACTGAGTGACAAACAAATTTTATAGAAAAATTCTCAAATACAATTGAGAAATCGGACTTACATAGTCTATAAGTATCGATTCTTGGCTTTAATTTCCCATTGGTCCAAATGAGTGACAAACAAATTTTATAGAAAAATTCTCAAATACAATTGAGAAATCGGACTTACATAGTCTATAAGTATGGATTCTTGGCTTTAATTTTCCATTGGTCCAAATGAGTGACAAACAAATTTTATAGAAAAATTCTCAAATACAATTGAGAAATCGGACTTACATAGTCTATAAGTATCGATTCTTGGCTTTAATTTCCCATTGGTCCAAATGAGTGACAAACAAATTTTATAGAAAAATTCTCAAATACAATTGAGAAATCGGACTTACATAGTCTATAAGTATCGATTCTTGGCTTTAATTTCCCATTGGTCCAAATGAGTGACAAACAAATTTTATAGAAAAATTCTCAAATACAATTGAGAAATCGGACTTCCATAGTCTATAAGTATCGATTCTTGGCTTTAATTTCCCATTGGTCCAAATGAGTGACAAACAAATTTTATAGAAAAATTCTCAAATACAATTGAGAAATCGGACTTCCATAGTCTATATGGAGGCATCCTTGGCTTTAATTTCCCATTGGTCCAAATGAGGGACAAACAAATTTTATAGAAAAATTCTCAAATACAATTGAGAAATCGGACTTACTTAGTCTATAAGTATGGATTCTTGGCTTTAATTTTCCATTGGTCCAAATGAGTGACAAACAAATTTTATAGAAAAATTCTCAAATACAATTGAGAAATCGGACTTACATAGTCTATAAGTATGGATTCTTGGCTTTAATTTCCCATTGGTCCAAATGAGTGACAAACAAATTTTATAGAAAAATTCTCAAATACAATTGAGAAATCGGACTTACATAGTCTATAAGTATGGATTCTTGGCTTTAATTTCCCATTGGTCCAAATGAGGGACAAACAAATTTTATAGAAAAATTCTCAAATACAATTGAGAAATCGGACTTACTTAGTCTATAAGTATGGATTCTTGGCTTTAATTTTCCATTGGTCCAAATGAGTGACAAACAAATTTTATAGAAAAATTCTCAAATACAATTGAGAAATCGGACTTACATAGTCTATAAGTAGGGATCCTTGGCTTTAATTTCCCATTGGTCCAAATGAGTGACAAACAAATTTTATAGAAAAATTCTCAAATACAATTGAGAAATCGGACTTACATAGTCTATAAGTATCGATTCTTGGCTTTAATTTCCCATTGGTCCAACTGAGTGACAAACAAATTTTATAGAAAAATTCTCAAATACAATTGAGAAATCGGACTTACTTAGTCTATAAGTATGGATTCTTGGCTTTAATTTTCCATTGGTCCAAATGAGTGACAAACAAATTTTATAGAAAAATTCTCAAATACAATTGAGAAATCGGACTTACTTAGTCTATAAGTATGGATTCTTGGCTTTAATTTTCCATTGGTCCAAATGAGTGACAAACAAATTTTATAGAAAAATTCTCAAATACAATTGAGAAATCGGACTTACATAGTCTACAAGTAGGGATCCTTGGCTTTAATTTCCCATTGGTCCAAATGAGTGACAAACAAATTTTATAGAAAAATTCTCAAATACAATTGAGAAATCGGACTTACATAGTCTATAAGTATGGATTCTTGGCTTTAATTTCCCATTGGTCCAAATGAGTGACAAACAAATTTTATAGAAAAATTTTCAAATACAATTGAGAAATCGGACTTACATAGTCTATAAGTATGGATTCTTGGCTTTAATTTTCCATTGGTCCAAATGAGTGACAAACAAATTTTATAGAAAAATTCTCAAATACAATTGAGAAATCGGACTTCCATAGTCTATATGGAGGCATCCTTGGCTTTAATTTCCCATTGGTCCAAATGAGGGACAAACAAATTTTATAGAAAAATTCTCAAATACAATTGAGAAATCGGACTTACTTAGTCTATAAGTATGGATTCTTGGTTTTAATTTTCCATTGGTCCAAATGAGTGACAAACAAATTTTATAGAAAAATTCTCAAATACAATTGAGAAATCGGACTTACATAGTCTATAAGTATGGATTCTTGGCTTTAATTTTCCATTGGTCCAAATGAGTGACAAACAAATTTTATAGAAAAATTCTCAAATACAATTAGAAATCGGACTTCCATAGTCAATATGGAGGCATCCTTGGCTTTAATTTCCCATTGGTCCAAATGAGGGACAAACAAATTTTATAGAAAAATTCTCAAATACAATTGAGAAATCGGACTTACATAGTCTATAAATAGGGATCCTTGGCTTTAATTTTCCATTGGTCCAAATGAGTGACAAACAAATTTTATAGAAAAATTCTCAAATACAATTGAGAAATCGGACTTACTTAGTCTATAAGTATGGATTCTTGGCTTTAATTTTCCATTGGTCCAAATGAGTGACAAACAAATTTTATAGAAAAATTCTCAAATACAATTAGAAATCGGACTTCCATAGTCAATATGGAGGCATCCTTGGCTTTAATTTCCCATTGGTCCAAATGAGGGACAAACAAATTTTATAGAAAAATTCTCAAATACAATTGAGAAATCGGACTTACATAGTCTATAAATAGGGATCCTTGGCTTTAATTTTCCATTGGTCCAAATGAGTGACAAACAAATTTTATAGAAAAATTCTCAAATACAATTGAGAAATCGGACTTACTTAGTCTATAAGTATGGATTCTTGGCTTTAATTTTCCATTGGTCCAAATGAGTGACAAACAAATTTTATAGAAAAATTCTCAAATACAATTGAGAAATCGGACTTACATAGTCTATAAGTATGGATTCTTGGCTTTAATTTTCCATTGGTCCAAATGAGTGACAAACAAATTTTATAGAAAAATTCTCAAATACAATTGAGAAATCGGACTTACATAGTCTACAAGTAGGGATCCTTGGCTTTAATTTCCCATTGGTCCAAATGAGTGACAAACAAATTTTATAGAAAAATTCTCAAATACAATTGAGAAATCGGACTTACATAGTCTATAAGTATGGATTCTTGGCTTTAATTTCCCATTGGTCCAAATGAGTGACAAACAAATTTTATAGAAAAATTCTCAAATACAATTGAGAAATCGGACTTACATAGTCTATAAGTATGGATTCTTGGCTTTAATTTTCCATTGGTCCAAATGACTGACAAACAAATTTTATAGAAAAATTCTCAAATACAATTGAGAAATCGGACTTACATAGTCTATAAGTATGGATTCTTGGCTTTAATTTTCCATTGGTCCAAATGAGTGACAAACAAATTTTATAGAAAAATTCTCAAATACAATTGAGAAATCGGACTTACATAGTCTATATGGAGGGATCCTTGGCTTTAATTTCCCATTGGTCCAAATGAGTGACGAACAAATTTTATAGAAAAATTCTCAAATACAATTGACAAATCGGACTTCCATAGTCTATATGGAGGGATCCTTGGCTTTAATTTCCCATTGGACCAAATGAGTGACAAACAAATTTTATAGAAAAATTATCATATACAATTGAGAAATCGGACTTACATAGTCTATAAGTAGGGATCCTTGGCTTTAATTTCCCATTGGTCCAAATGAGTGACGAACAAATTTTATAGAAAAATTCTCAAATACAATTGAGAAATCGGACTTCTATAGTCTATAAGTATGGATTCTTGGCTTTAATTTCCCATTGGTCCAAATGAGTGACAAACAAATTTTATAGAAAAATTCTCAAATACAATTGAGAAATCGGACTTACATAGTCTATAAGTATGGATTCTTGGCTTTAATTTCCCATTGGTCCAAATGAGTTACAAACAAATTTTATAGAAAAATTCTCAAATACAATTGAGAAATCGGACTTCTATAGTCTATAAGTATGGATTCTTGGCTTTAATTTCCCATTGGTCCAAATGAGTGACAAACAAATTTTATAGAAAAATTCTCAAATACAATTGAGAAATCGGACTTACATAGTCTATAAGTATGGATTCTTGGCTTTAATTTCCCATTGGTCCAAATGAGTGACAAACAAATTTTATAGAAAAATTCTCAAATACAATTGAGAAATCGGACTTACATAGTCTATAAGTATGGATTCTTGGCTTTAATTTTCCATTGGTCCAAATGAGTGACAAACAAATTTATTAGAAAAATTCTCAAATACAATTGAGAAATTGGACTTACATAGTCTATAAGTAGGGATCCTTGGCTTTAATTTCCCATTGGTCCAAATGAGTGACAAACAAATTTTATAGAAAAATTCTCAAATACAATTGAGAAATCGGACTTACATAGTCTATAAGAAGGGATCCTTGGCTTTAATTTCACATTGGTCCAAATGAGTGACAAACAAATTTATTAGAAAAATTCTCAAATACAATTGAGAAATCGGACTTACATAGTCTATAAGTAGGGATCCTTGGCTTTAATTTCCCATTGGTCCAAATGAGTGACAAACAAATTTATTAGAAAAATTCTCAAATACAATTGAGAAATCGGACTTACATAGTCTATATGTATGGATTCTTGGCTTTAATTTCCCATTGGTCCAAATGAGTGACAAACAAATTTTATAGAAAAATTCTCAAATACAATTGAGAAATCGGACTTACATAGTCTATATGTATGGATTCTTGGCTTTAATTTCCCATTGGTCCAAATGAGTGACAAACAAATTTTATAGAAAAATTCTCAAATACAATTGAGAAATCGGACTTACATAGTCTATAAGTAGGGATTCTTGGCTTTAATTTTCCATTGGTCCAAATAAGTGACAAACAAATTTTATAGAAAAATTCTCAAATACAATTGAGAAATCGGACTTACATAGTCTATAAGTATGGATTCTTGGCTTTAATTTCCCATTAGTCCAAATGAGTGACAAACAAATTTTATAGAAAAATTCTCAAATACAATTGAGAAATCGGACTTACATAGTCTATAAGTATGGATTCTTGGCTTTAATTTCCCATTGGTCCAAATGAGTGACAAACAAATTTTATAGAAAAATTCTCAAATACAATTGAGAAATCGGACTTACATAGTCTATAAGTATGGATTCTTGGCTTTAATTTCCCATTGGTCCAAATGAGTGACAAACAAATTTTATAGAAAAATTCTCAAATACAATTGAGAAATCGGACTTACATAGTCTATAAGTATGGATTCTTGGCTTTAATTTCCCATTGGTCCAAATGAGTGACAAACAAATTTTATAGAAAAATTCTCAAATACAATTGAGAAATCGGACTTACATAGTCTATAAGTAGGGATCCTTGGCTTTAATTTCCCATTGGTCCAAATGAGTGACAAACAAATTTTATAGAAAAATTCTCAAATACAATTGAGAAATCGGACTTACATAGTCTATATGTATGGATTCTTGGCTTTAATTTCCCATTGGTCCAAATGAGTGACAAACAAATTTTATAGAAAAATTCTCAAATACAATTGAGAAATCGGACTTACATAGTCTATAAGTATGGATTCTTGGCTTTAATTTTCCATTGGTCCAAATGAGTGACAAACAAATTTTATAGAAAAATTCTCAAATACAATTGAGAAATCGGACTTATTTAGTCTATAAGTATGGATTCTTGGCTTTAATTTCCCATTGGTCCAAATGAGTGACAAACAAATTTTATAGAAAAATTCTCAAATACAATTGAGAAATCGGACTAACATAGTCTATAAGTATGGATTCTTGGCTTTAATTTTCCATTGGTCCAAATGAGTGACAAACAAATTTTATAGAAAAATTCTCAAATACAATTGAGAAATCGGACTTATTTAGTCTATAAGTATGGATTCTTGGCTTTAATTTCCCATTGGTCCAAATGAGTGACAAACAAATTTTATAGAAAAATTCTCAAATACAATTGAGAAATCGGACTTACATAGTCTATAAGTATGCATTCTTGGCTTTAATTTCCCATTGGTCCAAATGAGTGACAAACAAATTTATTAGAAAAATTCTCAAATACAATTGAGAAATCGGACTTACATAGTCTATAAGAAGGGATCCTTGGCTTTAATTTCCCATTGGTCCAAATGAGTGAAGAACAAAATTTATAGAAAAATTCTCAAATACAATTGAGAAATCGGACTTACATAGTCTATATGGAGGGATCCTTGGCTTTAATTTCCCATTGGTCCAAATGAATGACAAACAAATTTTATAGAAAAATTCTCAAATACAATTGAGAAATCGGACTTACATAGTCTATAAGTATGGATTCTTGGCTTTAATTTTCCATTGGTCCAAATGAGTGACAAACAAATTTATTAGAAAAATTCTCAAATACAATTGAGAAATTGGACTTACATAGTCTATAAGTAGGGATCCTTGGCTTTAATTTCCCATTGGTCCAAATGAGTGACAAACAAATTTTATAGAAAAATTCTCAAATACAATTGAGAAATCGGACTTACATAGTCTATAAGAAGGGATCCTTGGCTTTAATTTCCCATTGGTCCAAATGAGTGACAAACAAATTTATTAGAAAAATTCTCAAATATAATTGAGAAATCGGACTTACATAGTCTATAAGAAGGGATCCTTGGCTTTAATTTCCCATTGGTCCAAATGAGTGACAAACAAATTTATTAGAAAAATTCTCAAATACAATTTAGAAATCGGACTTACATAGTCTATAAGAAGGGATCCTTGGCTTTAATTTCCCATTGGTCCAAATGAGTGACGAACAAAATTTATAGAAAAATTCTCAAATACAATTGAGAAATCGGACTTACATAGTCTATATGGAGGGATCCTTGGCTTTAATTTCCCATTGGTCCAAATGAATGACAAACAAATTTTATAGAAAAATTCTCAAATACAATTGAGAAATCGGACTTACATAGTCTATAAGTATGGATTCTTGGCTTTAATTTTCCATTGGTCCAAATGAGTGACAAACAAATTTATTAGAAAAATTCTCAAATACAATTGAGAAATTGGACTTACATAGTCTATAAGTAGGGATCCTTGGCTTTAATTTCCCATTGGTCCAAATGAGTGACAAACAAATTTTATAGAAAAATTCTCAAATACAATTGAGAAATCGGACTTACATAGTCTATAAGAAGGGATCGTTGGCTTTAATTTCCCATTGGTCCAAATGAGTGACAAACAAATTTATTAGAAAAATTCTCAAATACAATTGAGAAATCGGACTTACATAGTCTATAAGTATGGATTCTTGGCTTTAATTTCCCATTGGTCCAAATGAGTGACAAACAAATTTTATAGAAAAATTCTCAAATACAATTGAGAAATCGGACTTACATAGTCTATAAGTATGGATTCTTGGCTTTAATTTTCCATTGGTCCAAATGAGTGACAAACAAATTTATTAGAAAAATTCTCAAATACAATTGAGAAATTGGACTTACATAGTCTATAAGTAGGGATCCTTGGCTTTAATTTCCCATTGGTCCAAATGAGTGACAAACAAATTTTATAGAAAAATTCTCAAATAAAATTGAGAAATCGGACTTACATAGTCTATAAGTATGGATTCTTGGCTTTAATTTTCCATTGGTCCAAATGAGTGACAAACAAATTTTATAGAAAAATTCTCAAATACAATTGAGAAATCGGACTTATTTAGTCTATAAGTATGGATTCTTGGCTTTAATTTCCCATTGGTCCAAATGAGTGACAAACAAATTTTATAGAAAAATTCTCAAATACAATTGAGAAATCGGACTTACATAGTCTATAAGTATGGATTCTTGGCTTTAATTTTCCATTGGTCCAAATGAGTGACAAACAAATTTTATAGAAAAATTCTCAAATACAATTGAGAAATCGGACTTATTTAGTCTATAAGTATGGATTCTTGGCTTTAATTTCCCATTGGTCCAAATGAGTGACAAACAAATTTTATAGAAAAATTCTCAAATACAATTGAGAAATCGGACTTACATAGTCTATAAGTATGGATTCTTGGCTTTAATTTTCCATTGGTCCAAATGAGTGACAAACAAATTTTATAGAAAAATTCTCAAATACAATTGAGAAATCGGACTTACATAGTCTATAAGTATGCATTCTTGGCTTTAATTTCCCATTGGTCCAAATGAGTGACAAACAAATTTATTAGAAAAATTCTCAAATACAATTGAGAAATCGGACTTACATAGTCTATAAGTAGGGATCCTTGGCTTTAATTTCCCATTGGTCCAAATGAGTGACGAACAAAATTTATAGAAAAATTCCCAAATACAATTGAGAAATCGGACTTACATAGTCTATAAGTATGGATTCTTGGCTTTAATTTTCCATTGGTCCAAATGAGTGACAAACAAATTTATTAGAAAAATTCTCAAATACAATTGAGAAATCGGACTTACATAGTCTATATGGAGGGATCCTTGGCTTTAATTTCCCATTTTTCCAAATGAATGACAAACAAATTTTATAGAAAAATTCTCAAATACAATTGAGAAATCGGACTTACATAGTCTATATGGAGGGATCCTTGGCTTTAATTTCCCATTGGTCCAAATGAATGACAAACAAATTTTATAGAAAAATTCTCAAATACAATTGAGAAATCGGACTTACATAGTCTATAAGTATGGATTCTTGGCTTTAATTTTCCATTGGTCCAAATGAGTGACAAACAAATTTTATAGAAAAATTCTCAAATACAATTGGGAAATCGGACTTACATAATCTATAAGTATGCATTCTTGGCTTTAATTTTCCATTGGTCCAAATGAGTGACAAACAAATTTATTAGAAAAATTCTCAAATACAATTGAGAAATCGGACTTACATAGTCTATATGGAGGGATCCTTGGCTTTAAATTCCCATTGGTCCAAATGAATGACAAACAAATTTTATAGAAAAATTCTCAAATACAATTGAGAAATCGGACTTACATAGTCTATATGGAGGGATCCTTGGCTTTAATTTCCCATTGGTCCAAATGAATGACAAACAAATTTTATAGAAAAATTCTCAAATACAATTGAGAAATCGGACTTACATAGTCTATAAGTATGGATTCTTGGCTTTAATTTTCCATTGGTCCAAATGAGTGACAAACAAATTTTATAGAAAAATTCTCAAATACAATTGAGAAATCGGACTTACATAGTCTATAAGTATGGATTCTTGGCTTTAATTTTCCATTGGTCCAAATGAGTGACAAACAAATTTTATAGAAAAATTCTCAAATACAATTGAGAAATCGGACTTACATAGTCTATAAGTATGGATTCTTGGCTTTAATTTCCCATTGGTCCAAATGAGTGACAAACAAATTTTATAGAAAAATTCTCAAATACAATTGAGAAATCGGACTTACATAGTCTATATGGAGGGATCCTTGGCTTTAATTTCCCATTGGTCCAAATGAATGACAAACAAATTTTATAGAAAAATTCCCAAATACAATTGAGAAATCTGACTTATTTAGTCTATAAGTATGGATTCTTGGCTTTAATTTCCCATTGGTCCAAATGAGTGACAAACAAATTTTATAGAAAAATTCTCAAATACAATTGAGAAATCGGACTTACATAGTATATATGGAGGGATCCTTGTCTTTAATTTCCCATTGGTCCAAATAAATGACAAACAAATTTTATAGAAAAATTCTCAAATACAATTGAGAAATCGGACTTACATAGTCTATAAGTATGGATTCTTGGCTTTAATTTTCCATTGGTCCAAATGAGTGACAAACAAATTTTATAGAAAAATTCCCAAATACAATTGAGAAATCGGACTTATTTAGTCTATAAGTATGGATTCTTGGCTTTAATTTCCCATTGGTCCAAATGAGTGACAAACAAATTTTATAGAAAAATTCTCAAATACAATTGAGAAATCGGACTTACATAGTCTATAAGTATGGATTCTTGGCTTTAATTTTCCATTGGTCCAAATGAGTGACAAACAAATTTTATAGAAAAATTCTCAAATACAATTGAGAAATCGGACTTACATAGTCTATATGGAGGGATCCTTGGCTTTAATTTCCCATTGGTCCAAATGAGTGACAAACAAATTTATTAGAAAAATTCTCAAATACAATTGAGAAATCGGACTTACATAGTCTATATGGAGGGATCCTTGGCTTTAATTTCCCATTGGTCCAAATGAATGACAAACAAATTTTATAGAAAAATTCTCAAATTCAATTGAGAAATCGGACTTACATAGTCTATAAGTATGGATTCTTGGCTTTAATTTTCCATTGGTCCAAATGAGTGACAAACAAATTTATTAGAAAAATTCTCAAATACAATTGAGAAATCGGACTTACATAGTCTATAAGTATGGATTCTTGGCTTTAATTTTCCATTGGTCCAAATGAATGACAAACAAATTTTATAGAAAAATTCTCAAATACAATTGAGAAATCGGACTTACATAGTCTATAAGTATGGATTCTTGGCTTTAATTTTCCATTGGTCCAAATGAGTGACAAACAAATTTTATAGAAAAATTCTCAAATACAATTGAGAAATCGGACTTACATAGTCTATAAGTATGGATTCTTGGCTTTAATTTTCCATTGGTCCAAATGAATGACAAACAAATTTTATAGAAAAATTCTCAAATACAATTGAGAAATCGGACTTACATAGTCTATAAGTATGGATTCTTGGCTTTAATTTTCCATTGGTCCAAATGAATGACAAACAAATTTTATAGAAAAATTCTCAAATACAATTGAGAAATCGGACTTACATAGTCTATATGGAGGGATCCTTGGCTTTAATTTTCCATTGGTCCAAATGAATGACAAACAAATTTTATAGAAAAATTCTCAAATACAATTGAGAAATCGGACTTACATAGTCTATAAGTATGGATTCTTGGCTTTAATTTTCCATTGGTCCAAATGAATGACAAACAAATTTTATAGAAAAATTCTCAAATACAATTGAGAAATCGGACTTACATAGTCTATATGGAGGGATCCTTGGCTTTAATTTCCCATTGGTCCAAATGAATGACAAACAAATTTTATAGAAAAATTCTCAAATACAATTGAGAAATCGGACTTACATAGTCTATAAATATGGATTCTTGGCTTTAATTTGCCATTGGTCCAAATGAGTGACAAACAAATTTTATAGAAAAATTCTCAAATACAATTGAGAAATCGGACTTACATAGTCTATAAGTATGGATTCTTGGCTTTAATTTCCCATTGGTCCAAATGAGTGACAAACAAATTTTATAGAAAAATTCTCAAATACAATTGAGAAATCGGACTTACATAGTCTATAAGTAGGGATTCTTGGCTTTAATTTCCCATTGACAAACAAATTTTATAGAAAAATTCTCAAATACAATTGAGAATTCGGACTTACATAGTCTATAAGTATGGATTCTTGGCTTTAATTTCCCATTGGTCCAAATGAGTGACAAACAAATTTTATAGAAAAATTCTCAAATACAATTGAGAAATCGGACTTACATAGTCTATAAGTAGGGATTCTTGGCTTTAATTTCCCATTGGTCCAAATGAGTGACAAACAAATTTTATAGAAAAATTCTCAAATACAATTGAGAAATCGGACTTACATAGTCTATAAGTATGGATTCTTGGCTTTAATTTTCCATTGGTCCAAATGAATGACAAACAAATTTTATAGAAAAATTCTCAAATACAATTGAGAAATCGGACTTACATAGTCTATAAGTATGGATTCTTGGCTTTAATTTTCCATTGGTCCAAATGAATGACAAACAAATTTTATAGAAAAATTCTCAAATACAATTGAGAAATCGGATTTACATAGTCTATAAGTATGGATTCTTGGCTTTAATTTTCCATTGGTCCAAATGAATGACAAACAAATTTTATAGAAAAATTCTCAAATACAATTGAGAAATCGGACTTACATAGTCTATATGGAGGGATCCTTGGCTTTAATTTTCCATTGGTCCAAATGAATGACAAACAAATTTTATAGAAAAATTCTCAAATACAATTGAGAAATCGGACTTACATAGTCTATAAGTATGGATTCTTGGCTTTAATTTTCCATTGGTCCAAATGAATGACAAACAAATTTTATAGAAAAATTCTCAAATACAATTGAGAAATCGGACTTACATAGTCTATATGGAGGGATCCTTGGCTTTAATTTCCCATTGGTCCAAATGAATGACAAACAAATTTTATAGAAAAATTCTCAAATACAATTGAGAAATCGGACTTACATAGTCTATAAATATGGATTCTTGGCTTTAATTTGCCATTGGTCCAAATGAGTGACAAACAAATTTTATAGAAAAATTCTCAAATACAATTGAGAAATCGGACTTACATAGTCTATAAGTATGGATTCTTGGCTTTAATTTCCCATTGGTCCAAATGAGTGACAAACAAATTTTATAGAAAAATTCTCAAATACAATTGAGAAATCGGACTTACATAGTCTATAAGTAGGGATTCTTGGCTTTAATTTCCCATTGACAAACAAATTTTATAGAAAAATTCTCAAATACAATTGAGAATTCGGACTTACATAGTCTATAAGTATGGATTCTTGGCTTTAATTTCCCATTGGTCCAAATGAGTGACAAACAAATTTTATAGAAAAATTCTCAAATACAATTGAGAAATCGGACTTACATAGTCTATAAGTAGGGATTCTTGGCTTTAATTTCCCATTGGTCCAAATGAGTGACAAACAAATTTTATAGAAAAATTCTCAAATACAATTGAGAAATCGGACTTACATAGTCTATAAGTATGGATTCTTGGCTTTAATTTTCCATTGGTCCAAATGAATGACAAACAAATTTTATAGAAAAATTCTCAAATACAATTGAGAAATCGGACTTACATAGTCTATATGGAGGGATCCTTGGCTTTAATTTCCCATTGGTCCAAATGAATGACAAACAAATTTTATAGAAAAATTCTCAAATACAATTGAGAAATCGGACTTACATAGTCTATAAGTAGGGATTCTTGGCTTTAATTTCCCATTGACAAACAAATTTTATAGAAAAATTCTCAAATACAATTGAGAATTCGGACTTACATAGTCTATAAGTATGGATTCTTGGCTTTAATTTCCCATTGGTCCAAATGAGTGACAAACAAATTTTATAGAAAAATTCTCAAATACAATTGAGAAATCGGACTTACATAGTCTATAAGTAGGGATTCTTGGCTTTAATTTCCCATTGGTCCAAATGAGTGACAAACAAATTTTATAGAAAAATTCTCAAATACAATTGAGAAATCGGACTTACATAGTCTATAAGTATGGATTCTTGGCTTTAATTTTCCATTGGTCCAAATGAATGACAAACAAATTTTATAGAAAAATTCTCAAATACAATTGAGAAATCGGACTTACATAGTCTATATGGAGGGATCCTTGGCTTTAATTTCCCATTGGTCCAAATGAATGACAAACAAATTTTATAGAAAAATTCTCAAATACAATTGAGAAATCGGACTTACATAGTCTATAAATATGGATTCTTGGCTTTAATTTGCCATTGGTCCAAATGAGTGACAAACAAATTTTATAGAAAAATTCTCAAATACAATTGAGAAATCGGACTTACATAGTCTATAAGTATGGATTCTTGGCTTTAATTTCCCATTGGTCCAAATGAGTGACAAACAAATTTTATAGAAAAATTCTCAAATACAATTGAGAAATCGGACTTACATAGTCTATAAGTAGGGATTCTTGGCTTTAATTTCCCATTGACAAACAAATTTTATAGAAAAATTCTCAAATACAATTGAGAATTCGGACTTACATAGTCTATAAGTATGGATTCTTGGCTTTAATTTCCCATTGGTCCAAATGAGTGACAAACAAATTTTATAGAAAAATTCTCAAATACAATTGAGAAATCGGACTTACATAGTCTATAAGTAGGGATTCTTGGCTTTAATTTCCCATTGGTCCAAATGAGTGACAAACAAATTTTATAGAAAAATTCTCAAATACAATTGAGAAATCGGACTTACATAGTCTATAAGTATGGATTCTTGGCTTTAATTTTCCATTGGTCCAAATGAATGACAAACAAATTTTATAGAAAAATTCTCAAATACAATTGAGAAATCGGATTTACATAGTCTATAAGTATGGATTCTTGGCTTTAATTTTCCATTGGTCCAAATGAATGACAAACAAATTTTATAGAAAAATTCTCAAATACAATTGAGAAATCGGACTTACATAGTCTATATGGAGGGATCCTTGGCTTTAATTTTCCATTGGTCCAAATGAATGACAAACAAATTTTATAGAAAAATTCTCAAATACAATTGAGAAATCGGACTTACATAGTCTATAAGTATGGATTCTTGGCTTTAATTTTCCATTGGTCCAAATGAATGACAAACAAATTTTATAGAAAAATTCTCAAATACAATTGAGAAATCGGACTTACATAGTCTATATGGAGGGATCCTTGGCTTTAATTTCCCATTGGTCCAAATGAATGACAAACAAATTTTATAGAAAAATTCTCAAATACAATTGAGAAATCGGACTTACATAGTCTATAAATATGGATTCTTGGCTTTAATTTGCCATTGGTCCAAATGAGTGACAAACAAATTTTATAGAAAAATTCTCAAATACAATTGAGAAATCGGACTTACATAGTCTATAAGTATGGATTCTTGGCTTTAATTTCCCATTGGTCCAAATGAGTGACAAACAAATTTTATAGAAAAATTCTCAAATACAATTGAGAAATCGGACTTACATAGTCTATAAGTAGGGATTCTTGGCTTTAATTTCCCATTGACAAACAAATTTTATAGAAAAATTCTCAAATACAATTGAGAATTCGGACTTACATAGTCTATAAGTATGGATTCTTGGCTTTAATTTCCCATTGGTCCAAATGAGTGACAAACAAATTTTATAGAAAAATTCTCAAATACAATTGAGAAATCGGACTTACATAGTCTATAAGTAGGGATTCTTGACTTTAATTTCCCATTGGTCCAAATGAGTGACAAACAAATTTTATAGAAAAATTCTCAAATACAATTGAGAAATCGGACTTACATAGTTTATAAGTATGGATTCTTGGCTTTAATTTCCCATTGGTCCAAATGAGTGACAAACAAATTTTATAGAAAAATTCTCAAATACAATTGAGAAATCGGACTTACATAGTCTATAAGTATGGATTCTTGGCTTTAATTTTCCATTGGTCCAAATGAGTGACAAACAAATTTTATAGAAAAATTCTCAAATACAATTGAGAAATCGGACTTACATAGTATAAGTATGGATTCTTGGCTTTAATATCCCATTGGTCCAAATGAGTGACAAACAAATTTTATAGAAAAATTCTCAAATACAATTGAGAATTCGGACTTACATAGTCTATAAGTATGGATTCTTGGCTTTAATTTCCCATTGGTCCAAATGAGTGACAAACAAATTTATTAGAAATATTCTCAAATACAATTGAGAAATCGGACTTACATAGTCTATAAGTAGGGATCCTTGGCTTTAATTTCCCATTGGTCCAAATGAGTGACAAACAAATTTATTAGAAATATTCTCAAATACAATTGAGAAATCGGACTTACATAGTCTATAAGTAGGGATCCTTGGCTTTAATTTCCCGTTGGTCCAAATGAATGACAAACAAATTTTATAGAAAAATTCTCAAATACAATTGAGAATTCGGACTTACATAGTCTATAAGTATGGATTCTTGGCTTTAATTTCCCATTGGTCCAAATGAGTGACAAACAAATTTTATAGAAAAATTCTCAAATACAATTGAGAATTCGGACTTACATAGTCTATAAGTATGGATTCTTGGCTTTAATTTCCCATTGGTCCAAATGAGTGACAAACAAATTTATTAGAAATATTCTCAAATACAATTGAGAAATCGGACTTACATAGTCTATAAGTAGGGATCCTTGGCTTTAATTTCCCATTGGTCCAAATGAGTGACAAACAAATTTTATAGAAAAATTCTCAAATACAATTGAGAAATCGGACTTACATAGTCTATATGGAGGGATCCTTGGCTTTAATTTCCCATTGGTCCAAATGAATGACAAACAAATTTTATAGAAAAATTCTCAAATTCAATTGAGAAATCGGACTTACATAGTCTATAAGTATGGATTCTTGGCTTTAATTTTCCATTGGTCCAAATGAGTGACAAACAAATTTATTAGAAAAATTCTCAAATACAATTGAGAAATCGGACTTACATAGTCTATATGGAGGGATCCTTGGCTTTAATTTCCCATTGGTCCAAATGAATGACAAACAAATTTTATAGAAAAATTCTCAAATACAATTGAGAAATCGGACTTACATAGTCTATAAATATGGATTCTTGGCTTTAATTTGCCATTGGTCCAAATGAGTGACAAACAAATTTTATAGAAAAATTCTCAAATACAATTGAGAAATCGGACTTACATAGTCTATAAGTATGGATTCTTGGCTTTAATTTCCCATTGGTCCAAATGAGTGACAAACAAATTTTATAGAAAAATTCTCAAATACAATTGAGAAATCGGACTTACATAGTCTATAAGTAGGGATTCTTGGCTTTAATTTCCCATTGACAAACAAATTTTATAGAAAAATTCTCAAATACAATTGAGAATTCGGACTTACATAGTCTATAAGTATGGATTCTTGGCTTTAATTTCCCATTGGTCCAAATGAGTGACAAACAAATTTTATAGAAAAATTCTCAAATACAATTGAGAAATCGGACTTACATAGTCTATAAGTAGGGATTCTTGACTTTAATTTCCCATTGGTCCAAATGAGTGACAAACAAATTTTATAGAAAAATTCTCAAATACAATTGAGAAATCGGACTTACATAGTTTATAAGTATGGATTCTTGGCTTTAATTTCCCATTGGTCCAAATGAGTGACAAACAAATTTTATAGAAAAATTCTCAAATACAATTGAGAAATCGGACTTACATAGTCTATAAGTATGGATTCTTGGCTTTAATTTTCCATTGGTCCAAATGAGTGACAAACAAATTTTATAGAAAAATTCTCAAATACAATTGAGAAATCGGACTTACATAGTATAAGTATGGATTCTTGGCTTTAATATCCCATTGGTCCAAATGAGTGACAAACAAATTTTATAGAAAAATTCTCAAATACAATTGAGAATTCGGACTTACATAGTCTATAAGTATGGATTCTTGGCTTTAATTTCCCATTGGTCCAAATGAGTGACAAACAAATTTATTAGAAATATTCTCAAATACAATTGAGAAATCGGACTTACATAGTCTATAAGTAGGGATCCTTGGCTTTAATTTCCCATTGGTCCAAATGAGTGACAAACAAATTTATTAGAAATATTCTCAAATACAATTGAGAAATCGGACTTACATAGTCTATAAGTAGGGATCCTTGGCTTTAATTTCCCGTTGGTCCAAATGAATGACAAACAAATTTTATAGAAAAATTCTCAAATACAATTGAGAATTCGGACTTACATAGTCTATAAGTATGGATTCTTGGCTTTAATTTCCCATTGGTCCAAATGAGTGACAAACAAATTTTATAGAAAAATTCTCAAATACAATTGAGAATTCGGACTTACATAGTCTATAAGTATGGATTCTTGGCTTTAATTTCCCATTGGTCCAAATGAGTGACAAACAAATTTATTAGAAATATTCTCAAATACAATTGAGAAATCGGACTTACATAGTCTATAAGTAGGGATCCTTGGCTTTAATTTCCCATTGGTCCAAATGAGTGACAAACAAATTTTATAGAAAAATTCTCAAATACAATTGAGAAATCGGACTTACATAGTCTATATGGAGGGATCCTTGGCTTTAATTTCCCATTGGTCCAAATGAATGACAAACAAATTTTATAGAAAAATTCTCAAATTCAATTGAGAAATCGGACTTACATAGTCTATAAGTATGGATTCTTGGCTTTAATTTTCCATTGGTCCAAATGAGTGACAAACAAATTTATTAGAAAAATTCTCAAATACAATTGAGAAATCGGACTTACATAGTCTATAAGTAGGGATCCTTGGCTTTAATTTGCCATTGGTCCAAATGAGTGACAAAGAAATTTTATAGAAAAATTCTCAAATACAATTGAGAAATCGGACTTACATAGTCTATAAGTATGGATTCTTGGCTTTAATTTCCCATTGGTCCAAATGAGTGACAAACAAATTTTATAGAAAAATTCTCAAATACAATTGAGAAATCGGACTTATTTAGTCTATAAGTAGGGATTCTTGGCTTTAATTTCCCATTGGTCCAAATGAGTGACAAACAAATTTTATAGAAAAATTCTCAAATACAATTGAGAAATCGGACTTACATAGTCTATAAGTATGGATTCTTGGCTTTAATTTCCCATTGGTCCAAATGAGTGACAAACAAATTTTATAGAAAAATTCTCAAATACAATTGAGAAATCGGACTTACATAGTCTATAAGTATGGATTCTTGGCTTTAATTTTCCATTGGTCCAAATGAGTGACAAACAAATTTTATAGAAAAATTCTCAAATACAATTGAGAAATCGGACTAACATAGTCTATAAGTATGGATTCTTGGCTTTAATTTTCCATTGGTCCAAATGAGTGACAAACAAATTTTATAGAAAAATTCTCAAATACAATTGAGAAATCGGACTTACATAGTCTATAAGTATGGATTCTTGGCTTTAATTTTCCATTGGTCCAAATGAGTGACAAACAAATTTTATAGAAAAATTCTCAAATACAATTGAGAAATCGGACTTACATAGTCTATAAGTATGGATTCTTGGCTTTAATTTCCCATTGGTCCAAATGAGTGACAAACAAATTTTATAGAAAAATTCTCAAATACAATTGAGAAATCGGACTTACATAGTCTATAAGTATGGATTCTTGGCTTTAATTTCCCATTGGTCCAAATGAGTGACAAACAAATTTTATAGAAAAATTCTCAAATACAATTGAGAAATCGGACTTACATAGTCTATAAGTATGGATTCTTGGCTTTAATTTTCCATTGGTCCAAATGAGTGACAAAGAAATTTTATAGAAAAATTCTCAAATACAATTGAGAAATCGGACTTACATAGTCTATAAGTATGGATTCTTGGCTTTAATTTCCCATTGGTCCAAATGAGTGACAAACAAATTTTATAGAAAAATTCTCAAATACAATTGAGAAATCGGACTTACATAGTCTATAAGTATGGATTCTTGGCTTTAATTTCCCATTGGTCCAAATGAGTGACAAACAAATTTTATAGAAAAATTCTCAAATACAATTGAGAAATCAGACTTACATAGTCTATAAGTATGGATTCTTGGCTTTAATTTCCCATTAGTCCAAATGAGTGACAAACAAATTTTATAGAAAAATTCTCAAATACAATTGAGAAATCGGACTTACATAGTCTATAAGTATGGATTCTTGGCTTTAATTTCCCATTGGTCCAAATGAGTGACAAACAAATTTTATAGAAAAATTCTTAAATACAATTGAGAAATCGGACTTACATAGTCTATAAGTATGGATTCTTGGCTTTAATTTCCCATTGGTCCAAATGAGTGACAAACAAATTTTATAGAAAAATTCTCAAATACAATTGAGAAATCGGACTTACATAGTCTATAAGTATGGATTCTTGGCTTTAATTTTCCATTGGTCCAAATGAGTGGCAAACAAATTTTATAGAAAAATTCTCAAATACAATTGAGAAATCGGACTTACATAGTCTATAAGTATGGATTCTTGGCTTTAATTTCCCATTGGTCCAAATGAGTGACAAACAAATTTTATAGAAAAATTCTCAAATACAATTGAGAAATCGGACTTACATAGTCTATAAGTATGGATTCTTGGCTTTAATTTCCCATTGGTCCAAATGAGTGACAAACAATTTTTATAGAAAAATTCTCAAATACAATTGAGAAATCGGACTTACATAGTCTATAAGTATGGATTCTTGGCTTTAATTTCCCATTGGTCCAAATGAGTGACAAACAAATTTTATAGAAAAATTCTCAAATACAATTGAGAAATCGGACTTACATAGTCTATAAGTATGGATTCTTGGCTTTAATTTCCCATTGGTCCAAATGAGTGACAAACAAATTTTATAGAAAAATTCTCAAATACAATTGAGAAATCGGACTTACATAGTCTATAAGTATGGATTCTTGGCTTTAATTTCCATTGGTCCAAATGAGTGACAAAGAAATTTTATAGAAAAATTCTCAAATACAATTGAGAAATCGGACTTACATAGTCTATAAGTATGGATTCTTGGCTTTAATTTCCCATTGGTCCAAATGAGTGACAAACAAATTTTATAGAAAAATTCTCAAATACAATTGAGAAATCGGACTTACATAGTCTATAAGTATGGATTCTTGGCTTTAATTTCCCATTGGTCCAAATGAGTGACAAACAAATTTTATAGAAAAATTCTCAAATACAATTGAGAAATCGGACTTACATAGTCTATAAGTATGGATTCTTGGCTTTAATTTCCCATTGGTCCAAATGAGTGACAAACAAATTTTATAGAAAAATTCTCAAATACAATTGAGAAATCGGACTTACATAGTCTATAAGTATGGATTCTTGGCTTTAATTTTCCATTGGTCCAAATGAGTGACAAAGAAATTTTATAGAAAAATTCTCAAATACAATTGAGAAATCGGACTTACATAGTCTATAAGTATGGATTCTTGGCTTTAATTTCCCATTGGTCCAAATGAGTGACAAACAAATTTTATAGAAAAATTCTCAAATACAATTGAGAAATCGGACTTACATAGTCTATAAGTATGGATTCTTGGCTTTAATTTCCCATTGGTCCAAATGAGTGACAAACAAATTTTATAGAAAAATTCTCAAATACAATTGAGAAATCGGACTTACATAGTCTATAAGTATGGATTCTTGGCTTTAATTTCCCATTGGTCCAAATGAGTGACAAACAAATTTTATAGAAAAATTCTCAAATACAATTGAGAAATCGGACTTACATAGTCTATAAGTATGGATTCTTGGCTTTAATTTCCCATTGGTCCAAATGAGTGACAAACAAATTTTATAGAAAAATTCTCAAATACAATTGAGAAATCGGACTTACATAGTCTATAAGTATGGATTCTTGGCTTTAATTTCCCAGTGGTCCAAATGAGTGACAAACAAATTTTATAGAAAAATTCTTAAATACAATTGAGAAATCGGACTTACATAGTCTATAAGTATGGATTCTTGGCTTTAATTTCCCATTGGTCCAAATGAGTGACAAACAAATATTATAGAAAAATTCTCAAATACAATTGAGAAATCGGACTTACATAGTCTATATGGAGGGATCCTTGGCTTTAATTTCCATTGGTCCAAATGAATGACAAAAAAATTTTATAGAAACATTCTCAAATACAATTGAGAAATCGGACTTACATAGTCTATAAGTATGGATTCTTGGCTTTAATTTCCCATTGGTCCAAATGAGTGACAAACAAATTTTATAGAAAAATTCTCAAATACAATTGAGAAATCGGACTTACATAGTCTATAAGTATGGATTCTTGGCTTTAATTTCTTATAGGTCCAAATGAGTGACAAACAAATTTTATAGAAAAATTCTCAAATACAATTGAGAAATCGGACTTACATAGTCTATAAGTATGGATTCTTGGCTTTAATTTCCCATTGGTCCAAATGAGTGACAAACAAATTTTATAGAAAAATTCTCAAATACAATTGAGAAATCGGACTTACATAGTCTATAAGTATGGATTCTTGGCTTTAATTTCTTATAGGTCCAAATGAGTGACAAACAAATTTTATAGAAAAATTCTCAAATACAATTGAGAAATCGGACTTACATAGTCTATAAGTATGGATTCTTGGCTTTAATTTCCCATTGGTCCAAATGAGTGACAAACAAATTTTATAGAAAAATTCTCAAATACAATTGAGAAATCGGACTTACATAGTCTATAAGTATGGATTCTTGGCTTTAATTTCCCATTGGTCCAAATGAGTGACAAACAAATTTTATAGAAAAATTCTCAAATACAATTGAGAAATCGGACTTACATAGTCTATAAGTATGGATTCTTGGCTTTGATTTCCCATTGGTCCAAATGAGTGACAAACAAATTTTATAGAAAAATTCTCAAATACAATTGAGAAATCGGACTTACATAGTCTATAATTTTGGATTCTTGGCTTTAATTTCCCATTGGTCCAAATGAGTGACAAACAAATTTTATAGAAAAATTCTTAAATACAATTGAGAAATCGGACTTACATAGTCTATAAGTATGGATTCTTGGCTTTAATTTCCCATTGGTCCAAATGAGTGACAAACAAATTTTATAGAAAAATTCTTAAATACAATTGAGAAATCGGACTTACATAGTCTATAAGTATGGATTCTTGGCTTTAATTTCCCATTGGTCCAAATGAGTGACAAACAAATTTTATAGAAAAATTCTCAAATACAATTGAGAAATCGGACTTACATAGTCTATAAGTATGGATTCTTGGCTTTAATTTCCCATTGGTCCAAATGAGTGACAAACAAATTTTATAGAAAAATTCTCAAATACAATTGAGAAATCGGACTTACATAGTCTATAAGTATGGATTCTTGGCTTTAATTTCCCATTGGTCCAAATGAGTGACAAACAAATTTTATAGAAAAATTCTCAAATACAATTGAGAAATCGGACTTACATAGTCTATAAGTATGGATTCTTGGCTTTAATTTCCCATTGGTCCAAATGAGTGACAAACAAATTTTATAGAAAAATTCTCAAATACAATTGAGAAATCGGACTTACATAGTCTATAAGTATGGATTCTTGGCTTTAATTTCCCATTGGTCCAAATGAGTGACAAACAAATTTTATAGAAAAATTCTCAAATACAATTGAGAAATCGGACTTACATAGTCTATAAGTATGGATTCTTGGCTTTAATTTCCCATTGGTCCAAATGAGTGACAAACAAATTTTATAGAAAAATTCTCAAATACAATTGAGAAATCGGACTTACATAGTCTATAAGTATGGATTCTTGGCTTTAATTTCCATTGGTCCAAATGAGTGACAAACAAATTTTATAGAAAAATTCTCAAATACAATTGAGAAATCGGACTTACATAGTCTATAAGTATGGATTCTTGGCTTTAATTTCCCATTGGTCCAAATGAGTGACAAACAAATTTTATAGAAAAATTCTCAAATACAATTGAGAAATCGGACTTACATAGTCTATAAGTATGGATTCTTGGCTTTAATTTCCCATTGGTCCAAATGAGTGACAAACAAATTTTATAGAAAAATTCTCAAATACAATTGAGAAATCGGACTTACATAGTCTATAAGTATGGATTCTTGGCTTTAATTTCCCATTGGTCCAAATGAGTGACAAACAAATTTTATAGAAAAATTCTCAAATACAATTGAGAAATCGGACTTACATAGTCTATAAGTATGGATTCTTGGCTTTAATTTCCCATTGGTCCAAATGAGTGACAAACAAATTTTATAGAAAAATTCTCAAATACAATTGAGAAATCGGACTTACATAGTCTATAAGTATGGATTCTTGGCTTTAATTTCCCATTGGTCCAAATGAGTGACAAACAAATTTTATAGAAAAATTCTCAAATACAATTGAGAAATCGGACTTACATAGTCTATAAGTATGGATTCTTGGCTTTAATTTCCCAATGGTC